>OU744338.1:105590803-106211603 GCA_916610165.2 Gymnosoma rotundatum
GAATTAAAATTGATTATAATAGTCAATAATAAGATTTTTTATATTAATTTATAAAAAATATCAAAGTGAAAATTTATTATTCGGAATCTTTTAAAATTTAATTAATTTACTTTATTCGTGCTTGATTCCTTCAAATATAAATATTTCATGAGTGGGTAAAATCCAATGATGAGCTATTTGAGCAGTAGTGAAATGGCCATATGGATATGCTTTCCCCGCAGTAATACATTTCATTTTGTAGTTTAGTTTAAAATAATAAATATTTCATGAGAATATCATGAAATATTTATATTTGAAGGAATCAAGCACGAATAAAGTAAATTAATTAAATTTATAAAAAATTTTAGAAAGAAAAATTATTTACAAATGAATGCAAATGCCTTCGAAGAAAACAAGAAAAATTAAATACCAGCAGAATGGACCTGACTTCGAACTATTTATAAGCTGTTATACCTAATTTACATTACCCTTAAAATCTAACACAAGTTAATATAGATTCAAAACAGATTTCATCTGTCTGTCTATAACGGTTGAAGAGTATGGCCAGATACATCAAATTGCAGTAACTATGGGGACACCATTATAATCCATCTCCAAACTTTATACTTGTTATAGTGGGCTTGGCACTCTTCTAATTTCTTGGTTATTTCAATTGTCTGTCTACAATTGTTCAACAGTTTGTCCACATACATAAAATTACATCAACTAGAGGGGTAGCATTAAATTTCCAAATTAAAATTTAATACATGCTGTTGAAGTAGATTTAGCAATCAGGTTCTTAGTAAATTTCAAACATCTGCCTATAACGGTTTAACAGTGTGGCCATGTGCATCAAATTACAACAACTATATATCAACTATTGTAACACCCTTTAATTTATAATAAAAAATATTTATCTTCTTCTTACACCAAACAAAGTAGTGGACATTCTGTCTAATCTTGAAGTGTTTTTATATAAGGGTTCAAAAGAAATGGCCATATATGTCAAATTATAATAATTTGGGACCACCGTTTAATTTCTGAATTCAAATTATAAAATTATTGTTATAGCGGGCCTAGCAATACAGGTCCCTTTTAAATTTTAACTGTCTGTCTATAACGGCCCAAAAGTTTGGCCATATACATCAAATTACATCAACTATTTTCATACCCTTTAATTTCCAAATTTTATAATTTTTGTTAAGCGGAGTTAGAAATACAGATTGGTTCTAAATGAATTATTGAAACATCCTATAACTTATTATTGTGAATGTTTATACTTGTTACTATAACGGTCATAGCAATCGACATTCTGTCCAATTTGCAAAAGATATGCCCATATATGTAGGTCAATTTACGTTATCTATGGGGACACCCTTTAATTTTTATTTTTGTATTCCTTTTTGCAATAGGGACATGCAGTTTTTTTAATATTAAAGTTTTATAAAAATAAAGTCGCAAAAAATGTCGTTTAGAGAAAAAAATCACCCAACTTTTTTTTAGCATTTTTATTAAAAATTCATAACAAAACAAAAAATATAATTAAAGCAAAACAAAGAGCTTAGTACAGAATCCATATATCATAAGATATACACTTGCATTATACATATACACATGATTCTGTACATCTTTTCATGTATACTGCACAATTTTACTTACGTATGCTGCCAATTTTAAAGGAGTAGGATTTCTGTTAAGAAACCAGCCAAATTTAAGTTAGAATACTTCCGGCAAAATATAAAGTCCCGTGAGCTTTTTACACTATTTCCAATAGTTTGATCTTGGTGCCATATTTAATATTTTGTAGAAAATGTATTTGTATTTCCGAAATCTTTTCTTAACTTATGTACGTACATGAATACTACTTTTTTAAATTACATTTCTATATTTAAAAATAAGTTCATCAAGGGGACTCCAGTCTTATATATATTTGTCTAAATAATTAAAAGCTGACAGCATTAAGTTGCACATTTTTACTTTTAATTTATTTATTTTTAAGCAACTTTAATTTCGAAAAAAAAATTTTCTGCACAACTACTTCTGTAAGTAGAGTTAATTTAAATACGGTTATTATGCAAGCATGGGTTCCAACGAGATAGTGCTCAGTAGCTGTAGCCACAAAGTCGCGCAATCGACTCCTTGGTAACTGTAGTAGTGCAACCATCTAACCTTACCCAAATCATATAGAGCAGCATCAGCAAGCCAGTACATAAGCACACGGCTACCCAAGTCGGTCCCATTTCCCCTCACCTATTTAAGGGTGACTGTTAAAAACTCAGCCATCCCGTTGAGAGATGTTCGGTATTCAGAGACAAGTTTAGATGTGGTAAACACTTTTAAGGGATATAATCACAGCTTAAGTGTCTGTTGGATATGTTATGGTACCCTAACCAGCACGCCGCCCTTCTTATAGCAGATATTTAAGCCTAACAAACACTTCAGTCATTTGGGAGTCTGAAAATTATCCTTGTTCCAAATACCTAAATAAAGACCCTACCTCCAATACTCGAGCCACTCTTGGGACCACCCGTATGTATATATACAGATTGCTCGAGACGGAAGAAAGTAGCACTCCATCAGGTCAAAGGGAAATATTGTAAAGCAGGCTTTGGAATGCAATAGTCAATAAGATCAGGAATAACATCCATGATCCGTAGTACGCTAACATGTCCCCATAATCTTTGGTTCCATGCAAAAAACTAAACTAAATAAACTTATATCTTGATTTCTGTTTTCAAATTTTTTCATTTTTGAGAGTTTTTACTTTAAGCACAAACACAAATAATTATGGAATAAAAATTAACAACATGTTTTATTTTCAGAAATGTAGACTAGATTCACTAACTCCTTATATCCAAACCGCAAGTTTACTCTTGTATTGCTTCTTTGAAGTTACATACTTTCTTTATAAAAATAAAGTCACGCAATTTTATTTAAACATAGTTGACACAGTTTTAAATAAATGTGCCAACTAAAAATATTTGTTCTTTTAAGCAAACATTTCTTCACCTACAAAATTTCAATGTCACAGACGTCTTTATCTCAATAAGCATAAGGCGTTCAAATTCCGGTTTCAACTTTGTAGTCCTACCCCTTTTCGATCTAGGATATGCTTTATAAAGATCACTTATCTTTTGTTTTCATTCAACTTTATTATTCAAAAAACACTGTGCTTGAACATATCGTACACATGACAAGAACTTTATGCAAATAAACGACAAACAACAATAAAATATTAAAGTATAAATATGTAATATGAATGTGTTTTTTTTACATATAAAGGAGTAAAAAAGTAGAACAAAATGTCATTGAGACTTTCGAAAGGTAAATCGCAAATACAGATTCATATAAATTAAATTCAACATATGGCTTAATAAGAAATACGTGATAAGAAAATGTGGTTTAAGTCCACATAAGTTCCAAGAAATTCAATTTATTTTGTTAATATTTGTGCTATTACATCATTTTAATTTCTCTTTCGCTCACGGAATATTAGTAACACATTTTTTACAATTTGCCAGGTCATACAGTGGAAGACTGCAACGTACAACGCTCATCATCACGATATGTTAATTCTTGTAAAATGTAATTTTTGTAAAAAAAACTACTTCAAAACAAGTAGATGTACACACTTCAATATCCACATTCAAATTGTATACGGTGTTGTAGCGAACTTAGCAATACAGGATCTATGTGAATTTCGAACTCCCGTCCAATGAAAAAAAAAACTATTGGGCGGTTAATAAACTATATACATTCAGACTTCTTATATATAGCGAAGTCAATTAAGTGATAACCATCTGTCCGACTGTCGTCCGTGTTAGTATTGCCCTGCCAAACTTCATTTCACACTTCATTTCATATGTCAATCGAAATGATATAGTGTCGAAAGAAAAGCTATTGGAAATCAGCATGATCCGTGCATGTCCTACTTTCTGTTTGTTTCATGTCATTTGGAACAATAAAGTAACTTTAATCAAAAAAATAAATATATGGGGCGATAGAAAATTAAAAAATAAGAAAATAACATCAACTGAAAAAATTGGCGCTTTCTGAGTTACAGCGCTCTGAAATTTTAAATTTTTTTTAAATATCAATATCAGTATCATTTTAAAGCTTTTGAAGAGATCTTTAAGGAAATATAAAAATATTTCAAAAATAATGAACCCATTAAGAGCCGATGTCATTTTTGTGAAAAATTATATATGTATATGCGGTACCAAATTTTTTTTTTAAATTGGAGTTACTTTACTAAGCTAGATTTATATAGATGGTGAATGATATAAAAGATTCCGCATAGCCGAATATAGGACTCTTACTTGTTTAATTTAATTTCTGAACATTTTTAAAAAGAAAAATTATCCGCGAATTTATGCGGACTTTTTCCAAGGAAAACAAGAAAAATTAGACACTAGCAGAATTTAATGCGGCCTTTTCTGGATCGCTACATTCTTCATCAGCAATCTTCGCATCTATCTACCTTAGGTTGTGTACGTTGTAAACATCGTCTCTTCAATCAACTAAACCTTAAAATACAGATAACTAATATACACATTCAGTTTTGTTTTATTTACTGTCGTAGACGAGACTTATTTAGAAAGCAGTTGTGAATTGAGTTGTTAATACAACAAAATAACCTAAGTTTTATTAGCTTGAAGCACTCATTAAATTGTTGATAATTTTATTTGAATGCGAACCCTTTTAAATAACTCACGTAACTTTAAAATGGTTTAGCATAATACATTTAATATTGATGTTTAATCAAAACTTTAAAAGTTTACAAAAGACAACAGTTTTCTCCTTTAAAATTTTGAACTTCCAGGTAGAGTTTTTTGTATACAAGCCCTCAATATATAACCTTACCTTTTGAGGACTAATAGAAATTAGAACTGTTAAACACAAAATGTTCACCGGGTAGGTATACTACTTCATTTGGGTAAACATTAACCTTGACAGTTTATATTTGGCAGTCGTAAAGTAGACACGTGGCGTATTTTTTATGGAGAAATATTCAACAAACCAACGTGCTTTAGTCGTTAATCCATTTCATCAAATCAATCATCGATTATTGGACGATGAAAAAGTTACGTGAAATTTTTGGAAAAAGCAATATGCAAACAAATGTGTAGTAAATCATTTCGAAGTAAGAGGGTCTGTAGGTCATAGGCCCAAGCATAAACCACAACGTACTGCAAGATCGGCTAAAACATTACTGCTGAGTGTTCAGAGTAATCCATCAACCCCAATTAGATGCCATTTTCGGGAGCTTGGTCTTCAAAGAACAACTTTGGCCACTAATTTGCATTTGTTTCCATTTAAGTTTCACTTGACAAAAGAACTTCTTTCACAGGACTATTAAAGCCGCCGTACCTATGCCAATAGGATATTACTCACCCATGACAACCGCGTTTTTTATGAAAAAATTTTAATGTGCGACGAGGTACACTTTTATTTTAATGGATATGTGAACAAACAGACGGTGCCACATCGCACGCAGCCAGGATTATAATGGAATTACTGCGAGTAATATATCTTCTCGGCGGACACCCTATATAAAATGTAAAGGTGAGAACGTATAGCATTTTTTCATACCATAACAACATAGAAAAATATTTCGTACTACCTGTTGCATTTTGCACTAAATATAACGAAGTGTACAAAATCTGTCACAAAAGATATGTCCAGCGTTAAACTCAATGTGTTGCCAAACTTATAAAAATACACTTTTACTTGAAAAAGTACTAACAGGAACAACTATTTACATAAAATCAACGGAAAAACGCCTTTTCTGTACAAAAAGCCAAAATTAAACAGAGTTTTAATTTGTTCCTCAATTTTCAGATAAAAATACAGATTTTTAAAATGTAATCAAAAAAGACAGAACTCCTTAGATTCTTATTTTTTAAAAATAAATAATAATTTAGACCGTCTTTTTAACATTTTTGTAAAAGTTAGATCTGTTAGCTCTAATAAAAAACGGCAATTATTATTTTATATTTTTCACGCGTTTTCCTATTTTCGCCCTCTTGCAATTGGTGACGTGAATACATTATTGTATTTCGTTATTTAATAAGTTTTTAATTAACGATACCAGAGAGGTTTTTCTTACTGGATAATATGCAGCATTTAATACAGCCTTTAAATATAATATGATTTAATCTTTTAAATACCTGTTGAAAGGAAATCAGCTTTTCACTTCAAAATAATGAAAACTTATGCAGATTTATGTGCCACGAATGTACATAAATATAAATTCCTACGAACTGTTGACTTGAGAGTGAATTTATTCTTGTATGTTTGTAATTTAAATTTTATCTGTTCTGTTTTATTTTCCTTAAAGGTACAAACGTGGAACAACAATGGAGAATGTACATTTAAAAGAATATTTTTGTTTATTTTCAGGAAACGTTCTCGCTTTGGTGTTAAAAAAAGGGCAAATAACTTGGTTTGCATTCCAAAATGCATACAAATGAAAATTCAACAGAATACTGTTCCACGAGTTAACTGTCCTTTAAGCTGGTATTTATTATATTATTTTTTTATATAACCTGTATATATACTGTTGAATAAAATGTGTTTATTTTTTATCTATTTATTAAGCTCAAATAAATGTTTCCTATGATAGGCATTTTATAGCTAAAAAATATTTATAAAATCTCAAAGTAAAACCACATTTCTGAGTATGTTGTCAATTTAGTGTTTCAAATCTTTCAATATATATAATTTAAAGCTTGTACAAAATTTCTAAACTAAAGAATTCATTCATGGTTAGGAACAGCATATAGAGTGGTGAAAAACTAGTGGTTCCAGCCTCGAATTGAATTCTTTACTTACTACTCGGGCTTATCAGGCCTGTAGTAAAAGAACGATTCCTGGACAGAATCGCATGTTGCGTTAGAGGAAAAAATTTGTGTCAAAAAAATGTGAAATGTGTGATATGAAGGGGGAAGAAATTAAATCATTTTTAGTTTATCTATGATTTTATAATTGTATTATTATTTTAGTTTTGACGACTAGTATTTATTTTTTTAATAATAATAAAAATATTTTTATAGTTTTTGGTTTCAAAATTTTGTTTTTTTTAAAGTTTCATTTTTTTCGGTTAAATTAACCTGTTGGTAAAAAATATTTACTAAATTCATTTTATGAATGTTTCCCGTGTTTTTAAAATTTACAAAGTGCAAAGTGTTTGGACAAAAATCTTTAGTTTATTTAAAATGTTTGTGAGAAGTTTCTTGAAGGACTAATAATCAATATAGAAAGTAGCACGAATAAAACATTTTTTTAAGTTAATTAATTTAATATTAAATTTCCGTTGTTTAAATTAAATTAATTATTTGCAAATTGCTTGTGCATAGAAATAAATTATCGCAGTGTGCAATCACATTTTATTTTTTTATTGTTATTAATTTTTGGTATTAAATTTGTTAGTGGTATTATGATTTTTTGCGTAATTTTTTTTTATTCTGGGTTAAGCGGATTTTTTAATGAAATTGTAAAATCGTTTGGTGTTATTTCTTTTCTAAGCGATGTTTCAATTATTGTTTTAGTTAATTTTGGTTAAGTAATATGTAAAAAGTTACTTAAAAACATTGACAAAAAAGTTATAAAATTTTGAGCCTTTGTCATTTGTCCCAGCCCCTACGGCGATTTTCTGAAATTTTTTGCTTTGACTGTTTCCTCGCTCACTTACAGAATTGCCTAGTAAAAATTGCAAAGTATGGACGGGGACATAGTAGTAGAATATTTAGAAATTAAGATTTTCTTTAAATTGGACTCAAAGCATTTTGTTTAAGGATTTTTTGGGAAACTTTATATGGTTTGAATATTTATATTTTGCGTTTTTGTTAGTATTATTGCAAATTGATAATTATTCCAATTACCAAAATCTTTTATCTTCAAGTCTTGCAGAATTTAAAGAAAAATATTTTTCAAGATAGGAATTTACCGATGATAGAATTAAACCATCTAGATTCAACCGATTAAATATTATGTTTTTGAGACAAAAATTAATTTTGTTTTTTATTATGTTATGCTAATATCTTATAATATTTTTTAATAAAAATGCATTTTATTTGCTGGTTTAGAAAAGCAGGTATCTGTACGTATTTCTCCAGTTGCTGAAGCCAGCTCATCAGGAATCCTTTAACCAAATTTCCTTTAAGTATAAAAACTTCAAAAACAATATGAGAAAAGTTTTAGAAGCCAATACAGAAATGTTAAGGCTTTAACTAAAATTACCAACACACAAAACATTTTTATTTTTTCTTACATTCCCTTTTACGTCGGTTTGCTTACATGCCGACTCTTCCAAACCAACAAATAAATTGCAATTTTATTTATGGGATATTGGCATAATATAATTAATAACATTATCGAAATTTCCAAAATAATTTTACAAATAAAAATTAATTTTGTAATTTCTGCTTTTAATATTAAGAGAGTTTGGTACGCCATATATTAACCATATTTTGGACAAAAGTTTACATAAATCATAAAGCCGCTGAATTTAAATACTTGGCGTTAACACTGTGTATCTCTAGAAAGAGTTTTCGTTGGTTATAAACTAAATTAAGCGCAAAATTAAGAAATAAGACAAAATAAAGTAAAATGACAGAAAGATAAATAATTTTCTTCTTTCGAAACGTTTGAACAATCTTTTGAAATGGTAACACTTTTTAATTCTAAAAGTCTTTGTTTAGGCCAGCCAGGAAAAAGGTTTAGGAAGCAAATTAAATGCTTTCAGATTGGTAATTAATTAAATTTTTCATTTTTATTGTTTATGTAATTGTTACTATTATTTATAAATTAAAAAAAAAAATTTTTTTGGGTATTTTTATTTGCAGTCTATTTAACAATAATAAGCAAATCATTTAAAAATAATAATTACAGGTGTTTTAATCTTCATTAATATTAAAACAAAATACAAAAGTTTTTACACATTTCTAAGCTATAAATATTAAAGTTGTAGTTTTTTTTTACATATTCACATTATATACATATATACAATATTACTTTCTGAAAGAAAGGTCCAATATATGATACCTTTTCAATCTATTAATTTCGTAACTTTCATCTTGTAAATTGATCGCAAGTGTGCTAGAATGATTGCTAAGTCTTTCAAAATATCTAGAGCTAAAATTATTTATCTCCTCTTTAATTTCCGATACGTTCAAGTCCTTATGAATGTTCTTGTTAGTTAGATAAAACGGTGCATTTGTGATTAATCTAAGAGTCTTTGGCTGATACCGTTGTAGTATCTCAATATTACTATTACTCGCTGTACCCCAAAGTTGTATACCATAAATCCAGACAGGTTTCAGTATGGCTTTATATAGTAAAACTTTATTATTTAGACTTATTTCAGACCAGGGTCCAAGCAGCCAATATATTCGCTTGGTTTTGATATTGAGGTGATCTCTCTTAGCTTTGATGTGATCTTTCCACGTTAGTCTTCTGTCTAGATGCATACCGAGATATTTTACACAATTTGTTTTCGGAAATTCTGTATTATTTAAGAAAACTGGATTAATGTCACCTCTTCTTAGTGTGCATGTAATATACTTAGATTTTTCGGCATTTACACATATATTCTATTTCTTAAGCCATTTTGAAATATTATCCAAATGTACTTGAACCACTTCTGTTGCTTCCATTTTATCATCATTAGTTGCTAGTAACAGTGCCATATTCCGAAACCGGCATACCCGAAGTAAATATGGTGTAAAGCACAGGACCCAGCACACTACCCTGCGGAACACCTGCTTTTATTTCACAGATGCTTAAAGATCTTCCACGAATTTTTTAAATGCTCAAGAGTCGCTGACATTTTCATGTAAAATTTTATATGGTACTTAATTTTTTTCTTATATTTAAATTCTTTGTCACTCAAATATTTGATTTTTGATTGGAGTTACTTTACTAAATTAGATTTACATATATTGTGAAGGGTATATAGGATTCGGCAAAGCCGAATATAACAATCTTTCTTGTTTTGTTTTTAAATTTTTCAGAAGAAAACAATATGAAATAAATGTATTCATGCGCCTGCAGTAAGGTGAGTATTATAGTTTTTACCGTGTAAAGATTTTGGTTTAACATTTCGTTGTTAATACGTTGTATAAAAATGAAATTTGTTTTTCTTATATTATATGGATTTATATAAATTGGAATGTGTGTAAAACTCAGATTGTTACATTTACAATACAGTACAACCAATCATTGCACACGGATGCAGTACGTGCGTCTTTAGTTATAATTTGAATAAACCAAATGGGCTTAAAAAAATTGCTATTAACTTGAGGAATGATTATCAAAATGTTAATAAAACAGTTACATACAGAGACATACATTTTGCTTATCCTTTCTATTTTTCATAAAATATATTTTAAAGTTATTTTAAATTTAAAAGAAAGAAGAAATTTTGTAGTGTAGCTAAAAACGAGCAAAATAAAACAAAAAAAATATATTTAAAAATTTTTTTCTTGCTAAATGGTGTTTAAATAATAACCGTCTTGAGAAACTTCTTACCTAATAAAACAGAATAATCTTTTAGTTTTAATGGTAACGATATAATTATAACTCAATTTTATCTGTATCTTTTTGGGGCCAGTAATAAAACCAAATTTATTTTTTATGCCAAACCTTAAAAGCGATTCTTAGTATTATTTAAACAATTAACGAGTTGGATCAAGTGTTTTTAAATAACAAAACTAATAACTAAATAAGTATCTAGCATATTCTAAATATGTTCCATCGTTTTTAATTATCTACAGTGCCAGTTACAATGCAAATGCCATACATCAGTAATTTTAAAAGTCATAAGGAACAATAAAGCAAAACTGCTCAAACCCTTTTTTTAGGATTTCGTTTTTTTTTCAACTAATTACCTAGAAACACGTAAAGCCTTGACTTGCAGCGTTTAGGCAAAAATAAAATAAAAATTGAGCGAAAAATTGGTAAATAAAATATTAAAGCAAAAGTAGAAATGCCTTCGGTCAAACTAAATTGGACTATTTCCTTTTAAATACCGAAGGAAAAATTGTAGAGAATACGTAGAGGAATTATCAAAAGCAGAGAAACCTTAAAACTAAAAATTTCATAACCACATTTTGTTAAAAGTTTAGGTTTTATATTTTTAGCGCATAGCTGCTAGCAAAAATCCAATATTAAACAAATGTTAAACAACGTACAATTAAACAAAATTTATTTTGCAGTACGATTAAGGTGTTAGTTTTTTTCTGTTCTATTTGGTTTTTATTTATTTTTGGTTCATTGTAATAACATATTATTTTTGCAGCAAAACACTTCAATTGAGGTTCAGTTATTTATTTTATGCTTTCAATTCATTGTTTTTTGTTTGTTTCTTAGAAAAGATTAATAGCCACTGAGGCCGAAGTGTAGTGTTTATTTTTATACCCATTTACCACAAAAAGTGGAAAAAGGGTATATCAAGGCTTGTAATTCCGTTTGTAATTTCTGCAGTATCTTTTTCCGACCCCATAAAGTATAAATATTCCGAGTTCTTATGCTTAGAGAAGTCGATTAAGCGATACCGGTCTGTCCATCCGTGTTAAATTTAAATACGCCAATCGATCAAACATACTGCCGAAAGAGGAACTATTCAAAATCAGCCAGATAGGTCTATGTCCTTAGACTCAACGGTCAAAACACCACTCCGACCTCTAATTTTTCCATATTATTTTGAACAATGACACGTAGCTCACTTTGTTGGAACCATATTTCGTCCGGATCAATGCCATCCATATTTTCAAACAAAAAATCATTAATCATGGTGGGGTAACGATCTCCATTAACCGTAAAGTGAAATCCGGCCTCATTTTTCAATAAATAAGGTTCGATAAATGAATGACCTTCATCGCTGAATAAAATTTGGCGATAAATGGGACAGTTAATAACAGCCCAGAAGCCCAATCGGCAAAATAACGAGGCAAATAGTGGACTCGTGACTTGATTTCCTGCACTATCTGGATCTTATACGCGTGAAGGCCAAGATCCTTGCCCAAAATTTTTCATGTATTAGACGGACAGAGCCCCCATTCCTGTGACCATTGACGAATCGATAAATTTGGATCTTCTAGAGTGTACGTGGTATCAAATCTATCCACATTTCGACGGATGGCTTGCTCAGACGGACCATTTTGTGCACCATGAAAATCACGAATTCGTCTATAAGTTGCTCGAATTGATGCTGATTTTCAAAGAAAACTTGATTGTTCAAGTGTGAGTCTATTCATAAAGATTTGATGAAACAAAAATTTTATTTTTAGTTTTATTTTTTATAATTTAAAGTTCTATCGGGCTTACAAAAACTTATTACTAATTACATATTATTATTTCCTACCGCACCTTATTGAAACGCATAAATAAACATAAACATAGTTCAACTTTATTTTTGCCTTTGTTATTTGAACTGTTTTTTTTTTTGAAAGTGGTATAAGTCCACTTTTTCAAAAAATTAAGCGAACGGTTACAATCAAAATTTTAATTCAGCTCTATCTTGAAATAAAATAAACAACACCAGTTTTGCTTTACAATCCTATCGCATAAATAATTCTTTTAAAAGTGAAATAAGTCCATTCCTAATATGTTTAATTAAAACAACTTTCCTTAATTTTTCCAAACGAAAGATATTTTGCAGTTGTAGAAACAGCATTAAAGAAAAGGATCAATTATACACTGCCAATTATACACTGAATAGCTATTACTTTTTACATAAGAATTTATTTTAGTAAAAAAAAGCTATGTTTATAACAATGTGGACTTAAATTTGCTCCTATTTTTATTTCTTCAGAAATGTTATTTTTGGAAGTGGTATAACTTAATGTGGAGCCAAAGAAATCAGTTATTTTTTTAAATGATTTAAGTTATTATTATTTCTATATTCATTAAGGTTGACCAATATTTTTAAATTAATTCAAACGCAAACCCTTAAACATCTCAATGTATGTAAAAATGGACTTATACTGCTTTAAAAAAACCAGCTCATTTAATGATTTGTCAGTCTCATGTTTTCGCTATAGTAAAGGAAGTTTCAGTCATTCACACATTTAAAAATAATATTTCTTTTTATAAAAATTCATCATACATTCAATTCCTATAAAAACATTAAATTAATAATTTCTTATACTTCAAAAATTACATAACGTTTAAAAACTTTTATTACAAATGAAGATGTTCAGGAAAAACAAGAAAATATTAGTTTAATTTTGCTTTAAGCTGTTTTTCTACAGTTTAATTATTATCGTTAAATATCCCACTTTAATTAACCGACATTTAATATAATGAAAAAAAAAAACGTTTGAATTAAAATTCACCAAAATTATTTACAATTAAAGACCTCAAAAACATATTTAATCAAAAGTTTTATACTGCAAGTATTTTTCTGCTCTTTTAATTCTCAAACCAAAAGTGAAAACATTTTGTTTTTACAACTTTTAATATACTTCTCTTAAAAAAGGTCTTATGTGACTAAAACACGAAACAATGGATTAGTATAAAAAAATAATAATAATCATGAAAAATGTAGGAAGCCCATTAAAAAAAGTCTCTCGTGTAAAACTTTTTCCTTTCCAAAGTTTGTGGTGCATTTTTATGTGATTCAACATGCAACAATTTTGCTCAAAATTTAATTCGAAAAAAGCAGTTAGAAAAAAGTTTTCATTAAAAATTAAAATAAATAGTGCTTATCCGGCTGTACTGAGACTCCTACACTCTTTACCTTAGAGAATAAAATATTTAAAATTTTTCATTAGCAGCAGTTATAAAAAGCATAAATAATTTTGTTATAGTAAAGAGCGGTAGTAATTACGGTAAATAATGGTAGTAAAGATACGATAAAATGAAGACATAAGTGTTCATTTATGTAACAGAATTCTTTAGAATTTAATGTATGTTTATCAAAATAAGCCAAAAAGAAATTATGCACATCGTTAATTTTATGTAGAGAAAACCAAACTCAGATATTTGTAACTTTAGGTGTTAATTATTAAAATAATTTTAATATAATATTTAAAATTGTTATCACCGGTTTGTTAAATATTTATTCAACTAATTTAGTAAAAACAAGTCGTAAATAAGTGTATATAGCTGCGACCAATCTGATATCGGGTGATTATTTAGCAACTTTTTTTTGACGACAGTGTTTTGGTAGCTCACCAGTTTTCGCGTAATATATTAATGTTAAACTTCTTCACTTTGATCTATAAATTCACAATGGATCAACTTAAAATGTTGCCTCAAAATATACTTCTTATTGGAAAATAGTACCCAGCTATAAAGCTTATTCCTGGTTGAGTGGATACGTGTACAAGCAATATTTCCGTATTTGGTGGGAAAAGCAGCATTTTTTTCTGTTTGGGTGATTTATTTGCCGCTTTGCGAGTCTATTTTCCTTAACTTTGATGTTAACAGACATCGAGTTATGTTGCGTCCTCTTATGGTCCTCTTATGCTCTTTATTGATTCTAAATTAAACAAAAGCAGAACAACTATAATGAAAGATTAAGATCGAAAAACAAACTTAACATTATTCCTCAAGTAGACTTGTAGTTCCACTGTAGTATTACTAGTTCACTGGTTCCTTGGGCATACATTGTTGTCTTGCTACCTTGGGAGACCATTGCACAAAAGACAGTTATAAATATATACTTTTATATACTTTATAAGAGCCTTCTCTACCATTTTTTATTTTATTAATAATTTGTTTCAATATTTACTTTGAATGCTTTAAAACTTCGTTGTGGATGTTAAAAAAAATTACACAATCTGTGGGTCGGCAAAAATTTTTCAGAAGCCGTACACTCTGCAATTTACTTGTTTATTTCTGAAGATATATTTCTATTTCTCACGCCAGCGAAAGGCGAACAAATAAGTACCATGTAACCATGTTTGAATTTAATTTTGAAGGGTTTTATTAAATATACAAATTAGTTTTTACTGTATCAGCTTTTTATTTTTCTTGCTGTTCGAGAGATTTGCTATTGAAATTTAGCAAGATCGGTTTACCTGCAAACATATGAGCCTTTAATGTGATAAACATGATGTTTATTATTTTTATTTTATTGTTACACAAATCTAAATTCGTTAATTAATTTCTTGTATATTTTGTAAACAACTGTATCAATTAAAACAGCTGTTATTTTTCGTCGTTTTTTTCTGTCTTATACATGTTGAAAAACCATTTTTGGTTCGTTCTAATTGTGTTTCTATCATTATTTGTACATTAGATATTTTTGGATGCTGCCAAGATGTTAAGTTTTACGTTAAATAATTTGTTAAAAAATTTTTTCAAAAATTTAATACTTGAAAAAAAAAAGAATGTTTAATGCGTACAAAGATCATACGTGAACGCAATGAAAACTGAAAAAAAACCTATACAAAATATATGCTTTCCATTTCAAAAATTAATTTTAATACTATTGTGCACATGGTTGTTATAAAATTTTGTGGTTGAATTTTTAAATGAAATAAACTTATTTCCCATTCATTTGGTACATTGAGGATCGTTAAATTTTATCTAAAAATATTTTCACTTGATCGTTATGGATTAGTAAAGAAGAAATGCATGAAATTTTGGGATAAGAAAATAAGCACACACAAAAAGAATAAAAGAAAACGCAGTAATCTTCCAATGTGAACTAAATAAGTACACACGTTTTCAGATTCAATATCTACATGAATTAGAATAATGTACCTCAGGACTTAACCACGTAAATCTTAAACACATTATCAACTTGATGTATGAAACTTCTTCATTTATTATGCAGTGGAAGCAGAAATAGGTAGAATTTGTGTGCAAAGTGCATATCACGCAGAGGATGATAATGTCATCGACGTACGAGTGTACAATTTAAAGAAATCACCAAACAAATCAGCGCTATAAGTCGTATTACGTCAAATTGTTTTACTTTTTTATTATGGGAAAAATAAACATAAATTGTAAATTGTTAAAAGAAAAAAGAGAAATGAGATTTTAAAACTAGTTTAAACACCGCTTATACGATCAGTACTAACTTTGCTAGATCCAAGAAATTATGAAATGCATAAGAAACGAAATGACTAAAATTAATCATTCAGAGTGGAGGCGTTAACTCTTATAATGATGTTGAATTTGGACAACAAATTTTTGGGCTTAAATACCGTAACCCTGCAAGATCTTGAACTAAAAAAAACTGTCTTAAATTGAGGACGAAATTAAAGCCTGCACACAGTTTTTAATTAGAGCTTTTGTTGCCCACAAGCCCCTTTTTTTAAAGAGGCGCTACAGGAAAATAATATTTTGACAAGAAACCGCTTGCCGAAGTTTCTACACGGTGATCGCCAGAAAGGTATTCTAATTTGTTTGACCGCCGTTTTAGTAAACATTAGTCTCGTCAGTTCAAATTCATTTGGCAGTCGTGAAGTACACTGCCAAATGAACGTGTTTTAATCGTTTAAATATTTTATCAAAATCAATCATCTATATCTGTGACGATGAGAAAATGTACTATTTATCGTGTAGTGAATGATTTCGAAAAAGGAGGACCTGTATGTGATAGGCCCAAGTATGGACCACAACGTACAGCAATATCGGCTAAAAACATTACATCTGCTAAATAGAGTGGTCAAGATAATCCAATAACTTCAATCCGACACCATGCCCATGAGCTTGGTCTGCAAAGAACAACTTCGTCTACAATTTTGCACAAAGATTTTCATTTGTTTCCACTTAAGATTCAATTGACTCAAAAGCTTCTTCCTCAAGACTATTTACGCAGCCATACATATGCCAATAAGATGTTACAGCTCGTCCGTGACAACTCCGATTTTCAAGTAAAAAGCAAAATGAGTGACGAGGCACATACAAATTTGGTTTCATACATAAATAAACAGAATTAGCGGTTATGGCCAATGAAAAACCCCCAAATTATTTATCAGTCAACTTTGCATACATTAAGATTGATAGCCTGGTATGCAATTTGATCAGGAGGAATCATTGGACCTTACTTCTTTCAAAATGAGAACTTCGTTAGTGTATTTGTGAATAAGGAGCAATATCGCGATGTTATCGAAAAATTTTTTCCGCCACAACTGCATACTTTGAGCTTAAATGTGGCACCAACAAGACGGTGCCATAGCGAATACAACCAGAATCACACTTGAATTATTGCGAGCAGACACCTTTCCTGCGAACACCATTATCTTTAAGCTATAGCTAAATAATTTTAAATTTGTTAATTTTTAAAACATATCATTAATTTTTTTATCGCGATTAAATTATTAAATCACATTGAATGTGAAAGCATCTCTATATGGCCATTTCGCTGCAGCTTACTTAGCCCTTCAGAAAACTTCTCACAACTATTTTAAATAAGATTTTTGTCCAAGCAATAAAGACAAAAATAAAAGTTTTAGCAAAAAAATCAATACTCAATAATGATTTTATTTTTGTTTATTCACCGTATACAGCTGACTTTTTTCTGCTCTTTAATACAGTTAGAAGACGATGAAAAATAAAAAATCACAAATCACTACGATAAATAACTATGTTTTTTATTCTATGCATTCCTGTGTCAGAATATCCGAAAACGCATGGTCACCTCGAACATGTTTTTTCCTTTCAATGAGTAGCTTTAAATATCTTAAGTAAAGTATTGCGCTCTCAATTACTCCTAACTAAGTTACGCTTAGGTCGTTTTATCCACTTAAAGTGTGTTCTAAACGTTAAGAGATACTTGATATTAAAAAGTATGTTTTGAATTTTTTCCAAGAATTTTTATGTTATCAGCTGCTAACATGATTAAGAATTAATTGTTGAAAAACTTTATTAAGTATGATTTTTCAACGTATGCTTTAAACGAGAAATTCAATGGGATGAAATAAAGTTTATGACATTGTGAAAATATACATACAAATATTTATGTTTCTGTATGATTATCGCATCAAAATTTCATCTTATAAAAAGTTTTTGACACCATTCACCAAGAAAAGTGGAAAAAGGTTATATCCAAGTTTGTAATTCCGTTTGTAATTTTTAAAAAATCCATTTCCGACCCTATAAAATGTATATATTCTGACTTCTATGCATAGCGTAGTCGATTGAGCGATGTTCGTCTGTCTCTATGTCCATCCTGTTAGTGTTGAAATCAAGTTTGCTGATATCTTTAAGATCGGGTTGAAATCAACTTTGCAGGCACTAGATGAGCTAGAGAAAATTTCAATACGCCAATCGATCAGACATAGTTCAGTTTAAAATTTTTCATGTCATTTGGAACAATAAACTAACTCCAATCAAAAAATAAATATATGTAGCGCTAGAGAATTAAAAAATAAGAATAAAACATTGAGCGAAAAAATTGGCGCATGCCCATATTTTTCGAATTATGGGGCTCTAAAGTTTTGAAATTTTTTTAAATATCAATATGGACATTATTTTGAAGGGTTTGAAGATATTTTTAAGGAAATATTAAATATTTTTAAAGTGGTTAACCCATGAGGGGCCGATGGCATTTTTATGTAATATTAGATATATGTGGTACTTACTTTTTATACCCTTTAGCACAAAAAGTGGAAAAAGGGTATGACTAAGTTTGTCATTCTGTTTGTAATTTCTACAACATCCATTTCCGATCCCATAAGGTGTATATTTTCTGAGAGAGGAGTCAATTGAGCGATGTCCGTCTGTCCGTCCGTGTTGGTGTTGAAATCAAGTTTGCAAAGGCAACAAAAATTAAAATATTTTTGTTTAAATGCTTAGCCCATAAAGAGTCGATGAAAATTTTTATGTAAAATTATGCATATTTAGTACTTAATTTGTTTTTTCTTATATTTTAATTCTCTGTCCCCTCAATATTTGCTTTTTTTTATTGGAGTTACTTCACTAAACTAGATCATATATGTTGAAGGGTATATAAGAATCGGCATTAGAATTTAGCACTCTTACTTGCTTTTTAATTCTCTGTCACCGTAATATTTGCTTTTTTTTATTAGATATTTAATAGATTATAGCACTCTTACTTACTCTTTTTAAAAAAGCTACAAGGTAACGCTTTAATATTTTAAAAAATTTTTTTTCCTCTCAACATTCAGAAATTTTCTTAACTTATTTTGCTGATTTTGTTAAAGAAATTAATGTTAGTCTTGAATATTTCATGAAATATATTTCATTTTAATATTTTTACCAGCCTCTTAAAAATATTAGAGCAGTTTTGCGTAATTTTTTATTTTTCTTCTATTTTGCATACCAATATTTTCGTTGCCGTTAGACACACTCTTTCGCATTGTAAAATGTTCACACGTAAAATATATGAAAATATATTTTCTACTTTTACTTTAAATTACTTAGTTTCTTTAAATATGCGTTGTGTAAATAAAAATATTTTTACATAAATTATGTGAAAAATCCTTAGAATAAACGAGGGAATGAGACATTAAATTAATCTTTTTCGTAAAAAATATTTTCTACGTAATAAATTTTATTTCTTTAAGTGATATTATATCTGTATTATCTCAAGTATTATATTATTAATATAAGAGCAGTGTTTTATGAAATTGGTTAAATGCATTCTTAAAATTAAAATTTATTGAGCAGTTTCAAAAAAAGTTTTCATTGAAAAAATTTAAAGTTTATTTTAAGTTGCCTATTACTACCATGCCCTGTCAAGTCTTCACATCCTAAAAATAGATATCATTGAATTTTTCGGATCTATTACCTTTCTTCAAGTGGAAAAAGTACAAAACTTATGACACTTTTTGAAGAAATATATAA
This sequence comes from Gymnosoma rotundatum, assembly GCA_916610165.2. Taxonomy (NCBI): domain Eukaryota; kingdom Metazoa; phylum Arthropoda; class Insecta; order Diptera; family Tachinidae; genus Gymnosoma; species Gymnosoma rotundatum. The sequence continues at coordinate 105,610,550 of OU744338.1, forward strand.
ATAAAGCCTTTTGATCTTGTGTTATTTTTATATAGTTAATAAAACGTTATTAAACTTTATTTATTCAATTGAAATTCCATACCGACTATTTAATCAATGATTAATGTAAGTGCATTTGAGAGACTCTTATTTATAAATTTTCAATTATCAGAAATGTCAATTGTATACTAAGAAAATATATGATAAGTGTATTAAAAAATACCAATTTTTTTAACCATTAAAAAGAAAGAATTTAAGTTTCTCTTTGTAATAAAAAAAGGTACTCACACTATTTTTTAAGAAAACGGCTTATTTGTAAGTATAAATGGATATTGTTGTGACTTTACGCAATAATAAACAATATTAATCATAAGCTGTCATATAAATCGTGCAATATACTTAAAATAATTTTTGAAAAAAAACCGACTTCAAAACTCTCTATTTATAACAGCTTAAAATTTTTGCTACATACATCAAATAACATTTATTATTAAGACACCCTTTAACTTCCAAATTAAAATTTTATAATTATTATTATAGCGAACTTAGCTGTAGAGTTACTTGAAAATTTAAACCATCTGTCTACAACTGTTCAATAGTTTGTCATATACATCAAGTAACGTGAATTAAACGGGAACCCTTTAATTTTCAAACCGTAATATTATACTTTTTGTTATAGCGGGCTTAGCAAAAAAGGTTCCTTAAAAATTACAAAATTTCACATACGTCAACTTAAACACAGCTTCCTTGCAAATTTTAGCTGACTGTCTATTAGGGTTAAAAACTTTGGCCACATACATCAAATTACATCAACTATTGGGGCACCCAATCTAAGTTTTATACTTGTTATATGAGACTTAGAAATACAGTTTCTTTGTAAATTTCAACCCTCAGTTTCAATTAATTTGCTAAGACCGTTGTTGTTACAGCGGTCTTAGCAATATAGTTACAACTGTTCAAAAGTATGGCCATACACATAAAATTAAATGAACTATTGGGGCACCCTATAATTATAATTTTGTAAATTTATACTACTCATTATGATGGTTATAGTAATCGGCATTTGGTCCAATTTGTATGCGTTTGTCTATAACTGTTCAAAAGATAGTCCCGTATAGGTCAATTTGCGTTACCTATGGGGATACACTTTAATTTTTAGATTTGTGGTTCTTGTACTTTTTAATATTTTTTAAAGTATTAGAGAGGTGCTCTTCGCCGTTCATAGTACACTTAAAAAACATGAATGTTGTATGAATACGCCCTTTAATTTTTTTAAATTATGAACTATTTTTAGAACGGGACCATTCTGTAAAAACTTACAAATAAAGAAAAAAAATTTAAATCAGAAATGACTGCCATGCAGGTACATAGTATATATTACTACATACATTAAAAAAAGGCAATATTCCTTTTTTAGAAGTCGGTTAATAAATAGACATGGTTCTTTCTTAATCGAATCCCAAAAAATACTTTATCCCTCCAAAAATGTTTATATTCCAGTTTAAAGCCTTTATGTTTCTAACATAGGAATATATAATTGGTTATTATAAATATTTTAATTTGACCTCAAATCTTCCTCTTCTTTATCTGAATCAATTTTCTTGTGCATACTTCTTGCGTTTAAATACATTTGCTATTATGAAGGTAAATAAAAAGCTTCTCAGTAAATTGATTTTTGTTAACTATTATTATTAAAATGGTTATCAAGTTGCTATAATATTAAAAATGTTGTAAAAGAAATTCTCGAAAACTCCAAAATATTTGAAATTCTGCAAAAATAGTTCAACTAAAATTTTACTGAGAAATCAAAAATAAATAAAAATTGAATTTTTTGATTTTGTAAATTGCAACCAAAAAAAAAAAATAATAAAAAAATCCTAATGCAAACGAAACATGTTAAGATTGAAAATTTCCTTTTAGATAATTTAAATTCATAGATATTATGTATTTTTAGTGAAGGAACTAACAGTTTCCAGAAGACCAGAAAAGCGGTAGCAAAATTAAGACTTTCTTTCTCCTGCAATAATCAATATCGATGAATTTGAATTATTTAATCAGGATTTCAGCACGCCTAAGGTTAATTAAAAATTGTTGATTTAATAAAATTTATAATATTTTATAAAATTTATAATATTTTATTTTTACACAACAAAAAAAATCCTTCAAGTCATGATTCAGAAAGATAAAAAATATCAGAGTTCAGAAAATTACACACACTGCAAAAAATCTCGTATATAAATGTATAAAAACACAGCTTAAACCAACACATACACATATTTTTCTTTTCATAACAATTATGTGTGTCTCTCAATTTTTTAAATGTGCCGAACAGAAAAGCTACACTCGAGTATACTTCGAGTATATTCCGATCGAACAATATGTGATCTTCTTATGTTCGTGTACACAAATAAAAACCTTACCAAAACTAATTCACAATTATGTTAGGCACATTTAAAATTTAGAGACACACTTTGTTAGAAAATATATGTTGGTTACAATTAAACTGAACATTGTGTATATGCTATATGTGTTTTCTGAACCTGAATTAAATAAACCATATCTTATAAAAAGCTATGCTCAAAATTTGATTTTATTTACTAAAAAGCGACATTTGTATGTAGTATAACCCCGGCACTTAATAACTTAAGTTTATTATAAAAAAATATTTTTCTTGATATTTTCTCTTATCCCGATTTATTATTTCAATCACAGTAGACGAAAGAAAAATAAAATCATAGTTGATTGTTGTTGTTTTTGCTTAAACTTTGATTTTTGTCTTAACTTTATTGTTTGAACAAAAATCTTTAGTTTATTTATAATATTTGGGAGAAGTTTTCTGAAGAGCTAAGTAAATGCTAGCGAAATGGCCATCGAGAGGTGCGTCACTCTCAATTGTTAATATCGGTGGTTTAAATAATTAATCGGGAAAACAGAAAGTAGCACAAAAAAAGATTTTTTTGAAAATTAATTAATATAATAAAAAATTCCCGTTGCTTAATTTAAGTTAATTATATATGCTTTTCAAAAAAGTTAAAAATTATTTTATGACACTGAAAATGAATATTTTTGTTTTTTTATTCTCTTTAATGATTTTCGATTGTGTCGTTTTATCTAAGACCGATTCCGTGATAATTTTCACAAATAACTATGACACATATTTTGAAAATCCGACAATAGTTTTTTGTCTGTTTTATTCAACTGTAGCCTTAATTAAGTCGTAGATGTCATATTTGTCGATCTACTTTAAAGATATTGAAGGGCTATTTTTTTATGAAGTGATTTTAAGAATTTGTTCTTATTGACTCAGAGGTTCTTTAGATTCAATTTTTACATCTGCAGTTAAGTTACCATTCCATTTCCTTAAATAGAATTCATGCGATTGTGATGGTTAGTTTATATGTCTGCAGCAACGATGGATTATATTATGTTAGTATGCACAAGTTGCTTAAGTGGGACGTTTCCCCAAAATGTATCTCCATTTATTACTTATTTTTTAACTCTAAAATTATCAAAAAACCTTTTACATTGAGTCGTATTGATTTTACAACGGATTTTCAGGTGCATTGAGCAAATTATGCATTGATTTTACAGAAATATGGCTTACATAATGGAAAAGAGCAATAAGTTTGTCTTTTCTGAATTATTTGTTAGTTTTTAAAAACTAAATATTTTGAATTTTGAATAGAAGATATATTTTTTTTGCACAGCTTTACGAATAATTCAGAAATTGTTGAGCAAACAAAAATAATATATTGGAATAGCTGGACGGTAATTTTATTATGCATTTCATGATGTTTTCTTTTCCAAATTGAATAAGTTGTTCCCGGTGATGTTACTGCTGTAGTATTTGCCAGTTTATAAAAATTCAATTTCGACCCCAAAAATTAATTTTTTTTATTAAAAACTTTAAAACTTGATTTTTTCGTAAACTAAGCGTCCTGGACTTTAAATAAGCAAAACCTGTGATCACCTTTAAAACTGGATTATTAAAAAACACAAAATTTATAACAATTCAATTTTGATCTCACAGCCAAACAGGTCGTGAGTGGAATCATCTTCCTGCAGTTCAAATCGAATATCTACAAACACTATTATTACCTAATTTCCTACTTCTGGCACAAAGCATTCCTGGCGTTGAGGTTATCCTCTGAGTGCTGGTAAAAAAAAACAACAATTAATGCAGCTTATCACAACACAATTTTTTCTAATTTTAATTAATTATGTAAAAAGTCATGACGCTAATCTTCTGTTCTTGAGCAGAAGTGTATGAATGTTTTGCAAATTTACATCAATGCAATTACTACAAGACAAAAAATATGCATTTCATCAAGTCTACAAAATCAGTACAAATGACTGACAAAAGTTGTTTGTCATAAACCTGAAAAATTTCAATGATTGTAAAAAAAGCAAAAGAAATAAAAAGGAAAGAAAAAAAAGCTCAGTAAAATTAAAAATATAAATAACAAAAAAAAATTAACACACATAAAAGCAAACCAAAAATGTTGTGTAATTCATTGCTTTATTTTACATTTTATTTATCTTGTTTTTGTTTTAAATCAAATAATGGAAGTTTTTTATTAATTAATTATTAAAATATTAAAATAAAATCTTTTTTCGTGCTATTTTCTATTATCCCGAATAATTATTTTAATTACCGATATTGATTATTGAGGGTCAAAGCACGTCTCGATGTCCATTTCGTTACCGCTTACTTAACTCTTCAGGAAACTTCTGACAAACAATTTAAATAAACTAAAAATTTTTGTCCAAACAATAAAGCAAAGATAAAAATCAAAGTTTGAGCAAAAACAGTAATTCTATTTTTGTTTCTCAACTGTATACGGTTGACTTTTTTTCGGCTCTTTTATACAGTTGAAAGGGGATGAAAAATAAAATATCACAAATCACTACGATAATTTATTTATATGCACGGTAACTTTGCAAATATTAAATTAAATTAAACAACTGGAATTTTTTATGTATATTAATTAATTTTCGTTTTATTTTTAAATTTTTTCAATTTAAAATTGCAAATATAAAGTAAAAGCAAAAAATAGCATTGGAGTTATAATTTTTTTTAAGACGTCGTTTGCAATATTCAACAACGAACATTTACTTTCATTTAATTTTAAATTTAAAAATTTTTAAATGCCTCTTGCCCATTTTGTTTAAAATTCCTAAAATAATTTTTAACGAAACGAGAAATTCTCTGTGGTCTTCAAATTTATGCAGAGGCACACAAATCTAATGGTTTCGCGTTAACAAAAGGTAAAATAAAAGAGCGAGCAAAAACCATCATCAAATTCAGCTTTACTGCAGCCAAACCGCACTTTTTGGTTTGACTTTAATGTGCGATTATTTGCTAAATTGCCCTTGTACTCTTTATTTTGCTTTTCGCCCTTTTGCATCGTAGTCGGCCTGTGTTAAATTTCCTTCTTTATATACAATAGAATTATGTTGGCCTTTAAGCATTAAATAATTTTCTATATAGAAAAAAAATTTTGCAGTGTAATATATTTAAGATTTAACATCAGCACGAGTGGTTTTTTAATGGAAAAATTTGCTTATGTTTGTAACTGTTTTGGTTGAAGCAACAAGTGCACTTTTAAAAGTCTCAAAATTTTAAATAAGAAATAAAAATAGAAAAATATCACAAAACGTTCGAATATCTTTGAACCCCGGGCAAAGGGGTTCAAAGATATTTGTGATTTTATGTTAAGCTTGAATTTACTTTTCAGTTTTTAGAAGTGCCTAAGTAGAGAGCTAAGTGAAATATTTTAATTGAAATTAAGCCACGGAAAAATTTAATAAGTCTGGCTTAAGATAATGTATTTATTTATTTTTTGTTTATCATTTAATTTTATTTATAAAGAAGACACATTTGAGGCTTTTTTGGATCGCTATATCTGTCACCAGCTGTGAATATCATCTACTTGTTAAAGCGCCAAGAACATAAAAAGATTACAGTATCAGGATCGTTGGCAGAAGTAAAATATATTAATAAATCAGAGGAAACAAGCTTTTGGGAAACGTTATTAAATTAAGAAATATAACATATAACAAGTCCCATCTGCGGTTGTATTTTGTGAAAAAAGGAGGCGGGTCTGAAAAATTCCTTGGATGCTGTAAGCGCACCTAGGCTACTATTGAAAATTAGAGTAGCTGAAAATAAACCTTAAGCGATGAACGTTAGGGAAAGCCAACAGAACTTTTGAAGGGGCCATAGTGCTTTTTAGTGTTCGATGAAACTTTAAAGGGGCCAGTAGATCTCAAGAAAAGAGAGTTATTATGGGGGCTGTTAAACTTTCTTTGGCTTTAATGTGTAAAAGATATCATTAGAGGACGCATCTAATGGTCAATAGAGTCGAGAAATGGTCAGTGGTTTAGTTACTGCAAAAGTCACTCAGCAGATACTGGTGGGCTAACTGCAAGCAATTGGTTAACAAGACTTTTTAAGACTGAAATTAACTACTTTCAAGTTTGTATGCTTTCATTTGCTTTGATAAATACAAAAGATTACGGAAGGAAGCAATAATAATCTGTAAGCGTTCCGTAAACGACAAGGGCTGTCAAGTTTATAATGCTTGCTATTGATATTTTAATAAAAAATAATACTTACAAAAAAACCAACTACAGAAGAGATTTTAACTATCTGCATGTAACGGTTCAAAAGTATGGTAATATACATAAAACTATACTAACTATTGAAACACTCTTTATTTTCCGAACTCAAAACTTATACTTGCTGATACAGCAAATTTAGCAATACAGATTGTTCGTACATATCTTACGTTATTCGAAATATATTCAACAGTTATATATATAAATATATATATATATATATATATATATATATATATATATATATATATATATATATATATATATATATATATATAATTTATTTAATTAATTTCTATAAGTTATATAATTTTTACGTAGTTTATATAGTGTATATATTTTAAATAGTTTATATAGAATATGTAGCATTTGGAAATTTATGAAATAAAAATAATATGTATAATGTTTTCAATCACTACATGGCATTACATTTTAATCATTACTTTATATAGCTTACTTCACATTTTAATCATTTCAGGAGAATTTTGTTTTTGATTATATTTTGTTTGATTGAAATTGAATCTTTATAATGTCAGAATATGAATTTCACATTGCCATTTTAAATGTCAGGAAATGAATTTCAGATTACTATTTTTAAAGAACTATTATTAAATTTTTACAAGGTTAAAAAACGAATATTGCAAAATAGGCCATTTCGTTTCACTTTCTTGGCCTCAATTAGTTTTTTACATCTTTTTATGATTTTAATAAACCATCTTTGTAACACTGCCGCCCACTTAAGCCTTTTCGTCCCGAATAGGCTCAACATTACCTCTGCCATATTTGGCTAGCCGCTCCAGGTGATCCACTTTCATTTTAGACCTCGGATTATGATATCTCTGTATCCGGTAAACCACGTCATTCAATTTCTTGATCACCTTGTACGGTCCCTCCCAGTGAGTTTGCAGTTTAGGGGATAATCCTTTCTTGCGTTGCGGGTTAAATAGTAGTGTAATGATTGAAAAGCACGTCTGTATCTTTTAAACTTCTCTTTATTTCTGCCACTTCTTTTTAACAAATCTTACCATCTAGCTTATAATATTTACAGTGTTGCCTATGTTGTATAATAAGTAGTATATTAGGGTAGTGTAAATAGTAGTATAATTATAGTGTAATTAATAGTATAATAATAGTGTAATAAGTAGTATAATTAGAATAATGTAATATAGTAATATAATTAATAGTATATAATTATTAATAGTATAATAATATAAAGTATTATAAATAGTAAAGATGGCACTACACCTTCCTTTTCATTTGAAAAAAAAGAAAATTCTCAAATCAAACAGGCTGTTTGTTTCCAGTTTTTTTTGTGTTTTTTTTTTTTATTTATATATACATCTGTAACTTTTCAAAATTTTGTTTTATTTGTTATTTTTTTCCATATTTTCTTATTTTATTTATTTATTTTTTTTTTTTGAAGTATATAATTACAAAAATTTTAAATTGTCAAAGGAATATTGTTATTGAATTTGCCTCGATTTGTGGTTTAGTACAAAAATATGAATTCTGCCTTAAATGTTCCTAACATTACCTACTTCTAATCTGTCCTTGTGAAGTATTTTCTCTTTTCCTGTGTTTTTGTCATAAATGGTCATATTTACACCATTTATGTGCTTTACTATATATGGACCATCATATATGTTATTAAATTTCCATATGGTTCTTTTTTTATGTAAACCCTTTCACTAATTTTTATGTCAAGTGTTTTTGCCTTTCTATCATACCAATTCTTGTTTATATTTTTATGTTTCTCTAATAGTTCCTTAGCCATTATATGAGACCTTTGAAGTCTATATTTAATTTCTTTGCTATAATTTTCTATATTGTAAAGAGGATCAATTTTCGCAAAATTTATTACATTTGGCAAACATACTTTCTTGCCAAATACAAGTTCAAATGGTGTATATTTATTATCGAAAACTGTGTTGGAATTCGTATTGTGGAAAAAGGTGAAATATCTCAAATACGTATCCCAACTCAACATATTGTCCTTCAAGTAAGCTCTTATGTACTCGTTGAAAACTCTATGATTCGTCTCAACTGTCCCAACTGTCTGGTGATGATAAGCTGTCGAAAAATGTATATCAATATTCAAAAGTTTGCACATCTCAATAAACACTATATTTTTAAATTCAGTTCCTAAATCGCTTTTGATCGAAGACATTTTCCCATAGATTAAAATAAAATTTTCAAAAATCGCTTTCGCAACTGTCTTCGCACTTTTGTCAGGGATAACTATTGTCACCAAGTATTTTGAGAAATCACAAATCAATGTTAATGCATACTTATTTCCGTATTCCGAAGTCTGTAAGGGTCCAATTGTATCCAGTCCTATTATATCAAAAGGTTGCATCGGGGTTTGTGTCAAAGTGAGCTCTTCCTTTGTTCCGGGCCTAACCTTATTCACATTACATTGTTCGCAATTTCCGATAAACGTCGCGATGTCCTTCGTCATTCCTTTCTAATAGTACTTCGCTTTCACAGATCTCATTATAATCGATAAATACCGGTTCGGATATGTTTCCTAAACTAACTTCCCGAAATACTTCACACCTTGGTGGTAGAAAAAATGAATTTCCGTTAAAACCGTGGTTTATTGGAAATATTACCCTATTATTACTGCAAATCTGGAATGAAACTGTCATTGAATCATAATCAATCCTACACTTATTAGACTTCAGGAAATCCTTGCCCAAAATTCCATCAGATGGTATATTGAAATCATGCGGAACAACGTAAAAAATTTGGGGCAATGAACAATTGGGAAAAAATAAGGTAGTATCAATTGTGCCTAATGTATTAGTCGTATTCGTTGTTATACCCACAATGTCGATGGTATTCCGCTTATCTATCTTTAAATTATTCTCTATGCAAGAAACTTTTATAAACGAAATATCAGCCTGCGAATTAACTAAAAACGTCTTCACATTATTCGATACAGAACAGTGTAATTTTATGACATCAGAGTAGTTTAGATTAAGGCTATATATTCTTCTAGGTGTAATCTTGAAGTCATAATCTAGTGTTCCTCGTCCCTCAACATGCTCTGTTGAGGGACTTCCGCGTTTAAAGTCCTTACCGAGACTTCTTGACGCCGAAAATTGTTCCCCATATTTTGACTACCGTAATAACGCCTATTGCGATTTTCATTATGACCGGCATTGTTATTACTTCGACCCCTGTTAACGTCATTTCGTGGCCTATAGTTGTCATTATAGCGCGATCTTCTTCTATGAGAATTATGGTTATCGCTCCGTAAAAATCATGATTCCTACGACTATAATTTGGCCTACTACCACTGTGCCGCATAGCCAGGACTGGACACTGCTTTTGGGTGCTAGACTCCTCAACAATAAGTTTAGCCACTACATCCTTAGGTTCGCTAAAAACACTCGAAGCCAAAATTGCCCTTACCATGTCCGATTTCGCGTTGTTTCTGCATACGTTCACTGTTGACTCTATAGCCATCTCAGGTGCCTTAGCTTTACAGACCTGCTATACGTCCAACAACGACCTTGGAACTGTCCGGCTTTATCCTAGTTTTTAGAGCATCCTTTACTTCATCTATAGAAGTAATGTTCTCTGGGAGTACTTCTCTGGCCTTGCCATCCAATTTTGGTTTCACAAAAGTTATTAAACAAGTAGTAAGATTCGGTGCTGTAATTTCCTCAATTAAATTTATTTTGTCCAAAAAAGAGCTCAGATTCACGGGATTCCCATCGTAGTTTTCACGAATGATACTAGAGCATATTGTAATAAATTTTGTCTTTTCCTCGATCGAAGCCATTATCGCAATATTTTCGTTCTCAATATTTACACTATCTAAACCAATATCACGTTTCCGCTCTGTATCTGTTCCACAATCGGAGCTACTCATTCCAGTTTCAACCTCGGACTCATAGTCTGTCAAAATATCTCTTCTTATTTCCTCAAACAAATATACACCAAATGGAACTTTTATCCTATAATTCAATTTACTAAAACATTTGAATAATATCTCCCTACAATGTAATATCTTGCCACTTATCTCCTGTTTCAATGAAGTTGTTATCTGACCAAAATAGGGTTCTGTGTATGCTAAAATATTATTATATGTTGTGATAAGAGAATCTTTGTACTCCTCAATTTAACTTTGGTTGATACTGGTCTATTTTGCAATATTCGTTTTTTAACCTTGTAAAAATTAAATAATAGTTCTTTAAAAATAGTAATCTGAAATTCATTTCCTGACATTTAAAATGGCAATGTGAAATTCATATTCTGACATTATAAAGATTCAATTTCAATCAAACAAAATATAATCAAAAACAAAATTCTCCTGAAATGATTAAAATGTGAAGTAAGCTATATAAAGTAATGATTAAAATGTAATGCCATGTAGTGATTGAAAACATTATACATATTATTTTTATTTCATAAATTTTCAAATGCTACATATTCCATATAAACTATTTAAAATATATACACTATATAAACTACGTAAAAATTATATAACTTATAGAAATTAATTAAATAAATTATATATAATTATATATATATATATATATATATATATATATATATATATATATATATATATATATATATATATATATACTATTGGACATTCTGTCCAATTATTAAGTGTTTCTTTATTAAATTAAATTAAATTTGATTAAAACAAAATAAATTAAATTTGATTAAAACAAAATAAATTACATTCATTATGGGAACACCCTCTAATTTTTAAATTAAAATTGTTGACTTGTTCTGATAGCTTCACTAACAACAAAAGTTCCTTGTAAATTTCAGCAGTCTGTACATAAGTATTTAACACTTTAGTCACATACATCAAATTACATCAACTATGGGGACACCCTTGAATTTCTAATTCCAAATTTAATACTTTCCGTTACAGCGGACTTAGCAATACATCTTCTTTGTAAATTTCAACCGATTGTCTACAACTATTCGAAAGTAGGGTCATATACATTAAATGTACTATTTAAATTTATAATTTAATTGTATAATTTAAATTTTAACAATTTATACTTGTTATTATACCAGTCATAGTAATAGACATTTTGTCCAATTTTCAAGCGTTTGTCTATACGGACCAAAAAATAGGGCCATTTAGGTCAATTTACGTTCCCTATGGGTATACCCTTTAATTTTTAGATTTATTTTTGTATTACTTTTGGTATTCAATTTTGAAAATTATGAACTGAAAATATGTATGGAAAAATTTCTGAAAATAAAAACACTAACACAGATTCGTGTTAAGTTCTACTAACATGTATACTTATAAAAATAAAAGCAGAGTTCAGAAAAGTACATAACATGCACCCAAAACTCATACATAAATGTAAACAAACACAGTGGAAGGAAACATACTCAAATTTTATTTTACATAAGAATTATATATGCTTCTAATTTTGCATGTTGCTGAACACAGATATATATTTTTGTTGCTTCTTAATATTTGGTTGTTAGACGAAGACGTGTTCGGCAAAAAAGAACATTAAAAATGTATTTGAAGTTCGTGTGCGACAACTGAACGACAGCTTAGAATTTATATTGGTCAGCAAGTACCACTTCGTAATTTTTAATTAGGTTAAGAAATTTTCTTCCAATACTGCAATACTTTAATTTCTAACGGTTTCATTAGTTGTTCGCATATCTTCGGAAGCTCTGTGGTATATATTACATTAATACGGCATTTACACTATGCAATTTTTCATGAAACCAGCATAACATTTTTTGTTTGTTTGTTTGTTTGTGAAACAGGAGCAATATAGTATTGCTTCTGTTTTAAGAGGATGTTACTGTTGCTAATGTTTACTTTTAGATAACGCATAACGATGTAACTTTAATAGAAGAGAAAATTGCCTCAAAAAATTGCATAGTGTAAATATGGACATAGCCTAAGAAACATATTTTGGAAAAAAATATTTTTTATTGGTTTACTTTAGCATTTATTACTGTGAACCTTATACACTGCATTATATAAAAAATCAAGTGTGTTTTGCTTAAACCGGTCAGTAGTCTTAGTGTTTTGGATTGGTTTCTCTGAAGGACTTCAATATTAGAATTGCTTGCAGTCCCCCAAAGTTGAAGGCAATATGTCCAAACTGCTTATTAAGTTGTCTTATATAACAAAATTTTATTTTCCAAGCTTAGTTAAGACTTTTTTCCAAGAAGCCAACACATGTTTGTTTTAATATTCAAATGATCTCTGTTTGCTTTCACGTGATCTTTCCATGTTAGTCTCTTATCTAAGTGAATATTTTACTTTGTTTGACTTTGGTATATGATTACCGTTGAAATATAACTCAGGACAATCACTTTTTCTCAATGTGAATGTAACGTGAAGCGATTTCTCAGTATTTATTTTAATGTTCCATTTACTTAGCAACATTTGGAGGATGTCTAGGTGTGTTTGTAATTTTGCCGAAGCCTCATGAGGTGATTCATTTGACGACAAAATAGCCGTGTCATCTGCGTAGGTAGCAGTAAATAAATTATCATCAGTTGGCATATCTGAAGTAAAAATAGTGTAAAGTATAGGACCTAGAACACTTCCTTGAGGGATACCAGATTGAATAGCACTAAACAAGGAATCTTCACCCTTCATGTTCACATAGAATTCTATTTTTCAAATATGATTTGAAAAGTAAATAATATAGAGCAGGAAGAAATTGTTTTACTTTGTAATGAAGACCCAAGTGCCATACTCTGTCAAAAGCTTGTGAGACATCTAAAAACACATCAGAACAGTACAATTTATTTTCTAAGGCTTTAACAATATTCTGATCTAGACGATGACATTGTTTGGGGGTCCCATGCTTATGCCTAAATCCAAATTGGTGATTTGGAATAATTTTTTATTTTTTCAATACCGGAAGTAATCTTTTTAATAGAAGACGTTCAACTATTTTGGAGAACAATGGCAATAAAGTAATTGGTCCATAAGAATTGACAGAATATTTTTTATTAGGCTTAAGGATCATTTTTATTTTTAGATATTTCCATTGAGATTGAGAGTAATTCAATCGCAAAAGCGAGTTAAATATTGTTGTTAAAAAAATAACGCATATTTTCGTTGATAAGTTCTCTTATTTCAAGCGAGATTTGCACTTTAATGCCTATTATAAATATAAAGCTAAAAAATGGTTTTTGCAATAAAAAACTGGAAATTTCATACATGATAAAAATGCCACCAAAATATTTATTCATACGAATATTTCAAAAAAATTTTAATTTTTCCAATTCAAATTTTGCTTGCAATACAAATTCTGAAATTTCATTCAAGACCGAAAGTGCACAATGAACATTCAAAACTATCAATAATTATAAAGTTTTCTAAAAAAGCAAAATCCACTGATGAGCTATTTAAGCAGTAGTGAAATGGCCATATAGATATGCTTTCCCCGCAGTAATACATTTCATTTTTTAGTTTAATTTAAAATAATAAATATTTCATGAGAATATCATGAAATATTTATATTTTAAGGAATCAAGCACGAATAAAGTAAATTGAACATACTTATATTAACAATTTTTTGTTGAACGGTATACAGAGAAATGTAGCACTTCTACAAGTTTGTATTTAAATTGTATAAGTGAAACTGAAAACCATTAAATTAATGGTCGGCAATGGTGGGGATTAAGCTAATTTGTTTATATATGTTTTGATATGTAAAGAACGAGAGGGGCTGCCAATTAGTGGCAGATGGAGCTAACATACACAGTGTAGTGTTTGGTCCCCTGCTGAACTAATATTAAATTTTAACTGTCAGAAATAAATTCTTAATACTATTCTACAATCTAAAGGATCATAGCTTTTCATGCTAAAGTGTCTTAATCTACAATTTTCCTAGATTTATAGTTTTGTGGAAACTTTATGTAGGCCACTTGTGTAATATCTTCAACCGATTTAAAAAAAGGAGGAGGTTATAAATTCGTCTGAATGTTGTTTTTTTTAAGGTTTGTGCATGCAAAACTAAGTCATTTTTAATAAGATTTTGAAATTATTTAATGTGATAGATTTAAAAATTTTATTGCTAAATTTTCGAACGCACGTATATAAACAAATTGAACATAGAAAAAGACAAATTTTAAACAAAATAAAACAATACAATAGATTGGAATGTTTTGCTCAAGCAGAAATAAATTTACTAAAATCAAAATTAAAATTAATCAAAAAGCTTATTAAAGATAATTTCACACTAGCTATCAACAGGCATTTCCAGGAAAGAAAGAAATTATATTCGATTACTGCACACTCTTTTACAATATGTTAAATAATGCATACTTTCCACACACTTGAAACCAGTAATCCCAAGTATCTTCGTGCAATAAGCTTGCTACCAAACATAACCAAAATATTTAAAATGTGTGTGAAAATATATTTGTCAAAATTTTGCGAAAATAATAATTTAGTAGCTGATAGACAGTTCGGCTTTAATTTTCAACACTCCACGGTGCATGCAGCTCATCAACTAATCTCAAATATTATCTGCAATTGGAATAAATTGCTTTGTACAGGTGCATGTCTCATAGATTTTGAAAAAGCATTTGATAATAAATAGATTAATATGTAAGCTTCTAAAATATGGACGGCCATTTCATCAGGTTATTCTGATACATAACATGCTTATTTCTAATAAGAATGAAAAAAGTAACAAAAAATTCAATATAGTAAATGGCCTACAGCAAGGAACAGTAAACTCCCCTATTCTTTTTAACTTATATATTTTAGATCTTTTAAAACAAATTAATAACATCGTTGCATTTGCCAGGTGCAACCAGGTGACAAAATAACGAAAATTAATAAAAAGTTACAAAATTTGTTTTATACTGTAGAAAAATATGCCAATAATTGGAAGATGAAAATCAATATTGACAAATAAGGGACTATTCTTTTCCGTCCACCAGGGGGAAAGTGCAAGTATAATATTAGAATCAACTGGATGTCCTACTACGAGTAGTAATTTTAATAAATACATTTCTATCAAGAGGCAATACAAAAATATTAAGAAATTATAATTTCATTATACATTTGATTAGAATCCATATATTAAAGAATATCGAATGTAAACACAACAACCTTATTATGAATCCCTACTATGTTACTCGTCAAAGTGTGTATGTACTACCCGAGGAATTTATATACCTAGATAGTCAAGGGTATATCCAAGACAAAATAGGCATTTCTACCACATATATAAAAAATCCAATATAAAAGCAATAGACTACAAGCAAACTACCGTGCAAAATTAATGATATGATACAAGCTTATACGTGAAGAATACAAATATGTTGCCAAATATAAACTGCAAAAAATATTGGTGGCTAGACCGATAGAAACGCTATTTTTTCTCTTTTACCTCTTAACTATGTTATTTGTTTATCATTATACAATATTTAAGTAGTGTTTTTCCTTCAACTGTTTTTCCTACATTAACAAATATAATCAGCAATGTACATACATATTTTTTGGTATTCATAATCAATTTATAATTATTCTCAAAAATAATAATTGCGTACTGGAGTTCTCAAAAACGGGAAAGAGAGTTTTAAGTTATATACCTACTATTTGTTTATTTGTAATTTATTTATTAATATAACATTGTTGTTAAATAAATGTTAAAAAGAAAAAAGCAGTATCGCTCCTAGAGAGTGAAAAAATAGAAAATGTGTTTGGGGAAAAAATGTTATTCTGTGCCTTTTAAAATCGGCTGCTAAGCATTTTGCAACAACATAAAATTTAATTTTTACGTTTTGGCGGTTAGAAAGTTTAAAAATGAGTGATCAGCTAATACTCAAGGAAGGAAAGTTTGTCTCAGAAAATCGAGTTCGCCAAATTGTTAATTAAAAAATTAATGTTTTTAAACCGACTTAAAAAAAGAATGTGCTTATTAATTAACGATTTTTGAAAGGTAATGCTTACAGATTGGTCCCGTCCTAAAAACAGTTAATAATTTTAAAAATTAAACGTTGTACCTATACAACATACATGTTTTTAAGAGAATTAAGATTTAACTAATTGCCACTATGGCTCCGCGTTGCAAAAAGTAATAAAAAAATTAATATTTAAATTAAAGGGTATCCCCATATATGACACAAATTGACCTATATATGGACCTATCTCTTGAACCGTTATAGACAAACGCTTAGAAATTTGACAAAATGACGATTGCTATGAGTGCCCCAATAGTTCATTTAGTTTGATGTTTATGTCCATATTCTTAAACAGTTGTAGACAGATGGGTGGAATATAAAAAGAACACGTTTTCCTAAGTCCGCTATAATAACCAGTAGAAAGTTTGGATTTGGAAATTAAAAGCTGTCCCAAAAGTTGATGCAGTTTGATGTATGTGGCCAAAATTTTGAATAGTAATATACTATTTACAAGGAACCTGTGATGCTTAGTCCGCTATAAGAACAAGTACACAATATGCATTTAGAAATTAAAGGGTGTTTCAATAATTGAAATAATTTGAATTATATAGATCTCTTTGTCGATCCAATTACTTAAAAATCAGAAAAAAACGTTCACCACTTCATCTGTTATATTAAAAAATAGAAATATTTAAAATGTATATAGTCAATCTCTTGAAAATATCTGAGCAGACGGTCGAAATTTACAAAGAAACTGTATTGCTAAATCCGCTATAACAACATGTATAAAAATGGGTTTTGGAAGTTAAAAGGCACTCCTAAAGTTAATATAATTTGACGTATATGGCGAAACTGCTGATTTTTGGACTACTACTAAGAAACTTTATTGCTTAGTTTCATATAACAAGTATGATATTCGGATTTGGATATTAAAGGGTGTCCTCAGTTAATGTATTTTGATTTATGTTGCGAAATTTTTTAACCATTATAGACAGAGAGTTAAAGTTTACACGGAACCTTTATTGCTAAGATCGCTATTAGAACATGTATAAAACTTGAATTTATAATTACTGTACTTTGAACCTATATCTTCTCAAATGTTATATAACACTATTCGAAAATCAAAAAAAGTACACTACTTCGTGTGGTGTAACAAGGGAAGTAGTATTTTTGCCTCGAAATTGTGTAAAGTAGTGTGGTTAAAAAATTATCCCATAATGTATTAATCGGCTTTAGTTTTCCTCTTTTAATGTTATTTATTCAAAATCATACTGGCAGCCCTTTCTTACCCTTTCGTGTTCTAAAAAGATAGTTACTATTTACGATCCAGAAGTTTTTCTTCCGTGTTTTTATTTGAATTCTTTTGATTTTTATTTGTATGATATTTCTATGAAAGTTCAGTTAAGAAATGTTGAAAAATTTTATATCAAAAATGGTTTTTGTTTAAATTTTGCATTTCTTTTATACTAGAATTATATGCCTTTAAGTGTTAACAAATGACATCCTATTCATGTTTAAATCGATGCTCTCTAGTTCAACTTTAAATGCTATTTTATTTCTTTTCAAATGTGCAGGCAAACTTAAACTCATGTGATTCATTTTTATGGTTTCGTGTATCTAGGAAACTAAATTTTACGTTCGGGTGCATTTGCTACAAAAGTATACAATGACATTTGTCTATCATGAAATTTTTTACCGACAGCAAAACAAAGCATATAATACGTATAAACAACGAACAATATTTATGTAGTAATTGCATGCATGTTTTTTACGCACACACACATATTCGTCCACTTCATTACCAACAAATATGCAATTTAATCACAAAAGTTTTGGATACTTACATAATACGCAGCTGTGGACATGAATAATGTTGTGTATGTGAGTTAAAGTTGGTCTTTCGTTTATATCAATTGTGATGTGTATAATAATTATTGTTGTTATTTCGGCCGAAAAATACTTGTC
Organism: Gymnosoma rotundatum; assembly: GCA_916610165.2. NCBI lineage: Eukaryota > Metazoa > Arthropoda > Insecta > Diptera > Tachinidae > Gymnosoma > Gymnosoma rotundatum. Next base: position 105,629,000 of record OU744338.1, read on the forward strand.
ATTCATACTTAACTGATATTGTATGGCATATGAATGATGGATGAAAACTCATGCATATATAAAACCAGAAAACCAATTATTTTGGGAAAAACAAACAGCCAGTAAAACATATTCATGTCGTTGTAAAGAAAATTATAGCAATTATGTAGAGACTTCATTTTCAGAGTAATCAACCATAATGGCGCTAAAAAGCAAGGAAAACAAAAAGAATTATGATGTACCGTTTGATTCCCAGAAAATATTTATTTAAAGAAACACTTTTTGATTTACGCCGACACAAAGTATTATATAGCTGAGCGCATCCTGCGCAAAAAAAAACTGACTATAATATGAAATTTGATCAAAAATTTTTAAATTTGCCAAATAATTATAGAGTTGTCCGATACAAAATACAAAACAAGCCAGGGCTTACAAGGCTGCTTGTATCGAATTAAGTTTACATTCCTACGCTATGCTATATATAAATAGGCAAACACAAAACTTTGGGCCCCTTTTATACTCTGTTTATCAACAAATCTTTATTCTTCTTTTACCTTTTTGTTGATATTGTCGATCTTTAATGCACTGTCTTAATCTTATTTAAATTGGTTAAGTATTTAAGAAATAAATGACCGATAAAATTGCCACCACTTCACATGCAAAAAATACACATAAATTCACAACATGAATATGTACAAAAATAAACAAAGAAAAAAGTGTTTAATAATAAACTTGGTTGAATTACGTACAAAGCAAAAATAAAACATTACTTAAAGCTCTCATTTTACTGATATACATAAAAACCTTCCCTGTCACAAGTTTTGTGTAATACTACCATACCGCCTGTTTTTGTTATTTCTATTTAAAACGTATAAATTGATTTATTACGAAAAGATATGGCATATTTACCCGGTTTTTTCCCGTGTATAAGTATTTATGTATGTCGGACAGTTAAAAAAAATTGAACAGCAGCTAAAAGAAATTAATGACATTGATTGTCAAACGTTAAGCATATTAGTAGAACTTTTGTTCCAAGAGTTAAATGGTATTTTGTAACAAAATATTTTTAGTTAGTACTATATAAGGGGCGGCGCAAACTTAGTGTCAAAATATAAATGCACCTCATTTGAGGCTTTGGTTCCTCTTTTGTTCCTTTTGGACATGTAACGAATTAAATCTTCCATTTGGCCTAATTCATTTACGTTTAGGCTTACCAATTCTCAGCTTAAATAGTGGAGATAAAATAAAACAGTGTCAGTAGAAATATTGGAGTGAATTCAAGCCAAACTTCGTGTACACAAAATAACTGAATTGCTAGTTATTGATAGGAAAATAGTTTTAGTTATTATTTTCTTATCGTTGTATATTTAGGACGAAAATTAAAACAAATGTTAAGTTGGGTTGGCTACACTATTTCTTAAATATGAAGCTTTGTTTCTGTTACTATTGTTATATTCACTATGCTTTTCGATACTCCAGTTTTATAAGTCCTCGCCCCCGGCCCTTTACCACGAGGAACACATGTTTATGTTTTTTATTGTTTTTGTGGATTGCTAAAAAAGGTTTATTGTTGCTTTCATTTAAAAAGTCTATGCTTTTTGCAATTTATACCCGCAGAAATTAAAAAAACGCATGTTCTTTTATGGTGCTTCACGTCCACTTGGGAAATGATCACGTTGAATGGGTAGTAAAAAGAGGTAATAGGGTGATAGCTAATGCTGATGACATTGCTTTCGCAGTCTCTGGAAAATACCTGACAACACTCACAGAACGGGTGAACTCGCTCAATGTTCTGTCTCAATGGTGCTGCGATTTTGATCTTGATGTTAACTCTGGCGAAACGGATGTTATGCTCTTCACACGGAGGCTGAACGGCATTGTGCTCAGTGTAAGTAAAAGTGTGAAATACCTTTTGGTGATACTTAACCCCAAACTTCAATGGAAGGCAAACTTTGCCGAAAGAGCTTGAAAGGTGACCTGTGCGCTCTATCTCTGCCAGAGAGCTCTAGGACCAAGATGGGGCCTTCAGCCTCGGATCATCTCCTGGCTCTACAAGGCAGTTATAGAGCCAAACATTCTCTATGGTGCTGTTTTTTGGTGGCCCGCTCTCGAGAAAACGGTCAACCAAAAGCCTCTTGATAAAGTCAGGAGAACAGCCCACATTTTGATTACTGGGGCTCTCCGAACTACCTCCACAAAGGCTTTGTATGCCCTTCTCCACTGGCTACCCACCAAACTCCTGGTATTGCAACAAGCTAAATGCTGTGCAGCCAGACTTAAAGCCCTCTCACGCTGGCTTAGGCCAGATATAGGGCACTTTAAGATTATCGCTCAGGATGTGCCCCTGCCATCAATGGTGGAATACATCTCTTCTACTCCCGCTCTGGACCACGGGTTTCAGATCCATATTCCGAGTAGGGAGATATGGGTCCGTAACGAAGTGGTTGTGAGTAATACTGTTGACATCTACACCGATGGCTCGAAACTGAACGACAGAGTCGGTTGCGGACTCTCCCCAATAACCTTGGACTAAGACTTTCCCTTAGACTTCCTGACTACTGCAGTGTCTTTCAAGCCGAGTTAATGGCCATTCTAAAAACATCCGAAATAGTGCTTAGGGACGATCTTTCTGGCCTTGCCATTCGGATATTTTCGGACAGTCAGGCGTCAATCAGGGCGCTTGTTGGTGCATACAGTACATCTAAGCTAGTCCTGAGTTGTCGCTCATTACTTAACCCTCTATCGGAGCGATCACAGATTGACCTGTTTTGGGTCCCTGGTCACATGGATATCCAGGGTAACTGCGAGGCCGATGATCTTGCTAAACGGGGCACATTGCTTCCTAACGTCTCTTCGCTACCAGACGTTGGTCAAGTGAGCTTCGTCCCGAGAGGCTGCCACTCTTAACTAGCTAACTAACTATTGTGCTTTTGAGTTTGATCTAAAATACAGCTAATATTCAGTTTCTGGCTAAAACTACATTAACTAATAAAATACTTTTCAATTTTTATTTTGCATAATTAACAGTTTTATTTGGTGTGACCTGTATAATAATACTGACATTTTTGTTGTTGTACCGCCGAAGTTTAAATTTTACATTCAATCAATCGAGTGTATCGTGCAGCAATTGTCTGTTCAATTAACCTACACGAACTTGAATACATATATGTTAATGTACTTTTTTTTGTAGCCAGACGGTTGAAATTTACAAATAAATCGGAGGGTGACCCTCCAGTTTTTTACGTATATTGCCAACCTGTTAAACGGTTGTAGGCAGACGGTTAAAATTTACAAAGAACCTAATTTCTAAGTCTATTACAACACCAAGTATAAACTTTTTATTTTGTTTTCTTTATTTGCGATCTATTTTCTACACAAACATTAAAGACAAAATCAATACTTTTTATGAAGTAGCTTACAAAAAATATATACAGATTAAAGCAGTTTTAATTTTATAAAAGGAAGATCAGGTATGTGATATCTTTTCAGTCTTTTTATTTCATCGCTATCATTCAAAAGATTAATGGCTAGTATGTTTGTCTTTGTAAATATTTCTCACAGAATTTGACAATCTCCTCTTTAACTGAAGGTATATGAAGATCGCAATGAATATATTTAGTGTTTATAAACCATATAGCGCTAGTAGGTTTTTTGAGTATTTTGGACTGGTATCTTTAAAGTATTTTAATGTTTGAGTTGCTAGCTGTTCCCCAAAGTTATATTTCGTATGTCCAGACTGGTTTTATTATAGCTTTGTACAGCATTAATTTGTTCTCTATTTTCAAGGTAGATTTGGGTCCTAAAAGCCAATACATTTTCTTTTACTTATTGTTAAGTTGTTGACGTTTTCTATTAATGTGATTTTTCAAGGTCAATCGTCTATCTAAGTGAAGACCTATGTTGTTCACAATATTTGAAGTGTAAAATTTGAATTTGGAAATAAAAGAGTGCCCCTCACTTGATATAATTTTGTATATATTGCCTATTTTTTGAACCTTTATAGACAGACGGTTGAAATTCACAAAGAATCTGGTTGCTAAGTCTACTAAAACAGCAATTATAAAATTTGAATTTAAAAATTAAAGCGTGCTAATCTAGCTGATGTAATTTTATGTATATTGTCAAAAGTTTGAAGGTTATTCACTAAAATAAATTTACATAGATGGTGAAGGGTATATAAGCCTTGCCATGACCATAAGCTCTTAAGGCCTTAGCTTATGTCAAAAATCCAACGAAAGCCTGTCAAATGCTTAAGTACTATATTAAATAAACTTAGGTGACTCCAATGTACTTACATAAGTTTAGTAACTTATTTGCCACAGTTGCACATTTATGTTCAATTCGTACTTTTGCCAAAAATAGTTTCTATATAAATAAACAAAATTTTAAAACGAAAAGGCTTTAAAGAAGATATTTTTTTATATTTAATAAGATTCACATACACATTTCCAGTTTTTTGTTTATGTTCTAAGATAAATTTTCATAAAAATATTACGAGTGATTTTCTGTTTTAAGTTTGTGGCCAACCGTTCTAAAAAATGCAACGGCGTTCATCGCTTATATCATGTACATATGTATCTATAAATACAAATTTAATTTTAATATATTATATTTGTTAAAAATTTTCCATAAAGAAAAATTTTGTTTTTTTTTCTACATTTTCTATTGAACTCAAAACTAAAAATTTAATACTTTTTCTTTATAAATGTACAACACAAAGCACAATCAGCTGTTTCCGTATGAAAAGTGCGGTCAGTTTCGTACCTTGCATAAGGAAATGAAATTTAACGAAACTTGACGAATAGTTATCTTATGTATATATAATGTATTCGCACAGTTGTTAAAGTTTGCTTAAGTTGTTTTATGCACATTATAGTTGGACCTTTACTTGATTTTATGTAAAAATGGTATGCACTATTAGCATAATATACATATTAAATAAAATTATACAAATTTCCAAATAATTTCATTAACAAATATTCAATGAAATAATAAGATATTTGAACTTATTAAAAAACTTATTTTTGGAAGAAAACTGTTTTATTTAAAATTCACCATTGCTTACAAAGTTATTTCGTAAGTCAACATTTTGTGGCATAAAAAATATCCATATTAATTATTAAAAATTTATAAATGATTTATAAACTATATGTCCAAGAACATGGACACTACTAAAAACTTAAATTCTTTTTAAAAATCAACTTTTTTTAAAGGATATAAGGCCTGTCTGTGTCTGTGTCTGTCAAGTGTCTGTAACGATTTAAGTAATTAAGCGAAATACTTAAAAATATAGTTCTTCTTGTAGTAGTGGCTTTAATTATATAAACTCCTTAAAACTTTCAACATTCTTAATTCTCTAATTTATATTTAATTGTTTTTTAGGGATCGAATTTAAAGAAAATATTGTCTTTATCATAGTTTTTGAATTCTTATTTAAAAATTTAATAAAGTAGACAATATTTTTTATAATTTTAAAGTTTTTTATGTTTTATGATTCCTCTTGGAATTGCTGTATCTGCGCATATTCTTTCCTTCACAGATAAAAGTTTCAAATCAACCAACCTGAAACTTTTTTGACTTTTAATTAAAACACAATTTTTAACCAGCAAAGTTATTTACAACAATTTTAATTTCTATTTTCTACCTTGATGGCTTCTCTACAAATTTTTTAACAGAACTTCATCAAATAAATTTCATGAAAAGGTTTATGTTGTAAGTGTAGACATATTTTAAAGTTTTCGCTTCTTACTATATGATAGTTCGTTAAAGCAAACCAAAAAAACAAAGTTATAACTGTAGTAGGGAGAGCAGAAACAGAAGGTAACATTTTTCTTTTATATATTTTTTTGCGTTAAGTAAAATGACTAACTTTTTAGTCACTACCTACGTACCGGGGAAAAAACATACGGTTGTGTACAATCTAGAAACTAAAAAAAAAAAAAATACATAATAAAATAAACTTGCTCTTTATTTATTAAAACAGCTAATTTTATAAAAAAGAAATTTTTTTCAAATAATTAATTTCCAAAAAATATAGTGTCATTTTTTTGTTTTTTTTTTTTTGTGAGAAGTTTCCTTAAAAGAAATTGCCATAGAGACGAGATTTCACACTCAACAATCAATACTGGTGGTTTAATAATTTAATCGGGATACAAAATACCATGATATTCTTCAGAATTTAATGAATTTAATTAAATATTCCCGTGGTTTAACTTAATTAAAATTTGTAAAGCCCGCATAAAAGGGTGTTACTATGCCATTGCTTAATAGCATAAATGTAAAATACTTCTATTGCATTTCTATTTGATACATATGATTTATAAAATGGCTGAGTTGTATGGGATCAAATTATAAGTTTTATGAAATTTTTCAAAGAAATTAATTGATTGTTTCAACCGAGATTATGCCGCTTTAAAAAACGTAATAATGTCCATGCATACTGCGTCATTATTAGTATGGACATAGTATGGACATTATGTCATTTTTTGGTGCGGCATAATGTCTATGGGCATTGTGTTCTTGAACGCTATGACATGCCACCAATAATGACAAAATCTACATTTTTATGTTATTCTTAATTAGTTCGATTAATTAAAAAAGCTCCATAACCAATTTCAGCGATTATCGAAAATTGAAAATGCTCTAATAAAATAAAAAAAAATCCATTAATTCTTTCAGTTTTCTAAACAAAATGGCCCAAATTCATAGTTAAAATAAAGTATACTTTAAGAAAAGTAAAGTCGGTTTTAGTTTAGAGTCGACTCTTATTCATTCATAGACAATTTAAAAGATATTTTTGGCGAGAAAGTCAACTCTAAATTTAAAACTACCCAAAGCTGTTTTTAACTCATTTTTCCAAAATTATTTTATTTGGTTTAAGAACACAATACTCTATATCTGATTTCTATACCAATGTGAACAAAATAAACACAAGGTTACTTTTTTCTAATGTGTGCTTAGAAATTGTATGAAAACATTTATCAAATTACAGTTGATACCTAGTGGAAGTCGGCTAAACTTAAAGTATACTTTGTTCTTGACTATGAAACCAAAAAAGATAATAAGAGCTTTTTATTATAGAGTATACTTTAGCAAGAGTCGACTTTTTTCTATAACTATGAATATGGGCCATTATCTGCATAAATTTGTATATATTTTCTTTTTCTTAATTAAAAACAAGTAAGAGTGCTTTATTCGGCTGTGCCGAATCTTATATACACTTCACCATCTATGTAAATCGAGTTTAGTGAAGTAAGTCTATACAAAAAAGCATATATTGGGGTGACAGAGAATTAAAATATAAAAAAACAAATTGGTACTGATTATATATATTTTTACACAATAATTACATCTGCTCTTAATGGGTTATGCATTTTTTAAAAATTTTAGTATTTCCATAAATCTCTTCAGAAGCTTTAAAATGATATTTTAAAAATTTTTAAAATTTCAGAGCCCCGTAATTCGTCAAAATATGGACGAGGATCAACTTTTCCACTTGATGTTTTTTTCTTAGTTTTTAATTCTCTATCGCGCCATATATTAATTTGTTTGATCGGAGTTACTTTAATGTTCCAAATGACATGAACAAATGAGAGGCAGGCATGGTGTTTTACCTGCTGCCTTGAAGAACATGGTGCGATCATGCGGATTTCCAATAGCATCTCTTTCGACACTATATCTGAGCGATTGCCATATTTTTTTTTTGTGAAATCAAGTTTTTCTCGGTACTTTTTGTGGTGAAGGGTATACTTTGAAACTGAAATAAACTCAAGATTATATCGCGGTAAATTGAGTCTTTTGGGTATTAAGCCAAAACGTTGTGGGCTTTTCTTTTTAAATTTTTATGGAGGCTGTTATGGAAGAAATAATGGTGGTCTTATTATTAAAAATAAAAAAATAAAAAAGAAACCTATCCTTTCTTTTAGGATAGTATAGGACGAGAAAAATGTTTTGCTAACATGTCTTTTTATAGTCTTTTACTACAAGGGAGTATGTGTACAATATCGAGAATCAAATGTTGATGATTGTTGAAGTGCAGAAGATGCAAACATTTCTGCGTTGCCGACAATCTAATGAAAACATTCTTCATTAATATGTGAGTATTGGACAGGAATACGACAAGAAGGGTATATAATATGTTCGTCCTGTACGTGCTTACGATAAAATTTACTTTGGAAATCAACTAATAATTTTAATGCAGTTTATACAATCGTACTAAAATGGTCAAAACATATGAACTACGGCTGATGACAATAATTCTTAAAAATAAATACCCAAGTATTTTTCTAAGCACTAAAATTTTATATCTACATAATGTGCAGAGCTTCTACCGTGAATCTCATACATTATATAAACTGCGATTGATGGCATACTCAATGATGGCCATGTTTTTTATAGAAAAAGTTACAAATCACTAACGATTATATGCATCTGCTAAAAATCTGATGGCCATGTTTTTTATAGAAAAAGTTACAAATCACTTACGATTATCTGCATCTGTTGAAAGGCTTTAAAAACAGCCAGGTGGAAACTGGATGGGATACAGTGCCATTGATCGCTGTGTTGCATCATAAAACTAAATTTCGAATTGCCGTTGCTGAGTCTGTAACTTTTTTGAAACACATTTTAAATATAAATATAGATAAAAATATATAAATTTACTTTACACGATTCATTATTTTTGCGTTTAATGAAAGCTTACGTATAACTAAATGCGGTGATACCATATTTGATAAAGAGAAAAAATTAGATGCGAAAGGAAAATACGACAACGCAATAAATGATACGAAGGGTTAGGTTACAAACCAATTATCTTTTGCATCGCAATAAAAAGCACCCCCTTATTCTTTTATATTAGAATAATTTTAAAGCTTTACCCAAAATCAAATTATTATAACAATGGCAATATATTGTTACGTTTTAACCTTTTTAGCAGGCAAACGTACGGATTCTTTTGATTGCAATTACCACTGTGGCTAAATTCTGTGTTCTTTTACTCTGTGGCTTTCTCTGGCTATACTTCTTAATCCTACCGGTCTTGTGAACCCTTGGTCTCGTATTTACTAAACATGCGTTATCACCACAAACGCAGCCATCCACGCTACACTACTGTGCTACTCCGGCAAGACATGAACTACTCGATGCCTTGTTTAGTAACCTTAACCATCCACAGACATCTCCATTATCCAAGCCAGTCATCCTCTTTAATCTACTAGCCATAACACACGTCTGCCATACACTTTTTGTTGTTATACTTATATGCGCAACCGCTACCGTTCGTACTTTTTATTATAAAGGGCTTCTTGACAATTATCTGTAAGCTCTTATATTATATTCACACAATAACTGTCTTTTGCCTCTCGGAAGGTCTCTACTGCTGTTTATTAATTTTAATTCCATTATAGCAATTTTTATTTTTCGTTGTGAGCATGTCCGACGACGGTATCGAACCCAGGACCTCCTGTTTTGCAGCACGCACCTCTACCAACGCAGCCATTGAGGCTGCTCAGCTTTTGTTGGCTAATTGTAGTTTTTATTCTATACATACACCATTAGTTCAATTAGCTTATTCACCACGCTCATACGGATAACAACAACAGGGGTTGCCAGATTTTATTATTCGTAACAATATTTTATAAAAAGAAAACATCAGTTAATGTATCCACGCTTTGTTTCGTTGTATAGTTTTGCATAAAGAAATAAATATTTTCCACAATATATTTATTGTTCATATTTACATAGCATTTTTTGAAACGCTGTGGCCATGTAAGCAAAAAAGCCAAACAAAGTGCAATTAACTTGTCAGGTCTATTTTATTGTTGACCTACATGCATATAAAAATATTTTTGTATAAATATTAATAAATTTTTTTGTTTTCAAAGCAAAAAACAACTACAAGAGACATTTTTTCTCCAATTTAAATGCAGAGGCTTTATTTTCACGTATAAATATTTATTAACGAACTTGAAAATACTCACAAATAAGCCACTGAATGACTTTGTTACCGGATAACAATAAAAAGCCTGTGCTAATGAATACAGAAAAAGCTTTTGCAAAAAAGAAAATGTATAATAATAAAAGAGAATTAAAAATATTAAAATTGTATAAACCTCAGCATATACAAAAACAAACATATTAGTTTCGGTACAACCCACATTCTAACCATCAGGAACTCTATGTTTGGTTGTAACAATATTTAAGTTTTCTTCAATATTAAATAAGGAAGTCACTTAAATGGACCGCTGCCATGTAGCGTATAATTTTTAGCACTCTTCATTCTCCAATGAATTTTAGTCGAGATACAGCGTAAGTCCTTCTCTGCTTATTGATTATTTTTTTGCTTCAGAGTTAAATAACCTTTCAAGCACATTTTGCAGTCACTATTCTTCCCATCTTAGCAAGATATTATTCCAAGTGGCTAGAGCAGGCATTCTGCAACTCAAACTTAAGTACGTTCACTTTCCTCTGGAATGTTTTTTTCAGCACCAGTCTTGCCTTATTTATGCAAACCAATCAGTATGCGACTTAAGTTTGTACTACACAAGTTTTTAAAGTGTACCGCGAAAAAAAAAAAATTAAATAACCCAACAAAAAATGCAAAAATACTATACATATTGGGAGTTATATCATTATGAAATAACTCCCATTTTTTGGACGTTATTTCGGCTGTGCTGAAAGATTTTCTCCTCTATGTTATTACGAACACCGGCTTCGATAACAAAATATTTTTTATCTTTAACCTTCAGGTTAATATTGAAGTTAATGTAATGTAAGCTATTTAATTTGGACTAATTCATTCCGCCCGGCCGGCTATGTAGGAAACTTTTGGTTAGCGTTGCCGGGGTTTGTTTTACTATAGAGTTTAAACCTTTCCATTTGGCTGAAGGCCGGCTACACAGGCCGGGATGGCTCAATAATCTCTCTATGGTATTTGGAACAGCGGCTTCGCTAACAAAATATTGTCTGCATAGCCGGCCTTTGGTCATATATCTATTATATATGGTATGATATCAAAATTAAGAACCTCTTTCATCGGGAGGTACCTGTAATGCCATAGAGCTTAAAACAGTTGGATAGTGCCCGGGGGTAAATATAATTTTTATTGAAAGTTATTTCATTTTTGTAGGGACTTATTTTATTTGGGAGTTATTTAATTTTTTTGGTAAAAATATTTTTAATTTGGATTAACGGTTAAGTCTTATTTCATTTGGGCGTTGGGAGTTATTCGTTTTTTTTTTTGATTTGGAAGTTATTTCATTCGTATTGGTGCTTATTTCGTTGGGAGTTATTTCACGGTACCATAGATAAGCACTTATACCAATATGTAAAATGTCGAATTAAAGCTTTAAGTGTAGGAGCCTTTAATCGTAAATAAGAAAATAATTATCTATGTGATCAAAATGTAAAGCTGACTGAAGCGATATATTACTCGTATATGTAGAATATCTACCCAAATTGCGGAAGCGATTTCCTAAACTTTTTGTTTTCTCTGCAATGTTTTAAATACCACTATGGACTACTGTACGGAAAGCAAAAAAATCGATCGGAATCTGAAGAAGGTAAATGTAACTCGCGGTGAGCATTTGTATAATGAAACCAAGCCACAACAGATAAAGTGTGGATGGGCATTGCAGAGAATAGCAATGGCCCGCCAACATGCACTCCAAATAACAGAAAATTACACATAATAAAGAAACCTTAACATCACAAGTGGTGTTATATCAAAAGAAATTCCTCTATCACAACTAAAGCAAGCGACAGCAGAGCTTTTGGAAATTGATTTTGCAGCAAATCCAGTAGGAAAGCAACAAATTGAAATTGATTTAAATATTAATACGATACCGCAAGATGCTAAACAAAATGGTATTAATCTAAACATAAACATCTACCAACAGTACAAACGATAATGCAAGGGGTGAGAGGTTGTTTTAAATTCCTTCTAATAGATGCCACGTCCTACACACAATTAAAAATTAATTTTTATTTTCAAAATAAAATCTCCTTTTCCTGCTATATTCTATTATCCCGATCAATTATTTAAATTACCGATATTGATAATCGAGGATCAAGCACGTCTCGATGGCTATTTCGCTCTTCAGGAAATTTCTCACAAATAAATAAACTAAAAATTTTTCTCGAAACAATAAAGCAAAGATATAAATCAAAGTTTAAGCAAAAACAGCAATAATCAACAGTAATTCTATTTTTCTTTCTCCACTGTATACGGCTGACTTTTTTCAGGATGAAAAATAAAATATTACAAAACACTACGATAATTAATTTATATGCACGGCACTTTGCAAATATTAAATTAAACAACGGGAATTTTTTATTACATTTTTTATTATATTATATTTTGCAAATTAATTAATAAAATAAAAAATTCTCGTTGTTTAATTTAGTTTAAAATTATTATTTTTTTCTATTGTTTTTCTGTTGTTTGTTTACTTACAATTACTTTAGTTACTAAAATTTAAAATAAGGATTATTGATAACTTAATGGCAACCATACATAATATCAATGGCGTTGCCCGTTCTCAACTCAACTGAACTTTGGTTGCTTTCCGTAATAAACCTATTAAATTCTACTTCCTACATACATCATATAGTTTGATCTCAATAAATATTAGTATTAGTTGTTTTTTAGCCAAAGATAAAAAATTTGTTATTCTGTACCTCGTTTATGTATTTCTCGAATCGTAAAAGTTTTCGCATGAAACAACTGAATTTTTAGAAAAACGATGTAAATTGAAACAAAAAATGGGTTTTCTCACACAAGTGTTTCTGTATCTTTAAAATGCGAGAACTATATGTCATTTAAGTTATTTTTCAACAGTTATTGGAAGTATGCGAGAAAAAGTGTTTCTGTACCAATATTTTGTGAAAAGTTTTTCGCAAGAACTGTCAAAACAACTCACATTTAAAAACAGTGTGAAAACGAGTAAGATTAAAAATATAAATATATAAGATTAAAAATATATATTATTTTCTCCTTTTTTGGTAATTATAAATAAATGATCATTCTGTTTGCAGTTGTATGTTGCTGTCATAAATATTAAAATTACATTTGAAATATTCAAACTTATGTAGTCGGTTAGTTAACTTAAATCTTTAATTTTAATAGTTTAAATAATGATAAATATATATAATACTGACTTTAAAATATCGAATTATCCATCCGTTGGAGCTTTGTATTCCTTACTTCATTAAATTATCTGTTTGTCATCTGTTTTTCTAACCTCGGATTCTGGAGTTATAAGGCATTTTAATTTAAAATTCAAATAACTTTTTCAATAATTTTTGCAAAAAACTGACTTAAAACCAGATTTCAACTCTCTGCCTATAATGGTTCAAAAGTATGATCACATACATTAGATTACATTAACAATTGGGACACCCTTATATATCCAAACTTTATGCTTTTTCAGCTGTTCAATAGTTTGACAGTATACATCAAACTACATCAACTATATGTGAACCTTTTAGTTACCAAATTCAAATTATATACTTGGTGTTGTAGTAGCAATTAGCAATTAGGTTCTTTGTAAATTTCAACCGTCTGTTTATAACGGTTCAACAGTTTGGCCATATACATCAGATAATATCAACTATTGTAAAACCCTGTAATTTAAAATTTATATACTTTTTATTTTACCAAACAAAGTAGTGGACATTCTGTCTAAAATTCAGGTCTTTATATATAACGATACGCAGTAATTTAAAATTTTACAGAAGTGCACTTTACATTTCACTGAATTGTTTTTAAAATAGGACCATTTTGCAGCATAATCTATTATACTACCAGAAATTTTCAAAATCGATTCGGAAATGAATTAGTTCTGCAGGCACAAATATAAAGAAAACCAACATTCAGTCGAATTAAAAATCTGCTTCTTTTTTTGAAGTCGGTTAAAAAATAGGTCCAAATAGGTCAATTTACGCCGCCTATGTAGATATCCTTAAATTTAGGATTTCTTTTTATATTAGTTTTTGCTAATATGGAAGTAGTGCCCTTTACAGTCCATAAAACACGTAAAAAACATATATGTTGTATAGGGACACCCTTTAATTTTTAAAATGATCAAATTATTTTATAACGGGACCAATTAATTTCTTGATTTAAATGTTTACGGTTTTTGTAATAGTGAGCATATATATACAGGCTCTCACTAAATTTGAAGTGTTTGTGTATAAGTTTCAAGTGTTAGCGAAGCCGTGAACAATTTTGGTTCCTTAGCTTATGTATGTAATTTAATATTAAAAATATTTCTTATAATTTCTGGCTCATATACGCTGTCCATTTGTGTACTACTGTATGCTTTCTCATGGTAAATTTCATTAACGTAAAATAGCATTATATGAGATTTTTTTCATCATGTTAAAAAAGTAGTGCTCGACTGGTATTTTATTGCTTATTTTTACGAACGGTGAAATTCATTAAACATTTTTAATTAAAAATCAGAACTTTTATACAACGACGGAAGACATAACGCAAATACTTACTCTTTTTCCAAAAAGTAGTTGTGCATACATTATAGCACAATTATAACAGGCGGAGTTAACGTATGTACGTGCATGGCCCTACACCTGCAATTTTGAAAAGATTGATTCGTAGATTCTTATGAAAGCAATTCCGGAGGCACCTCTCTAATGTAATAAATATGAGAGGGTTTAGCGATTGGCGAACAAATTCAAGATATTGATCGTTGTCTATAAAATGTTTTAAGCGATAAATGATCCCTGTATTTTTATAAATGTTTGGAGCTTTAAAATGTATACTTTTTTGGAATGGATACAAAAGAAAACCATTTACATATTCCGACCAAATTTATTTGACTAATAATATATTTAACAAACACTATTATTTTGCGTTCCCCCAAGTGCTCTTCTTTTTTTTCACAACTGTAAAAAGTCCTTTGATAGTCGTGCTGAAAATAAAACAGAAAAAAACAGAATATTTTTATTTCCTTTATTTCTTATCGAATAAAAGTCAATATGGTAGATATTAAACTTAAATTGATTTAAGTGAGTGTTAATGTATCTGTTTATATACACGAAAGCACATAATAAATATACTCTGATGTGGATGATATTTGCGGCTTAAGCAGTATAAACATTGAAAGCTGTAGTCCTTGTAGTAAAAATAAAAGATGCGAAAAAAAGCCGAAAAAATAACAGACCGTGACAAAAGTCCGTAAACTGTTAAGTGAAAGGATGATGTTATTCATAGTGATTTTGTACAGCAGAAAATATTTAATTGGTAAAGGAAAATTATAAAAAAATTCTTTTTTAAAAGCGAATTTTTTAATTAATTCTTTTATTCGCATACTGGTTTTATCAAACGTATATAATTCTTTTTTTGTTTTCATTATTATAGAAGGGAAAAAAAATACAAAACATTTAAAAATTTAATAAAAATAGCTGTATTAAATAATAATTCGAAAGTTCTTTGAAAATAAAGATTCAATTGCAAGAACACCAAGAAAAGATTTAATCTTTAGGTGCAAAAGCAATTCTGATTTTCTAGCCTATTAATTAGCTTATTTTAAAAACTAAGCTTAATTTATTTTATTATTTCAAATGGCTTTAGCTTTTGTATTTGCCCACTATATAAAAACGAGCGAGATTTTACGACAATGAATAACTTAACAAACTGCACGTCTGCATACGTACAATAATAATACTTGATCTACAAGAGCGGTTAAATTTTTTCTTATTTTGACACGGAGGCAATATTGGTTTCTGGATCGCATTTTAAAACTGCAGCTTTCAGGAGGAAAATATTATATGATTATTTTTCTATGAGATATGTTGCACTGTTTTCACCTTAAGGTACGCAATGTTCGTGGTTGGTTTCTGCTGGAGTGCCACAAAGCTCACTACTGCTCCGGGTACAATAAAATGTCTTTGTTTCCGACATACCGATAATATTCTGATTGCCTATGCAGGTGCTAGCGCAAGAACTATCAATGACTAATAGAATCGTTACTTGGCGGTTCTGCCAGACATTTTTACAAAATTGGGTCTAACCTTAAACTTTGTGAAGACCATGGCCGTAGTGCTAAAATTTAAAATATATTTATCTAAATGGTAGACCATACATACCTTGTTTGCTTATCGGTCGAGAACTGATTGGGACGTTGCACTGAATTAAGTACCTGGATGTCACCTTCTATTATAATTATATCGCCACATTGACGACGTTCCTAAGAGAAGCAAGAGAGAACTCTTAAACTTATGGGTCTTGATAGAAGAGGGCGTGATTTAGTGTATTGCCAATTTATCTGTCCTGTTATCTCTTATACTTCATATATTTGCATTAGATGTACGCGAGAAAACTTCAAAGCCATATGATAACTGATACATCAGTAAAGCATGCGCTAGATTGTATCTTACATGGTATGCTAAATATACGTTTAGGGAATATAATTGTCGGAGTGTAAAATTAATACTTGAATGGATTTTGTTTATATGAAAAGTATAACTAAGTTTATCATTAATAACCACACCTAAAACCCTTATTCGGTCAACACATTCAATACGTTCAGTACTAGAATATCTTAAGAAGCCAACCACCAAATATCATAACCTTGGTCTTTGATGAATTTATTGAAAGACTATTCGTCACCATCCATGTTTCTACTGCATTTAAAGTATTATTGATTACTTCTTGAAGTATGTCAGATGAACCTTCTCCGAAAAACAGCAGCTGAATGTCATATGTAAAAGCAAAAGATTCGCACGATTCTAATCCACGTAAGCAAAATAAATCGTTTATGTACATAAAGAATAGCAATGGTCAATGGACTGAGCCTTAAGCCACACCAGAATTTATATGTCTCGAATTTGAATGACTTCCATTGAAATTGACAAATTGTTTACGTCCACATAAATATGATTGCATAAGTCGACAAGATGATTGAGTAAATCTAAACTCTAGGTTTAGTTTACTTAACAGTTTTATATGATCAATGCGATCAAATGCCTATGACAAACCTAAGGAAACTAAAATACAAGATTCGTTTGCGTCAATGCTATCTCTTTTCGCTTCTGTAATGACCAATAACGTCGAAGTTCTTTCGGAGACAATTTTGTCTGTCATTTAATAATGATTGCTGAGAAGTGTACTGATAAATTTGAAATTGTAAAATATGTTAAAAAAAACCCTACGCACAGAAAAAAGATTGGTAAAAATTCGACTGATATGTTCAAAATTTAATTACAAGTATAATAATTGGTTTTTATTAATAATAAATTATAATATTGAACTATTTTTTATATTAAAAGCCAACAAATGCTATTTTCCACTAAATGTTGGTTGTAACACCGCTTGATATAGTAAACCTGACCAATTTGTGTCTTTACTAAAATCTATTCTTTTAAATGGATAATGCAATTAAACCTTTTCAGCACATTATTACTGAAAACCAAATTGTGTTAGTTAGAATGATAAAAATCGATTATGTCTTCTGAAATGGAAAAATTTTTGACATAATAAATATAAAATTGGTATAATTTATAACAAAAGATCAACAATCAATCATATTTTAGTTTAAAATTATAAAGATGAAAAGTGGTAAAATTTCTCCAATATTGTTGAATGGTAAAATCAAAATTATCTCACAATGGCACTTGTAAATAAATATAATTTTAAAATATTTAATACACTTTGCAGTGGCAAAACGTAGGTTAATCGGATGACAACTTGAAGAAGCTCTGTAGAAAGGAGGAATCATGATGTAAAGGAATCATGATGAAAGGCTTGAATTCAATGGTTCGGATCATGAAGTTAATGAAGTATAATCTTATTTCTATAATTTATTTTTTAAATAAAAGAAAATATTGTACTCGTATTGTTTTTTTACTTCACAATATTATTTTATTGTCACTTTAGAATCATATTCGTTCAGTTATTACAACCGAATTCAAGATAATACACACAACCGACAAAATTCAATTGTAACAAATTCGGTTCTCATATCGAATTTCTTTTCTCTGTGTAGATAGTGCAAGCACGACATTTATTTGCCTCAGATTTGATAAACTTATACATCTGACCAAGTTCTTGGAATTGGAATAACTCTCGCACATTTCTATCTATCTGGGAATTCTGACGTTGTTAAAATGGTATTGAATATATGCAAAATCTAAGTCGATATTAGGGGAAAAACCAGTTTATAAAATTTGAATGGTATTCCATCCACACCAGATGCATTAGTTTTGATTTACCCAAATACCATATACCAAATAACATACTGTTGACATCAAACTTCCTACACACTGAAAAAAGATTCGTAACAATTCGCTTGATACGTTAAAAATTCAATTACTAATATAATAATTTGATTTTTATTATTAATAATTTATAGTCTTGATTTATTTTTTATATTAAAAGCTAACAAATGATATTTGCTTCTAAATGTTAGTTGTAACACCTCTTAGAAAAGTAACCATGATCGATTTGTGTCTTTACTAAAATCTATTCTATTTAATGGAAGATGCAACTAAACTTATATTACTACTGAAAACCAAATTTTGGAAGTAAGAATCATAAAACTCGATTGTTTATTCTGAAATCGAAAAATGTTTGGCACAATATATATAAAATTTGTACACATTACAAAAAGTGGTGAAAAGTTCTCCAAGGAAGAAGAAAGCTGCATTCAATGGTTCGAATCATGAAATTTATTATGTATAATCTTATACCTATAATTTATTATTAAAATAAAAGTAAATATTAAAAAATTATTTTTTTTTGTTTAATTCACAATAATCTTTAATAATCACCCAAGAAACATTTTTTAAATTAGTTATGACTGCTATATTTATTCAGTTACTACAACTGAATTCAAGATAATACACACAACCGACAAAATTCGATTGGCAACAAGTTCGGTTCTTATAACGAATTTCTTTTCTCTGTGTACTGGAATCCGAACTCCAATTTTCACAAAACAAGTTATTTATTACATTAGCATTCAAATCATTCTAAACAGGATGAGAGGTTTTTAAGGCAGCATGTTTGTGTTATTTTTTATAATGTAAAGTCCTATCGGGCTTAAGAAAAACGCCCTTTAGTAGACTTAGCAATCAGGTTCTTTCTAAATTTTAACCGTCTATCTATAACGGTTCAAAGGTTTGGCAGTATACATGAAATAACATAAAATTTTGTAACACCTTTTAATTTATAGTTTAAAATATTCAAAATATACGGCCATGTGGGTCATTTTACACTAATTTTGAGAACACTCTATAATTTCTAAATTCAAACAAAAAAATTGTTGTTATAGAAGGTGTTAAAATAGTTAATGTATAATAGTTAATGTTATTTGATATGTGTCATTTTTTTGCACAGTTAAATAGAGACAGATGAAATCTGTTTTATAGTCGTTTTTTTTTGCAAAAATTAAAAATAATACTTAACGCAAACCGTAATAATAATGGAAAGGCTATTATAATCTCTACACGGAAAGCAGCTATAGTTGCTTTTTTTTTATATTTGTGCCTGCAGAGCTCAGTCAGTTTTGAACCGATTTTGAAAATTTTTAATAATATAATAAACTATGCTTACAGATTAGTCCTGTTATAAAAATAGTTTATAATCTTAAAAATTAAAGGGTGCCCCCATAATTAATGTAAATTTACTTATATTGGCCTATCTTTTAAACCGTTATAGACAAATTCTTGCAAATTGGACAGAATGCCCATCGCTATGGCCATTATAGTAACAAGTAAAGGGTGCCCCAATAGTTCATTTAATTATGTATATGGCCATTATTTTAAAGTTGTAGACAGACGATTGCAATTCACAGAGAATCTGTATTACCAACTTCGCTTTAACAATCAGTATGAAATTTGGACTTGGAAATAAACGTGTGTCTCAATAGTTGGTGCAATTTCGTGCATGTGGCCGTACTTTTAAACCGTTATAGCAGACAGCTGAAACTTACAAGGAGCCTAATTGCTAAGTCTGCTATAATAAGAAGCTTATAATTTAAATTTAGAAAGTAAAGAGCGTTTCCAAAATTAATATAATTTGACCTATATGGCCGTATTTTTAGAACCGTTATATAACACCTGAATTTTAGAAAGAATGTCCACTACTTTGTTTGGTATAACAAGAAGTATAAAAATGTTTAATTATAAATTAATGGGTTTTACAATCGTTGACATAACCTGATGTATATGTTCAAACTGTTGTACCGTTATAAACAGACAGTTAAAATTTAATCAGAATCCGATTGCTAAATCTACTACAATAGCAAGTATATAATTTGAATTTGGAAATTAAAGGGTGCCCCTATAGTATCTGTAGTTTGATGTTTATTGTCAAATTATTGAACAGTTGAACAAGTAAAAAGTTTGGAGATATGAGGGTGTCCCAATAGTTAATGTAATGTATGTGGCCATACTCCTGAACCGTTATATGCAGACAGATAAAATCGGTTTTGAAATCGGTTTCTTTTTGCAAGAATTATTTAAATATGTATATTGCGATGAGAATATTTATTTCTTTTTACCAAAGTGTGTTAAATATGAAGATTTTTTAAAGGGAATAGAAAATAAGAAAGCGAACACATTCATTTATTTTTCCCATAACTCGAACAATTTATCCGATTTATATAAATAAATTAATAAAATACCAGTTAAAAGGGAATACAAGCTTTCCGGCTTTTTTTTTTTTTTTTTTGTTTTGGTCGACGGCTTCCAAGATATTTAAAACTAAAAACTATTTAATTTTTGTACAACTGTTCTTTATATTAAAACTTCCACTAACGATTTTGGATCTTGTTTCTGCACCTTAATTGAATTTCTTGTGCAATTAACCGTAAAATGGTAAATTTGTGGTTGCACTGCCGCAGACAGATTCCAAATAAATTTTAGCCGTTAGCACTGCATTAACATCCAACATAATATTTATGTACTTATGTATATATCGGCTTAGAAACCAAACATGTTTGGTTAATATCTTAAATAAAAGGGCATAAGTGCATTAACACATGCTAAGGACGAATTTGCATTTTCAGATAAAATAAACCCAAATAATTAATGTTCAACATCTGTTAAGTTTATTGCTTGCAATGTGTAGTTTGACATAATAGTGTTCACATAATAACGTTTTTGCAACGATTCAGTTTCATGTAAACTAAATTTGATAACAGGCTTTAAGACGTACCGTTTTGATTTTAATATTTGGATCATAATAGAACATGTTAAAAGATGTCTTTAAAATAAGCACTGAATAAGAATAAAAATTAGAGATGAATGATATTTCAGTACCTGTGATTAAATTACTGTGATTAAAAAATCACTGGTCACTACTGCGATTGCGTTTTTCAAGTAAGATTTCAGCGTAAGAATGCTGTTTTATATTTGCACACATACAAACTTAAATTTGAATTTGCTTTGTGCAGAGAAATACTACTACTTTTGACCCTTTCATTCCTTCATAGATCGAAGCCTACTTACTACAAATAGCTATTCATTGTTTCAAGCTTCATACATATGTATGCATGTATGTATGTATGTATGTATGTAAAAAGAAAACAAAAAATATTGTGTGCTTTTTTATTAACCGACTTCAAAAACAATTATTCAATTTATTTTTTTTTTCTCTTTTTATTTATTGTTATATTTATCAGAAGATATCCATCAAATTGATTACTTTTCTTTATAACTTTTTACAAGAACATATTTAATGAAATCATATCTCCTATAAGTATTTGAACAATAGTTTGGAGTATAATGTACTAAATAATAAGGCCACATACAAACTGATAAACGGTTTCCCAAAATTCATGAATTTTTTGTATTTGTGGCGATTTGTGCGGATTGGTGAGGCAATAACATGGGTTCAACATTTTAAAATTAAAAATGATATTCCAAGCAAAATTCAGGAAGCAACAAATATCCTCTGGGTTAAAAACACTCAAAAGATATTTTTCTAATCACTTAATATTTATTATTATTTAAAGTGAACAAAACAAAACTTCTCGCATTTTTATAAAATGTTTAAACAATATTGTTCTTGAGTTGTGACCTTGAACTGATTATTTACCATCAGGCAGATGGGATGGGAATAAGAGTGATATAAGAAGGCTGCCGACAATAGCTGACAATAGCAAAACATAACAGATTAAATTAGGTATATTGTGCTCCATCAGGCATAACTTTTTCAGTTACCAATAACCGTACTACATTCTTTAAGAAGGGTATAGATAAGAGATAGACAGATGGTAAAAGGAGATAGATATAAGCATTTTATTAATTATTTTACTTCCCCGGAAAATATGATATGAAGAAGAAGTAACAACTAAGGAGGCTGCATGTTTTAATGTTAATCTAAATATGTATTTATCTATTAAACAGAAAAAAACATTTCTTATTTTTTGACTGCCGCAAGGGCTGATCCCAGGGCAACCAGATTTCTAATCAGCGTGCTTACCACCTTGTCTACAATATGAAAGTTGTGGAAGATAAAAAATTTGCAGACCGTTCATCATATGGATCTTTTCGATTTTATTTTATTAAAATTCTAATAAAAATATTATTGTTTAGAGAGTATCCATTAAAAATAGCTTAATACAAAAACAGCTTTCATCGATATTAGCTTGAACAAGCCTTACCCGCTTTGTAAATGAGGAACACCACAAGGTTGATCTCAATTACCGTTCCTATGCCATATGTCCCCATCTTTTAGTTCCCTGGATGTAAAGTAGTGGCCTATGCAGATGACGTGGTGATTTTAGTTCATCAGGCAATGTTTCTTTCAGATGCGCAATGTTACTATTAAGCCTAAAAACCAAGCTTTATACTACATCTACAAATGTGTAGGAAGCACTTTCTTAAAATTTCTCTACTCGAACTGCAAGAAAATAGCGCAGTGAAGTGAAAATATATTCGAATGCTACACAGAACTAAAACGGTATAATTTCATGATGGTAGCTGCGGAGTTCACTCTCCTTGAGGAAAAACTGCCAAATTCACTACAAGTTCTATTAGGAAGAATTTCTAGATTTTAAAGGATGAAAGTTTAGGGAGAATGATATTTCAACCAACGGTAAAACATATATTTTGATAGTCGAAATGTTATAGTAGCTTGTAATTCCTCACTTTTAAGGTTAAAAATTATCCAGTTTATCGCACATAACTGAAAGAGATGGCTGAGCAGATTGTAATTTTTTGAGATTTCGGAAATTTGGACATTTTTGAGAAAACAACGATAAAAAATAAAATGAAAAATGACTGTAATACCGACAAGTACACACGTAACAGTTTTCTAAAGGGACATACGTTAATAAAAATATGTATTAATGTAAGCCATAAAAATAAGGCATTCTTCTTTATTCCACTGGCTGACCGTTATCGGGTTGAAATCAGTATTGGTACGTCCACAGGTGAGCCACAGAAAGTTCATGTACATAGGAGTATTTTGCCAACTGAACTGGACATTAAGCCAAAATTTAAATTTAAGAAATCTAAAAGCTTAGGTTCATTTTTAATTTTAATAATCTAAAATGTTTATAAAACCAAATTATTTACAAATGTATGCGGATGTTTAAAAAAAAATTAATTAATAACGGTTCAACTACTAACTTCATAAAATTCAAATTCACATGCGCATGTACATTTATGATTAAATTTTAAATTCTTTGTAGTGATGTAGTGTCTTGACAGAGCTGAATTTAACACGAACACGGACGGACAGACGGATAGAAGTACAGACAGGCATCGCTCAATAGACTTCGACATTATATTTTTCGATATTATAAGACACAATCGATTTTGATGATTGTAACTACCAAACTTTGGTTTTCAGTAGTAATATGCTGAATAAGTTTAGTTGCATTTTCCATTGAATAGAATAGATTTTAGTAAAGACACAAATCGATCAGGATAACTTTTTTAAGAGGTATAACAACTAACATTTGGACGGTTATATCATTTGTTAGCTTTTAATATTAAAAATAAGTCAAAGTTATAATTTATTTATATTAAAAATCAAATAATTATATAAGTAATTAAATTTCGAACATATCAAACGAATTTTAACCAATCTTTTTTCTGTGTGCAGTGATCGAGCTTTAGTTGTGGTTGTTTGCTTTTCAGAGCTTTCAGAGTCCCATCCCGGGCATAAAAATTTGTATTAGACATACATTTCATCGATTTTCAGCAATTCGTTTTTCATTGTCCGTTCTAGAGGCTGTTAAACTTAAACATCATATTTTTTTAAACTAAACATTGTCATTGTAATTTTGAAAAATTTAACTTCAAATTTACAGTAGCAGCAAAATTATATTTGAAAAAAACATAGTCACTAAATGGGATTAAAAAAACTCATTCAGATCGACTAAAATACCCAAATATTCAATTCAACTGAAATTTAACAATATTAAAATTTACTAAATTATATGATGGTTTATATAAACATATATTTATATTTTAGGTTTTTCTGATTTAATACCTTTAGTATATTTGCAAATTTTAAATTGTCTATAAAAGCTTCTTAAATTAATTTTAATATGCTTACATTTTTTATTTGCAACTTTCTTATCGCTATTAATAAATCGTTTTTAAATATACAGGAAAATATAATAAATTTTATAGTTGTGAGTGTAAAATTTATGTTTATTATTTTATCAGCACTTTCTAGCTTTATGAGTACCACGTTTTTTATGTCGCTTACAAAGGAAGCAGGAAACTTAGTTTTATTATATAAGCGAGCGAAGGAGTATTTATTTTATATTTCTGTAAATAATATGGTATTAAATATTTATTCGTGTTTTTGTTGCTGCTACGTCATATATTAAAATGGAAAGATAAAATAGATAAAATAAATAAAACATACTAAAAATAAATTAATTAAATGAGAACTCCATTGAATCAATAAGGCAAAACGGCCATAAAAAACTCAAAAAAATCTAATACAAAAACACAGTAACCATTGAGTAAGGGTTGCAATCGGAAACCATTCATATGTATATGAAAGGTTTAATGAAAAAATTAAAATAAAAATTGTAAACTATTTTTACAATTAAGTACATACAATTACTTTGACACGAAACTTTATTATTTGGAATTTTTATATATTAATTTACACACAGAGCAATCTTTTTTTTTTCGTTTTGAGTTATTAAAATCATGAGAACACCTTAACAATAACTACAGGAAAGCGTTCAGATATCCACAGTAACTAACTGAAGAGCTATGAACGTAATATAAATAATGTATTTTTTATTACACTCCAGCCTTTCTAAAACTAATGAGAATTAATAAATTTACAAGTAGCTAAAGTTTAAAGACTTTAATGGCTTAAATTAACACTTAAATACAGAACTCCATTTAGTTTTAGCACATATGAACTTATCTTCAAGAATAATCTTAAACTTTATTGAAATTAATGTGTTTCAGATTCTCTGAAATGAATTCTACATAGATTGAAGATCTGTATGAAAATTGCAAAAAAAAATATTTCTGTTAACAAATGGTCATATTGTTAAACAGGTTTATCCATTTCGCCATGTACATCCTTGGTTGAGGAATAAAAGCGTGTTAGCAAACATGTATTAGTGCGCGTTAACCTGATATGTGGGTTTGTGCAGGAAGTGGCGTATTGCAATTTTTCGCGAATTTTAGAATAATGACGAGGATATATAATATTTTATGAAATGTTTATATTTTTGAAGGGATCAAACACGATTAAACTAAATTAACATTAAAGCGACTCCTAATAATAAATTTTCATATTGAAGTACTTTTCTACTTTATTTCTTTCTTGTTTTCCTTAAAAATTCTAATTAACAGTTTAACAACAAACTCTATTTCCTTAAGTAGTATTATATTCTACATTGCTACCTTCATTTAATGACAAAATATACTTTTAAATATACATTTTATTTCTAAGATTAAATGCAAGCAAGAATATAATTTTATTTATTTTTTCTTATAATTATATAAACAGAAGCAACAAGGCGGAAAGTAAAAATAGATTTGAAACAAAAGAGATTGAAATGAAGACAGACCTAAAGGTATCTACGAGTACAAGGAATGATTATAAAGGGAAAAGAAACACTCTGTAGACATTTACAAAAGTTCTATGAAAAGAACAACATTTTACAGTTGACATAATGATACTGAATAAAATAAAATAAAAAAATTATGAGTGTAAAAAGTAATGACACAATGTTAATGACAAACAAGTAAGAGTGCTATTTTCGGCTCGAATCTTATAAACCCTTGTTTAGTGAAGTAATTCCAATTAAAAAGAAAAATATTGCGGTGACAGAGATGTAATAAAATAAGAAAAAAAATTAAGTAAGATATAATTTTACTATAAAGTAATCGGCTCCAAACGCATTGAGAATTAAAAAAAATTAGTATTTCCTAAAAGATCTTGTCAAAAGCTCTTAAATGATACCCATGTTGATAACTTAAAAATCTCCACACAAGCCCATAACTCGGAAAATATGTTCTTTTATTATTTGTTAATTCTCTATTGCCACAAATGATATGGAAAAATTAGAGGCCGGCGTGGTGTTTTGCCCGCTGCCTCTAAGGACATTAACCAATCTCACTGATTTTAAATAGAAAAATTGTCTGTCTGATTGATAAGAGTGTTAAGACTTTCTCTGGCTCATCTAGTGCCTTGAGAAAGTTGATTTCAACATTAACACGGCCGGACAGACGGATATCGGCATATTGACTTCGCTATGCATAAGAACTAAGAATATGTATGCATTGTGGAGTTGCAAATGGATATCGTAAAAATAACAAACGGATACACAATTTTTCCATGGACAGTATGTCGCATTAAAAAACGTCATAATGTCCGTAGT
This sequence comes from Gymnosoma rotundatum, assembly GCA_916610165.2. Lineage (NCBI taxonomy): Eukaryota > Metazoa > Arthropoda > Insecta > Diptera > Tachinidae > Gymnosoma > Gymnosoma rotundatum. The sequence goes on from OU744338.1 coordinate 105,655,813, forward strand.
GTCACTTTTGAAAGTGTCATAACATACGCACTTAAAACAACAACGGTTTCACTTACCAAAGATTTCCTGCATAGCCAACTTTCTGCCAGTCGCAAAGATTTCCTCCTCTATGGTATACGACTCTACGATGATGGACTTTATGTCACTTTCTGGTGCAACATAATGTGCATGGACATTTTGGAAGTAAGGCAATAGTCATCGTTTCTAGTTAATATTAAAAAATTAGTAAAATAAAACAATACATTTTAAATTAATTTCCAGATTTCTACCGTTTCCTACTCAAAACATATTTCAAGCTTATTAAATAATTTACGATAATTGAATGTTAGGTGTGAAGGAAACAATCAATATCTAAAACCGTAGCTCTTCTTTAACTTATTTAGAAATATGACAACCAAACAAAAAAAAAGTCATTGAAAACAAACTATTTTTTAAAGATAATAAATTATTTCTTATTCCGACACATTAAATATAATACATAAGTAATCCCTCATAACTACTATTATATTCAGTTTATTCTGGACGAAAAGCAAGCGTATTTATTGTATTTAAATTTTTATAGAAGTCTCTGTATATATTTTTAGTAAGAGAAATCATATCTAATAAATTCTTTTTCCTATTGGCGTTTATTTGTATTGATCCTTCATAACAAATGTATTTTCAAATCACTAATTTTTTAATCGAAATGGAAATAAAAATTTCTACAATCATTTACATATGCATATGTATGTTGCTCTTATATTATTGTTTGTTAATTATTTTACCCTGCTGGTGTATAGTAAAGTTGTTAGAAATCCTTCATTAAATTAAGCGTCAAATTAAGCTTTGGTGAAACTTAAAAATTGAATTAATTCGGCTTAAAATCATTTTTTTCTAATTTATAAATTTTTAATAGGAAAGAAAAATTATTTACAAATTTCTTTTAGAAAACAAAAAAAAAAAAAATAAAACACCAACAAAATGTGGTGCATCATTATCTGGATCGCTACAAATGTATGTTCCAAAGGTTGTCTACATTGTAAATTATCTTATTTTGTTACAAAGAATAGGTCGAATATTCATTACTAATCAATATTTATTTGATTAGATGAAGTCCACGTGCAAGCCAAATCTTTTCGTCGTTATTCTCTTTTCAAATCGCGACTTGCATTTGTTCCTGCTTTCTGCTAACCGTCGGTATAGCCACGAATACAATTTTTTGTTTCATGTAACAAATGTATTGATTAATTTGGCTGCGTTTATAATTTAGATTAGATATGTAGAAAGTGAAGGTGGAAAGAAATATAATTTCATGAATCAGATAACTAAAATGTTATTTAAAGTTATTAAAAGTGTTCTAAATAATTCTTGTAGTAAAAAACCTACTTCAAAATTGATTTCTATGTCTATAACGTTTACAGAGTATGGCACCATAGATCAAATTACAAAAACTTTAGGGGCAGCATTTAATTTCCATATGCAATTTATAGTACTTGCTCTTGTAGTAGACTTAGCACTCAGGTTCTTTGTAAAATTAAACCGTGTGTGTATAACGGTTCAACAGTTTGGCCATATACAGCAAATTTCATTCGTAAAACCCTTTAATTTATATATTAAATTTGGTTTACTTCTTGTTATACCAAACAAAGTAGTGGATATTCTGAAAATTAGTCAAGTGTTTGTATATAACGGTCCAAAAAATAGTGCCATATAGGTCAAATTACGTTAATTTTGGGAACACCTTTTAATTTCTAATTCTTGGTATAGCGGACTAGCAAAAAATTTCATCCCGATGATACTAATGAGGATTTAAATTATGAATCAATACTGATAATTCGGTACAGGAAAGTACACTCTATCTTTACTCAATAAAATTAGTGAAAGTATGATTTCTAATAAATCCGTTTGACCTTTTTCTTTGAAAGTTGAGCTTCGATAGAATTTACAATTTTAATAATACCATTTGCAAGTGTCTTATCTTTTATATTAAAATCGAATTGATATGTTAAGAGTAACGGCACTCGGAGAAGTTATTGCCTCAAACAATAAAATAAGTACTTTTTCAATAATATTACTTTATTTGGTGTCTGTATCAAAAGTTACGAGAAGTTAGCCAAATGTTACGAAAAATCTAAAAAATGTAACCAAACGGCAACACTGCTAAGTAAGTCGAGCTCTCTCTAAAAGCAATAATTTGAAAATCTAAAATATTTGTTTTCAGCTTTACTTGTACAATTATAGTGTAAATGTGTTTTTTTTTTTTTTTTGCGAAACCGGGGGTTTTTACAGAACTTTTAAATTGTTGATAGTCCTTAGTTATTTTTGTGGATCTTCGGTTTTAAATGAAATTTAAATTTTTTGGTACAAGTAAAGTTTTTTGGAAAAATTCATATATTTTGGTAAGGAAACTAAAGACACGCGGCTTTTTTTGGACATGTCTTCACCACTTACAGCTATGTCTGGAAGAATACTGGTCTTAAATTTTCTCTAGCTCTTCTGGAGAGGTGGCAAAACTTTTTCAACCCGATTATGGATAGAAGGAAGGACAGATAGATATAGTTAATTTGACTGCCCTATGTATAAGGATCAAGAAGATAAGTATATACTTTATGGAAGCGGAAATTAATATTGCAAACGGAGTAACAAACTTATATATACCTTTCTACTTTTGGTGGAGAGTACTAAAATTTAAAAGGATAAAAAAACTAAATTTTTTAATGGATTGTCAACACTTCTACTTTGGCTAGAAATGTTGAAGCCGAAATAAATAATTTATTAGTCTAACAAAAAAGTAACTATAATTCTACTTAACTAAAAGAAATAAAAAGTCTCTTTAAAATTGCTTTCAACTTAAATTTAAGCAATAAAACCCATGTGTTGTCATGCAAATATGTCTTTTTTGACAGTAGTAACAAACCTTTTAAGGTGTTGCTATGTTTTAATGAATTATTACTACACACTGTCTTTTATATTAAATATATCTTCCGTTACAGCTAATGAAATATTGTGAAAAAACGGAGATGTTAAAGAGTCTTGTACCCTTAGGTGACAAAAAGCCGTTTACAAAATAAAAAGACAAAGTTTAAATTGAAATAATTATTAAAAAGGTGTAAGAAACAAAATTTCTAAATTTAAAAATGAAAAAATTCGTTTGTCTTTTATAACAAGTGATGTGGAAGTTTTGCAAGAGGTGAAAAATATGAGCTTTGTAATAGCACGTCTTATATTTCATATGGTTAAAGCCTTGCGCAAATTGCGAAATTACCACTGTGTCAAAATAAATAAATAAATAAAATTATAAAGAAACACACCTTGTACAACATGTTTTTGCCATTTACGTTGCTATGTTCTTTGTAGTACGATGAAAAAGTTGTTCTATACACTTTTTGTTTTCCTAAAAGATGTGATTTTATCAACAACAAAAAATGTAGTTATACTACGAACCATCTGAATAAAATCTGAAGGCCGGAATAAATCCACACAATTACAAATAATATTTTTAGTTTACAAAAAACTTATTAAATAAATTATTTGTTATTTACCGGTTCATGCGAAAACTTCTAAAATTCAAATTTCATTTTTCGTTAAAGAAGATAAGAATACAGAATAAATAGATAAAAAATTATAATATTCAAATAGCTTAATTTTTGTATTTATGTTTTTAAATATTTTTTATAACAAGTTTTTAATAAATAACTTAATCTTTTGTTTAAGGAACTGTTTCACCCATGTAATCATAAAACAATTTAATTACATGACAGGACATTCTTTCTCATATTGTGAAATATTAATTTTACCATTTAATGTTAATATTTCAACATAATACATTTAATTAAATGAAACCATAAAAAATTTGTTTCGTAATGTATTTGTATTTAATACCTATAAGAAAAATATAGTTTGTAGATTTAACAATGACGTAGCTGGTAATGGAACCATAGTGTTAAATGCCATAACAATAACATTGGAAAGTATAAAAATAATTATGCTTAAAAATATAAGCATGTAATAACTAAATGTAACAATATTATGTTGAAATAGAAACACTAAATGGTAAAATTAATATTTCACAATACGGGTAAGAACATCCTGTAATGTAATTAAATTATATTATGATTACATGGGTGAAATAAAAGATTTAGTTATTTATTAAAGACTTGTTATATAAAATATAAAAATTTAGCTATTTGAACATTATATTTTTATTATCTATTTATTATGTATATTAATTTTTTTTTCTTATCTTCTTTAACGAAAAATGAAATTTGAATTTTAAAAGTTTTCACATGAACCGCTAACTAAACAACGATTCACTTAACAGATAGAAAAGTATTCTGTCAAGTCCTAAAAAAAATATTTAAAAGTAAACTTTATTTAATTTACTTTATTCGTGCTTGATTCCTTCAAAAATAAATATTTTATGATATTCTTATGAAAAATTTATTATTTTAAACTAAACTAAAAAATGAAATGTATTATTGATGAGCAATTTGAGCAGTAGTGAATGGCCATATGGATATATTTTTGAAGAAATCAAGCACGAATAAAGTAAATTAAATTTAAAAAGATTCCGAATAATAAATTTACATATTAGTAAACTTTATTGTTTGTTTTTATTTATACTTTGATTAATAGTAATAGTAACAATATGGTTAAATAAATTATATTATTTTTAAAAATTATAAAATTTTGTTGGTGATTCAAATTTCTTTTAGCTAACGGCAAGCATGCTGCATTTGTTTGCATAATATAATTGCTTAAAATTAAAAAAAATATTAACCGCGTCTAAAGTATTGTTAAAAATAAATATAATATGTTCGCCGCAACTACACTTTATTGCAGCGGCCATAATATGATTATTGTGACAATATCTCAACCAAGTGTTTTCTCTGCGTGTATATAAAAACATGTTTGTAACAAGTTAAAACATTGCTTGCATCAAAGTCGTGTAACACAATTTCGATTAGAGTGCGTTGTATTTTGATCTAACATAGCGTCTGACATGAGTTTTTTCCACATGTATGAATGAAAACTTACATAAGTATTTTCAAATTGGCAAATCAAATGTAAAAATCATATCGTCTGAAAGCAGCTTAATAACCAAATATTTTATACCGGCAATCCATTCTGATTACTACACATTGAGAAAGTATTAATCCGTACATATTATTAATAATTAATTAAGAGGAGACATAAGTTAAATTCCAGGAGCGGTTGAGCACAAAGGAAAATAATTGTAGCTAACGAGCCGCGGTGGATGAGTTGTATGGTAAGTGGGAACAATTCTTCAAACTTTCCACAGTCCTAGTAGAAAAGGAAAACAATTGTTAGGAAAAAGCGATTGATAATTTCGCAAAGGAGCCTATTTATAAAAACAGCAGATAAGGATGGCTAGATAAGTATGTGTTAGAACGACAGATGAAATAATAAAAATGGCCGAATAGTTGAAATAAGGAAAAAAGTACTAACAAAGCGCTGCATAGAAGTCGTAGCTAATATCGCGAAGAGCCTGTTTGGTGAACAAATGGTCATTAGTGCAAGTCTCCACGAAGCGCATGTTTTGCTTAACAAGACATCGAATACTTCAAGTTTCGTCAGAGGCACAAAATATAGTTAAAGCCCCAGTCACAGAGTGCTGTGACGTTAAGATCGTAAGTACAATTCACAGAGCACACAATTACACAATATCGTTGTGTGAATAAGCGCGTGTATATGTTAAATCCCTTGTGATAGAGTATTGTAGTCTCAAAGTCACCGTACTTTGAAACCTCACAATTATTATTGTGAGAGTAAAAGCGACTAAAATGCTCAAGAACTTTAAACCGTTAAAAAAGCAAAAATACATAAAGAATTATCACTATATTAATATTAATTAAAAAAGAACTATTTATACAAATTTAATTTTTCTTAATCTTATGTTGGGGGCAAATTATGGGATTCGAAATTTCGATCGATTTCGAGTGCCGTAATTTGCCCCTGATTTTTTTAATATTGCTATGACGCACTTGCGCTTTCATCTCTTTTTATTCTTGATTTAGGTATCTCGTTTTGTCGAATTTTTAGGTTCCCCAGTATTGTATTTGTCTGTGGTTTGAATATTTCTATATTTCATGATTTATTGCACTAACTTATTGAATTTTATAACGAAACTTTGTTTTCGTCAGCATTGATTGTATACGTTAATTTCAAAATATATTCTTCTATTTCTTTGCTTTTGATCTAAACAAAATTACAAGATTGTATTACACTCGAATACAATATCTTATCGAAAAAAATCTGTGTAAAGGTAGTTAATACTTTTCCAAGTAACGAATCACAAGGTCTTAAACATTGCAATAGTTAAATGTCGATCTTGTACGATGTGTTTTATTTTGATGTTTGTGAAAAAAGCAGGAATAAAATTTTCCTTTGGAAAGCAAAGAAATCCTCTATAGTTGATTTAATTTGATGTATATGGCCAAACTGTTGGACAGTTCTAGACAGACGGTTATAAGTAACAACGAAACCGTGTTGCTAAGTCCGCTATAACAACAGCAAGTACTGTAATAATTATACCTTGTTATAATGGGAACACTATGTAAGGGGTATCTATAATCGTGTATAATGTATAATCGCTGCATTGCCAACACCATTACTTTACAAATTAAAGGGTGCCATTATGGTTGGTGAATTTTGATGTACATGGCCAGCCTGTTGAACAGTTGTAAACAGACAATTGAAATTTACAAAGACAGTTTATTGCTAAGTTTGCTTAAACAACAAGTATAATATTTGGATTTGGAAATTAAAGGGTTTCGAAATAATTAATGTAACTTTATGTGTACTACCAAAAGTTTGAACCGTTATACACATATAGCTTAAAACTATATTCAAGTCGGTTTGTTTTTGCAAGAATTATTTGTCTTATTTTTTAATACTTTTAAAAAAAAATAAGTTACCGAAATTTCTCAGCGCAAGTTTTGTATTTACTATTTTCTCTGAAAAATTTTTAAATTTGTGAAAATTTTGTTTGTTTGGTTAAATACTTGATCTTTGCAAAATGCACACTCTTAGGTAGGTAGATGTGAAGAATGCTAATAACGGATATAGCGAATAAAAAAAATTCTGCTGGTGTCTAATTTTCTTCTTCTTGTAAATTAATTGTCATTTTTTTTTTTAATTTTAGAACTTAATACTTTTATAAGCGTTTTGTTTTGAAATATTAAAGATAATAGCTATCTGTTAAGCTAAGATCACACGATTGCCGTAATGCACCAAATTGGCCCAATTTTTATTGTGTAGATATTGTGCACAATACTAAAATTGTTCCAATCAAATTTTCTGCAGTCACACGATTGCCCCATTTTATTAAAATTTTATTGGTACAAGTTGGTGAATAGTAATTTTGTGGCAATAAATTGTGCCTGTCGTTCATACGATTGTTAAACAATGCGGCAACACCAAGAATCAGCTGTTGTAGTTTCTGGCAAATATACATAATTAGTTTGCAAACTTTGTATTTTGTTTGTTGTATTTAAAATGTTATTTAAAAAAAAGCTAGCGGCTGCTTTTAGTGTCTTTTATATACTTAAAATACAAAAAAATATAAAAAATAAAAGAATTTTTAAAAAACGAATAGTATGGGTCCGAAATTGGCTAAAAAAACGGGCTACTGATGGTGCATTCCAGAAGACTCTAAAAGAGTTCCAAGAAGTAGACAACCAATATATATAAATATAAATATATATAAATGTATATAAATGTATACAAACAACTTGAAGGCACTCAACAAAATGAAAATATTGGCGCGTATTGGATACTTTGATTGCCGCAAAAAATCACAATAAATATTGGTACATTTTTGGAAGTTTTATTGCCGCACAGTTGCATATCAAGTAGTCACACGATTGCCGCATCAGGGTTGCATTTGGTTGGTAAAAACAAGCACAATATTGAACGCGATTGCCGCATGAACCAATTTATTGTGCAATCACACGATTGGCATACAAAAAATGGTAAAAATTGGTGCATTACGGCAATCGTGTGATCTTAGCTTTACAGAAATATCATTTGAAATCTCTTATATTCACTGTGGTTGAGAAAATTTATTGATGTACAACTAATAGTTAAATATAATAATACAAGTCTGAATCCTATCATAAACAACATTTTATAATACTTATTCAAAACATCCACAACATGCATTCATGAATGCCATTGTATGATTTTTATGTGATGTGGTTTTATGTGGTGTGGGTACATAAGACAAACATTTAATTTACGGCTGGGTGGTCATGACATGTAAGATTTTTTTTATAAAAAATAAATGTGACATAAACAATGTAAAATAAGAACATATTGTTAAAGTTTTAAAATAAATAATAAAAGTTATACTCCAACTTATTACAGCAGCTTGTTCCTCAAGGAACAAGAAACTGTTCATGTCATATAATGACATCAAAAAAAAGACAGAAGTTTAGAGTTTATCTCATTAACAACTTAAAATGTATATTGCAGATACGTTAAGAAAGTAAAAAAAAAAACTTTTTTAATTTAAAACCACTTATTTATAATTTGTCTTTAAAGTTTTTAATATTATTTTAAGCTGTTTTGGAGATAAGGCTTGGTGTTGAGTCAAGTAGCACGATGACTACTTGACGTGTTGTATTGGGTGGCCTTTGTTGGTATTACAGCTGCAACGTTTTATTAACCTGCAACATTAAATCAAATTCAAATAAAATTCAGCTAAAATGCTCTTTCTCCAGAGGAGCTGATTCACTGTTTAAAAACCGCGTTTGCGGTTAAGTAATATTTTTGTGAACACACTGATGATATCCTCGTAACGATAACATCTGAGCATCAAGGACAGAGGTTGTGCAATATTTGAGAAATTGAGATGAAGCAACCCCTTACACCGAAACTGAATTTCCGTATTTTATATAACATAATGTTCCTCTGAAAAACGCTAACGTAACAATTTGACATAGCTATAGGTAAAGTTTTAGATAACGTGTAGTATTATATAAACTCCTAAAATGCCCTTGCTCTAATATAATTTCTCCCTTTTTCAATATTGTGAGGCTCTTCAACAACAGCAAGAGACCTGAAATTCAATGAATAAGTAGGTCCATGTGAATAAATAATTATAAAAAACCGAAAATATTTTTTGGTTACAAGTTACATCAACTATTGTAACACCCTTTAATAACTAAATTTAAATTGTATACTTATTTATATAGTGGACTTAGCAATACAGGTTCCGTAAAAATTTAGCTGTTTGTTTATAGCGTTTCAAATTTTTGTCACCAACATTATATTGCATTAACTTTTTGAACACTCTTTAATTACCAATACTTGTTGTTATGGCGGACTTAGCAATACAGATTCTTTTTAAATTTTAAAAAGTATGGCCATATATGTCAAATTTAATAAACTATTGGGAGACGTTTTAATTCATAATTTTGAATATATATAATTGTTATTATTAAAAACACAAATATATGGGGCGATAGAGAATTAAAAAATAAGAAGGAAAAACATCAAGAGAACAAATTAGCGCTCGCCCATATTTTCCTAGTTACGGGGCTCTGAAAAGTTCCAATATTTTAAAATATCAATATGGATATTATTTTAAAGCTTTTCAAGAGATATTTAAGGAAATACTTGTTTTGTTTTGTTTTGAAATATTTGTTTTGTTAATGAAGGTCCTTCACTAACCTAGATTTATATATGATGAAGGGTATATAAGACTCTTAGTCGAATATAGCACACTTGTTTGTATTTTTTTTTTTTGCATTCAACGTCCATTCTGTTTTCAATCTAGCTTTACATCATTTTATGTATGTATGTATGCCTTAGGCTGTTAAATATATGATGTTTAAGCTTTAAGATAAAAAAAATCGGACCAGGGAGAAGAAAGTTTAACTTAGAAAAACATATCTTACCTGTGAATATTTGTTGTACTTTTGCTTAGCAAATGCAACTTTTACGGTCAGCAAAAGTTTCAAAACCTAAACTTGGCCGGAGGAGATTCAAGACTCTTTTTGTGCCCCACCCTGTTTTTTGGGTATTGACTAATTAACCTTTTTTTGTATAAAAAAGTTAAAAAAACTGGTTAGCTAACTAACTTTTGAATGCAGTCAAATAGAGTTTTTATTTTAATTAATTTCCTTATTAAAATAAATTTACTAATTTGTATTATTATACATACATTTTTTTTGATAATTTATCCGAAACGACAAGTTTTAGCAAAAAGGCAAGTATTAAAAAAAAACTCTGTTGATAATTTCTTTTACATTTAACAAGTTTTTTTTCGTGTTATTTACATGTTTATATTAATACAAAACAAATTAAAATTTGTGTAACAATATTTTTGTTTTCCACTTAAAAAAAAGAGTTTAATTCTTGATGAAAGATTCTGACATAATTTACATAATAATTATTTGTGAGGCTTAGACTGAAAATAACTTTAAGAGACTTTAAGTAATAAGTCTTAAATTATCACAATTTGTCGTAACAGCTGGAATTTATATAGTTTCACTTTTTTGAAAAAACAAACTGAGTAAAAAAAATGATAACAAATATATAAATTTAATTATTTTATTATTTAATAATTAAAAAATTTAATTAGTTAATAAATATATAACCACGACATATTAAACCAGCGCTAGGGCAGATGATTATTTTTTATTTTTTTATTAACACTTTATTAATGTCAAAATAATTTGTTTTGTTTGCGAATGACAAAAAATTGTTTGTATATATTTTATTCAAGTGCTATGCGGAATGCGTTTTAATTGTGTAAATATTTAATAAGTGATAAAAAAACAAATATAAATAAAATTTTACATTGAAATCTAAAAATAAAATGTACACAATAATATATTGATGGCTAGCCTCAACGTTTGCACTTTTAATTTCCGTTCTGTTGTTACATGTTTTTGACACTAATAATTGATTTAACTTAAACAGAACACATCAAGTGTTGCGGATACTGCACCATCGTCAAGGAAACACGCAAAGAAATTGAGAAACGAGGAAAAATCTTATATTTCAAAGTCCGGACAAATAGTTCCCGAGCGTGTATTGCGTAAATTGGAACCATGCAGGAAAAACTGCGTTAATAAAATATCTTACGAGCAGCAAAAGGAAATACACAAGAATTATTGGTCGCACGGGTCATATCGTTTGCGCAGAGCAGCTGTCGCTGGATTAATGGAAGTGCAGCAGACTAAAACTATTAAGAGGTTTAAGACCAATGTAAAATCAAGAAAAAGGGATCATTCTTACAATTATTATTTAGAAATAAATGGTGAAAAAATATCGGTATGCCAAAAATGTTTTAGATATACTTTGTGCGAGTCAGAACAATTTATTAAAACAGTTGCTAAAGCAAAAATTAATGGAACTGGATTTATTGATAAGCGCGGGAAACATCGAAATGCCCGAAAATTATCATCTGATAAAGAAATTAATGAATTAATGAATTCATAAATAGTTTTCCATCATATGAGTCGCACTATAGCCGTCGTGATACATCATGACGTTATCTTCCAAGTGATTTATCTGTGGCAGCAATACATCGCTTATATTGCGAGAAATACGACCATTCTGTATCGTTATCAACTTTTTCGACGCTGTTTAATAAACTCGGATTGAAATTTAAAAAACCGAAGCTGGACACTTGCCATAAATGCGACTTATTTGAACACAAGATAACTATTGCTACACCTGACGAGGTTATTTCTCTAAAGGTAGAACAAGCAAATCATCACAATGAAGCACAACAAGCATATGACTTGAAAAAAGCTGATAAGGTAAAAGCTATCAATGATGATTCGCTTAAGGTGTTTTGTTTTGATCTTCAGCAATGTCTGCCAACACCAATGTTAAGGACTTCGTTATCGTTTTACAAACGACCATTATGGACATTTAACTTAACTGTACACGACCTTGTGTCTAATCAACCAATATGCTATATGTGGCATGAAGCTTTAGCGAAAAGAGGTGGTAATGAGATAGCTTCTTGCGTTTTCAACCATCTTTTAAATATGGACTCTAATACAAAACACGTAGTTTTTTATAGTATATTGCTGTCCAGGTCAAAATAAAAATAGTTACGTTGCAACTATGTTTTCAATTTTTGCGCAAATGGATAACAACGTGACTACTGTAGATCACAAATTCTTAGTGCCTGGTCACACTCACATGGAGTGTGATTGCGACCATGCTCTAATAGAAAAAAAGAAGAAAAAAACAATGATAAAAATCCACCATCCTCGTGATTGGTAACAATTTATTCGATCTACTAGATTAAGAAAAGAATTTTTAGTTACGGAAATGAATCGAAGAAATATATTTGATTTTGGAAACGCTACTAAACAGTTATTTACTTGGCGGAAAGTTGACAATGATGGAGAAAAATATAGTTGGAATGAGATCAAGTGGTTCAGATTTACCAAAGAATTTGGAAAAGTATATTTTAAAAAATCCCTCAATGAAGAAGATCCATTTAAATTCATCAATATACAAAAGCGGGGATTCAATAGTGTGAAAATTAGTGATTTAAAAGTATGTTATGAGGGACCATTACCAATAAACGCCAATAAAAAAAAGGATTTATTAGATATGTTACTTCTTGTTGACGAAATATATAGAGACTTTTATAAAAATTTGAATACAGTAAATGCACTAGATTTTCATCCAGATTTAACTGAATATGATGTTAGTTATGATTGATTACTTGTTCTTATATTTATCAATGTATCGAAATGTGAATTAACTTTAATTTAACTTATTATTTTATAAAAATTGTTTGTTTTTAATGGATTAATTTTTTTTTATTTTAAAAAAGCTTACAAAAATTATCTTATCTCAGGTTTTCCCCATTTTTTTAATTTAACTTAAAGCACTTATCTTGAATTACTATCAATAAAAATTATTTTGCCTTTCAATATAGTAGCTTAAGTTCATTTTAGTTTTTATTTTTCAGCCAATGAATTCTTTCATAACATCTTAACTAAAAAATGACAAATATTAACAAATGAAAAGTTTTTTTTTTTGTTTTAATCATCAGTTTTGTTTTAAAAAAATGTGCATCTTTATCGGTGGCTAACAATTTTATATAAAAACCAAACAAAATTTTTTTTAGACAAAACCATTAATATGTCAAAACAAGAAATTTCGAGTTAAGCCATTATTATTTATTGCCACAGATATAATTCGATGTAAGTGCCCAATCTTTTGCACCGTTAAAGACAGACAGCTGAAATTTACAAGGAAATCGCTATGTTCGCTAAAACAACAACTATATAATTTAAATTTTGAAATTAGAGGGTGTTTCCATAATTGATGTAATTTGGTCTTCATGGCCCTATCCTTTGAACCGTTATATACAAACATTTGAAAATTAGACAGAATCTCCACTGTTATAATAAAAAGTACAAATATTTAATATTATAAAATAAAGGGTGTTACAAAAGTTTATGCAGTTTGATGTATGTGGACAAACTTTAAAACTGTTATAGGCAGATTAATAAAATCTGTTTTGAAGTCGGTTTTTTCGGCAAAAATTATTATTACTTTCTTCTTTAAAATCTAGTTACATAAGTAAATAGTTCAGAAGTTCCATTCTTTTATTTCATTTTCTGTATTAAATATTATATACAAGTTAAACAGTAAAAAGTTATTTTATTTATCAAAACTTATCCAGAAGACCACCATTTTTTCATTATTAAGTCAATTGTCAACCAGAATCTTAATATCCTATCATAAAAAAATAGTTAAACATACATATACATATGTATACACATATGGTCAAAATAATAAGCGGAAAATTAATTTAAATTAAAAGAAAAATTAATGCTTTTTTCTTTTTTAGCATTTATAATAAAATTAATACTAAACAATAATAAAAATCAAATGTTTAATTCAGTCTTATTCAAAAAGTAAGTAATTAATCACAAAACATTGGACAAAGTAATATATACATTTAGGTAAAATAAGCAAAATAGTAAAAGGTTCAAGTTTTTTTTTTGGGGAAAAATTGCGTGATTTTAGCTGAGTTTCGTTAAAAACCGGTACGGTATATCCACCATTATTTTTAATTATTTTATTGACTCTTCTTGGAATGCTGGCAATAAGCTTTCTACAGGTCTCTACTGGTATTTCATACCAAGCATTTTTAACAAAATCCCATAGCTGATCCTTATTTTTAAAAACCTTCTTCCCAATTCCCAAAGATTTTCGATGGGGTGATGTACTTGGCTATTTAAGAAGACACACATGTTTGTCTTGAAACTAATCCTTTACCAACTTAGAAGTATGCTTTTGATCGTTATCCTGCTGGAATATCAACATAAGAGGCATACTTTCCTCAGTATAGGTCAATATCGTATTTTACAAGATATCTTTGTAGTAGGATCATAGTATATCACGTAGGTCATGGTGTTTTCGATGTATCGGACCAACACCGTACCACAAGCAACAACCCCAGACCATAATATTGCCGCCTCCATGCTTTACCGTCTTCTTTGTAAAGAGAACATAGAATTCAGTACCGATAAAGTGTCTAACATTCCGGGTGCAGTCTTTTCCACATAAACTAATAATTGTTTCATTGCTTCACAGAACGTTTTGTGAAACGTGCAGACGCCAGCCTAGCCTTTAAATTTTTTTTGTAAGCACAGGTACTCTTCTGGCTATCCGTCCTGGTAAATGTTATTTTTATAGTCAAAGACGAACCGTTCGCGATTAAATAACATTTCCGATATCTTTTGAAATCGCTCTTTAGCAAGAGTTACAATACGGATATCTGTTGTTTTTGAAGTCTTTTTGTGTCTACCGCGATTTCAACCGAATTTTTAGTCTATAAAGCTTATGTACAAGACATAAGACTTTGGCCACTTTCTCTTAGTCTTGAAGGAATTCTTTTCTCCGCCGGGGAACAAAAACTTTTTTCGACCTATCTACTATGTTTTTTTTTTCGTTTTTTTATTTTTTTGCTCCCAAGATGACCTACGCAGTTTCATATGATTTGGGGCACTATTTCATATAGCTGCCATATAGCCGATCTGGCCGACATGCAACTAGGTTTTTGACGTTTCCATTAAAAATATTATTTTTAAATTTTCTGTTATGTTTCATGAAAAAAATAACAATTAGATAAATTCGAATTTTAGTATTCATCTCCTATTATTGTCTGCTGCTTAGTTCATTCTGAAATTAAATATACACTTTACAAAATCTTAAATAAGTATGGTAAGGGAGATAAGTTGAAAGTTCCGCGGCGAATTTTCCTTTCAGACGATTACCAGCGCTTTCGTGATCACATTTTGGGCGACCCACTTTATTTGCTAACGCATAGTGACCAGTGATTTCTATGAATATGCTTTGGCAAGCCATTTTAAGTTCATTCCCTTAAATCTTTCAAGAGTTGAATTACACTTCGGCAAGTGTTTATTTATATAATTGACGAACACTTTTACTTTTGCATTTATTGACTTAATGTTCTCGTTATTTAAATGTTTTTGTGCAGTGCTTTCCAATATGTGCTGCTGTATGGTGTCTCCTGAGCGATTGTTGTTGCTCAAAATATAAGCCAGCTCAGCACGACTAAACACATATTGTAGTAGAAAAATTTGATTTTTTCAAAAACGTGTGGATTCGGACAAAAAAGATTAGTTTCTTATTTATCTGCACACTTTGGTTAATAGCTTCTCAAGTACAGCTTTTTGCAATGCTACGCTAGGCAAAAGTGCTGATCCACGAAACACAACAAACAAAAAACTGCTCAATTGGACAACACATAACAACGACACAAACATTAGTAAACTATAGTTGTACATACCTAGAAAATCGTTTTCTATACTAATTCTTTTCACTTTTGTGTAAACTTTCGCCAGAACAAACAATCAAAATTTAAAATTTTCACGTCAATTTCACGCAAAACGTATGGTACATAATCAGCTGACTTTAACAGCGCGCAAACAGCACAGTCTTGCTCCATATATCAAAGTTAAATATTTTTTTTATCTAACTAGGGGTGTTTAAAAATTACAAATCAACAAAATTATAAAACACTTAACAAACAAAAAATTGACTTTATGCCCAAAAAAAAAACCATTGCCTATTACTGATATTTTTACTATGTTTATTTTTCGTTATGAATAAAGATAAACTATAGTAAAATAACTAGGTTTTCTATTAAAACAAAAGCAGATTGCAAATATATTGCGAATATATTAAATTTAAATGTGATATATAAATACACGATTAATTAAAAAAAAATTATTGTGCTATTTGTTTATATTATCCCGATTTAAATTATGGCCATTTCGATACCGCTTACTCAGCTCTTCAGTAAACGCCTCACTAACATTTAAAATAAACTAAAATTGTACAGTATTTTTTTTTATTAATGAATTTTATTAATGCTTCCCGTGTTTTCAATTTAATATAAATAAACGATTTTAATAAATCAATATAATTTGCCGCGGACATTAGATCTATGTATATAACCCAACAATTGATACACCTTTAATTGAAATTTTGAACGAACTCGGGCTTAATATTTGCTCTTTTTCTGTTTTGTGGCCACTAAATTTGCAGTAGTTTCATTTGAAACCTTTTGTTTCAGTGTAGAATATAAATGAAATTAATCTTTATAATGCTAAGCGATTTATATAATATAAACATAAATGTTTATGCAAATTTGATTTTTAACAATTATGGTCAACAATTGTTTTTACAAACTAGAAAATGGCAATTATTTACAAAACAGCTACATAGAAACAATATTACATTTAAAAGGTTTAACACAGATTTATTTATTTATTATTTTTTTGCTTATTTTAAATGAGTTCTATTTAGAATTGCTGTAGATTCGTTTAGCAAAACTTCTAAATTTAAAATATCATTTAGTTTTTTTATTATTTTTATTCCAAGAGAAGATTAATTTTTGCCCACAAGTGACTATATATAGAATACTTTTCGCCATCTATATATATCTAGTTTAGTGAAGTAACTCCAATCAAAAAAGCAAATATTGGGGTGACAGAGAATTAAAAAATAAAAAGAAATTTTGTTACTGCATATACATAATTTTACATAAAAATGACATCGGCGCTAATGGGAAAATCAATTTTAGTATTTCCTTAAAGATCTCTTCGAAAGCTTTAAAATGATAGCCATATTGATACGAGTATTTACAAAAATTTTAAAATTTCTGAGCCACGTAGCTCGAAAAATACCTGCGAGCGCCAATTTTTTGACTTGATGTGTCTTTCTTGTTTTTTTAATTCTCTATCGCCGCATATATATAGTTTTTTATTGAAGTTATTTTTTTTCCCAAATGACATGAAAACTAGAGGAAGGCATGGTATTTTTCCTGCTGCCTCGATGGACGTGGATCGATCATGCTGATTTCTAATATCACCTCTTTTGACACTATATCTCATCGATTGACATAGTTATTTCTTGTAAAACCTAATGATTTAAAAAAGGCCTGAGGCTTTTATATTTGATTACTAGTAATTGATTTCATTAATGATTGCCGGCAAAAATGATGATCATTAGCACGCATTTTAAGGTATTCTCTTTTAATCTAAAAACTAGTTAAATTACCACTTCCTTTTTGACGAACTCTGTTTTGTAAGCAAATAGCAATGTATGGTAACCATAAATATAAGTTATTACATGGTAGGTACTTTTTAAGGTTATATTTATCTTTTGTTAACCATATACACAATTCGCGGGATATACTTTTATATATAAAAAACAAGACGAACTAATTTAGTAAAGTGTCAAAATAAATTAAGAACCTTAGGAAAATAGTTATCCTTTTCAGAAATTCATTCCACAGTTTTAACTAAATTATAGCTAATAAAAACAATTTACGTTAATTTAGTGTAGTTTGGATTTTAAAAACTATCTATTGAAATTAATTGACATCAATAAGAAAACAGAAAATTAAATTCTCTATAAGCCTTTTTGTTTCACTGAATGTAGGACACAAAATACTCTTTTAAAATAGATGAATTTATTCCATTGACATATATACATACATATCTATGCAAATAGCAGTAGCAAACTACTACACAGTTTCTATGTTTGAGTTTTCGTTGTAAACTCTTTATTCCGCTTTTGTTTTCAAAAACTCCATTGTATTTAAAAAATGGTCAACATATTTTATGCCGGTATTTTACCAAACTGTCCTTTTACGAAACTGTCCTTTTTTTCTAAAAATTCAAACTAAGCGCACAAATAAAAAAAACGAACACACAAATGTGTATATAAAAAGTTTTCTGCTTAGGTCAGGTTGGAGATAAAATGGAATTTAATAAGGTGCGTGTGCAGTATTTTTAAAATTTTTGTTAAATTTTTAAAAGTCAATTTAATAGCCGGCATTGCAGAGTAGAATATTGTTTCTTAACAACTTAAGTACTGATCTTTGTAGCAATATAATATGCTTCGACATCAAATACAACTTGACATTTTATTTGTACTCTTGTACGATGCTTCTTTCTCCATGAGTCTGGATAGATTCGTAATTTCCTGTTCTTACGCAATCATCCGAACCACAATACTCTGCGTTTTCAGTGGGATACCTACAGATCTGTTTACCCAAGATTCAATCCAAAATTTTTAACGGATAACAATATTACCTTTTAGGTGTATTGTTGCAGATACGTAAAGGATTTTAAATCATACTTTTGTAACAATATTTATCGTGAGGTAGTGTGCTTTTCTACTACACATCTATATCATTGAACTTACATTAAACATTGATTTCTATTACTTTTTAGCACTTGTCATTAACGTGTCTTGCAAGTTATCGCATGGCGATTGTCATCTATAATGGGATTAGCGACTTAAGTCAGGGACTTCAGCCGCCCAAATAGAGAAACCCTTTACATCTGTAAAGCTTTTGTATCTTTTATTATTTTATTTTTTCTGTTTAAGATTGTTAGTTTTTAGAGTTGTATCATATATTCAAATCTCGTAACCTAAATAATTTTGTTAAAAGTGGATGGCAAACAAGAGACAAAATGATACAAATGTTTTGTTCATATTTATGGCATAAACGGAAAATAAATAAATAAAAAAAGGAACTTGCATATGTACTTGCAAAAAACTTGAAAACACGCGAACTTATTTTGACGTTAGTGAAATTTGGGTTGTAAAAAATTTAGACTTCATGATAAATGGTCCGATTAAATGATCCCTTTGTGTTGCCCGCAAAGTACTAAAATATGGGAATAAAGACAGAAGTTAAATGTAGTACGTACAAAAACCAGTAGGAGGGAGAAGAGAGCATTGAAAATATCGATGTAGTCGCGCAGTTCCCAAGTGAGCTAGCCTACACAGTGGATCATTATAATCCGAAAGTCCATGCCTTGAAGGGGAAAATCGGCCCTGAGGCATAATGAAATATATGAACGCTATATTATAACTGAATTATAATTAGTGCAAAAATCTACTGTTTTCCGCTTTTTTTCACTAAAATTTACTGGTAAATATTGAAATTAAAGTTACAGTGTCAGCAAAAATTAGGGAAATGCATTTTGCAGTAATCAGCACAAATTTACTTTTAACACAAAGTTTTTTTTTAATTATCAGTAAATTAATTATCAGTAATATATTGTGCGTTTATAAATGATTAGAATGTGACCAAATGATGGATAATAACTTCCGAAACCGTTATTTTGGGCATTGTGTATGTTTACTTAAATTTCGTCCAAATATCCTTTTTCAACGTTTGAGCACTAATTGGCTGACAACGGTAAAGAGAATTTTCTCCATTTCATTTAACTATCTAGCAGGTGATCTAACGTATGTGAATGCCAAGTACTGTTCAAATTAAGAATAGGTTTGGCTCGATCGATCCGAAATATTCATATGTTAAATGATTATAACTTTGCTTTAACTTAGAACTTTAAACGTTTGCAAATATTTCCATGATGCCACTTTTTAAACTATGATACAACCGCGAGGGTGTATGCTGACGCACTTGTCAAAAGTGTCCTGTAACCAGGGGTGTTTGATGTGAGGATTTTACGTCATTTTAACGAGTTTTTTTTCAATGAATATCACACATTGAGGTTTGACAATTTTTGTTGGAAAACATCTCATATCTTCTATGGTAGCACTCATACTATTCTACATATATTAGTATTAGTAAAGCCGAAATATGTCATGTTATTACTCCACAGTAAGAGTCAAATCAAGGTCAATATGTATATAATTTATTGTCTTTTTTCAGAAAGAACAGAATTGGTTATATATACTATATCTTAGAAATATATACTTGTTCAAATTAAAGAATTCGTTTTAAAACATTTAACTTTTCAAAGTGAAGATTTTCGTTTAAATTCGTAATTTGTTTGAAAGTATTGGACAAATTTATAAAATCGAAGATTTTTAATAAAGGTGTGTAGAAAATAGTGTAACTTTAAATAACAGGTTAATTAATTGTTTTGGTTTTCGTTCAGTTTTTATATTCAAATTTCTAAATATTGGTCATATTTGTATTTACGAAATTGTTAAATATATCATGTTTACAACGTGAACAAAAATTGATGTTATTGCAACAACAATTGCGTGAAAATAATCCTTCTTATTGGAGAATCTGAAATAAAGATTATTATTATAATTTACTCGAGTGTAGTAAATTACAATGGAGAGGGAAAAGAAATAAGAGAGTTAGAAGCATTTCTTTTCAATAATGGATTTATTAACAATAATTACCTTATTATTATAATATGATTTTATTTAAATTTATTTATGATTTAAATTTATGGCAAGGTGATCTAGTTGCTTGCACTGTTCAATTGGTAATAAAAATATCAAGAAAAATCGCTACCTCAAGGCGCAAAACAGCTTCGTGAGATGTAACCCGAAGGTACGATTGGAAAATATTGAGATTTTCCAATATCAGTGTGGGCAACCTTAGAGGGATTTTTCTCTTATTATTAACATTAGGTAATTCAGGTAAGTATTCAAAGGGTAAATATAAATTAAAGGCTCATATATGTAAATCTTCATCAATTATGCGACACCCTTTAATTTCTAAATTCACTCTTTCTAATAAACTCTTTAATATAGCGGACTTAGAAATACAGGTCCATTTTATGTTTCAGCGTTCTGTCTATAACGGTTCAAAAGTACAACCACACACTTGAAATTACATCAACTATTGGAAAATCCTTTAACTTCTAAATCCATATTTTATACTTGTTGTTATAGCGGACTTAGCAATACAGGTTCGTTGTAAATTTCAAGCGTCTTTCTACAACTGTTTAAAAGTATGGCCATATACCAAATTAAGTGAACTATTAGTGCATCCTTTTATTTATAGTTTTAAATATTATCAGCTGTTACTATAACGGCCATAGCAATCGACATTGCATCCAATTTACAAGTCTTTGTCTATAACGGTTCAAAGGATAGGCCTATATAAGTAAATTTACAGTAATTATGGGAAATCCTTTAATTTCTAAATTGAAATTATAAACTCGTTGATATAGAAATATAGGTCCCTTTTTAGGTTCAGCATTCTAATTATAACGGTACAAAATCACGGCCACACACTTGAAATTAAATCAACTATTGGGACACCCGTTTATTTCTAAATCTAAATTTTATACTTGTTGTTATAGAGGAGTTAGTAATACAGGTTCGTTGTAAATTTCAAGCGTCTGTCTACAACTGTTCAAAAGTGTGGCCATATAATTCAAATTTAATGGACTATTGGCGCACCCTTTAATTTTTAATTTGTTATATTAATACTTGTACTATTAACGCCTAGCAATCGACATTCTATCCAATTTGACATTGTTTGTCTAAAAGGATTCAAAAGATAGGCTCATATATGTAAATCTTCATCAATTATGGGACACCCTTTAATTTCTCAATTCAAATTATTAACTCTTTAATATAGCGGACTTAGAAATACAGGCCCTTTTAAGTTTCAGCGTTCTGTCTATAACGGTTCAAAAGTACAGCCACACACTTGAAATTACATCAACTATTGGAAAAGCCTTTAACTTCTTAATCCATATTTTATACTTGTTGTTATAACGGGCTTAGCAATACAGGTTCGTTGTAAATTTCAAGCGTCTGTCTACAACTGTTCAAAAGTATGGCCATATACATCAAATTTAATGGACATCGGCGCAACCTTTAATTTATAATTCTTTATATTAATACTTGTTAATATAACGGCCATAGCATTCCCCATTCTGTCCAATTTGCAAGCGTTTGTCTATAACGGTTCAAAAGATAAGCTCATATACGTAAATCTTCATTAATTATGGGACACCCTATAATTTTTAGATTTATTGTTGTATAACTTTTTTTATTGGAAGCTATAGTAATACGCAGGTATTTTAAATTTTACTTTTTTTTACACGTAAAAAATATGTCTGTTATATGAGGACACCCTTTAATTTTTAAGATTATGAACTGTTTTCAAAACGGGACCAATCTGTAAGCATAATCTATCATATTACTAAAAATTTTAAAAATCGGAGCACAAATATAAAAAAGCAACATATAGCCGAATCTTTTTTTGAAGTTGTTTAAAAATAACAGAAAATTATTTTACCACTACCAATAAAAAAATTTGCAACTATAATTAGAGCATTAACAAGTAAGAGTGCTATAATCGGATATGCCGAATCTTATATACCCTCTATCATTTCTGTGAAGTAACTCCAATAAATAAAACAAATATTGGGGGGACAGAGAATTAAGAAAATAAAAAAAAAAAATGAGTACTGCATACATATAATTTAGCATAAAAATGTTATCGCCTCTTAATGGGTAAATCACTTTTAAAAATGTTTAGTTTTTCCTTAAGGATCACATTTAAAGCTTTTAAATAATTGCTGAATTAATGTTTTTAAAAAATTTTAAATTTCAGAGGCCGGGTGCTCGGGATATATGAGCGAAGAACAATTTTTTCACTTGATGTTTTTTCTAGTTTTTAATTCTATGTCGCCTCATATATTTGTAATTTTATTTATTTTTTTTTTTAATTGAGGTTACTTTATTGTTCCAAATAACATGAAAAAATTAGAGGTAGGCGTGGTGTTTTGCCTGCTGCGTCTAAGGACATGGACGGATTGTGCTGATTTCCAATAGTATCTCTTTCGACATATTTATTTTTCCTGTGAAATCAAGTTTGGCGGTACAGAATAAAAAATATGGGTGCTCGCTCATATTTTCCGAGTTACGGGGCTCTGAAACTTACAAAGTTTTTAAAATATCAATATGGGTATCATTTTAAAGATTTTGAAGAGATCTATACGTATGGAAATACTAAAATTTTTCAAAAATTTCAAAATTCATTAAGAGTGATGTTACTTTTATGTAAATTATATATGTATATGCAGCTTTTTTGATTGAAGTTTCTTCACTAAACTAGATTCAAATAGATGGTGAAGGGTATGTAATATTCGGTATAACCGAATTTTTCAAATTGCAATTTCTTTCTAGATGTATACATCTGCTTCACACGTTGCTGCAATTTTTTTTTATTAATTTTAACTAGTTCTTATTAAATTATTTGGTTGTCGAGTGCAAATATTACTTATGAAACTAAAGATTTTTTGGTCAAATTAATAATATTAAGAGATTTAAAACCTAAGTAAAATCTTGGCATCAACTACGTTTGACTAATTACAGTGCTTTTAGCTTGTGTCTCAAAATATAATTTACGCCCCACTAAGAGCTTTGAAAAGAATAATTATCAAGAAAGAAGAAATTTAAAAAAACTAGACAAAATATACAATTTATCTAAATCAACTTTATGTATTTTTATTTTTATAATACTTTGTGGCAATTAAAAAGCATTATCATGCTGACTTTATGTTTGTATTTCATTATTTATTATTTTATTGCAGTAATATGGTGTTCATACATGCGTTTTTAATTGAAACAATATTCAGTTAATTGTCAATATATTTTTATTGTTCATACATACTCAATATTGATACGACAATTAGCAATTGACAACTGAAAAAAATTGTTTAAATTTTTACTTTTTGTGTTTGTGGTTTTTATCATACTAAATGGAAAAAAATTTTGTTTTTAAAAAAGCGTTTCTTTATTGCAATAGAAAAATACAAATTTTTCAAGCAGTGCTTTCCAGTTTATATTTCAAATTAAATATATTAAAAAAAAAGAATAAAATTTGGAAATCCTGTTGGAGTTGGAGGAAGCAGCAGTTCTTGATTTTTTCAATATAAGAGGAAAGATCATACGTCATTGCACAGAATCCTCTTCTTTTTTGATTTCACGCCTGTTGATGAATAAAAAAGTTATTATCAATAAATAATTTGCTAATAAATTTGATTTTAATAAGTTTTCCACCCTTAATTTGTTTGTCCATTTTTTTTGTTTGTTTATTTTTGTTGACGTTTGTTAGTCAAATTTCAACAAAGTGTATTCAATAAGTACTGTTCATTGCGAAATAATACAGGTGAACGCACGGGCGAAAAAGCCAATCAGCTGTATACATTGCAGTTGTCAAAAAAATTTGTCAAAAATAAATTACCATAACATGGAACCGCATTTGCATTCCTGATGTGTATAATCAAAATAATCAAAAGATAGTAAAAATTATTGTTAACACATTTATAGTTAATTTCTTGGTTTTTTTGTGGAACATTATGTTAGTATTCAAATGGTCAACGTGCAAGAATGGATCGATGCATGTGATTTGGGCAAACTAGTGGTACAATAGAATTTTGGTCACACTTTTCATGGATTTTCATTTTTAAGTAACTTAATTTTTATAACTTTCTTGTTCTGAAAATTACAACCACTTTTTATATCAAATATATTTTTTTATTTTGTTTTTTTTAACAATACTTACCTAAATTTTGTAGCAACAAATTGCCTGTTGTTTTTTGTGTTGTTGGATTGTTGTAGCCGTGCAGTCACCTGTATTAATTCGCCTTGGTACTGTTGTTGTAAAAGTATGTTCAGTTAGTATTGTTCTTTTTACTAAACACACTTCTGACAGTGTTGCATTATTAATTTTACTCATTATTAAAACAATTATCTCTTAATTGGCAATAAGTAAATTGTAATTTTTGTATGAAAATTTAGTCTCAATAATGGACTTAATTGTAATAATTTGAAAATTGCTGCATGTATGAATACCATATAACTTTCCAATATTATTTGCTTTTTCTATATATTTATTGTAGCTATTTAAAATATTTTTTCTATTTAGTTTGTCCTTTTTTATGTTGAAGTTTATGGTGTTCACTCCCACAACCCATGACGTTTTTGAAGTTTACGATTTTTGTGGCTGAACTATTTAGGATGTAATTAAAAATTAGAATATAATTAAAAAATATTTTGGATTATCAGGTTTCTAGCTCTTAAAGATATTTAAAATAGTGTTGTTTAAAAAACTATAAAGAGTGGAATAAATACACTCATATCAAAGAAACTAATTTTTGTTTTTTTTTCTTGTTATTCATATTTTATTTTGCAATTTAAAGTACTAAACGGATAAATAAAATGTAACAATATTTTCAGAACTGTAAGAATGTATTGAGCATATCTATGAGAAACCACTATATGTCCTAATTTACTAAAATGTTCAGGCCAGGCAAAACTTTAGATATTTTCGGCAAACTCTCTCTTTATATATATATATTTTTGGAAATTAAGGTTAATAGCAGTGTCAAACAATTTTATTTTTAAAAGGATATAGCTGCAAAAAATATCCTTTATTAGCAAACAATTTATGTACCTCAAGGCAAAGGTTGTTGCCTTGCTCTACTGGGTGTGCCAAATAAATAAATAATAAATAATTTTTACGATATCTTAATCTCTAAATTTGGAAAACTAAGAAAGAAAAAATTCTTTACAAATTTTGGATAAATTTTTAACTAAAACCAGAACAATAAGACACCAGAATTATGCTAGAACACCATCAACTGTGATGTAAGGAGAAAATTATGAAGAAATAAATGTAAGGAAATAAATGAAAGTGTATTTGGTGCTAAACCAGAACAAAAACATATGACGATTAATTAAGAGAACAACGAAAAAAGTGTGTGGAATTTGTATAAACAATTAAATATTGGTTGATTACAAATATTCTTGGTTTTTTTATGTATTAAAATAGTTGTTTAAAAATATCAAATTTACAACGTAACCAGCGTAAGGTATGAAAAGAATGCTGATTCAGAACCTAGAAATGCCAGAAATGATGCATTACATTCTGCTAGTGTCTAATTTCTCAATTTTCTCTTTTACTTCTAGAACGTCATATATCAAAAAAATTCATTTCGAGATAATTGCAGTTTAAGTTTTTAACTTGTTCTCAATCGAGAAAAATATCAGACTGCTTAAGTTCCCACTACAATTAGTAAAATGATCCATAAATAAAAAAATCCTTTTAAGAAAATTTTCGTTAATTATAAATTAAGGGGATGTCTTGGACAAACTATGTTGGATGTTTGAACTATTACATTATTGCTGTAAAAATATATCCGATACTGTGTCATTAACAGTATCGGATATATTTTTACAGCAATGTGAAATGTGATTTAATAATATTTTTCGTCAAAACAGCCATAATTAAAAAAAAAAAAAATAAATTATATGCGAAAAGTCGATACATTTTAAAAATATATATTTTTTATATATACAGTGACAAAACGAAATGTGACGATGTTTTAGAAGGCGATATGATTTTTACTTTATGAAGTTTACTCCACATTTCCAAATGTGTATTTCTTATTGACAAACAAAGTTTCTAAACATGAAGTGAAATAACGACTTATTCTCTTAAAAGGTGGAAAATACAAAAGACATAAAGATGAAACGTATACACAATATATATATAAAGCATGAAATTCCCAACAATTCCGTATGATTAACTCCTAATTTGAAATTTTGAGTTATGACGTTCTAGAAGTAAATGAGCGATATGTATATAAATTTACTGCTTAAAACTTAAAACATGCCGAATAAAAATGATTAATTTGTTTACAATAACAAACAGTTCGACTAAAGTTTTTAATAATGGAATCAAAATTGAATTATTTTCGGTCTTGGTTCATTTTATTAATTAAATTTTTAAACATTTTTTAGAAAAAAATTATATTTACATATGTATGCAAACGTTGATAATTTTTACTATAAGAATGACTTTAAAACAGATTTTAGCTGTCTGTCTATATCTGTTCAAAAGGTTGGCCACCTCCAATTACACTACCTAACTGGGCAGTCCTCAATTTTCAAATGCAAATTTTATACTTCTTATTATACCAATACAGGTTTCTTGAAAATTTCAATCATCGGTCTAAAACGGTTTAGAAGTATGACCATAAACATCAAATAACATCAACACCTTTTATATTATAATTTTAAATACTTATACTTTTTATTATACGAAACAAAGCAGTGTACACTCTGTCTAAGTGTCAAGTTTTTCTATATACCGTTTCCAACGATAGGATCATATACGTCAAATTACATAAATAATGGAAATACCCTTCAACTTCTAAACTCAGATAGTCGCATAAAGGTCAAATTACAAATATTACTATAACACCCTTTAATTTCTAAATTTAAATTGAATATTTGTTGTTATAGCGGACTTACTAAACAGGTTTCTTTTAAAATTTAAGATGAATATCCATGACATTTCAAATATATCAACTATTTAGACACTCTTTAATTTTCAAATCCTAATTTTACTGTAACAGCGGATTGTGCAATAAAAGTTCTTTGTCAAATTTAACCGACTGTATAAAACTGTTTAACAGCTTGGATATATACAGCAAATTACATCAAATATTGTAACACCCGTTAAATTATAATTTTAAATACTTCTTATTATACCAAACAAAGCAGTGGACATTCTATGTAATTTTCCCTGACCCTTCTAATGGTCAAAGCAATAGACATTGTGTCCAATTATCAATCGCAACGGTTCAAAAGATTGGCCTACATAGGGCAATTCAATTCACCTATGAGGACACCCCTTATTTAAAAGATTTTATTTTTAATATCTTTTGCTATTAGGAGTTATATTAATAAGCAGTTATCTTAAGTAAAGGGCACAACGGTTCAAAATACAAAAAAAATGTATGTTGTATAAAGACACCCTCTAGTTTTAAAAATTATAAACTGCTTTTAAAGCGGGCTACTCTGTAAGCATAGCCTTTTAAATAAAAGAAAACATTCCAAATCGGTTAGGAAATGACTAAGTTCTCCGGTCAAAAATATAGAAAAAGCTACATTCAGACGAATAAGTTATCTTCTTCTTTTTTTAAAGTCGGTTAAAAATTAAATTAATTATTGAGAAATTAAAGAAATAAAAACTTAGCAATTAACGTTTTAACAAAAAAATTAACTAAATTAAAATTTGGGCAAATACATGGAACTTCAAATACAAAGACTAGCGAAGCCATTAGCCGGGTATATAATTCTAATGTAAATCGAAAAAAAAAACTATTGAAAACTTATGGATATGGCTTCGAATATTTTTAATTGAGATTTCGTATTCATTATTAGCTTAAAAATAATAAAATTAAAAAAAAAAATTCAAAAACTATTAGCAGTTTCAATGAAAGTTTAATATCTTATTGCTAAAATTGTTAAGAATATAACTTTTGGTATTTTCCTAGCTATTAATGTTTAACATTTCAATTCTCTTTATCCTCTTAACTTTATTTATATCTGATGAGCTAAAAGTAATGGCTTTGTTGTTCTAAAATAAAAAATCAAAAAACAAATTCAAGAGCAATGATTTCTTTGTTGGTAATTTAAACCCAGTAATGTTTAAACAAAACAAACAAAAAACTACTTAAGGCAACCTTCAATCAACTTAATGGTTTTAACCTTTAGTTTTTTTATTATTTTTATTTTTCTGCATTGTGTAGTTAAGAAATCAATTGCGACGTTTTTTTGTGCATTAATTCTTCTTATTTTTTACCTTGTTTTATTCCTTCCATTCAAAGTATTTCCTGGTGTAAAAAATATAATCCATTAAAAAGTGTATTATAGGATTAAAGTAAAAAAAGGAAGGAATAAACATTTATACTCGTATAATTAAACTAAAAAATTACAAAAATGTGAAAAATATTTTCTGTAATTTTTTAGGGCACTGGTATAAAAATATACCTCAAGCTTATTGGGCAAAACATTTAAACAAGTTTATGTATGGTACTCTTATTGTAACAAAATTTTAATTCTGCAAATTCTCCTGACAATTAGGAATATTTACATACACATTAATTTATAATAAAGAACAGTGGGATATGAAAAAATGAAAAGAATAATTAAAGTCGAACTAAATAAACCTCGGAAAAAGAGGTGCAATCAAGTTCTCTTTTTCACAATCGCACATAGATTTTTATAAAATGTAAAATTTTTAAAGTGAATAGTTCTTTTCAAGTTTCTGTAAAAAAAATATTATTTTAATACAATATATCTATTTAACACAATTAATATCAAAATTGTAGAAGAAGAATATTATTTAGGGTATACTAAAGATTCTTACCAGATTTCAAATACTTCCAAAATCCCACTTTTATAGTTTGTTTTACTAATACTACTTCGTGTATTTTTTAATAAATGACATAGAAGTATCTCTTCAGAAAGCTTCAGTTATAATAGTAATACAAATTTGAGTTTTGCCGTCATCTGTTGTGTAAAAATATAAAAAAACTAACATGTTAATATATAAAAAAAGCATTAAAAAGATTTTCTTTTTTCCACAGGAGCAACAATTTTTAAATTATATATTTAAGCTTTTCTAGGTCTACTACAATTGTCAAGTAATTAAAAAATCAATTTAATGAAATTTTAGCTGACGTTTTGTCGAATTTTTTAAGTCATAAAATAAAACTTTAGTACATTAAATAATATTAAACATAAACAACAAGCATCTAAACAATTTTTAAAGTTTAGTTAATTATACAACAGGTTTAAACAATAAACACCGACCAATCTATAATCCTGGAGTAAAGTGTCTGTGAGTTTGCACAGTAGTACTTCTTGAAATAAATAGCATTTTATCATTTACAGCACATCAGAATTGAAAAAAAGTATTCATTTGCTCTATAATATCTGTTCAATGGCTCAATCATAAATTGACAGTAGATCTTAAGTTTTACGTTTCGAAATAGCAATCTCACAAGGACTAAAGGGGTGAATTGATATTATATTTCATATATGGTTGTTTTGGGCGGGAGTATAATAGTTTCCATGAAAAATGTCAGACATGTTTTTTTTGTGATCATTAGATACGCATTTTTAAAAACTTAAGGCTCATAAAGTAATGTCATTTAATAATTGGAATTGGCTACCAATTTCTAGAATTATAAATTAAGCTCTTTTTTAATGAAATGCTTTTATGAAGATTTAAATTTATTGAGCAAATCCACAGAACGATAGAAAAGCAGTTTAATTTTTTTTTTTAAATTTGAGGTGAATATCGCTCCATTGCTTATTCTTTATCTGTTTACAATATATGTAGCACAAAGGCTTTTGTCACATTATGATATTAGCTAAGTATGTCATTGACATTTAACCATTAAAATTACCTTTTGCCTCCCATATACTGAATTAGATTATCTTTCTTTGTAAGAAAGAGTTTTTAATACTCTTCATTGGGTGTAGTTATTTGTTTTCTTAAAAAATATACAAATTTTTAATATGTTTAATAATGTTTTTGTTAGGCCTTTAATGTTTGAAACGTGTTGAATCGATAGCATGTTTTTTTGCTGTCATTTAAATTTACTCGCAAATAAAAGGATAAATGCTCCAACATACGTTACACATGCTTGATAATCTTCACACATTCAAACAAGGATTTTTACTTTATGGAATTATGTTTCATTTGGGTTTTCTTGTTTTGTATCCTCTTTTTATCAGTGTACTCTTTTAAATCTTTGTCTTGTTCTTGTTTCTACAGTTTTTCATTTTATTATTATTTTGCAAATAAAGCTTAAAATATGCTATGTTTTTTATTTGACACTTTTATGTTTGTGTTTGCTTAAGTTAAAACCTGAGGGTACCTTTACATTAAAAGTAACATATCGTTTTAATGTGAGGAAAAATATGACTTAAAAAATACTTATATAAAAATTTGTTTTTAAATTTAAGAGGTTTTTTATTTCCTTGATTCTATGTAAAATAATGTTTTTTAGGTTCTCTAAAATAACTCAAAAAAAAAAAAATAAATAAATAACTCCCTACAAAAAATTCAAAATTACCATTCAAATGGAAGTTATTTCATAATAGTATATGACCAAAGGCCAAAGGTTTTTTTTAATGGAAAGTAATGAATAATTTCATAATGAAAATAACTCCTTACTAGATTCTATTGTATGTTGGGAGGGATAATTGGTATAGTTATTTAATTCAATATAATCTTTGAATTTTTAGAGTTGTTTTATCATTATTATTATTTTTTTTATTTCTGCTCCGTGGCATATTCAGTACGGTTTCGCTTTAAGTACTTTTTCTGTATAGCCAGCCTTCGGCTGGGCTGAAAAATTTTCTCGTTATAGTATTTCAAACACCGGTGTTTGCTATATATATATATATATATATATATATATATATATATATATATATATATATATATATATATTTATATTTATATTTTCTTTTTGTTGCGACTTATTTCACTTGGAAGTTATTTCATTTTTCTGTGAAAATATTTTATTTTGAAATTACGGTTAAGTTTTTGCGTATTATTTCATTCTGTCGTTGGCAGTAATTTTTTTTTCTTTGATAACATTAATTTAATTTTAATTTTAAGGTTGACAACTTTCGTTAATATAAGACAAGTTATAAATTTAATTCTACGAATGTAGAATTATACTAGAAATTTAAAAAGTCACAAGGAACTACAGATATCAAAATATACAATCATCAACTTGCTATATCGCAATATGATAAACCATCGTAGTTTAAAAAGTATATATAATACTTTTCAATTACGAAAGAAAGGAATTATAATTATTAATTATATAGAATTTTTTTATTTGCATAAAATATAGTGCAGACATAGACTAATTAATTGCCAATTTCATTAGCAATAAATGATATATAATGCTCATGATTTTTTTTTTATAATGACCATTAATTTCACAAACTATAATTCTTTTATATGGAAAGATTTGATTGATAGATAGTTAAAAATTAAAGCAATATCATAAATAAATGTCACTTCTTGTCCTTGTACATTAATAAAACACCACAAAGTATACCAAAGCAATATTTTATAATCCACATTTTTATTATAACAGTTTTGTGAACGAATGTTTTAACAATGTCAGAAAAAGAGGGGCACTGTAGCAACATTGTTGTTTGGTGTTCGTGTAAAAAAAAAATATTTGGGATTTTAGGCGGCTTTATATCGCAAAGAGCAAGCTGTTTTTAGTTATCTCACCTAAAATTGATTTAAAATTTTCAAATATAATTCCCTCGACAAGAAAGTGATGTTTTATTTGTTCTATATATATTTTTTTGCAGATTCTGTTACAAAGAATTTATGTTTTATAAAAATAGAAAAACAGTTCAATTGTAATTTAACATTTTCACTAAAATTACCACTCGTAAAAAAAATAGTAATTAAAATATAATCATTAGCATTAATGGTAATCTTAATGGTAATGAAAATATTTTAAGTGCGACATAAAACCTGTTTCTTTACTTTTTGGATGAAATTCGTGAAAATAATAGCAAGCGTTGTTTTCTGTCAATAAGAGACAAAATTATAAAAAAGTAATGGAACACAAAATCTAAATTTTTAACATAAAACTAAAACTCAAAGTATTTTCACTGTTTTAATAAGAAAAATTATTTTCAAAAAATCAGCAACAAGAAATAATGATTTATTTTGTGTGTTTGCACATGTTTAAATAACTTGCACAAAGAAAAAATCTGGCTGTTTCGTGCAAGAAGAAAAGTACTTTTTTCTCAAAACCGATCTCATTTACTTAATTTTGAAGTAAGAAAACAATTTTCCTGCAAATTGGGATCCCACGGGATCTCAAAAACGAGTAAAGAAACAGACCTGTAGTGAATAATTTGAAAAAATATGTTGGGTTATACAAAGCTATTATTAAGGTAAAATTTTGACCGACAACCTTCTAATGTTTTTAAAAAATTTAAATTTTTCCAACTTTAGGCGTTAAATTTTTTTAGTTCACTTACATTTAATTAATTTCTTGAATTTTCGTAAAGTTTAAATTAAAATCTTTCATTCTTTTATAAATAGCTAAAAAGTTAACTTGAAAAATAAAATAAATTGATTCTTCTGATTTTGTTTTCCTTCGTTTGTTTTCAAACTATTGAGCTCATTTTTGTAATTTTTACATAAAACTTTCTCTTAAGATTATAATAAGAAGTATTATTCTATTGTCTATATTTTTCTATTCTGACAAAAAATAAAAAACAACAAAATACTTTTGAAAAAAATTTATAGGTTGCAAAGATGCTGTTTTAAGACAAATAGGTAAACAACGTAAGATGTTTTCAATTTGAACTTTTTTTTAACTATTCATAAACAATTCAAATAAACACAATGCTTTTTGCAATGGAAGTGTGAAGATGAAATCAGATGAACCAATCATTTGATTTAGTAAATATTTTTCTGAAATTAAAAATTTTTATTTTTAAGAAAAGTAAAATCAAGTAAACATATAATTGAAGATATTTTTGATATTTTGATTTTAAATACTATTGAAATATTTTAACAAAATTGAAATTTTCTTAAATTAAATCGTTAGTTTTAATATTTGTGTTTTCTTTATATTTTTAATGAAATACAATTTTAATTTTCGCGTTAATAAGGTACTCATAAGATAGTAAACATGTAACAGAAATATAGGGTGGTTCAATTGATTTTTGTCTTCACCAGAATGAGTCGAAGGTATTACTAGAGGGAGAGATAATAACATTTTCTTTAAAGCCTTTATAAACAATATAATTTTTTCTACAGATAGCTAAACAGTTTATACTAACGTTTCTTTTTTCTTTTTCAACTAGTGCTTATTTCGTAAATGGTAACACTTATCTCATGTCTGGCAGTATTGTTTTGGCTTAAACAACACTGCCAAACTTTGCGACATTACTTTGAAAATGTATGCGAAAATTGCGTAAGGATTTTGGAAGAAGAGAAGCACCATCAGCTCCGTATGTTCATTATCTTGCGAAAAAAGTGAAATAAACTGGCATCGTCCTCGATAAACAGAAGCGTGAAAAGCTGTGGTTTTACTGTGCGTAAAGCGCCATCAACAACAATTCACCGTCGTTCTCAACAATTAAACATTTTGGAGACATCATTGAGGTGATTTTTGCATAATGACCTTGGTATCACACCATACAAAGTCTAATTGGTTCAGGAGTTGAAACCAACTGACCATCCAAAGGTCTTTACGACCGAATACTGAGAAGAGTTTTTAAGAAATAAAAGTATAGTTTAATGATTTTTCAAGCCAAAATCAAGAAAATAATACTCGAACTATAAAATGAAATGACTCGAATAACGCTAATATTGAGAACTTAAGGAAGTTATAAAACAGCTTTCAAGCCTTATTTATATTAAAATTGAAATTTCATATTCAAGAATAAATTACACTATAAGCTGTCATATCTAAAGTTTTATATGATAAATAGCTCCACTTGTTTCTATTTCTAGGAAAATTTTTATGAAAAAAATAGTCCCTTTTTAAAATACATTTATAGTGAATTGCATGTCGTTGAATGTCGATTGCTAACACCGTTATAATAATGAATATTAATATTAAAAGTTATAAATAAAAGGGAGACCCAATAGTTAATTTAATTTGAACTATATTCATACTTTTAAGAAGTTTGAGACAGTCGCTTGAAATTTACAACGAAGCTGTAACAACAAGTATAAAATTTGGATTTAGGAATAAAAGGGTGTGTCAACAATCGATCTGAGTTGATGTACCAAACCGTTATATAAAGCGAAGTCCGCTGTAACAAGAAGTTTTATAATTTGAATTTAGAAATTAAAGGCTGTTCCCAAAGTTAATATAATTTGAACCGTTTCTTTTGAACCATTATAAACAAACACTTGAAAATAAGACAGTTTACGCACTACTTTGCTCGGTGTAATAAGAAATGTAAATAGTTAGAATTATAAATTAAAGAGTGTTACAAAAGTTAATGAAATCAGACGTATATGGCCGAAACGTTGAACCGTTATAGACAGACGGTTAAAATTTTCAAACAACCTGAGTCTACTACAACAGCAAGTATATAATTTAAATTTGGAATTTAAGGGGTGTTCCCATGGTTGCAGTATATTGCGTAATTGTTAAACAGTTGTACATAAACGATTGCTATTAACAAGGAGCTGTAGTGCTAAGTCCACTATAACAAGTACAGGATGTCCGACGTTAACGTCAACTACTTTGTTTGTTTCTATTGTACTCCTGGTGGTACCATCTCGTTGATACCATACGTTAATCAAGCCCAAATTATGCAGTTGTTGCATTGAAAAGTTGTCAATCATATCACGATATCGCTTCCCATTCACAGTTACCGTTGTGCCGACCGTTTTCGTTTTTAAAGGGATAAGGTCTAACTAATACAAATTTTTGTGCAAAATTGGTTTTTGAAGACCAAGCTGCTGAGCACGAAGTTGAATTAAGGTTGATGGTTTGTTTTGCACACTTCCTTGAGCATCAGTACTATTTTTAGCCAATATTGAAGTATTTTAGTCCATGCATGGGCCTATCACCTATAGACCCTCTTTTGTCGAAATCATTCACTACACGATAAAATGCGCATTTTGTTGACACTTTGTTTCTCCCAGAAATTTCAAGTAATTTTCTCATCGTAACAGTATACTCGTAATGTTTTAACGGTTAAAAAACACGTTGGATTATAAAATATTTTTCCATAATAAATTTGCCGCGTGTCAACTTCACGACTGCCAAATATGAACTGTCAGACTAATGACTACCAAAATGGCGACAAAACAAGTAGATATCTTCTTGGCACACACTGTATAAAGTTTGGAGATGGAATATAATGGTGTCCCAATAGTTTTTTTTTTCGTTTATTTATTTTCAATTTATATATATATATATATATATATATATATATATATATATATATATTTTTTTTTATTACTACAATAAAAAATAGACAAAATAATATTTACAATGTTTTACAACGACCCCAATGGAGTACTCTAGTAAAGCGTTTAATCTATTGAGATAAGTTGTTATAATAAGTAAGCTTAGATTTATTTGTATTTTTAACACAAGTATAATTGACTTTTTTTTGTAATAAAAGTTTAAAAAACATTACATAATATTATCAGTTATAATAAAATTAGTCAGGTACAGAGAAAGGATTATTATTGTGAGTGTAGCAACAAATATTTTTTATTGTAGTTATTTCGCCCAAAATATTTATCCCTTTGAGGAATCGAGGTATCATGCCTTAGATTTTCCATATCAAATCTGTTGTAATCGATGGATTTGTTGGTTGCCCGCGTATATAGGTGGTAAAATATTGGGATTCCTACATCATTTTGAAGAATATGTTTGCCATCTAGAAATAGAAAGGATTCTGGAGGCAGAAATCTTTTTGTTATTGAGCATTTAATGTACTCTGTATTCGTATAATATGGAGCCATTATAAGGTTAAAGTTTTCACATAGCATGCACGTTAGTATATGTTTCCTTATTAGGTGGATAATAAAATTATCTATTCTGCTTATTTTCACAGCGTTGTATAATTTGAAGTGTGAAATATATTTTCGGTAACTACTTTGGTGGGATCTATTTATACAGGTGCATGCTCTTAAGCATTTTCTTTCGAAAACTCGTATTTTTTCCATATATTAGGGTGAGATGTTGAACCATATTGAACACCCGTAAGTAATTATGGGACTTATTAATAATTGATACATAATAATTTTAACTCTCTTATCTAGAAACTTGGAATAAAAAAGATTTTTATAGACGAAAAATGCTTTTGTGGCTTTTTTTATAGTATTAACAACGTGCTTGTAGTAGTATAAAAATTTATCTAAATAGATTCCGAGATATTTGACTGTTTCTTTGTTTTCTATTTTACTGTTATTAAGGTTTGACATTATTCCAAAGGATTTCCAGTTGGTTTTGACATTGCTATAACATTTTTCCACAGTTGGACGAAATAAAATTTTTTCACATTTTTTTACGTTAATTTTCATGTGCCAATTTATTGTATATATTTCAACGAGATTAAAGATTTCTTGTAGACTTTGATTTAAATTTTTGACTTTGTTGTCAGAATGGTAAATTATTATGTCGTCCGCGAATGAGATTATATTATCAATTTTGTTTATCAAGTCGAGGATAAAAATATTAAATAGAATTGGCGCATTGACAGTGCCTTGCTGGAGACCATTTGTCATATTGAATATTTTGCTAAATTTGTTTCTATGATTCACTATGAATGATGTACCTGATAGCATGTTATACAATAATATTATTAAGTTTAAGAGGAATTTGTAATCGAGTAATTTGCATATCAGACCTTGAACCCAAACAGTGTCAAAGGCCTTTTCCATATCTATCAAACAAGCACCTGTGCAGAGATTTTTATTCCAATTCCAGTTGATGTCGGATACCAAATTAATAATAGCGTTAATTGTTGAATGTTTATGCTTATATCCAAATTGTTGTGTCCCAATAGTTAATGTAATATGGTGTATATTACCATACTCTAGAACCGTTATAGAAAAAAGGATTAAATTTGATTTGAACTCAGTTTGTTCGCAAGAATTATTTTTATGATAGCATTGACGGTATTTTAAAAAAGAATAGAATAATCTGTTAATAAAACAATTAAATCTTAATCTTGTTTAATAATTCTTCAAAATAATTTATTAAATATATTAAGCTTTGATTATGTATACTATCAATTTCTAACACTTAAAATACCAATTGTCTAAGGTATACATACATATTTTTGTGAAATTATATTACTTTAGTACTCATACGTACAGCTGTCTGTTTATTTTTAAATAGTGTCAACTATGTATTAAATCGTTATATGTTTACAAAAAATTATATAAGCAAAATGTCTGAAATTTACCAACGCCTCAAAAAGCCACACAAATTGATAAATGATTTGAAAATTTGCATCAAAAATCGATTAATCTTATTTTTAACTTGGAGCGTCAAAATATTTTACGAAACTCATTTGACTTTTTATTGTCGTTGCCTTTTTTTTTATTAACAATTTGTTTAAATTTAACACTTAAGGGAAGGTTAAAAATTTTATTAATTTCAATACTCACAAAGTATAATTCAAGGCGAAATTTTAGCTTATGATGTCAACGTATGAGCTGTTTTTTTTTTCTTCTTTTTTTTTGAAGTGACGGATTTAATAAATTCCAATGAAGCTTTTTACATTTTAAATTTCATTATAAAATAATAATTACTGAAATTATTGGAAAAAAATAACCGATTTTTTGGCTCCACATAGACATATACCACTTTCAAAAATAAAATCTTAGAAGAAATAAAAACAGGAGCAAAATTAAGTGTATTTCTTTTAGACATAAGCTTTAATAAAATAAATTTTTATATAAAATATATTTTATAAAAATATAAAAATATATTAAAATTTATTTTATACAAAATATATAAATATATTAATCATACATAACAAGAATAACCATGGAGCATTTTCTTTCATACTAATTCATTATTTTTAAACCTAATCCAACATATTTGAAGGCAGTTAAACATTTCTCTGTCAATATTTTTTTCTGTTTAATATTGAATCTACCAGAGATTTAGTTGAGGTAAAGCCTTCTCTTTTCATTTCCTACAAAATAAAAAATGAAGCTGTTGCATAATTGCATTGTAATAGTCTTGGACAATGTGTAGCTGGTCATTTTTTAACACAGTTTCTACAACCGCAAATTATCTGTCGTTTGAAAGACACTAATAAACGTTGTGTGAATTAAACCTATTAATAGTGGACTTATTCCACTTCCTGTAGAAATAATTGTACGTTAGAATTGTACAGCGAAACTGTTTATCTATTTTTTGTCAGGATAAAACTCTTTTAAAGTTGTGATTATAACTATGGAGAGAAGGAGTCAATAGCTCACTAAAATCACCGTTACCTTTTTTAAGTGGACTTATACCACTTTCAAACAAAACGGGTCAATATAATGATACCTCTCTTTGCTACCTCAGTCCACGGATTATAAGAAGCGACAAATTTAAATTAAATAATTTAGACATAATTTTAATTAAAAGTTAAGTGTTACCGTTTGATACTGCATAAATTTTTTTTATATTGCATATTTTACCATGTGGCTGAGTACTTATGTACATATAAGACCAAATCTCTGTCACTTTGAATTAAATTTTTAAGGCTTATATTGTTAATTTGTTGCTAAAAGATATCAGTATGTTGCTCTCGTTGCAAAAAATATTGAGCAATTATTATAAATAAACTTAAAGCAGGGTTAAGTATATAAATTCTTACCGCTATAGCGCGCTATTAGTACACGAAATTGCGCTTATTAAAAAATTATTCAGATAGTTACTTTTAAACGTCTTCAGCATTTACTTTATCCATACTCTGAACTAAAGTAGTATTTAAAAAATGAATGCGTAAGCAAAGAAAATAATTTTATATATAAATTTATTTTTTTGTTTTTGCGTAAAATCTCTACGTAAACGTGTGTCTGTTTGCAAGATTAAAGTTATGGTCAGCTAGCCTCGAACA
Source organism: Gymnosoma rotundatum (assembly GCA_916610165.2). Lineage (NCBI taxonomy): Eukaryota > Metazoa > Arthropoda > Insecta > Diptera > Tachinidae > Gymnosoma > Gymnosoma rotundatum. Next base: position 105,695,539 of record OU744338.1, read on the forward strand.
CTTTTGTAAATCACATCAATAATCCTGTCAACTCAAAAGTTTATATTATGATTGGGATGTCATTGCAAGGAAAAAGTAAATGGCTGTTTTTAAAAAATTAGCTATATTTTAACAGCTTTCTTTATTTAGCTATAATTAAATAACTAAAATTATATTCATTTAAGCTGTACTGAAATAATAATAAAAAAAAGTTTAAGTACAGAAGAGGCCAGGATTTAAAAACAAGGAGCGCACGCTGTTTTAATAATAAGTAAATAAATTCCAGATAATTTTACCATTAGTATGTTTTTGACTTTTAAAAATTCCATTTGGAAAATCTAAAGATAATATGGAAGATTTATTTTTCAAATTAAACCACTGGAATATTTAAATTAGTTATTTTTCTCAGTTTTTTTTAAATGTCGTGTTTTTTATCTCGATTATTTTATTTTTTGTTTTTTTTTTCTTAATATCCTCTTAATTTTTAAATTATATCTTTTGTTATAGAAAATTCCAATCAGTTCAATATTGCTAAACGTTTCATTAAGATGCTTAGTGGCTTAAATTTTAAATAGTTGTCAAGATTTTGTTTCTTGTACCGGAAATAGTTTTGAATTTTTAACGGTTTTAGTTATTTTCAGAATGAAGTTTAATTAAATTTTTAATTGATTTAATTATATATATGATTGCTTTATTGAATTAATAATTTAATAATAAAATATTGAGTTTAATTTTCAGTTAATTATAATAAAATAGATTCATTAAAAAAAGTAATAAATTTCAGTATGAAAACAAATAAAATTATTAGTATGAGCAAAAACTTTTATCTATATGTGCGTATCAAGACGCTATAAAAAAACTTTAAAGGACCCAACCTTGCAGATTGTAACTGTATTATTTTGTACATGGACTATTCCACTCCTATTACAATTTTAATTCGTTTGATGCCTAAAAACATTTTTCACAAAATCTTTTTTTATAATTTCTTGAAATAAATGCAAGCAACTCGTAAAATTTATAAACTTTAAGAATTTTAGTTATTATTGATTTGTTGTAATAAAATGGATATATAATTTTAAAATTTTTATTATGACGGTTAATACATTTTATTAATTTTTTATTAATAGAGTTGTCATGAATTTTCATGATTCACAAATTATAACTAGAATAAACAAAGTGCAAGAGAAGTAATGAAAACACTCATGACTTTTAAAGTAAATGCTTTTTTTTTTTTTTGCTGGGATACTTATTTTCTTCCTCTTCTTAGCTTTCTTTTTATCCATACGAGCAATTTATATACAGTGGCTTCTTTTTTATTGTCTCAGTACAGAAAAATCAAATTCTTTTCATACCTTTCTTCTTTTCTACGTATAAGTTTCTTGTAGCAGAGACACATGTGTTTTTATTGTGTTAAAATACAAAGACACATTAACGTGTATACAAAGTGAACAGCAAATATACTGCACACGCATTTACGTTCAACTGAAGTGGATAAACGTCAAAGCTGAAAATTTAACGCCTTCGTTACTTTAAGGATTGACTTATATCGCTAGCACTGCTACCAGAACGCATGCCGTCCTGCTGCAGCATATAGTAATTGTGTGAATGTAAAATGGGACATTTGTTGAGAGAAATTGTTACATTTTCGAAACCACAGCTCTTCAGTAAAAAACCACAAATGCTAATGGTTGAAAAATGACATTAAAGGGGGATAAATAAAAAGAAAAATGGCATTCTTACGTATGATCTCAACGACGAATTTGATTCACGTTATTCTCTTTTTTTATCAGAAATGTTCAGTTGTGTAAGCATAAATAAATTTATCTATACTTGGCTTGATTCAAGAAAATTTTTTAAGCCTCTTTGCTATTTAATTTGCTTTTAAAACATTTTATCCTTAAACCAATGTAACATTTTTTAGGAATTTATATGTGTGACAGGTTTGCTTAAAACATTGATGCAAATATATTTTAGTAAAAGAAAATCGATTAAATATACTATTTTGAAATAATGTTTATGTATGTACACATGTAAAGGTATTGATTCTGCTTTTGCCTTGAACTTCGTTGACAAGGTAAATTAAAAATATTTTTTAACTATCTCAACTGTATACGTGCCCTTTTTGTATCTTTAATAATCTACACCAAACAGAAATTAAGGAATGTAAAAAAAGATATACTTATTATTATTTTTTTGTTGGTGTTTTTGTTAATTTTCTAACATTTTTTACGATTTTAAGAGATGTTATTATATGTTATTGTATGACTTTTAATCAACATTAACAAAAATTTTATCTGTTCATAAAGTAATAAGTGCTTGGTATTTTTTGTTGTTTATCTGAATTACAATGCACAAAAATTTTTCTTTCTTTTGTTTAATTTTTTATTTTTAGAGCTGGAAATGAGTTGAGATTTTTTTTTTGTTATTTTTTTTTTTTTGTTATTGCAAAAGGTTGGAGTATTTAAAAGTCTTAAAATCAAATGCCCTGTTTAAGTCTAAGATCCTAAAAATTTGCCATATAAATAAAATTCTTATTTATTTCAAAAGCCTCAGAACGGTAGAAGGATTTATTTCATAACAAAGTCAACTGTCGAAGATGAAGAGAAAATAAATAGGTTTGAAGTCTTATGAAGGCTTATAAACTATGTTTATTTTATGTTTTCAAAAATTAAATCAAACGCAAGGCACCGCTTGTTTACATTCATACTTAACTTATAACAGTCAATATGATACTGGAACAGAATCTATAATTTTGTAAGCAAACAGTATGAATAATCAAAAACAAAAATTGCATTTCGTAACGATGCCGAAGGTTAGTACGAAAGCAAAAACAAATGTGAACTTCTTCTAACCACATTAATATAAAGATTAGTTGGTTAAATAGATAATGTTTACAACTCGCACAGCCCAACGTAGATAGATGCAAAGAATGCTTATGAAGGATGTAGCGATCCAGAAAGTGCAGCGTTTTATTCTGCTAGTATCTACTTTTTCTTGTTTTCTTTGGAAAATGTCCGCATACATTTGTAAATAATTTTTCTTTCTAAAAATGTTTAGAAATTAAAATAAAAATAAACCCAAAAGCCGAAAAGTTAATGTTCATTCATTACAAGATATAAAATTTAGAAGTAAAGGTGCGGTGATATCTTAACTTTTATAATGAGTAGGATCTTATATTTCTTAATAAGTATTTGAGAAAAACAAAATTTTTTTTTTAATTTAGTGGTAACGGCTTTTTGTTCAAATAATTGACTAATATTGGCCTTGGTTCATTACTTTTTAAGATTGTGAGATTTACATCTTATGTGTTTATTACAAAAGGACCAATGAATGTATTAACTATCGTGTTTTTGTGTTTTTTTTTAATATTTTATCTACTAATTTTTTTAATATCATTAATAATCTTATCTTTAAGATTTTTTTCTTTGATGTCATTTTTTAATAATTTTTTGTTCGCCATCTCGTGGGCATGTTTTAATTTTATTTTTAATTCTGTAACATAATCTTTATAATTATGTTTTAATTTGCAAAATAATGCAACGATCAGCATTTTCTCATTGCATACAAAATATTTGTTCTATTTAAGTAAATTTGTAAAAATAGAAATAATAAGAATTTAATAATTCCACTCAAACCTGAATTTTGTAAATTACTCAAAATTCATGATTGCCTGGTATTTTACTGAAGTTAAGATATGGATAAATTAGGTTACGTATAGAAATAAGAGGTTGAGTGTAATTTGTAAAAATACTCAACCAAATAGTATATAAGAAGAACAATTTGTTAGAATAGAGAAGAATTAAATAAACATCGCTAAGTAGCTCTAATCGCGGAGCACTAAGCTAAAAATAAAATAAACATTTTGTTTAAACACTACAGTATTAAACACAAATGTAAAATACCGAATCTGTTCATCCCAATTGTATTGTTCCGAAAAGGAAGGTATACACTCATTTACGACCTTATGATTTCTTTTAATACTACTAAAGTCTCATGGTGATATGCTGTAGAAGTTACGGATTTGATTTTCATAAAAGGTAATATTCTATTTAAAAGTTTTTATACAAATTCAGTTCCTCTGTCTGTATCAAAACATCCATATTTTAAAATATATTTTTCTGTTAAATTTTTTCTAATTTCGGTTGTTGCTTTTGCTTCTGTTGGGAAGGCGTCTATTTTTCATGTTAGTTCGAACTTTGCCATTAGTATGTATTTATTAAAGGGCTGCACAAGCATAAGAAAAATGTCTTTTAAGCAATCAGGTAAATTACAAGTAGTGTGTGTATAGAACACTCTCATTTTCAAACACATACTTCCTAACACAAATGTTTTGCTTTGCCACCAAAATAAAGAACAAAAGTGTTTTAGAACAACATTGAAGAAAAACATAACAGAACTAGAACAAAAATGATATAGAATATCAAAACTGAAGTAGAACAATCAAAACATGCTTGAAGTTTTTGATAGCAGAATTAGGCTAACGAGAAACTACAATCATTTTCGTTTTTCTCAATATGAGGTGTCGTTAACTTTAAGATTTGAAAACGCATAAAAATGGAGAAAAAAACATTATAATATCTGTTTTATTTGAAATGTTAATTGAATTACTTTTTCAAAAAAAATTAATATTTTTATATTAAAAATATAATATGAGGGCTGCTCTATATACTCGTATTTCTGGCCTAATAGTGAAAATGCGAATATTTATAATCAAAAATGGTTTTATTGTTTTTCAAAGTATTCTCCAGCATGATTTATACACTTTTGCATGCGCTCAAACCAGTTGTCGAAGCACTTTTTCCACTCCGATTGAGACACCTCTAAAACATGGTTTTTGAAACTTCAACAGCTTCTTCTGGCGAAGAAAATCGTTGACCAGGCATTTTTTTCTTGATGTGCGGAAACAAGAAGAAGTCATTAGGTGCCAAGTCAGGGCTGTACGGCGGATGACCCATTAATTTGACGTTTTGGCCGGTCAAAAACGCTCTGGTTTGAGCCGATGTGCGAGAGCTCGCATTATCATGGTGAACAATGATTCGTCTTCTCTTGTTGGTTTTCGAATTTCTCCGATGACTTCAGGCAAACAAATTGTAGTGTACCACTCAGAAGTGACCGTCCTACGTTGCTAAACCGGAACAGTCGCCACATGACCGCGAACAACTTTCGTTGGATTTTGCTCGACTTTGAAGACCCACACGGACGATTGTTGTTTCGTTTCGGGCTCATACGCATAGAACCATGATTCGTCACCTGTGACGATCTTATAAACGTCTTTTGAAGCACCGCAATCGTATTTTTGCAACATTTCTTTGCACCAATCGACACGAGCTTTTTTTTGAGCGACTTTCAATTTGTGCGGGATCCAACGAGAACAAACCTTTTTTACGGCCAGGTGTTCATGCAGTAAAGAATGTATGCTGGTGGAAGAAATGTCCAAGGATGTCTCTATCTCTCGGTATATCACATGTCGATCTTGCGTTATGAGTTCACGCACGGCATCAATGTTCTCTGGCACAACAGCCGTTTTTAGACGACCTTCACGGAATTCGTGTTTAAGCGAGCTTCGGCCACGATTAAATTTATTATAATTTAAGTTCATCAATGCTTTCTTGTCGTGATAATTCACGTCGAAAGTTGTGAAAAATGATGGCACGAAAATGTTCACGAGTTAATTCCATTTTTTTCTATATTAATTTTTTCAAGTCACTGTTAACAACACAAATAATGGTCGTATGCCAAAACGTTTTGAGTACGATTATGCTTAAAAATGACAAACTTTCCAATGAAAATGTCAGATTGCACTTGGCAGCACTCAGTGTTGCCAGACCAGAAATATATATAGCAGCCCTCGTATGTAGTAAAATTGTCTTTTAAATTTTGGGGTTTTCAGAAAAATGAATAGTAATAAAACTTAACAAAAATAAAAAAATTGCCTGTATTCGATCGTACTAAATAATATATTAAGTAAGTAAGGAATTAAAATTAATAACACGTGGTTCAGTATATATCCTTCTATAAAAATATTTTTAAAAAATTAATTTTTCATCCGAAGTTTCATATTTTCATTTTAAAAATATAACAATAAAATAGCCTGTAATAAAAAAACATATTTGCATGTTTGCATATCATTTCTATATATGTATGTATAAAAGTATTTTCTTTCAACAGCCTTAAATCGCATTATTTAACAATACTACTTTATTTTCGTGAGCATGCTTTGTATATGTTCTAGTGCACTCGATGTTTCTACTATGATTTACAGTTTTTTTACTTCATTGTCGCCTTTTGTTTTGATGTTCTACTCTGTTTTGAAACACAAGCACTAACAAAGCTGTAAGAGAAACTTTTCGAATGGTGCTTGTTTTGTTTTAGTGAGAGCCATATTTTGTTATGTTTGTTTTGATATTTATATTTACACTGAAATTCTGTGTTTGGAAGTAGTGTATACTAGAACATAGAACTTTAAAAACATTTTGTGCAGCTCTTTAGTATCTATACAAGTTTGATACTCTTAAGAATCCACAGTATCTAACAGTATAAATTGAAATGGTCTTGTGGGTGTGTCAGTAACTTAGATTGGCGCTTTAGAATGTCTAATAATTTTATTCCTCTTGCAAGTTTCACAATGGCTAATAAAATTTTAATAATTTTATACATATTTTTCCACATGTTTTCTGTTCTAATCTAACGACTGTTCTGCGTACTCTAGCCTGACAGCCATATCCTTTCTGGTTTTTTTTTTTATTAAAATCATCCTTCGCTATCGTTATTGTTAATATTAGGTTATCTAGTAAGATCTTAGTTAAATTCTGCAAGAGTGAATCTAAATACGAGTTTGGATTCTTATTACATGATATTATTTCGGGATTCCAAAAACTTCGATTTTGTCATGCTTTTATTTAATTGACCTAAAACAAACTTTAATCTTGCGTTGCACATAGTTCGTGAAAATGAAATGTTATTTTACATATAGAATTGATCAGTCTCTTTGTCAAGATTTTTTCTATTCTTATGATTCCCAACTTTGATCGTCACAGTATAGTCTTGTCTACTTTTCGTAAAACTTTTTTTTAACTATAGCGAATATTTATCAATTTTGGCATCATTCCCTTAAAATCATTGGAATCGTTTTTGATTCTAGATAATGACCTCGAAATCGTAATCCATGAGATCTAATCTAATTTTAGTTAGTCTTGATAAAGGTTTTTTTGAGGTGAAAAAGGATACTAGTGGTCTGTTTTCTGTCACTGCTCTGAACTTTCTTCCGCATAAAAATAGTCGGAAATAAATGATACGCCAATGAGTAGCTTACTCTGTTAAGAACCTGTTAGTGCGAGTATCATGTTTATTAAGCATTCTGTATTACTGACAATAAAAAAAAAATATTCAATCAAAACTGAAACCTAACAATAAAGATATCTCAGGTCAAACAATATTTGATTAAGTTTTTTAAAATTCGTTAACAATTAGAATTATTCGTTAACAATTAGAACCCAAATTTCTATATTTTATCAATGTATGGGTAAAATTTTTGTTGGAAGTCGGATTTAAATAAAGAATTGTGGTTGTGCTTTTCTATGAAAGTGTATTTATTTTATTAATATTCGAAATAGAAAATCTATATCATTGATTTACAATTTCAAACCACAAAAGCGAGCAAACGTGCATACGCAGTTATATTTACCTATGCACAGTGGGCTAAAAATAATATATTCTGAAAATAAATCAGCATTTTTTAAAAGGCTGCACCAAATGGAGTTTGATGCTGCTAATATTTTGTTGTAAAAACATGTGTACCATTTTTTGTATCAATATGAATAAACGTATGAAAAGAAATCAGCAATAAATCTCGTAATTACAAAATAATCTTTATAAAATCCATGTGTGATAAAAGGGCATGTTCTTCTTTTCTATTCTTGTTTTTTTTTTTTGTTTTTAGTACAACTTAGTCTTAAAAGTGTGCTATTTTTTCAGGTTTTTATTTCTAGTCAAACATTTTTTAATTTATAAACATATTTGACTAAATTATCGAAATTCTATTTTTTTTTTTTTTTATTGAAAGCTGGAGGTTGGTATTTAAGAATTTTGGAAATATAGAAAATTTGTTAAATGCGATAAAAACTAAAATATAGAATAAAAATAAGAATAGTAGATCAAAATGATATTAACATGTCTGAAGTACTCTCTTTCAAACTTACGTTCCCATACTTTTCTTCTACCAGCATTTTTTTCAGTCTAGCCAATTAGAAAATATTGATTTATCTCAATTTTATTTTATTTCTGTGCAACGATTATGTGCACATATTTATTGTAATATTTAGGATCATATTTTCGTTCATATATTTGAGAAGCAATCATTTGTATCCGCAAAATAGAATTAAAAAAACTCGCTTCAATTTGCTTCGATAGAAATGTATGCATTATTCATTTTGTTTGCAATTAAATATGTAAATGTTTGTTTACACTTATTTTGAATTTGGTAAAATTTCACAGTTTTCTTTAAAGTTTTAATTAATGTGTGGTTTGTGGTTTAGAAAAAATATACAGCAGCTGTCACTACTTTGGCACTCGCTTTAACAACGAATTAAAAAATATTTTTAGTTTAATAATGTATTTTAATTAATATAGTCAGCAGACATCCAATACGTTTTTGAACTATTAATAAATGGAGGTATTTATATGAGCTAAAAAGATTAAAACCAATTACTTTCGTAAAGTTTTGTACGATGCACTAGCCCCTAATTGATTTTTCTAGGGCTTAAATAATGTAATACAGCCAACATTTCTTTCATATAGCCACGAATTGGATATAGTTAAAAAAAGACCATATAAAAAATATTTTACTGTTGGAGACTTAAAATAATGTTCGTTTAATAGAATATATCATTGAATAACAGCATCTTGACACATAATATTTACATCAGACTAAGATTAAAGCAGCATGATCCTACATTTCCACTAGCTTTTGATATATTAATTACTTAATATTCAAATATACGATTGCAAGCTTGGCATTATTTGAAATAATCACAATGCCAAAAAAAGTAACTAGCATTTAAGACTAAAAATCTTTTTGGAATTATAATTGTATTTACTAATGGTAATAAAATTACAATGAAATCGTTTACATTCCCAGCAGAAAAAAAATTAAGTATTTAAAAAATCATAGTAATTTCTATTGCTTCTCGCGCACTTACTTTATATAATGCATTTTTAATAAGTTCGTTTATTTCAGTTAAATTTTAACTTTTGAACTAACGAAAAATTGATAAAAATTCTGTTATAAAAACTAGATTTAAGCTAAATAAGCTAAAATAAAATGTATTAACCGTCCGAATAAATAGTTTAAAAATTAAGTCGCATTTTATTACAATAAATAAATATTAATAAAAACTATTCAAGTTTACAATTTTTGTGTGTTGCTTGCATTTATTTTAAAAAACAAAAAAATAATGAAAAAATGTATCCTCCTAATCATCGAACTTTCACTGATTTTAAGAATTCATTTAAATGCCAATCCGTATTATTAGCGTGAACCCATTCTCGCCAATGACAAGCTAATGTTAAAACTATGCGTCTTCCTCTATTTGAACCAATTTATTTTTTAGAAGAACCTATGGATTACCCACTTCTTTTTCATGGAATATACAAAATATCAAAACATTAAAATAAATAATTTATTTTTTTAATTGTTTTTAAATAACTTTTGAAACAAATTATTTATAGATAAAAATAAAAATAACTAAGTTTGTTATTCCAGGAATAGAAACATAGTTACATACTTAACCGTTAATTGTTATCCTAGACAACAACATGGGTTCAAGACCCATTTTTTGCTTACCACCATAAAATGCAGCTTAAAAAATTAATTGCTTTATAATGATTATTACATTGCAAATTTATTTAGGTTTTTAATTAAGTTTTAATGCATAAAGAATACATTTTATGTCATTACAGCAATCCATTTAAGTGTAAATCTTGTTCATTCCATTTACATATCATTTCATCTTTCTTATTTATAATAATTTATTTTAAAGCAGGAAAAATGTATCACTTCACCGAGCAAATGTCAAATTATATTATAATATATTTATATTATCTAAGAATGCGTAATAATATAAAAGTGCTATAAACATTTTTATATGAAGTGGACATATAACTACAGGGTAAGCAGTAAATTTTCCTACAAACAGTATATTTTCTTAGTAAATAAAAACTTCATTGCTTATTATTGCGGAGTATACTTTGTAATTATTTAGAAATATTCCAAGCTAGATGGAATCATTTACCTCATTGAAATTTAATATAATGGATTACAACTTTTGATGAGGACGATTCTGATTAGATATCACAATGGCATTATAAACGACCGCTAGAAAAGTAAACTACTTTGTTTTGTCGCCATTTTGGTAAACATTAGTCTTGACAGTTTATATTTGGCAGTCGTAAATTAGATACGAAAAATTGTCGAAAAATATTTAATATGCCAACGTTTTTCAATCATTAAAACATTATATCAAATTTAATCATCGATTACTGTGACGAAGAGAAAGTTACGTAAAATTTTTGGGAGATACAAGTTGCCAACAAAACTTATTATTTATAGTGTAGTGAATGATTTCAAAGAAAGAGGGTCTGTAGGTGATAGTCGCAACAACGTACTACAATATTGGCTGACGACATTACTCCTGCTAAAGAAAGTGTTCAAAACAATTCACCAACCTCAATTTCATGCCCTGCTCAGGATTTTCAACTTTGGCCAAAATTTTAAACAAGGACTTGCATTTGTTTTCGTTTAAGATTTAATTAACGCAAGAGCTTCTTCCGCAAGACCACTTACGCCCCTGTACACATGCCAATAGGATGTTACAGCTCGACCTAAACAACTCCGATTTTCATTAAAAAAAAATCATAATGATTTTCATCTGGATCGATATGAGATTAAACAGAATAGTCGGTTTTGGACAATGAAAAACCCTCAAATTATTCATCAGTCACCTTCTCATTCGTAACTTCCTTGAAAATAAAAATGGTATAACGGTAACCGTGAGTGGAAGGCGATATCGTAACATGATTGAAAAATTTTTAACGCCACAATTGCGGGGTGTGGCCTTGGTTAACATGCGGTATCAAGAAAGCGGTGCCACATCACATACAGCCAGCATTACGATGGAATAACTGCGAATAGCGTAATTCCATTTGACGTTTTTTCGTTAAATTGAACTAGTTTATTAAAAGAAGAACACATGAAGAACACACCTACTTTTACAAGTCTTTTTTGCAAGGATTAGATATGATTGCAAAAACTTAAAAAAACTTTACATTAAATAAAGAAATCTTAACTATATTGTAGATAGATCAATATGTCATCTCTGAGATCAGAAGCCACCTAAAACCCAAACTATCAGTCGTTTTTACTACCAGGAAAACATAACTATGTTCCCATACTCTATCAATTTTCCTTAGAATGTAAAAAATTTATATTTCACCAAATTTTTGTGATAAGGAGGCTATTTTAATGCAATGATCTACTATACTTTGGGTTATTTACTTAGTGTACGAAGACAAGGAACGATTTTTGCCAGCTTCAACAACCTTTAAGGCAACTGCTAACACCAAAGGTGCTGCAATGTTGTTGTAGAAATAAACGTAGCAATGTGTAAAATGAAACTTTCTGCCTATCACTCTCCTTAACAGCCATCATTCTCTACTACATCCCTTTCTAAAAAAGGTAACACAGGTTAACACTGTTAACAAGTAGACATTATTATTTGAGTGTTGCTTCTCTTTTTAAAAACAAACAAGTAATATCTTCGACTTTAAATATTTCGAAGGTTTTAAGTTAATATTATTCTAAAAACTGTATAGTGTAGCAACCTTTCAGGTCTTTGAAAATTCTTAAAAATAATATAATAAAAATATAAAAATAATTACATAAATGCTAAAATGTTACGCGACCCTTTTAATTGTATGAGATCGACAGAATAGTTTTAAAAAAATAAATTTTCGCTGTTAAGCTTCATTTAGCGTTCTTCATTAGCAGCTAGAATATCTAGTTCTAATAATTGTATTTATGCATATGAATTTAAAATCAAATTAGCAACGAATATGCGTTAGCAAAATTTAAACCAAATTTCACATTTCAGCAAATCAAATAATAATTGTGTATAATTTATATAAATAAAACAAACAAATAATAAACCCATCAAGTAAAAATAAAAATATATCCTATTTTGCTCAATTAACAAAATAAAATTTTTTGAAATTATTGCCTGCATTTTCGCAATTTAACAAGCATTTGAAATAAAATCTATTAAATGAATAAATATATTTTACATACTATACTGCAAGATAAGAATACCATTTAAAAATAAACGCAGTTACACTATAAGCTGCTTATAAAGTGTACAAAACAGGGAATGACGTTTATTATTTATAACTGATAATGTTTTTTTAAACTAATTGTCAATGAGACCTTTTTACTTAAATGCATTACTATTAGTAAAAATAATGGTAATGCTGCAATAATTCATGAGATTTATTAGAATAAATAATTATAGCCATATATGGAAAATATCATCAAATATTTTTGCATTTGTTTACAATACATTTAAATAGAAAAGAAAATAATGTAAAAAAGAATAATAAATATTGATTTTATCTGCAATTAACCTCTGACTTGATTTCTTCAAACTCTTGTGCCTGTTATCCCGAATACATTACACACATCATCTATATTGGTTACTGAAGGTGAAAGCACGTCTCGATGGCTATTTCGCTAAAGGTTAATTAGCTCTTCAGGAAACAATGATAATCAATACTGATTTTATTTTCTTTTATCCGCTGTATACGGCTGACTTTTTTCGGCTCCTTTATACTGCAAATTTTCATGAAACTAGCATGAAATTTTTGTTTTTTGGTGAAGCAGAAGGAGTAAGCAATATGGTATTGCTTGAGTTTTGAAGGAATGTTACTGAAGCTAATGTTTATTTTTAGATAATGCATAACGCTGTAACTTAAATAGAAAATAGAAAAAAAGTGCCTCAAAAATTGCATAGTGTAAATCTGGACTTAGTTATTGGTTTTTTGCTTTAAAAATATTTTAATTACAAATTAATTTTATTCTTTCTTCTTAGTGCTGAAAATTAGATTTAATTATAACAAGTGTTTAACTTTAAAACCAAAAATTTTTAATTGCATATATTTTTTTTATATAAATTAAGAAGCTTTAACAATATTTCTGGTTTTACTTGTAATAGATTGTTTAGTTTAATCATTGACTCTAAACAAAAGAAAAAAACACAAAATTAAATTGAATTAAATATTTAAAACTAAAGCTTATTTAAGTCTTTAACAATGATTGTATGTGTCGATGAAAGCATTAACATAATTAAAACAAAACATTAAATGGGTTATAACCACAAATCGAGCTGAGTTATGTTGTTTCAGTCACACTTTAATATTCATGTTTCGTAATAAACTACACACTAATGAAATTGCATCAAGGGTGTAATAAAGAGAAAGTGCTTAAGCCAAGCAAAAAATAGAACATTACTTTAAAAAGAACTTGTCATATAATGACTTACTTTTCTGATTGCCATATTTTGTAACTCGATGGCAACACACATTACATTAGTTCGCAAAAAAGGAAGTAATAGTTATAGAATAGAAATATCCGAGGCCCTTAACTCGGAAAATATAAGCCAATTTTTCCACTTAGTGTTTCTTATATTTTATCTTTTATCGCCCCACATTCATATTTTTTTTTATTGGAGTTACTTCATTGTTCCACATATTACGGAAGAACTAGAGGTAAGCGTGGTGTTTTGCCTGTTGCGTCTAAGGATGTGGACCGATCTTGCTGATTTGCAATAGCACCTCTTTCTTGTATTTAAGTTTTGTTTGCCTTTGCAAACTTAATTTCAACACTTACACCGACGGACGGACAAACTGGCAGGCGGACATCGCTTCGCTCGACTTCGCTATGCATAAAAACTCAGAATATATACTTTATGGGGTAGGAAATGGATATTGTAGAAATTACAAACGCATTGACAAACTTAGTAATACCCTTTTTCCACTTTTTGTGGCGAAGAACAGATTAATTTTTTCAAAGATAAAACTTTGAATTGAGGAATTTTTATAAGCTAGTAGCAAAACGATTATTGCCTTTAATTTTCTTACCATTAAAAGTACACCCATTTTGTAGAGCGCAGTATTTATGTATACAAAGCGCTTCAATAAAAACTCATAGCACTTTACCATTAATTTTCTGTGGAAATCCTAAATTATGTATTTTGTATTTCTTTTTTATTGACTCTTTTGCTTCTCTTTATTGTAGTAATGAAGTATAATTTTATATATATTTTTTTACTTCATTTCGTATTGGGAGTCAGTGCAATAATTACACTGTACAACACACCAAAAAATTACAAGGTCCGGGCTATAAATTCTGATAGAGAAGACAAAAAAAAGATACGTGTATCGGCGTTTTGAAAGTTTACATCTGAATTTCATTTGAGAGGTGGTTAAAGTTTCCCAGCTCTTGCACATTCTTATTGTTAAACGGCATAAGAAACCATGTGACCCTTACATTTTAGGTATAAAATGTGTTCAGCAAATTTATGTAAAATGTTACGGAGAACATTTTTGTAGAAATGTTAACGCTCTAACTCCTCAAGATATGGGTCTTTTTTGTCCTTCTTTTAAAAGAGAGCATAAAACACCATTAAAACAGGGTTTTAGAGAGTTAAAATGTTCCACAAAAATGTTACCCGTTAAATTTTACTAGAAGTCCCTGAATACACCAAAAAGGAAAATTCAACCATAAAGTCAGAAATAAGACGCAACAAAAGAGAGCTTAGGGTTAATTTCGCATTTATTAAGAATTTTGTTTTAAAGCAATTCTACTTCATTATCATACAATGTCCAGCATATTTCAGCGATAAGCAAATGAATGCTTTTACCTTTATAGCGTTCTTCAATGGGTGCGCATGTCTGATGAAATTTTTCACCATGCTCATCAGATTCTGTTGTCAACTGGTTATCAAAGTAATCCATATGGGAATTCAAAAAATGAATTTTTGTTGACATATGAACGCCTAGTTTTTCAAAAGCTCTAAGCATGGTGTCTACGTATATTCGAGCAGTAGGAGAACGATTTTTGCCTAAGACATTGTATATCACTTCCTTAATGCTTTTCCACGCATCAAGCACAATTGGTGAGAGGGTTTCGTCGAAGTAAGCGTTTAGCATTAGCTTTCTTACATCTGGACCAGCAAAAACACCTGTTGATATGAAACCAATTTTAACACTTTTAACAATAACAACGACTTGAAGAACATATACATACCTTCTTTAATCTTAGCTTCACTTAATTTTGGAAACATTGTTTTCAGAAAATTAAATGCTGATCCATTTATATCAGACATTTAACAAAGTTTTTTACCACACTAAGTTTGATATGCAATGGGAGTAAGAGAATTATTTCAGTTGGTACCAATGCTTGACGTACGATATTGTGCTCTCCTAATGTTTCCTCAGCTCTCAACTTCCATTGTTTTTTGGGATATTGGTCACCCTTCCATCTGCTATCCCAAGTGCATAAAAAGCATCCGTACTTAACGTATCCGGCCTGCATACCTGAAAGGAAACTAGCGACTTTTAAGTCACAGCAGATCCGCCGCTTATGGTCTTCATATTTTACGGAGTCCAGTATTAGTTTTATAGAATCATAGCTTTCTTTAATGTTCATTCCGTAGGCAATTGCAATTGGATTTTTGGTATTATCATAATAAAGAAGTACAGCTTTTAGACTCTTCTTAGATGAATTAATAAATATACGCTAGTCCTCGTGGTTATACTCAAAATTCATTGCATTCATTATTCCTTTAATATCGTTGCAATAAGCAAACGTGTTATCATTGTTTACTCAAAAGAATGACAGAGAGCTGTCTTGATGCTTAGGAAAGCTGGTAACATTGACACCAGGTTCAAGTAGATGAAGACCTTTTAAGTCTGCAGCTAAAATTTCTGATTTGTTTTTAGACAGATTTAGTCTCCGAGCCAATGCATTTAAATGCTCTTGAGACATTAATATTGGTCTTGAGATAACTTCAATTCCTGTGCAATCACTATCTGCGCAATAAAAGGTTCCTGTGTCAGTGATGGTTCCATGAACATAATGACTAGGACTTTGAAGTTGTAGCGCAGGTACTGGGAGTTCGTCAGAATGCGGAAATGGCAGCATGGCTGATGGTACAGTTTTGTATACAAAACTCTTTCGCCTATATCTATTCAACTTTAATATGGAAATATTTTGGCACACGTAACACCTAGCGTCATTATGTTCACCTGGATCTAACCACCGCATAGGAATACCAAACTGCATTGAATTTCGTTGACTTTCAGCGAGAGTTAAAAAATAAAACATTTTAATTTTTAGTGTTCAATAACTACCTAATTCTATTTATAATATGGAAAACATCGATATTTATTATTGCAGTAATTCATACATACATAAATTTTATTTAACCTTTTTTAACATTTCCAAACGCAATTTTAACAGATTTTTTACAACCGCAACTATTACCCTTTTCACATCACATTTGAAAACATTTTCAGTTTCAACTGAAATTATTAACCTATTGCAATACCACTGATAAATATTCTAGTACCTGGTTTTATTTAGGAACATTCCCAAATTTGTGGAATTTTAACAACCACAATTACTAATTACATTATTTTGTACATCCAAATTCACCTGATTTATCATAAAATTTAAATGCTTTTTCAAATTTGTTATTCTATATGAAACATTTTCCTTTTAATGTTCAATTGAAATTTTTTTTATATATTTACCTGTTTTTTTTTTTTGGTCTATGGACATTCTCAAATTGGTTTTTTCTAAAACACATTTTTTAAAACCACAATTATTATCCATTTTCACACGTAATAAAATCTGGTTTATACAAGGGCAGTAAGTAATAACAATTTTCGTAAGATAAAGGTAAAAGCATTCATTCGCTTATCGCTGAAATATGCTGGACATTGTATTATAATGAAGTGGAATTGCCTAGAGGTAAAAAAAATGTAACTAATGCTATCCAAATTTGCTTTATAACAAAATTCTTAATAAATGCGAAATTAACCCTAAGCTCTCTTTTGTTGCGTCTTATTTCTGACTTT
This sequence comes from Gymnosoma rotundatum, assembly GCA_916610165.2. Classification (NCBI taxonomy): domain Eukaryota; kingdom Metazoa; phylum Arthropoda; class Insecta; order Diptera; family Tachinidae; genus Gymnosoma; species Gymnosoma rotundatum. The sequence continues at coordinate 105,712,705 of OU744338.1, forward strand.
ATGGTTGAATTTTCCTTTTTGGTGTATTCAGGGACTTATAGTAAAATTTAACGGGTAACATTTTTGTGGAACATTTTAACCCTCTAAAACCCTGTTTTAATGGTGTTTTATGCTCTCTTTTAAAAGAAGGACAAAAAAGACCCATATCTTGAGGAGTTAGAGCGTTAACATTTCTACAAAAATGTTCTCCGTAACATTTTACATAAATTTGCTGAACACATTTTATACCTAAAATGTAAGGGTCACATGGTTTCTTATGCCGTTTAACAATAAGAATGTGCCAGAGCTGGGAAATTTTAACCCCCTCTCAAATGAAATTCAGATTTAAACTTTCAAAACGCCGATACACGTATCTCTTTTTTTTGTCCCCTTTATCAGAATTTATAGCCCGGACGTTGTAATTTTTGAAAAAATTTGATTTTGTTGTACAGTGTTATTAATTGCATGCACCATTAAACCAATTTTAGTGTAATTAATTTTTGATGTTGAAATAATGATTTGTAAGATTATTATAATTCCCAAAACTAGCTTCCTTAAATTTAAAAAATATTATTAAAAATATTTAAACTATACTTTTAGAGAAAGTATGCTGATGACGAATGAAGTGCTTCTGAAAATGCAGCATTACATTCTGCTGGTGTCTAATATTTGTTGTTTTTTTTTTTTGTTTTTTTTTTTTTTTTTTTAACATCCGCAAACAATTGGTAAACAATTTTGCTTTCTCAAAAAAAGATTTTTTGAAATTAAAAAATCAATTTCAATTATTTTTTTTGTAAATTTAATTTAAGTAAATTTTCTTAATTCGGATAACTTCTTAATTTGCTTTTAATATTAATTTCTTTTTCAGTAGCAAAATAAATAGGAACAGCATAGTAAATAAGGACAGCATTATAAGAAACAGAGTTTAACGAAGGATTTTTTCGTTTTACAGCCAGCGGCGTCTGTTTTCGTTTGAATTGATCTTTTTGATGTTTTATTAAAATATAAATGCGACACCATAATCAAATTTTATGAAATTACATCAACTACCATTTAAATTTCCTTTCTGAATATGGAATAACTGTATTCTAAAGCCTTGTTACCTTGATAACAAATAATCTATTCATTATCAACGTTGAATAATTTGAACTAAGACTAATAATTGGGTTCTGTTTGGAGCACCGAATTTGAATTTTTCCGCTAAATACGAGGAACATTTAAATTTCTTAATATTGTAAACTCAAGCTATTAGCCGAGAGCTTATGAAATCCTCAAAATCGAATCCCAGTAATTCTAATCTATATCCAGAAACATGATCCCTAATATGCAGTTCATACATATACCTAATTATACAGTTAAAGCATAAATTCAAAGTATTAATGTTGCTACGTGATGTACAGCTAAACATATCTAACCCATAAAAAACAACAGAAAACATATAGCCATTCCAACCTTTCTCTTTACCGTTAGGGGTACATATATTGAAATGGTAAGTAGCCTGCGTAAAATAAAAGAAATCATAGAAATAACGGAATTTATATGATTGTTAAAAGTAAGTCTCTCATCAATATGAAAACTCACCGTCTTGGGAACGCTAACTTATCCTACTCTCTCGTTAATCAAAAAGGTATCCAAAAGAAAATTATCAATTGGAAAACGTCGTAATATTGAACTTGGAAGCATTAAGTGTTAAAAAGTTATACATGGACCAATGAAGTAACATGTTAAGATCACTGTTTATTCTGTCCTCAAATATCCCTAGATCCCTACGATCAGAACAATCCAGCAACTGTATATCATATGCATAAGGGGCCTTTTAGAAAAAAAAATACCACAAAGATATCTTTATTATATAATGAAAACAGCAGCGGCCCTTTAATAGATCCCTTTGGAACTCCTCTATATACATAAATCTAACAGTCCTCAATTTTTATTGCCCACTTTAACAAATTGAGTTCGATTTTTAAGAAATGAAAGTAACTAAACTTATACTAACAGAGAGATGACTGAAATTATATTGCTCAATTAATTTAATAGCAAAGAAATGATATTATTTTTGTCAACTGAGTTAAGCAGACTCGTGGTATATTCAAAGTGCCAGTATAATAATAATAATATTAAAAAAATAAAACTCTTAATTAAAAGGTATCTCAATATTGGTGCGCTTTTCAATTATATGGCTTTAGTTTTTTAACCGCAGTAATCAGACATTAAAAGTTAACATAGAGTGTGTAAAAATATATTTGCTATAAAAATAAATTTTAAAAAAGAAATTTGGGAATTAAAGGTTGTTGCCCAAAATCCGTAAAAATGAGGAGTATGGTCTTACCTTTAAATCCGTTATAGGCAAACGCTTAAAATTTTTACAGAGAATGTATTGCTATCTGTGCTATAAAAATAAGTGCAGCAAATTAAAATGAATTAAAAGGTATTCCGATAGAAACGTGATTTTGACATGCATGGCCTTATTTTTTGGAACTTTTATAGTCTATGACTATAAAATTATGCTGGGCATGTTTTCCTAAGTCGCTATAAAAGCAAAAAAAAAAAAACAATAAAATTAAAGGGTGACTTAAAAATAATGTCATTTTCACATCGTTTTATTTTAAGAATGCCCAAGGTATGTTTTACAATGACTGCTGTAGCAAGTTAGAATATGGAATTTAAGGGTCACTCTAAATAGTACGAAACTCTTCTTGGGATGAACTACGCTTTGAAGATTTATTTTTTAATTAATTTAAAAAAACATTTTTAACGTACTATTTTCTATTATCCCGATTAATTATTTAAGTTATCCATATTGATTATTGAGGCTGAAAGGACGTCTCGATTGCCAATTTGCAACCGTTTACTTACTTAGTTTAAAATCAACTGAAAATTTTTGTCCAAACAATAAAGTTAAGACAAAAATCAAAGTTTAAGCAAAAAAAAAACAACAATAAGTTATTTTTTATTCTATGCTGTTTTTGCTCTTTCATGTACGAATAAACCATTGTGTAAGTCCTATTAGTCCATGCGGTCTTTTAGTGTACCCCACGCGGTTGCTATGGAACTGACAATAAAAATCAAGTGGGAAAATGGTGCCCCTAGGGTTCACGATGAGTTAAGCAATGAACTACCCACTTATAAATTCAATATTCTGCTACTTTCCTAATACGTTAGTTATTCCTTATATCTTAATTCTTAATTACTTCATATTTAATATGAGTATTGCCTGATATTTTTCATAAAATTACACACCAAGCGAACATTGTTGGTTTATATATATTTGCAAAAATACATCATGTCATGCGATTTTAATAAATTCAAAATTACAAGTACTCATACGCCCTATAAAAACCATGGTAATAACTCATGCGTAAGTTTCTAAATTTTAATTAATATAAGTTTTAAAATTTTAACATTTTGCATAACAAATTACAAACAATTAAAATTTCAGTTAGAAAGATTCTATCCATGAACCTTTACTTTTTACTGTTTACATGTTTCTGCCTCTAGGGCAATAAAAAAGAAAATGTGTTGTTTGGCTTTTTGAATAAAAGGGTTTAAACTAATTTTTTACTCACTTATTTTTACTTTTCAGACACTTTGCATATTACAATTTTGTAAAATATTTATTAAAAAAATATAATTTAATAATTCATAAACTAACAATGTTTGTGTGTTAACTATCAAAAAACTTATATGCAAAATACTGTTAGAACATAGGAAATTCGTGCAAAAAAATACTGGGTTTATTCAACCATTTACCATATTTTTTTAACAAGTGTACTTTCATTAGTTTTTGTAATACCAAGCACTAAAGAAAAAAACATGTTAAAAGGCACAAACGAAATTTGCATATAACTGCATACATAGCAAAAGATCACCTTGTTTACATTAAAACTAAAAAGCAGTGTTCAGAAAGACACTATTTGTAAACACAATATTCTGTTCAAAACCAACCCGTACATATTTTTCTTTTCATAACAATTATGTGTGTCTCTTAATTTAGAAATTTGCTGTACACATCCACGAATGTGTTTTATTAAAATATTTATTTGCGAAGAAGTACGTGAATGTACGACTGTAGCTATTGTTTGTTTACGTGCATTCTATTTTCAGTACGTGTACAGAAAAAATTACATGAAAAAATTAAAACAAATCCGTGAACGAAAAAACGCACATGAAAAATTAAAAATAACTGCGCCACATTTATTCGTTTTTTTTTTTATTGGAGGTACTTGACTAAATTAGATTTGTTCCAAATACATATGTTTTATATTTATTATATTGTATTCCTCCAACTCCCACTGGAGCATAGGGTACCAATAACAGCAATTCTCTATCTGACCCGGTTTTTTGCAATGGACCTAAGTTCATTTCAAAATATACACGGTGAAAGTCTCTACGTTGTGCGTGGTCTGTCGCTTCCTCTACCATCTTACTGAAATGGGTTCCATCTATAAGAGCTTGTTTAGAAACATCATTGTCCTATCCATTGCCACTTCTGGTTACGTTTCTCAGTAACTCAGATAAACAGCCTCTAAAGAAACAGAATATATATGCTTTATGGGGTTGGAAATGGATATTGTAGAAATTACAAACGGAATGGGAAACCTGGATATACCCTTTCCAATTGCAATTTATTAAATGTTTTCATACAATTTGTAAACAGGTGTAAGTAAGTGGTAACTTTGAACAGCTATTGTAAAGAATTCAAATATAATGCATTGTGTTCTTTAACAAAATAAAATAAATAATGGAAAACTTGGAAAAGATTTGTTTTTACATACATACATCTAGACATTATTTTTCTTGATAAAGTAAAACACAGAGAAGCCAACTGAGTTAAGTGATGGAAAGCAATACTGAAAGGTATGGTTTCTGCAGGCTACCAGCAGCTTAAAGTGTTGGAATTCTTGGTTTTCCATATAATTAGTGTATAGTCAAAGACAAATAGGTTTTTATATTTTTATTACAAAACGTATTTATTCAACAAGAAATTTTAAGCGAGTGAGTAAAACATATTAATTGATAAAAAATAAATTCTTATACAAAGTATTTGTATTGCAAAGTACAATTTCTAAACAATTCAACATAAAGCACAATAGGTGCGTATGAAAGTTTATGCCAGAAAAGCTATCACAAATGTATATTGCGTTTGTTACGGCAGATAATTGAATTATCCTGCTCCTGAACTAAGCGCAGAAGACAACCTTGTTGACGCTTGATTATTTACTAGTTAGGAGATGACAACATCGACAGCAACTGCGTCATGAAAGTTGATTGCACTGAAAGTTTTAGTACTTAAATTGCTACAAGTTCTGAACAAGTTTTTAAAAGTCCTCTGAAATGTGCAGTTGAAAACGTAAACAAAAAAAAACTACTACAACTTCAAACAACAGTGTCCTGTCCGAAGAAAGGGATGAAATTTCGAGAAAATAATTTCTTATAAAATTAATAAATGCAGAAGCAATGAAATGGAATGAGAAGGAACTTAAATCTCTGTAAAGGTACAATTATTTAATGTATATTTTTTTTGGTTATTTGATTATTTACATGTGCCAAGGAAAGAGCAATATTGTGCAGCATGGCAGCACGAAGACTTTTATATATAGAGCTGCATTTGTATAAAAGAGGTTATAATTTTGTCGAATCTTTACCGTAAAAAAACTTATCATCGTTGATTTCAAAAGGAAAAAAGATTCTTTTTAAATTTTAATTTTTGGTTTATCATATGACAGCAAAAATTTGCAAAATCTTTATCTGTATCCTGCACACTAAACATTTTTTCTCTTCTTCACAAAATCTTTAACTTGACTGAAGAGAGCTGAAGATGTAAGCTAGTTTTAAATTAAGACTTTAACGTTAAATGTATATTTTAAATTGTATACGAATGAGTTAAAGGCGAGTGTAAATTAGGTAGACTTAGTTATCTTAACCCTTTACGGCGCAAGAACGCCAATTTCGTTAGTTTTTAGTTATTAGTTGGTAAATAGGCTATTATTATTGGAAAAGTTAATAAAAAATTTTTTAATAATAATTAAGATTGTATTTATTGAAAAAAAATTATATGTTGCAGAAATGCAACATTGCAGAAATAACTCTAAAAAAAAGGTTGAAATTAATGGGTATGAAAATTTTTAAAACAGTTGTTCTGCTTATTGTAGCACAAACTAATTCCGCATTTTTCGCAAGATGTTTGCGTTTAGCCTTTGCATTCTGGAAATTTGCATCTCATCCGTTTATCAACCCAAACTGGCCAGTGGCCATATTGGTCGAACCTGACATCATTCGTTTCAAATCGTTTCGACGACATTGTCTATCGAATCGGCGCAAAGCTTATGTTTGCTGACCAATACATTTTTACATTTGGCATATGAACTACTGACATATAATTTACGATACCTATGAACTGACGTATCTTTTGACTGGATGCATTTACAGGCTTATTGGCATCTTTCTGAACAGAGTATAAATTAGTCTGGTCCCTTATGAATTCGATAATGTCCTCAGTAAATAAATACGAAAATGCTTCAAATGGGGTATCCAAGCAAAGTATTTCTGGAGGTTACATCTCAGATCCATGAGATGTCGTTTTAGTCTTAGGCACATGATTAGACAACTCTGAAGATTCTTCGGTAGTAGTAGTGTGAGAAGCGGTTACAGAAGGGAAATCCTTTGCAGTTCTAACGCTCTGAATGTTGGTGGATGCAATTGAAAGATTGTTAGATGCTTCTAATTCCTCATCAGAGCTTTCATTCACAATCGCCTATAACTCATACGTTGGATCGACAGCATCATCGTCATCAGAAAAATCCAGGCCATCTTCACTGTCTTCCCATTGTGATATAGAATAATTTCTAGGTCCTTAGTAGTTAGATTATGCGATTTACGACTCATTTTTCTACTGAAGAAGAAATATTCACAATGATCAAAAATAGTCAAATAATACATCTCAACAGGCAATGTTGCATATGTGCAACAAACCAAAATCAGTATAAAACGTAAACGAAATTGGTTTTGCAAAAAAGTATGTAATTGATTATTAAAATATATCCTCTTACCTTTCACTCACACAAATTTCAATTGTCAAATACCACTATTACTTCTAAAAAAAATAGTTCGAAAAAGAGTTCAAAGAGCCCACAAGAGGTTGGTACAAGAGTATAACTTAAATGAAATTAATACAAAACTGTTGCTGCCTATAAAGCTTATTAGTTTTTAAACCGCAAGAATGCTATGTTGCCACACTGCAACATCGCCTTAAATTGGTATACAACCATACGTAATATTTTTATAGTTACTTTAAGGGTATGTTGCAGAAATACAACATGACGCCGTAAAGGGTTAAAGAATACTTTATTATACTCTTTACCACAGGTGGATAAAGGAATATATAAGTTTTATATTCATCATAAGTCAGCTAAAATTTTTATTTAAAATTTAAAATTGTTTTTAAAAATTTATTTTGCAATAAATTGACTTCTTGATACATTTATTTATCCTTTGAAGCACAATTAAAAGCTCGCCAAATTTTTCCATGGGGACGTGATTTTGAACCGCTAAAATAGCTATTTAATATTTAGCAACAGTTTGGATAACTGAAACTGCTACCTACGACAACAAGCTTCAAGAACTTTAAATTTAAAGGATTTCACATAAAACAGGAGAGTTAAACATGTAATATAAAGAATTTAAATTGAAGAACACCATCTGAGGAATATTTTTCGTTACTAGAGACAAAAAGCATCATGTTTTCACTTCAAGAATCAATATCGATTAAATTTAACCAACACAAATTAAACTTTAATTAAGATTTGCAAAATAAATGATCGCGCATTTTAACTGCGTATAGTTGCTTAGAGCTAAGACTTTTTAGAGATAATACATTTTAAGAACCTAAATTGTACTTGCACAATTTTTAATTTAAAATTAAAAGATATATCTTCTATTAGTCCTTAGCTAAAAGCTTATTTTTGCAATTAAGGTAAGCTAACTCTTTCATTTTGCATTATAAATTCGTTTGACGGTAAGTTGTAATATAACAATTTTTAAAAACTATATACAAGTGTTTTTCCTCTATTTTCCGAAATCTAAAATATTTAAGTTTCTTAAAAATTGTAGAATTAAAAGTTTGCATATTTACAGTTTGATTCTTTGTTAAATATGCTTTTTAATTTAAACGACTTTTTTTTTAAATATATTATTTGTCAACACTTATATAAAATGAACAAGTAAGCTGCGGTAGTTTGAAATGTATATAAAATAAATTGTATTTTTTTTAAGTTTTAACCAAAAAAATATAATGAATGAATGGTAAAGTTTTTTTTTGTTAAGAAGTAGAATCTAATTTCTAATTTAGGGCAAACAAGAGCAAACAAATTTTAGGCAAACGTTTGTCAAACGTGACGCACATCTAGAAACGTTATTAATCTAAACTTATTCCTATTATTATTACTATTCCTCATTATTTACTTTTGCTGACACCTTCTTTATGTTATTGTACATTTTATATTTTGACACCTTAAAAAATAACAGCAAATAATAAGTAAGGATGTGTTCCAAAACTTTTTATTTTAACATTTTTTTCTGTAATATCAAATTGTCAACATCAAGTATATAACCCTCATAAAAAGTTTCCCAATGGGATCATCATACAAACTTATATTTGTAAAATTGCATAAGTTTTTTTAGGTATATATTTTTATTTTATATCTTGTATAACGGAGAAGGAATTTCTCTTTGCTTTTTCAAATCTCAAAAATAGTGTTAAAGTAACAAAACTTTAGCAAAGCCAAAATGTTCTGCAAAATAAAATATGTAAAATCCAATGATCAACTTTTTGATACAATATTGTTCGTCCAGCATCATTGACAAACTTTGTCAATTTATTTTTGACATCACATTAAAAGTTACGTAGTCACACAAACTCTTATCTTATTATCATTGTAGTGTTGTTTTTTGAATATATATATATAAAAGTTAAGTTTTGAACAGTTTGCTAAAGTTCTTTAATTTCAAATTTATAAAAACAGTACGATCACATTTGGCAACATCTGCAAAAATTAGGTAAATATTTGTTTGCCGTAGTTGACCACAAGATATTTATTAGAGGCAATAACACTACAGCTGATTTTGAACAAAAAAAAATTATTTTGCAGCAAACCAAAATTCTTTTATTATAAACAGATTGTGACACAGCCGAATATAACACTCTTACTTGTTTTAATTTTAAGCATTTTATATATTTTTCTAAATCTTTTAAGAGTAAAATTTTTTTAAAGTGATTGTGAGAAAGGAAATTTTAAAACAAAACAATTATCAAATAAAGAAAAATTAACAAATTTTTAATTATTGTGGTTTTTTGCTTAAGCTTTGACTTTTGTCTCTACTTGTTTGGAAAAAAAAAATCTTTAGTTTATTAAAAATTTGTGTGAGAAGTTTTCTGAAGAGCTGAGTAGCTCTTTCATCCTCAATAATCTATACCGGCGGTTTTATAATTCGGTCGAAGATATAAAAAAATTGCACGATATTTTTAAAAACTAATTAATTTAATTTTATATTTCCGTGGTTAATTTAAAAATGATTTTGTTATTCTAATTAAACACATAATATAATGTAGGTGTTTACTTTAGGCAACTTTGTTGCGCTGATGTTTGCAAGACTCTTTATTGTATGTATTTTCCTTTCCTTGTATTTTCCTTTCGTTCTTTCTGTTTATGTACATTTTGTGTTTATTCATTTTTGTCTTTCTTGTTGTACTAAGCTCACAATTTTGATTGTTTTTTAGACACCAAACTATCAGCAGCTATAGATTCAACACCGCAGTAAGGAATTAACTACAAGGAGAAAATGTGGGATGTCATTTTTAGATTTTGTAAATGAAATTATATTTTATTAAAAATAAATACTTATATATTTTGAGCTTAAAACAAAGATATCAAGAATTTGACTTTTGTGGCTGCAATAAGCAAAACTAAACCACAAGTTTTACATTGGCAGGAATATTATTTAACGAATATTTTTTTATCCTTTAGAAAATATATAATATTTTAATAAAAAATTTTTCCAGTATGCCTTTTTGCCTTGAGTTACTTTAAACTTTTGTTTTTTTTTTTTTTTGGTTTTTTTTTGTTCTTAAACATTAAAAATATATCCTCAATTTTCCCGGATGAATTTATTTTTATTTCTTTTTTTTTAGTTTTTGTCAAAAACTTTTGTCTTAACTCTACGTTAATTAAAAAATGAAACTTTGAGCTATTATTTTTACAGTGAGAAATATGTTTTCGTAAGTTTGTGTCAAATAAATACGGAAGTGCAGCATGAAAAAAACTGTACACAACGAAAGGAAAGAGTAGTAAATCCGAACTGTAAGATTAAAACTTTTACAGATAAAAAGTCAAGCATGTATTCCACGAATTTCATAGAAGTTGAATTAGTTATGAAAACAAAACAAAATCGAAAAATACAAAGCATGTACTTTACCATTAAAGTAGAACATATTTGTGCAATATCAAGAATTTTTTACTTTTTACTTGACCAATTCTTATATTTTTCTTTGAGGGCAATGGTCTTATTGTAATTCTTAAGAGCATTTATAGTGGAAAAAACATAAAATTAATTTAACAAAAATCCACTCTTGGAGCTTAATTGCCTACTAATTCTAACACTAGCGGAACTTTTAAAGATAACAGAAAGTACTACCACAATATTTTACTCCAAGTTAAACTTGAAGCTGTAATTTGATTTCAGAAAATTATACAAGGAATTTTATGGGAGTTTATTTTATGCATTTTTATATAATTTTTTTTACCACAAAGAAAAAATTGCCGGATCCTTTCTTTTTTAGAAATAAAATATTTAGTAATTTATTTAATTTGATTATAATTTATATATTTTGATTTTTTAATTTAAATCTTAATATATCAAATATTAAACTTGTATCAAAAATAGTTTCTTAATTATCGTTCCTGAGCTATCCTTAACTGAAGAACACTTTTATTTTACTACTTCATTAAAGGTTTTACTCTTATTTTAAGCTCGTGCCAACGTTAGTATATTAGGTAATTAAACCCTTCACTACAGGTGGAAAAGGGTAAATCCAAGTTTGTTATCCCGTTTGTAATTCCAACAATGTCCACTTCCGATCCCATAAAGAATATATATGCTAAGTTCTTTTGCATAGCGAAATCGATTGAGCGATGTTTGCCTGTGTTCGGGTTGGGGCTGGAGAAGATTTAGTTATCGATGAGACATAATTTCGAAAATATTGGTGTTGAAAATTAACAAATTCGATCTTTGCCCTTTAAAGCAGCAGGCAAAACACTACCACTGCCTCTAAATTTTTCATACCTTTTTTCACCTTTCGTTTATATTTAATTGTTAATTTATAATTTTTTCTTGAAAAAATAGAAGGGATCTTACATTGATACATGTTTTATTTTTGGTCAGCAATTATGTACGGAATATAATATTAGATAAATGTCCGCCTCTGTTATCCTAATAAATGCGAAACTTTTTGAGCACATTTTTCATTACGTGCTCACACATTTCACGCGGATTTTCGTTAATTTCACCACGAATATTTTTTAACCTGCTTAAGTGTTTTTGGTTTGGTTGCATGAACCTTGCTTTTCAGATATCCCAGCGAAAAAAAGTACGGACTAACCAAATCAGGCGACCGTGGAGGCCAATCAACATTACCGTTTCTTAAAATAATTTATTGTACAAAAACGCCTGGTAGCTATTCCATTGTAATCCTGGCTGTAAGCGCTGTGGCATGGATTTGTTGATACCACATGTGAATCAAGCCCAATGCATGCATTTATAGCATTAAAAAAATTTCAATCATATCACTTCATATCACAGTTACCATTATGCTGTTTTCATTTTCAAAGAAGTAAGGTTCAAATATTCCTTCTAATGAAATTGCACACCACGGCGGCGTAAATGGTCTTGCGGAAGAAGATTTTGTATCAACGATGATTGATTTTGCAATAACGTTTCAACGATTAAAAGACCAATATTTTTCCACAAAAAAATACCCACGTGTCTACTTTACCACTGCTAAATATGAACTCTCAAGGCAAATGTTTACCAAAATGGCAGCAAAACAAACTCATAATTCAAACGAAACATGATGGGACAACAACCCTAAACAAACTTATTTCTTATACTGATTTATATGTTCATATGATTATACATATAAGGTGAAGGGTATATAGAATTCGGTATAGCCGAATATAGCAGTCCTTCTTATTTTTGTTTAAAGTTCTAATACAAGACACAGTTGAAACTTTGAAACTTCTTATTGTGTACTTTTTAATATAAAAATGGTCACATGCATTTGTAAGAATTAAATGCATGTGGCAATTATAACTACACTTATAAAATTTGGTTTAAACATTTGAGTGTTCACCACCCGCATTACGGCTTTCTTTACAAAATGGATATCTTATCAACAAAGAAAACAAAACAGATCTTAACAAAAAAGACATTTTTCAAAGAAAAAGGTACACTTTAAATAATATAAAACTATTAGAAAATATACTTTTTTACTATTTGTTGATGTTCTTAAACCTAATAATCAAATGACATGTATTTAGCTATTTAACAAATCAATCAATAATTATCGAATGTTTTTCTGTTTGCTATTGTAATACAATACGATAATTAATTCTTAAAAAATTATTATGATTTTAATTCCGTAATTTTTTTGAGCAAAATCACCCATATATTATGAATTTAATAACACTCTCTGAATAACAACCACTAATCATGAAAACATATTAACATTTTTCACGGCCGATTGAGTCAAAATAAAAGCAAGGGAGTAAACTCGGTCAATAGTATTTTTTACCTACTTTACAAAATTTATTTTCAAACTGATTATGAGAACAGTTCTGAATTTTAGATCTTGCACACCACAAACTTTTCTGTTGTCGCTTTTTATATTTGTTCCCGTAGAACTCAGCCAGATCTGAAACGATTAAAAATATTCTTTTTTATTTGAAAGGTTATGCTGATTGTTTCCATTTTAAAAACAGTTCAAAATTTTAAAATCTTTACTTGTCTATACAAAATGCGTGTTTTTTGTGTGGATTTTATACCATTAAGATTAACACTTTAAAATTAAAAAAAAAAAAAACCTGTGTATCACTGTAGCTTCCTATGGCAAGAAGTTACACAAAACTGCTAAAAACATACTTGCCATATAATGACTTTCTTGTGTGATTGCCATATTCTTTTACTCGCTTACCCAACATATTACATTAGTTCGCAAAAAAGGAAGAAGTAATTGAACTAGTTCTTGAAGTTAGAATAGATTTAAATAGGTACTAATGATCATAATTATTTCCTATTATAATTAATGTAATCAATTCTCAGTAATTGATAATAAAGTATCATGCCTTGTTAAAATCATTAGAATGGTAATCTAATGGGAAGTTTTTGTTGCCAAAAATACTTTATTCCTCACTCGAGTACCTTTTTTAAAATTTTTTGTTGGATCTATCTTTTTAACCGTTATAGACAAACTGTTAAAACTTGGACAGAATGTCAATTACTACAACCGTTATAACAACAAATATATATTTTAAAAGTATCAAAAATTAAAGGGTGCCCTAAAAGTCCTCACCTTTGAACAGTTGCAGAAAAAGTGTTGAAATCTACAAAGATCCTGTTTTAATATGTCCGCTAAAATAAAATAATATAAATAAAACAAATTATTAATTTGAAAATTAAAAGATGCCCTAATAGTTGGAGTTATTTAGCGTATGTGGCTAAATTTTTCAACCGTTATAGACAGACAGCGGAAATTTACAAGAAAACTGTATCCTAAGTCCGTTATAACAACAAGCACACAATTTGAATCTTTGTTTACAGATTCACAATTTGTTTAAAGAATCATGATTTTAAGTCGTTTTTTTATGGCGACATTTATAATAATACGCGAACAAGTTGTAGCTTTTAACTTATGCATAAATCATTGCATAATTTCTGTCCAATGTGCGTTCAAAACTTAAACGTTGATAATTATTTATTGCAAAAATCCATAGTGATACACATTTTTCTATTTTATTAACAATAGCATAAAGATAGTGTTTATACTACTCATAACCATTACTACAATTTTATAACGGCATTAAATGCAAACTTATTTTGTACACAAATACCATGGTAAGTGCACACTTGCATGAAAACAAAAAGAGGCATATAGATTTACTTACTTTTTCAGTCTATTACTGACTAATGAGCAATTCTGTCACAAAAATTCTTAACAATCACATGATACAGTTTTTGTGTTTACTAACGAGGCATGAAACATTTTGTATATCTGAATTAAAATTGTACTTTTAATGTACTTGTGTTAGTTAAACTGTGTGTAAGCTATTATATTTTTTGTTTTAACACCCTTTATCACAAAAAGTGCAAAAATGGTATAATTAAGTTTGTCATTCTGTTTGTAATTTCCACAGTATTAAATTCCGACTCCATAAAGTACAGGGTCCCCATCTAACGTTTTTTTTTTAACTAGTGCTTATTTCGTCAATGGTAAAATTTAACTCATGTCTAATTTGACAGATAATTAGTGTGTCCAGAGGCATAATTGGGCCATTTTTCTTCGAAATTGAGCAGTAGCCGTTATAGTCAATGGCGATTGTTATCGGGCCATTTTGAATGAATTTTTCTTCACCAAAATTAAAGCGAAGGAAATTTGCAACATTTGGTTTCAACAGGACGGCACTACGTGCCATACAGCCGAACCTACACTAGATGTTTTGCGGCCTCTTTCAGAAGATCGCATTATCAGCCGCAGAGCTGATGTTGTTTGGCCACCTTGGAGCTGCGATTTGACACCGATGGACTATTATTTGTGGGTGCTATTAAAGATAAGTGTTACGCCCACAAGCCAAATACATTGACGCTTTATAGGAAAATATTCGTGAAGCCATTGGTGAAATACAGCGACACACAATCGATAAAAATTGGACCGATCATGTAGGATACTGCATTTCCATCCAAAGCAGCTATTTGAATGAAATTATTTTCCATTATTAACCGGAAGGATTTGATTTTCAAAAAAAAATAAATAAATTTGAGAAAATATTCAATAGTTGTTTTATAGCATTTTCAAAAAAAAGTTATTTCGCGGACCCTTATATATATATATATTCAGAGTTTTTATGCATATCGAAGTCGTTCGGGCGATGTACGTCTGTCCGTCCATGTTAATATTGCAATCAAACAAAAATTTAAATGCGCCAATCAATCAAACATAGTGCTATTGGTAATCAGCAGTTGCTATTGGTAATCAGCAAGATCGGTCCATGTCCTTAGATGTAGCGGGCAAAACATCACGACTACCTTTAAATTTTCTATATTATTTGAAACAACGAAGTAACTTCAATCAAACATACAAATATACGGGGCGATAGAGAATTAAAAAATTAGAAAAAACATCAAATTAAAAAATTGGCGCTCGCTAATATTTTCCAGGTTACGAGGCTCTAAAAGTATCCAATTTTTTTTATATATCAATGTGAGTGTTATTGTAAAGCTTTTAAAAAGATCTTTAAGGGAATACTAAAATATTTAAAAAATGATTAACGCGTTAAGATCCGATGGCATTTTATGTTAAATTATACATATGCAATACCAAATTTTAATCTTTTAAATCCCGGTCATCCCAATATTTGCATTTTTTATTGCAGTTACTTCACTAAAATAGTTTTACATAGATGGTGAAGGGTATATAAGATTCAGCATATCTGAATATACCACTCTTACATGTATGACGAAAGTTATACATATTTTATGTCATAAAGCTGATTATTTTGGCAAAACAGAATACAAGCCACGTTGTGGAGGAGTAAAACATACAAATAATAGTAATTTTTCAGATGACACTGCTTTACAGTTAAAATGTTAAAAGTTTCTATTGCATTTTTGTAGAAAAACCATCTACATATATATAAGATTTTTTAGGCAGTTTACTGTAAAAACCGTAACGCGGAATATTAAAAAATTTAGAGAACACAATTGTGCTAATAATTTATGACCCGCATGCATATACTCGCAATAAACTTCTGAAGGCAACACAATTATGCAAATATCAAAATATTCATGAAATTGCACTGATAAATGCTGTCAATTAAACAGATTAGATCTCAAATATAAAATTAACGGTGAAAAATTACAAAACAAGGATTTAAAGCTGGAAAAGAAGTAGGCGTTGTTGTGCTTAACAAAGAAACATTTTTGTGAACATGTAAAATGACTTAATAAGGCAATAAATTCTTAAATGTTAATAAATTTTTAGCACTACTGAAAAAAATGTTAATATGGGTGGATTGTAAAATTAGATAGGGAGAAAAAGTGCTACCATTAAAAGAAGTAGGATAAGTATCATGTCATAATGTGGCGGTCATTTTGTTAGAAACGAAAAAAATTACATTTATTACAATACGTTGTGGTGGTCTACGATTAGTTTTACTAAAAAAGTTTAATAGAATTTTTCATTTGAAACATATATTAAGTCAATTAAATATTATTTAATTTTTTTAGTTTGTAACCGTGCTACAGTGAAAGTAGATAGATATAGCCATTTTATTAATTATTTTACTTCGCCGAAGAATATGCCATGAAGAAGTACCGACGAAGGAGGCTGCATGTTTTTACATATAATAAAATATATATTAAAATATAAAGTAATTTTTTCAAATTAATTTTCCAACTTTAATCTGCTCTTACGTTCAGACCATTTTTGCTCTAATTTCATTAAATCAAAAATATCAACTCAAAACCTCTCCCCAAGTAGTATTTATTCATTACCCACTAAATTTCAAATTATATATTATATATGATGAGGTACAAGAGAAAAAAATACTTATCTTACGTTAGGGATTTTGGTTCATAATTGTTTTTTTTTCTTTTATTCGTTTAAAAGTGTTCTTAGTGCAGTATGAAATTAATTATAGATGTATTTTCATGCCAGATATGGGAAGCCTATATTTAAACTTTACTCAAAGCAATTGTAATATATGTAAAAGACATGTTTGGAAAATTCGTAATTTTGGAGTGATTAATGTATAGTTTCTTCAAACGGTTCCATGTGTCAGTTTATCTCAAAATTTCTTTTCTTAATTTTCAAGATAATGAAGCAGTGATATTTTAAGCTCTCAAAACTTCTGTAGGATCCAAAACGATGCACTACCCCAAATATTTTTCAGGCTATTTATGGTTATATTTTCCATCTCCTGTTTTGCAGTATTTTGCTCTTCGATAAACGCGCGAAAAAATGAGTAAGGCAATATGAGTGTACAAATTAGGCATCTACATGTGGATGTGGCAAAATGTATTGGCTCTAGCTTTATAAATATGATTATCAGCTCAAGGTTCAAAACAACCTTTTAAGGGAGATGCACATATTTTACTCCAATTTATTTTTTTTTTCAATATACGGTTTTTTGCAATATCTTCTTCTTTTTTTTTTTTGGTATGCATATTTTTATGCTAAATATATTATAAGAAATTAATATGGCACTTTAGTTTAAATTTGAGCAATATTACTGGAATTCAAATTGTGTCGACTTTTCATTATTTCAACAATGTAAAAACATTAAAAATTAAATATCAACTGAAGGTAAACTAATATTAGTAATATGAAGAGATTTATAAAAATAAAGCAAGCAATTTCGTTAAAGCGAAAAATAGTTGGGGGAAATAAGATGAATTATTTTAGAATTTTATCAACTTAATTACTTTTATATTATGTCAATCGGTTCCGAAAGTTTGGCAGATATATATTTTATTATTTTTTAACATTGCGAATGTAGCCATTAAGGATGAGCAATACTGAAATTTTTGAGGAACATCGTTATATGTGAACGTGGTTTTTAAGCCCCTGTTCTTTTTAATAGTTACCGTGATCACTGTGCGAAGTTCTTTTTTTACTTAAACAGATATTATTTCAACAGTAATCATAATATAATAAAAATTGCCTTAAAATATAGCATTAGGTAACACGATTATAGGCTCCAATAAAAAAGCACACATTATTATTTTTTTTATTGTTACACATCTCATAATCACTACACAGTGATCAACAAGAGGGTATTGAATTGAAATTGGAAGCGTTATAGCCAGACATCTGAAATTAACAAAGGAACCTTTATTGCTAAGTCCGCTATAAAAACAAGATTATGATTTGAATTTATAAAATAAAGGGTGTTTCTAAAATTAATTTAATTTGATCTATATGGCCATATCTTTTGAAAACACTCCAAAATATTTTAAATTATAATTTAGAGGACCTTACAATAGTTGTAATCTGATGTATGTGGCCAATCTGTTGAACCGGTGTAGACAGACGGTTGAAATTTAAAACGAACTTGATTGATAAGTCTACTACAACAGCAATTTGATGATTTGAGTTTGGATATTAAAGCGTGCCTCTAATAGTTGCTTCAATTTGATGTATATTGCCAAAGTGTTGAACAGTTGAACAGTAGTATAAAGTTTGGAGATGGATTATAAGGGCGTTCATATAATTATTGTAATTTGATTTATGTGGCCATACTCTTGAACCAAGAATTATTTTAGATTTCTTTTTATATATTGGTTTTATCACATATTGAAATTGAAGCAGTTAGAGCAATCAGAAAAAACTAACAAAGTAATAAATTGCGAAACACCGGAATTTTATGGTTCGAATTTTTAAAATATTATTTACTGTGGATCTGATCCTCAACACAATCTTTTTACTCAAAACCTCTTTTTTAAAGAGTCCATTTATTAAGTCATACACAAAGAAGGGTTATAAGGTAAAAAAAAGTAATAAGAAAACTTCAAATATTAAGCTTTTCTTTGAGTTACAATGCCTTAATTAGTAATTGTTCAATTGCATTTTAAGATTAACCGTTTATAAATGTTAATGTTGCCTATATAACTTTCAACTTTTGTCAATAATCGATTTGAATAAATTAAAAAAGATAGCTGAAAAACTATTGTCGGCTACGTAAGACTGTTTTATGTGCCGCATAATAGAGGTTTTGATTTTCGTAATTTTAATCTAATGGGCCGTAAAGCCTTAAGCGAAGAATGCTAATTATTTTTGAGAAGTAAGCCACCAAAAAAATAAATAACTTCTGTGCACCTGTAAGATATTTAATAAAATTTTTAAACACTGAGCTTTACCGTGCTTGGCAACTAATTTAAACGAGGAATTGTAAGCATTCTCGGACACTCGACAGTAATATGGAGACACAATGCTACGAATTCGCAGTGCCTTGCATCGCAAAAGCATTTAAAGGAACAGATTGGGAGAAGACAAGGCTCTTAAGGATGCCTTTGGGTTGGTTACTGTAACTTGTGATTTTTATTTACCTCATAAATAAATTGTACTAGATGAGTAATTATTTATATTTTGGGTTAAACACGCAGAAAATAATTTCTATGAAAGCTTTAAACATTCAAACCCACACCGGTAAAAAAAATTACCTTAAGGGATCCCAACCAATTAGCTGATATCAATGCTTTCTTCGGTCGTTCTAGTAAGATTTTATGGGTCTAGAAGTAATCTTACTATCTATATACGCCTTCATAGTTGACAGAGAAAACGTTATAATGATTGATAAAAACATAGTCAACAGTTTCGGGAGAATGACCCAAATTGATATTTTAGAACTTCAGTAGATAAATAATCAAGTCACTTCTAAACATGGGAATTTGAAAGCTGTCAAGTTTTATGTAACTAATTATAATGCCTTTGCCACATCTTTTATATTTTATTCCCATAAGCTAAGTTACCACAGCAGGTTTGGAATATTTCTGCATAAAAAAGAAAACTTAAACTCCAAAATGAAAACCAATTTACTTTCGACTGTTGGTCAAGATCGCACAAATTTCTATCTCGAACTGTAATGTAATGTAATGTATGTAATTTATGGACCCATCAAACAAACTGCAAGTTGATAAATATACAAAAACTCTGAACAAAGTAGAAACCCTGTTAAATATTACTTTGGGCTAGAAATTTCAGGTGCTTCAAAACCAGTTAAGCCATTATTATTTAGAGACAATCAACAAGCTTTAGGCATATTAAACGGTACTACCAAGCGACGTAAAGAATGATTTGAATCGGTTTTGTTAAGCAGTGAAAAATTTTTATCATTTCCGGATTCTTACCTAATAAAAGCTGTGGGAGTTCGAAATCAAATCGAAATGGGATAACTTCCCTTTACGACAATGTTAAAAAATGTCTTTCTCTGCAGTGGCTAATTACTTTACAAAATATGTCCCGCTTTGCACCGTATTTAAGTTGCTTTAAATCATATTTATGAAAACAAAAGATTTTAGAAATTATTTAATATCACTAAAAACTTTGTAAGAAAATTGACATCTTAGCATAAAGCTATATGTGCACTAGTAGTAAAAACGTTGTTACCAGCATTCTCAATTAAGATAAATAGCTTTGACATTTTCTCGGAACAGGGATACATTTTCTTCGTTTTTAAATAAATGATTATAAATAACAAAGTGGACATGCTATATAAACAAAATAAAAAATATAAAAATAATTAGAGACTTAGTCCAGATTTATACTATGCAATTTTTTTAGGCATTTTTTCTCAACTTTTTATTTAAGTTACAGCGTTTTACATTTTCTAAAAGTAAACATTAATTTCATGCGAGTTTCATGAAAAATTGTATAGTGTAAATGCCGTAGTACACTTGAATGTTATTGTATTTTTTATTCGTTTAAACTATATCGAAAATCTTGTATCACAGCTGCATTTTTTGCCATCCTTACACGCAACGAAAATTATAAAATCATCGATATTGATTATTAAGGGTGAAAGGACGTCTCGATGCTAAGTAAGTAAGCGGTTAGCTCTTTTAAATAAACTATAGATTTTTGTAAAAACAAAAAAGTAAAGACAATAATCAAAAATTAATCAAAAAACAACAATAATCAACAATGATTTTATTTTTCTTTATCCACTGTTTACAGCTAACTTTTTCCGGCTCCTATATACAATTAAAAATAATAAAAATAAAATGTCACAAAACACTGTGATAATTTATTTTTGTTCTATGCACTGGTACTTCGCTAATTATTATATTTAATTTCACCCCAAATAATTAATATCGGATGTATTGATTTAATCGGGATAAAAAAAATTCTCGATTTTATTTAAAAATATTAATCAATTTAATTAAATATTCCTGTGGTTTAGTTTGGTTTAGATAAATATAAACATTAAAATGTCATAATATAAAAGGTAATGTAATTGAATCATCGTAAGTGCAAATCTTTTTTGATATTAAAGACTTAGTTATTTATTATTTTTTTATTAACGATTTATAACAAAAATTAATTTAAGAACATAAATAAAAAAAATAATTATTTTCTTTTAGATTCTTATTAAACTGAACTTAATTTTTGTAGAAAAGAAATCATCTTTATACTAATTGGTTAAAATTAACAAGAGATTTTGGTTAAACAAATCTTTCATCTAATCTTGCCAATTACATAAAACTTTTGCAAATAAAATTGTGCTACCAACTTACGTAAAGTTTTTTGAAGAAAATATTTTCATTTCATAATTTCAGTTTGAAATTACAGCTGTAAGACATATACATAGATAAATTTATATTAAAATTACAACCAAAAAATTCAAATGCATAGTGTCGGTAGTCTTTTATATCATGGATTTGATATACAAACTTAAAACAAAATTTTTCATGTATTGCATTGGAAGGATTTCAAGCAAAATTTAAGTTAAAATTAAATTTAATTTAAAATTTAATTCATTCTTAATTTTCTAGTTAAATTTTGCCTGAAATTTATTCAACCTGTAACAAAATTGCAAATTTTTGATCAGTTCACTTCATTTTTCTATCAAGAAAGAACAATACTTTTTAGAAGAAATAATGATTTTCAAATTTTATGCCAGTAGGAGTGGGGCAAATATAAATTAAAGGCCGGATGTTTACCATGGCATGTATAGAAAAAGAATTGGAAAAGCATCACTAAAAAGAAGATAAAAAACTTTCGAAAGAGTAAAATATTATATTACTTTCTTTTATTTATTACTTTCATTGATGGAGACTGGTGGATAATACGACGGTGTACCTTACGTCGCTCTACCGGCCCCGCCAAGCCTTTACCATCTTGTATCTCGAGTTTTGCCATCATGTTATGCAGCAGATTTTAGACAAAGCTCTATGACCGAAATAGTAAAAAAACAAAAAATTTATGACCAAAGGTCTTTCGTAAGTTTTATTTCTGTATTAATCAGCAAATTAAATAGCATACATTTTTTAAATCTGGACTACATATGTTTTGAAAAGACAAACAATTCCTTGGATAAAAATTTTAAAATTCAAATTATTACAAAGAATCAAATGTTTTTTGATGTAGACATTTAATGAAGCCCTTTTCCATTCATGTGCTCAACCGGTCATGCAGATTAAATTTTCCATATAAAAGAAAGGTAAGCACCTAGAAAAAGTTCTATTTAAAAAAGTTTAAAATGTTAAAGTAATTATTATACATTTTTTCTCTGATTTGATTTAAGTCAGGATCATTCCTTATAACAACTAAATTCACTCTGTATAAAAAGCATCTTCTATAAATCGATTCGACATCAATTAGAAATGATTTTAAAAACATATGACGGTATATTCAGTTTTCTGCAAATCAACAGTGAAGTTAAGATTCAAGCTTTAGTATTTAAAAATTGAGTAAAATATGTGATAACAATATGACACCGATCCAGAAGCCAGGAAAATAAAAGGTCTTAATAAAAAGATTATACGGTGCTAATAGACGGATCACCTTAGAGACTGCATATTCTTAGGGATCTACCGAATATTATCATCGCATCTGCTTACATGGCAGGAGGCATGGCCATACGACTAGTCAAGGTTCCGCGTTTGGTGGATCACTACAAAAGGGCAGTATACCGTTGACGGTTAGTCTTTGATTATTTGCAGTTGAAGCCTAGAGATCTTAAAATAGGGTAATACCTCTACCCTTGTGAAAAGGGCGAGGCAATAAATTCTAGACTTTAATTTAGGAAGCGCTGATACGCACTAATCGGAGAGTCTCGGATTAACCACCATCGTCGAATCGTAGGATTATAATATTTGAATTTTATAGGAATATGGACTTGGCGTCTGCATTAGAATTCACGGACTGCCTGAAAGTCAACTTGATGATATAGATATCATCAGTGTTCCACCGGCTAAAACTGGAGCATTTGCTGGTTAAGAGCATATGATTTTAGCTGTCTCCTTATATTGGTGAATAGAAGGAGACGCTCTGTTTAGAAGGAGTGAGCTACCAGACCTCCTGGCTAGGACTCGAAAGCTTTTTAATGCATCAGAGTGCACTGGAGAATGATAGACCAATACCGAGAATCTAACGGCCTATAATTCTGCATTTCGAAAGGAAAGGATTTTAAGAACTTCTGTAAGATAATATTTCCTCCGATACAGTTTTTAAAATATAGTAGATAAACACAAATAAAGGATTAATTTTGTTTACTTTACTAAGAAACAAATAAAAGTTTAAATTTAATTAATCGGTTTCCCAGTGTTTTTCATTTAGAAGACTCTTAGAAGACTCTGATATAATTGGTGCGGCTTACTTAGAAGTTTTTTTTTACTGAAATAGATAATCTGTTTCGATGCAAAGCCATAGATGCATAAGTTCCCATAAAAGATTGTGGTCAAAAATGATCAGGTTAAAAATTGTGTTGTATCTATCTTTAATTTAGGGTAACAAAAAATAATTTGTATCCTCCGTTATAATAACAAAATAAAAACGAATGAATCTAATACATTTTAAGAATTTTTAAATTAAGACTAAACAAACTTTTCAAAATGGGATATTACTCTAAATCAGACTTGGGAGGGTGCAATTAAATTAATATTAGAATTAATGTGTAACTGAACATAAAAATACACATAAAATTACATATTACATGTAATTGTAATTGGAATCCATAATCAGTTAGTTAGTTAGAAGTGGCAGCCTCTCGCGACGAAGCTCACTTGAGCACAATCGAATGGCCCGTTGTGATACCACAAGGAAAGTGGCGCGACTCCCCTTACCCAGCCGAGAACCATGAGGATTCACGGATGAACTTCGCTATGTCCAGAATTCTTAGTCTTCTTCGAGCCAGGGATGGGCACTGGCCCAGGAGGTGCAGCACGGTCTCTTCCTCTTCCTCCGAGCCACATCTGCGACAGAAATCATTAAGGGGCAGACCGAGTCTTTCAGCATGCCTGCCGATTAGACAGTGTTCAGTAAGTACCGATACCGTGATACTTATGGATTTTCTCTCTAGTCTGAGCAGCTGCCTGGTCCGATTGAGGTCCAGTGTAGTTCACAGTTGTCTGGAGACATAACAATCAATAATCATTAGTTTTAGAAGAATAAAATTCAATTATATTCTCAAAAATATTAATATACGAGGGCTGCTGTATATATTTCTGGCCTGGCAACACTGAGTGCTGCCAAATGCAATCTGACATTTCCATTGGAAAGTTTGTCATTTTTAAGCATAATCGTACTCAAAACGTTTTGACGTACGACCATTATTTGTATTGTTTAGAGTGACTTGAAAAAATTAATATAGAAAAAAATGGAATTAGCTCGTGAACATTTTTGTGCCATCATTTTTCACAACTTTCGACGTGGATTTTCACGACAAGAGTGCATTGATGAACTTAAATCTTTGTATGGCGATGAAGCACCATCCTGTAGCACTGTGAAAAATTTGTATAATGAATTAAATCGTGGCCGAAGCTCGCTCAAAGACGAATTCCGTGAAGGTTATCCAAAAACGGCTGATGTGCCAGAGAACATTGATGCAGTGCGTGAACTCATAATGCAAGATCGACATGCGACATACCGAGAGATAGAGACATCCTTGGACATTTCTTCCACCAGCATACATTCGATACTGCATGAACACCTGGCCGTAAAAAAGGTTTGTTCTCGTTGAATCCCGCACAATTTGAAAGTCGCTCAAAAAAGGCTCGTGTCGATTGGTGCAAAGAAATGTTGCAAAAATACGATTGCGGTGCCTTAAAAGACGTTTATAGGATCGTCACAGGTGACGAATCATGGATCTATGCGTAAGAGCCCGAAACGAAACAACAATCGACCGTGTGGGTCTTCAAAGACGAGCAAAATCCAACGAAAGTTGTTCGCGGAAGATGCACTTCGAAGCAAATGGTCGCCTGTTTCTTCAGCAAAACTGGTCATGTGGCGACTGTTCCGCTTGAGGAACGTAGAACGGTCACTTCTTCAATTTGTTTGCCTGAAGTCATCGGAGAAATTCGAAAACCAACAAGAGAAGACGAATCATTGTTCACCATGACAATGCGAGCTCTCACACATCGGCTCAAACCAGAGCGTTTTTTACCGGCCAAAACGTCGAATTAATGGGCCATCCGCCGTACAGCCCTTACTTGGCACCTAATGACTTCTTCTTGTTTCTGCACATCAAGAAAAAATGCGTGGTCAATTTATCGCCAGAAGAAGCTATTGAAGTGTTCAAAAACCATGTTTTAGAGGTGTCTCAATCGGAGTGGAAAAAGTGCTTCGACAACTGGTTTGAGCGCATGCAAAAAAAGTGTATAAATCATGCTGGAGAATACTTTGAAAAACAATAAAACCATTTTTGATAATAAATATTCGCATTTTCACTATTAGGCCAGAAATATATAGGGCAGCCCTCGTAATTAAACATTTTAAAAATAAACTTTGGAAACGCTTAGGAAAACTTCAGTTAAAGTAGGTAAATCAAAAAATGTGTTGTAAAAATCAGTAGCAACAAAACAATTCTATTGAAATGTTTATTGAAAGCTCAGAAGAATAGCAAACATTCTCTTAAAATGTAGCTTCCTAGAGGTTATACTACAGAATTATTTTTTCTCCCTCGCTCCTCTCTCCTAATCCCTTTTTTATATAAACATAAAATATTCTACGCTTTATATAAATATCTAGCTATGTTAAAATTTTATCGTAATCGGTACAGATTTAACTGCCCGTTTCCCCCTTTTATCTCATTTAGGTCCAAGCTCTGAAAACTTATATAGATGATATGTTCCAAATTTTGTAAAAATTGATTAACCTAAGCTTTGTTAAAATTGATTAAGGCTCATAAAAATACCTGCTTTTCCCTTTTCTTTCCTGGTCTGCTATATAAAACTATTAATACCCTATTTTGCCATGTTTGAAATTTTATTAAAATCGGGTTAATCGTTTAACCGTGATTGACGTGCCAACGTACAAACTTACAAAGAGATTTATAATATATCTTAGAAGAAAGGTTTTTTCATAAACATTTGATTGCTTCATAATTTTGTTTTGTTTATTTAACTTAGCTGTTCCTTTTTAAGCGCCGAATTAGGATTACCATCATTTAAGGCAAAAACAAAAAATGTATATGAAAAAAAGTTAACAAGAAATATTAATTAATACATTGGCAAAACTACAATTTGACACAACATTTATTTATAAGAAACACAACGTAATTTAAACGAAAAAACCGGAACGTGTTACACGAACGCTAATTATTAGTATTCGTACATATGCCATCCGGTTTCGTTTTAGTCTTGTCGGGTTCTATAAACAGGCTGTTACATAAAACACAATTTTCTCTTTTATTGAATGAAAGGAGGCTTAGATTTTACCGTTGCAGTTGCCTTTCACATGATTAACTAGATTTTTTTTCTACATCTCAAAAATCGTACATTTTTTCAAAGCTTTTTCCCTCTTAAATTTATTTCGGTATTGCATTAACGTGAACTATAACGTTTTATTTTCCTTTTTGCAGAGGGTTGGTTCCGAAATGCTTAACTTTTTTGCTGTAACTGAATGTTCCACGTTTCAAAAAATGATATTTTTTTATTTTCTTTTTACCCAATAAAAGTCAATATGGCAGGTATTAAATCAATTTGTTGTAGTGTTGATACAAATGTGTATATGGACACAAAAATATATTATAAATAAACTCTGATAGTGTATTTGCATTGAAAGCAATAGTTGTGGTAAAAAGCCAAGTTTTCAACAAACAGTGACAAAAGTTAATAAATAAAGATGCAAAGCTGTAACTGTTAATAGTGTTTATTAATAACAGAAAGTATTAAATTGTTAAAAAATATTTTAAAATACCTAAAGCAATTTTGCTGCAAACAAATATTTTCGAAAGGCTTTGAAGTATAAAAAATAAGAGTAAATCAAAAATAGGGATATGAAATTTTACGCTGGATAACAAGAGTAACTACGAAAGAATTTAAAGAAAGAGCATGAAGACAGTATTTGTTATTTTTAAGGTAAGTAAGTCAATCAGACGCAAGGGCCTTCTGTTTAGGGTATAGTCTAAGCTGCATTTCCATTACTTAATTTCTAAAGTGGATTTTATTTAATAACAGAAAATGCTGGTGAAACCGGCCTATAGTTGTAAATTTAGTAAGTGAACAAGTGAAAGTTGAGGAGAAAATAATTTCGAAATGCCAAAGAAGGATCGTCAGAACAGAAGGCAACTTTGAATCAAGCGTAAGAAAAAAACCACCATTACACCTCGCTGCAGTCCCAGATAATCGTATATTATAAAATAAAAAAATCAAAAGAGTAAATTAATAAAAAAATATTATTTAATATATTAAATTTAAAAATAATATATACTCACGAAAATTTAAAGAGCGAGTGATGTTTCTATAATCCAATTAAACAGTAATAATAAATAATAAATTTAAAACCTACTTATATCGTTATATCGGTTGTAGTTTTATGTTGTTATCATCGACTAATTTTACTCTATTGTACTTAAAATTAATCGAGTGATAAGTACAATTTTCTACTGTGTAGAAATGATTCCTGCTACATGTTTATCACTTAAAAGTTGTCTTAAATTGTTCACACAATAATGATATCATATTATATATAAAAGTGCATTTGGGATTTTCATTTAATATTTTTTATAAAAAAATTGAATTTTAAGGATTAATTAAAAAAAATTTTTTTACTACAAATTTCAGATAATATTGTCGCAGGATCACAGTGATTTTTCTCTAACTATATGTTTCAAATTGTCAACAGTATTTTTGAAATGCCCAAAAAATAAAATTATTATTTGTAGTTGTTTAACTAATAAGGACAAACATCTTTTTCGTTAGATTTATTTAATATATAAACACATTGTACTGAAATTAAAAAAACTCATGTTTATTTAGCTCTTTTGTATATGTTGTAAATTGATATTTATTTAGTAAAATCAAATATGTATATCAATATCCAATAAACATCTCTATTGTCTAAATTTTTAATTTATACATTTTTTTTTATTATATTATATAAAAACTATTTTTATTGTATTGACTTAGTAACAATAATTGTCATGATTTGTATAAAAGTTGACCAGTATATCGCAAAAAACAATGTCAAAGACGTAACCTATGCATATTAGTAAGTAAGTCTCTAGTGCAAAAATTCTGGGCTTTACGTGTTGTAACTCTACAGATACACGGTAATAATTTTTTACTGTAAATAGGAGGTACCACAGCTAGTGTTTCAAATTAGAAAATTCACTCTCCAGCTATTCACATTATCACAAGAGCTACTTATGAATAAATCTAAAACTTGTGCAGTTGGCCAGGTGCCACATTACCACAGCACCACATCCACTATTCCAATTCAGCCTGTATTTTGCTAATTTATGTATATTGTTGTGTTAGTTCCATACCTACATGGTGATTATTTATTATTTTTAACTTTGTATGGGAGTTTTTCGCTATATAAAGCACATTAAGAGTAAAAAATTTCATAGTGCTGCCTTTTATAGTTAACAAGTAACAAGATTATAAATATTTGCTTTGTATGGCAAGTGTACGCCTCTGCCAGGTTTGCTAATCGCATATCTAATAACAAACTGGAAAACATTAAGAAATATCGGTCTACTGGTGTATGCAGCTATAGCTTTCCGAAAAATAAACAAACACATTTAGTACTATATATATATATATATATATATATATATATATATATATATATATATATATATATATATATATATATATATATATATATATTATATATAATATATATATATTATATATATATATATTATATATAATATATATATATATATATATTATGTATATATGTATGTACATACATACCTTTGAAAGTTTGGACATTTGAAATGAATTTATGTTATTCACTGTCACGGTCTTGAACAATTTTCCTTAGAAGTCATGGAGATTATTCTATTTTTTTAAACCATCATTAAAAGCATGCCACCGTTCAATCATATAACGAATAAATAAATAATTTGCAAAACACCAACATCGAGAACTAACAACTTCGTATATGTTAATTAAGGTTTAAGCTTTCCAGTTCATGGATTTTATATTACTAATATCTTGTTTTGCCGACTTCCTAAAAATCATATCTCACTTTAGCCTATCCTCAGAAACGTTTTTTATATTAAAATAGTATCCTTAAAATGTAAAAATATATAAATGTTTCCGAAAATAAAAAAAGATGTTAAGATGGCTTTAAAAGTCTTGCAATTCATTCAAATATTTAATTACAAAACTCTACTTAATTTAAGATCAAATGCATTTTCCTTTAAAGTGTTCTTAAACTGGTTTGAAATTACATTTTTTGCTTTTTTTGAGAATATATATATTCACAAATTTCAATTTCGTTGAACAAGTATTTTCAATTCCTTTGTAATGAAATCAACGTGTGTTAGTACACGTTCATTTGATATGTGGAATTGTACAGGAAATGACAAATTGCAGTTTTCAAAAGTTTTTAGAAAAACGACAATGATAAAGAGATTAGTAATGATTTTGTGTATTTGGAAACTGAAAGAAAGCGTTTTTTATAGCAAACGAAGCATAGTAATAGAAGATAAAACTTTTGTGTTTTTTTTACAGATAATTCAAACTTGATTTGAACAATAATTTACATTTTACGTTTTTAGTTTACAAATGTTGTGAAATTTACAATCGTTCTTAAAAAGAAAAGTTGTATAAGAAATAATTAAAATATCCGCTTAATTTTCATTAAAAACGAATTAATTCACGAATCATTCATGCACTGAATTAGTAAATTTTTAATTAATTATTTCACAAAAAAAAAAAATTAACATTTTAATTAATTTAAATGAAAAAAAAAAGAATAAATTGTAATTCGTTTCCAATTTAAGTGAATTTTATAGTGAATTGTAATTTTTTTCTTATTCATATGAAT
This sequence comes from Gymnosoma rotundatum, assembly GCA_916610165.2. Lineage (NCBI taxonomy): Eukaryota > Metazoa > Arthropoda > Insecta > Diptera > Tachinidae > Gymnosoma > Gymnosoma rotundatum. Next base: position 105,742,952 of record OU744338.1, read on the forward strand.
TTGTCAAAATATATTGCAATTCATTTCCAATTTACTTGAACTGATTTTAAATCAATTGATTGAAATTTGTATTGATTTTATGAGTAAATATGTAATAAGCATCACCTTGGTTTCTCTGACCTCTGATCTTTGATTATTGAATATTTTCATTTTTGCGGGAGAAAAATCAATTTTATTAAGATCTGCTCTTGAATTTAATTGATTGAAACTAATTTCGAATTTAATTCATTTAAATGGCAATTGATTGTTCAAGTCATTTGAATGAATTCAATATCAATTCTATTAAAACGAATTAGAAATGAATTGCGATTTACTATAATAAATCTTATATGAATCAGAAACGAATTACAACTCATTAAAATTTCATTCAATTCTTTTTTGTTGCGAAAAGAATTAATTAAAAAATTAATCTAAATCGTAACGAATAAAAATCAAGAAAGAATGATTCAATTATAGCTCTATTAAGCACATACTTAAATAGTCATTGAAGACTTAAGAAACCTTTGAAAATCTTAATTTTAAATATTTGAGTATATTTTTGGTTTGACTATCTATATCGGCTATGCCGAATTTTACATACCCTTCACCATCTATGTTAATCTAGTTTAGTGAAGTAAGTCCAATCAAAAAAGAAAATATTGGGATGACAAAGAATTAAAAAAAAAATTGGTACTGCATGTCTATCATTTTACATTAAAATTCAATCGGTTCTTACAGGGTTAAGCATTTTTAAGAATTTTAGTATTTCTTTAAAGATCTCGTCAAAAGCCTTAAATGATACCCACATTGATATTTTAAAAAATTTTAAATTTCAGAGCCCCGTGACTCGGAAAATATATGTGAACACCAATTTTTTCAATTAATGTTTTTTCTTTTTATTCTCTATCACCCCATATTATTATTTTTTTGATTGGAGTTACTTTATTTTTCCAAGTGACATGAAAAAGCTAGAGGTAGGCGTGGTGTTTTACCTGCTGCCACGAAGGTGATGGACCGGTCGTGCTGATTTCTAATAGCACCTCTTTCCACACTATATCTGATCCATTGACATCTTTATTTAATTTAACATCTAATTTAACATCCATAATCTTCTTTTTGTGTTTTTTTTTTCACTAAATCGTTGTTCATTTTCTTTATTATTCCTTTTAAAGTTTTTAGCAATTAAATTTATTTGTTTCTGCGTCAAAAAACTAAAAATGTTTTATATATTTTTACAAGTTTTTACTTCAGGAAGCCGCGTTTATTTGCCTATGTAAAATAAAATCAAGCGGAAAAAAGTGCAGCTGTTTGCCGCCCGCGTCCACATCCATAAGAAGTCGGAATTTATATACTTGATGGGGTCGGAAGTGGTTATTGTAGAAATAATACACGGAATGATAAACTTAATTATACCCTTTTTCCCTTTTTGTAGTGAAAGGTATAAAAATGTATTAATTATTCTTTTTTTCCCTTAACCTTCAATTTTTAATAACTTTGTCTGGAATAATTATAAAAAAAAATCTCTTCAATTTAGATTGTCCCTCCACTATTTTTTGTTTTCCGTTCTACACCAATTTATAAGGAGACAGTAGAATCAAACACACAATTTTATTCACGGAATTTAAATAAGTAAAGACTGTTTATTGCCCTTAAGGCTCTAATAAACATAGCGCTAGAATTTTTTAATCATTTGTGTATATTTCAAGGTTTTCCTTTATTTATTGCAACTTCCACCACTTGTGTGTACTTTTTGTTTACAGGGTAGCCCCTTTCTTACACTTCGCAACCGTATTGTTCCGGTAAAAATCTGACTATTCAAACTAGCATGCGTCTTTAAAGGTGTGGCCCTTTAGACTTCAATTGACAAACTATTACTTCCGCATTGTGAATAAAACACGGTTTCGACAATAACAGATAGCTTTTGTGCTGATTATCAAAGTTTTTAGTTTTTTTTGAAAGGTTATGCTTAAAGGTTGGTCTCATTTTAGAAGCACCTCATAATTTTAAAAATTAAGGGGTATCCCCATCACACATGCATTTTTTACGTTTTTTTTTGAACCGCTAAGGGTGCCGCTTTAAAATTTACTTTACTTTCAAATAGTACAAAGTAATACAATAATAAATCTTATAATTAAAGGGTGTGATGTAAATTGACTTTATGAGCCTTTAGTTTTCACAGTTATTCGGAAAAGCTTAAAAATTGGACAGAATATCGATTACTATGATCGTTAAAATAACATGTAAAGTTATTCAAAATTATAAAATTAATGTGTGTCGCAATAGTTCATTTAATGATGTATGATGATGATGATGTGGCCATATTTTTGAAGAGTTGTAGGCAGACGGTTGAAATTTACAAAGAACTTATATTGCTTAGTCCGCTATAAAAACGAGCATAAAATCTTAATTTAAAAATTAGAGGGTGTCCCTAGATGTGATTCAATGTATGTGGCCAAACTTTTTAACCTTTATAGACAGACAGCTGAAATTTAAAAGGAACCTGTATTGGTAAGTTCATTATAACAACAAGTATAGAATTTTAATTTAGAGATTAAAAGGTGTTCCCAAAATTGATGCATTTTGACCTATGTATATTGCCTTTCTTTTAAACCGTTATATACAAACATTTTAAAATTTGACAGAATGTTCACTCGTTGATATGACGTATAAAAAAGTATTAATATATGTAAAATTATAAATTAAAGGGTGTTACAAGAGTTGATGTAATTCGCTGTATGTTGCCAAAGTGTTGAACACTTATATTCAGATTGTAGAAGTTTACAAAAAGCTTGTACTGCTGGATTCGCTAATCAAAGAAGACAGACAGCTGAAATTTACAAGGAAACTCCATTGTTAAGTCCACTATTACAAAAATTATACACGTTGAATTAAGAAATTAAGAGGTGTTCCTATAATTATTTTGCTTTGCGTGAGAGCTACATTAAATAGAAAATATTATTACTTCAATAAATAATTTAGTGATTGCATTATGCAAATCACGGAGGTATCATGTTTGAAATACAGTATTTACGTTCCTCAAGTATTAATACAAAAAATTTAAAATTTTTTATATGACATAAATGCTAATTTACCTTTATGGTATTAACACAACTGGGATGAACGACGAACTTTGCAGAGCACTACGAATTCGTCATTCAGCCATCTTTGCTTAAATTCGTCGGCTCTAACTTAATTAGGACGACAAAATTATTTATAAATAAATTTGAAAATATATTTTTATTTACATATGCCACTTGCTAGAGTGGCCAAAGGATAGTTGTTGCTAGTGTAGGTAAATATTTCGCTGTCAAGCAACACTTATTATACTTAACGACTCTATACAGAAATAAATATTATAAAAATACTTTATGAGAGTATAAAAATTTAGCATATTTCATTTCATATAAATAGCAGTTACAACTGATTAATACCTTTTAGAAATATACGAAGAACACTGATGTTGCCGTATTTAACTTAAGCCAAAACTAAAAATAGAAATAAAAATTCATTTAAAAACTAACTGCCGTATTCATAAAATAATAAAATCGATTTTAGGTTAAATTTGTATGGAAAAAAATGTATAAACATTTTTCAAAGTTGTTTGTTGTTTATGAATATGGCAATAATAGTTAAACATAATAAAAATAAAAGAGAATTTAAAATTAAACATATTTTAAAAATAGTATATTTTTTATACATGGGCTATAAATAGAAACACTTTAAAACAGTCCCTCTACACAAAAATATACGATCCCAGAAAAACACTGGACTTAGTGTTTAGCATGAATAAATCATCATGGTTAAAATTAAAATTATGTGCAGTTATCTTTTAAGATTAGTTGTAGCAAAATCGTGAAGTTTTAATTTGTTTTTATTTATTCTTAAAAAAATAAAAACAAAACAACTATTAAACTTTTGTTAAAAAAAAAAGTAGAATTCTGTTTTAAGAGTCTCTAGCATAACAAAATTACTTAAAACTGATTAAATACAGCATAAACCAACACATATAGTGCAATGCTCTAAAGATACCCAATTAAATAAATTTTATTTATTTAATAATGTCAACATTATTAGGGATAGGAGAAGTACGTAAAATTAAACTTGGTATGTTTAGAGTTCAGTTTACAAAAATAAATTAGCGTAGAGTGCAACTCAACTTACTTTTTTGTTCTTCGTAAATTATTTATTTTTATTAAAGCTTTTTGAAAAACGTACAGAAATTAAAAATCCCTAAACATTTCTTTTTGTTTGTATATAATATAAAATATATTTAATATTTTGTGCTTCTTCCTAGTGAAAAATTTTTTTTTCGTTTTTAAGGCCTCGTTATGCGAACGTTGATGTAAGAAAAACTTAACGTATTTTAACGTACGGTCGTTTATGTACTTATAGAAACTTTACAAATGTGACGCATGTCAATAAAATAAACAAAAATAAAACATTGTGCAGCACAATTTGTTCGTGTATGATTATAATTTTGTTTGTAATTTTAATTTCAAAAACCCGAAAAGAAATAAGTACAATTGTTTTGCAAAAAAAACTATAAAAGCTAAAATATTAAATTATAAAACATAACACAATTTTTTTTTTTTTTTTTTTTTGAAATCTTAATTTAATAATGGCTGGGGTATATAACCATATCGCCAGGGTATCCCACAAGTATTTTGATATAACTAGTCTCTCCAGGAACTGCACATCGACCTATACCTTCGTATAGGAAGTGGAAATTCCTGTAGAATGAAAAACGTGCGCGTTGCGACTTCAAATATAACCTCACTTTTTTGAAAAAAGGAAAATCTGCTCGCACGCAGATGTTCCCCCTTCGAGATAAAGTAATAAACTGTAACACAATTTTCAATTTGCTGCAGCTGTTCAGAACAGTGTTGAGATTTGTGGCATAGTTGCGGGCACTGTTTCGTACATGTAAATTTGAAAAAAGTACTAAATTAGCTTCGAAAGATATTTTACATTGCAATATGTGCAATGTATTGACTAATTTAAATGTCTATTTTAAAAAATATTATTATGTATTTAATATAACTATTTATTTAATATACTTTTATGAAGCAAAATGATGAAAACTGATGAATGATACAATTATTATCAATTACTTCAAAAGTACCTAAAACGGGCAAATGTGCCGTAATGGTACTTAACACATAGAATTCCAGCACTGTCTTAGGAATGTCACGTAACAACCCCGTCAAAACCTATTTTATACAGGTTGAAGCGTTCCGAAAACGTGACAGTTAATTTCGGTAAGCGTTTGCATTGTTTTAGTATATTTAAAAACAAACGGCCCACAGAGGAGTATTTGACCCAAAAAGCTGGCCAAAAAGGCAAAAATTAATTTGATGAAATCCTAAGAAAAAATTACGCAGATCGGTAGAGAACAAAATTCTACATCATATCGTGCAATTTAAAGAGTGTAAGTTAAGATTTGTAGTTGTGGGACGCTGTTAAAGTCAGGAAAGTGAAGAAAATTGCATGCGTTTTTATTGAATTTTTTCGATTTCATGATATTTATATGATATTTTTTTATGGCTAAACGAATAGAGGTATTACATTGACTTTTTTTTGCCTGAAAGATTTCATCAGCAGCTATTTTCAGTATTTAAAAAGAAAAAATTATCTTAAATATTTATTTTTAAAATTTTAATTATAAAAAAAACTATGTATTTAAATATATTAATTCTTACCGAAAACTAAAAAGGAAAAGCTTTTTGAAAGTGAAGGTAGCTGTTATACAAATAATGTTATATACCACAATAAAATATGAAATCTCTAATTTAAGAAAAAAGAAAAAAAGTTTGCGCAAGTTTGCGCCATTATTTTTGGTGATTTTTTGAAAATTTTACCTTTTTCCTATTTTTGCTCATAAGGCACTTTTTCTTATACTTTATTGTCGTCATAAACTTTTGTGTTTTCGAATTATTGATGTGAAATATTATTTAATCACTTTTAACAACTACCAACATGATGGATTACCTGCCTTTAAAGAGAAATTTCTTAGAATTCAGTTCTTACTTTATAAATTCAAATTTACTAACTGTAAGTCAACCCACGCATACACACCTATTAAACTGTTTTTGTTGACCAGCGGTCTATGTAATACTTCATCGTCTTCAGGACACTTTATTTATTCTGAAAATATAGTTAGATATAAACATACCTAATTTAAAAGGGTTACAAATCAAAATTACATTTAAAAACGGTGCAGGTATATAAAAAATGCACCCAAGTATCAGGTTATTAACTAATTAACGGAAAAATGCACTTTAAAAAATATACGTATATGGCTTATTGCGCAAAATTCTTATTATAAGAGTTTTGCAACTTTGAGAGATAACATGGAAAAAATTACACAAGATTTGAGTTATTCCAAATAGTACAGGAATCTAATGCTAGAATCATTGGCGAGAAGTTGCAGTTTTTAGCTAGTAAATTGTGTGCGATTTCAGAATGCCAGGGAGATGGGGATATACAAGCAGTAATGCAGTGTGTTATAAATTTCAAAAATTGTTTCAAAAGATATTGGGGTTTAGCACAACGAAAAGAGGACCGATTTTTAAGCACGTATGCTAAATGGCTGGAAGGAACTGTGACAATACCAGTATTTGGCAGTTCATCTTCAGGGCGACCAAAAAAATTATTTAATGAAGCAAGTGAAAGAGAAGAAATTCGTCAGCAATTAACAACAGAGGAGATCACATTTACTGCATCAATGAGCCAGATGCGGCTAAATTAATAATGGATATAACACGATCTCCAAGAAAAGCAAAAATTTACAAGTGATCGTTAACAACTTCCGAAGTCAACACAGTCAATAAGTTTTCAACGGAGGGTGCTTTAGCATTGTTCATAAATGCTGAACTCACGAAAAACCAATATGAAATTTTATACAACGCCAACAAAATTGTATATCCATTGTATTTAATAATATAAAATAAATATTAGAAGGGAACATGTTTTTGCTTATTTGGTTGTTTATTCCTTATAGGAAGCCAAGCTACGAGACCAATTTTTATAAATATTTAATATTGGATATATTATAATTTTGACAAAGGAGACATTGTAACATCCATAAGAAGCTTTGTTTTATTTCCCTGTATCTACACAACTACAATAGTTCGACTATCTAAATTTAATTTGACTTGCTCTTAGAATAAAGTACAGTTGCAAATCAAATTTTGGCGGAATGCGAGGGGGAGAACGGCATACGTAATAATAAATAATTTTTCTAAAAATACACAACAAATATATAAAAATAAATTCTCTTCAAAATGAAAAAAAAAAACAAAGTTCTAAATAGTGGTTGGGTGGGTGGTTGGTGGGTGGGGGGTGTGAAAAATAACACTAACCCAATAATAATCTGCCACTACCTTTTTTTTATCAAACTAAAGCTAAAACTATCAAAAAAGTTAAACTTTTAAAACAAAAACCACGCTTAATAATTTTGGCCAGCTTTTTGGGTCAAATACTCCTCTGTGCGGCCGTTAGGTTAGCTTAAGTAGACGTTCGCGTAATTGTACCTTTAGTCTTAATTTAATTTTGTTGTTTTGTGCTCTTAAGAACACACAAGCTATAAACAAATTTAAAAAGTTTTGTAGGATAGAGCAATATAAAATTATTAAAAAGTAAACAAAGTTTTCTAGAAAATAATGGAAAATTTTTAAGTTTTTAAATTTTTTTTCTTCAGATTGAGCAGGAAAGCAGAAATGGGTTGATTTAAAAAACTTAAAAAAGTAAAAAAGTGATTGTCAGAGAGTTTGAAAAGGATAAGTTTATTTGTTTAGGCAATTCTTAGGAAAACTAGTAATTTAGAATGAGCTTTATGTAAAAAAGTAAATAACGTAAAAGTATCAGGGAGCTCAAACGAAATTCAGTGACCTTACGACAAAATAGTAAATAAGAATTTCGGTAAAAATGCTTTCTGGCTTGTAATTGCCCGATGCTCTTTTCTGTGAATTTGTTATTTGTTTTAAAAGGTATTTTTAGTTCTTAGTTTTATACTCTTCCCACAAAAAGTGAAAAAATGATGTATGTATCTAAATTGTCATTCCGTTTGTAATTTCTACAAAATTCATTTTCGACTCCATAAAATACTATGGATTTGCATAGAGAAGTCGATTGACCGATTGAGTATTTGAGACTACTAAACGATGAACATTGAAAGTATTACAGTCTCTATAGTGCAAAATTTCTGTTTGCATTTTTAGTGCAATCGCATATAGAGGCGCCATCTGTCAGAATCGATTTCAGGATTATTCATAATAAAACGCAAGGCATAGCGCATGCACATTCATGCTAACTTCATATCAATCAGCGAAGAAATGTTTTGTTTATGTGTACCCTTTGTCTAACCAAATTAATATTGATTAATTATGGATATTCCTTGCACTCTTATTTAAAAAATAAATTTGTCACTTTTAAACATTTGAAAAAGTTTTCAAAAAAGGAAATAATAAAAGTAAGTGGTCGTCATTACAATATGCTCTTCTTGAGGAACAAATTTTAAGGAAATATGATTTTAATAAAACTTTTGAAACTCGCTTCTCAATATTGAACATCGAGTTTCGTGTGTTAGAGTCAGGATACTATTCATTTTAAATATTTTTCTATATACTACTGCAACTCGTACAATACATTATTATAATCTTTAAAAGATTATTACTACTATAATTACACTCAAACAATTTGAACATTAACTGTTTGCAGTTTATTTAAGAAGTTTTCAGTAAAGTTAAAAATAAATGAAAATATGGTTGTTTTGGGAAGAACATTTTTATTTAACTTTTTTGGACTGTTGTTAGAAAAACAAACGACATAAAAATACTGATTTTCGGTGCAGTCAAAATTATCAATTAATTTTTACTTTTTTTCAGTAAAAATGAAATACCTAATTAAAAAAAAAGTTCGTCAGTAGAAAATCACTCTTTTACAATAGCTTTAAAATATAAAATAAAAATATAAACTGTTGGAAAATATGTCAGTTACAAAAAAAAAAAAACATTAGAACAAAATAATTTATGTAAGAAAAATATAAAAATATTGGTAAGTATTTTACATATGTAGTATTTAAAATTTGCATTATATAAAAAAAAATATGTTCCCTTTTTGCAGGTAGAGGATAAAGAAAATAAATTCTGTACTATTTAGGCAGGTAGCCGTGGTGCCACAGTCTACTTGGATCCATTGTTGGTCCGAAATTAAGGTCAGTAATTTACATTTTTTAATTACAGATATATCGCTTATTTAGTAATATAACGCCATAACTGGAAATTTAAAATGTTGGTGTTAATCATGCAGATTTTTTGCCATATTTTTTATGCCTTTTATACTTTTACTTTTGAAGAGAACGGGCCGTTATTTCATTTCATGTATAGAAACTTTGCTTGTCAATAAGAACAACAAATTTCAGTTGTGGAGTAAACTTCATAACGTGAATATCACATCGCTTTCTACAACATCGTGACATTTCGTTTTGTGACTGTATATATAAAAGGTGATCTTTTTAAAATGTATTATCTCGCAATGATTTTTTTGAGTTAAGACGTTCTAGTAGTGAATGAGCGATATGTACTTTAAGTATTGGTTGCACAAATATAAACAATATTTTAAAAGTACATTATTTTTTCAGCATGGAATAATCCTGAAATCCGATGATTTTCAAGAAGAAACAAAAATAAGAAGAAAAAAATATTTGTGTCAAAATATGTAGAATAAATAATCAGTAAATAAAGTAATAACTTTTAATGTTTAAAATAAATAAATAATAAAATAAGAACAACAAATTTCAGTTGTGGAGTAAACTTCATAACGTGAATATCACATCGCTTTCTACAACATCGTGACATTTCGTTTTGTGACTGTATATATGAAAGGTGATCTTTTTAAAATGTATTATCTCGCAATGATTTTTTTGAGTTAAGACGTTCTAGTAGTGAATGAGCGATATGTACTTTAAGTATTGGTTGCACAAATATAAACAATATTTTAAAAGTACATTATTTTTTCAGCATGGAATAATCCTGAAATCCGATGATTTTCAAGAAGAAACAAAAATAAGAAGAAAAAAATATTTGTGTCAAAATATGTAGAATAAATAATCAGTAAATAAAGTAATAACTTTTAATGTTTAAAATAAATAAATAATAAAATAAGAACAACAAATTTCAGTTGTGGAGTAAACTTCATAACGTGAATATCACATCGCTTTCTACAACATCGTGACATTTCGTTTTGTGACTGTATATATGAAAGGTGATCTTTTTAAAATGTATTATCTCGCAATGATTTTTTTGAGTTAAGACGTTCTAGTAGTGAATGAGCGATATGTACTTTAAGTATTGGTTGCACAAATATAAACAATATTTTAAAAGTACATTATTTTTTCAGCATGGAATAATCCTGAAATCCGATGATTTTCAAGAAGAAACAAAAATAAGAAGAAAAAAATATTTGTGTCAAAATATGTAGAATAAATAATCAGTAAATAAAGTAATAACTTTTAATGTTTAAAATAAATAAATAATAAAATAAGAACAACAAATTTCAGTTGTGGAGTAAACTTCATAACGTGAATATCACATCGCTTTCTACAACATCGTGACATTTCGTTTTGTGACTGTATATATGAAAGGTGATCTTTTTAAAATGTATTATCTCGCAATGATTTTTTTGAGTTAAGACGTTCTAGTAGTGAATGAGCGATATGTACTTTAAGTATTGGTTGCACAAATATAAACAATATTTTAAAAGTACATTATTTTTTCAGCATGGAATAATCCTGAAATCCGATGATTTTCAAGAAGAAACAAAAATAAGAAGAAAAAAATATTTGTGTCAAAATATGTAGAATAAATAATCAGTAAATAAAGTAATAACTTTTAATGTTTAAAATAAATAAATAATAAAATAAGAACAACAAATTTCAGTTGTGGAGTAAACTTCATAACGTGAATATCACATCGCTTTCTACAACATCGTGACATTTCGTTTTGTGACTGTATATATGAAAGGTGATCTTTTTAAAATGTATTATCTCGCAATGATTTTTTTGAGTTAAGACGTTCTAGTAGTGAATGAGCGATATGTACTTTAAGTATTGGTTGCACAAATATAAACAATATTTTAAAAGTACATTATTTTTTCAGCATGGAATAATCCTGAAATCCGATGATTTTCAAGAAGAAACAAAAATAAGAAGAAAAAAATTATTTGTGTCAAAATATGTAGAATAAATAATCAGTAAATAAAGTAATAACTTTTAATGTTTAAAATAAATAAATAATAAAATAAGAACAACAAATTTCAGTTGTGGAGTAAACTTCATAACGTGAATATCACATCGCTTTCTACAACATCGTGACATTTCGTTTTGTGACTGTATATATGAAAGGTGATCTTTTTAAAATGTATTATCTCGCAATGATTTTTTTGAGTTAAGACGTTCTAGTAGTGAATGAGCGATATGTACTTTAAGTATTGGTTGCACAAATATAAACAATATTTTAAAAGTACATTATTTTTTCAGCATGGAATAATCCTGAAATCCGATGATTTTCAAGAAGAAACAAAAATAAGAAGAAAAAAATATTTGTGTCAAAATATGTAGAATAAATAATCAGTAAATAAAGTAATAACTTTTAATGTTTAAAATAAATAAATAATAAAATAAGAACAACAAATTTCAGTTGTGGAGTAAACTTCATAACGTGAATATCACATCGCTTTCTACAACATCGTGACATTTCGTTTTGTGACTGTATATATGAAAGGTGATCTTTTTAAAATGTATTATCTCGCAATGATTTTTTTGAGTTAAGACGTTCTAGTAGTGAATGAGCGATATGTACTTTAAGTATTGGTTGCACAAATATAAACAATATTTTAAAAGTACATTATTTTTTCAGCATGGAATAATCCTGAAATCCGATGATTTTCAAGAAGAAACAAAAATAAGAAGAAAAAAATATTTGTGTCAAAATATGTAGAATAAATAATCAGTAAATAAAGTAATAACTTTTAATGTTTAAAATAAATAAATAATAAAATAAGAACAACAAATTTCAGTTGTGGAGTAAACTTCATAACGTGAATATCACATCGCTTTCTACAACATCGTGACATTTCGTTTTGTGACTGTATATATGAAAGGTGATCTTTTTAAAATGTATTATCTCGCAATGATTTTTTTGAGTTAAGACGTTCTAGTAGTGAATGAGCGATATGTACTTTAAGTATTGGTTGCACAAATATAAACAATATTTTAAAAGTACATTATTTTTTCAGCATGGAATAATCCTGAAATCCGATGATTTTCAAGAAGAAACAAAAATAAGAAGAAAAAAATTATTTGTGTCAAAATATGTAGAATAAATAATCAGTAAATAAAGTAATAACTTTTAATGTTTAAAATAAATAAATAATAAAATAAGAACAACAAATTTCAGTTGTGGAGTAAACTTCATAACGTGAATATCACATCGCTTTCTACAACATCGTGACATTTCGTTTTGTGACTGTATATATGAAAGGTGATCTTTTTAAAATGTATTATCTCGCAATGATTTTTTTGAGTTAAGACGTTCTAGTAGTGAATGAGCGATATGTACTTTAAGTATTGGTTGCACAAATATAAACAATATTTTAAAAGTACATTATTTTTTCAGCATGGAATAATCCTGAAATCCGATGATTTTCAAGAAGAAACAAAAATAAGAAGAAAAAAATATTTGTGTCAAAATATGTAGAATAAATAATCAGTAAATAAAGTAATAACTTTTAATGTTTAAAATAAATAAATAATAAAATAAGAACAACAAATTTCAGTTGTGGAGTAAACTTCATAACGTGAATATCACATCGCTTTCTACAACATCGTGACATTTCGTTTTGTGACTGTATATATGAAAGGTGATCTTTTTAAAATGTATTATCTCGCAATGATTTTTTTGAGTTAAGACGTTCTAGTAGTGAATGAGCGATATGTACTTTAAGTATTGGTTGCACAAATATAAACAATATTTTAAAAGTACATTATTTTTTCAGCATGGAATAATCCTGAAATCCGATGATTTTCAAGAAGAAACAAAAATAAGAAGAAAAAAATATTTGTGTCAAAATATGTAGAATAAATAATCAGTAAATAAAGTAATAACTTTTAATGTTTAAAATAAATAAATAATAAAATAAGAACAACAAATTTCAGTTGTGGAGTAAACTTCATAACGTGAATATCACATCGCTTTCTACAACATCGTGACATTTCGTTTTGTGACTGTATATATGAAAGGTGATCTTTTTAAAATGTATTATCTCGCAATGATTTTTTTGAGTTAAGACGTTCTAGTAGTGAATGAGCGATATGTACTTTAAGTATTGGTTGCACAAATATAAACAATATTTTAAAAGTACATTATTTTTTCAGCATGGAATAATCCTGAAATCCGATGATTTTCAAGAAGAAACAAAAATAAGAAGAAAAAAATTATTTGTGTCAAAATATGTAGAATAAATAATCAGTAAATAAAGTAATAACTTTTAATGTTTAAAATAAATAAATAATAAAATAAGAACAACAAATTTCAGTTGTGGAGTAAACTTCATAACGTGAATATCACATCGCTTTCTACAACATCGTGACATTTCGTTTTGTGACTGTATATATGAAAGGTGATCTTTTTAAAATGTATTATCTCGCAATGATTTTTTTGAGTTAAGACGTTCTAGTAGTGAATGAGCGATATGTACTTTAAGTATTGGTTGCACAAATATAAACAATATTTTAAAAGTACATTATTTTTTCAGCATGGAATAATCCTGAAATCCGATGATTTTCAAGAAGAAACAAAAATAAGAAGAAAAAAATATTTGTGTCAAAATATGTAGAATAAATAATCAGTAAATAAAGTAATAACTTTTAATGTTTAAAATAAATAAATAATAAAATAAGAACAACAAATTTCAGTTGTGGAGTAAACTTCATAACGTGAATATCACATCGCTTTCTACAACATCGTGACATTTCGTTTTGTGACTGTATATATGAAAGGTGATCTTTTTAAAATGTATTATCTCGCAATGATTTTTTTGAGTTAAGACGTTCTAGTAGTGAATGAGCGATATGTACTTTAAGTATTGGTTGCACAAATATAAACAATATTTTAAAAGTACATTATTTTTTCAGCATGGAATAATCCTGAAATCCGATGATTTTCAAGAAGAAACAAAAATAAGAAGAAAAAAATTATTTGTGTCAAAATATGTAGAATAAATAATCAGTAAATAAAGTAATAACTTTTAATGTTTAAAATAAATAAATAATAAAATAAGAACAACAAATTTCAGTTGTGGAGTAAACTTCATAACGTGAATATCACATCGCTTTCTACAACATCGTGACATTTCGTTTTGTGACTGTATATATGAAAGGTGATCTTTTTAAAATGTATTATCTCGCAATGATTTTTTTGAGTTAAGACGTTCTAGTAGTGAATGAGCGATATGTACTTTAAGTATTGGTTGCACAAATATAAACAATATTTTAAAAGTACATTATTTTTTCAGCATGGAATAATCCTGAAATCCGATGATTTTCAAGAAGAAACAAAAATAAGAAGAAAAAAATATTTGTGTCAAAATATGTAGAATAAATAATCAGTAAATAAAGTAATAACTTTTAATGTTTAAAATAAATAAATAATAAAATAAGAACAACAAATTTCAGTTGTGGAGTAAACTTCATAACGTGAATATCACATCGCTTTCTACAACATCGTGACATTTCGTTTTGTGACTGTATATATGAAAGGTGATCTTTTTAAAATGTATTATCTCGCAATGATTTTTTTGAGTTAAGACGTTCTAGTAGTGAATGAGCGATATGTACTTTAAGTATTGGTTGCACAAATATAAACAATATTTTAAAAGTACATTATTTTTTCAGCATGGAATAATCCTGAAATCCGATGATTTTCAAGAAGAAACAAAAATAAGAAGAAAAAAATATTTGTGTCAAAATATGTAGAATAAATAATCAGTAAATAAAGTAATAACTTTTAATGTTTAAAATAAATAAATAATAAAATAAGAACAACAAATTTCAGTTGTGGAGTAAACTTCATAACGTGAATATCACATCGCTTTCTACAACATCGTGACATTTCGTTTTGTGACTGTATATATGAAAGGTGATCTTTTTAAAATGTATTATCTCGCAATGATTTTTTTGAGTTAAGACGTTCTAGTAGTGAATGAGCGATATGTACTTTAAGTATTGGTTGCACAAATATAAACAATATTTTAAAAGTACATTATTTTTTCAGCATGGAATAATCCTGAAATCCGATGATTTTCAAGAAGAAACAAAAATAAGAAGAAAAAAATTATTTGTGTCAAAATATGTAGAATAAATAATCAGTAAATAAAGTAATAACTTTTAATGTTTAAAATAAATAAATAATAAAATAAGAACAACAAATTTCAGTTGTGGAGTAAACTTCATAACGTGAATATCACATCGCTTTCTACAACATCGTGACATTTCGTTTTGTGACTGTATATATGAAAGGTGATCTTTTTAAAATGTATTATCTCGCAATGATTTTTTTGAGTTAAGACGTTCTAGTAGTGAATGAGCGATATGTACTTTAAGTATTGGTTGCACAAATATAAACAATATTTTAAAAGTACATTATTTTTTCAGCATGGAATAATCCTGAAATCCGATGATTTTCAAGAAGAAACAAAAATAAGAAGAAAAAAATATTTGTGTCAAAATATGTAGAATAAATAATCAGTAAATAAAGTAATAACTTTTAATGTTTAAAATAAATAAATAATAAAATAAGAACAACAAATTTCAGTTGTGGAGTAAACTTCATAACGTGAATATCACATCGCTTTCTACAACATCGTGACATTTCGTTTTGTGACTGTATATATGAAAGGTGATCTTTTTAAAATGTATTATCTCGCAATGATTTTTTTGAGTTAAGACGTTCTAGTAGTGAATGAGCGATATGTACTTTAAGTATTGGTTGCACAAATATAAACAATATTTTAAAAGTACATTATTTTTTCAGCATGGAATAATCCTGAAATCCGATGATTTTCAAGAAGAAACAAAAATAAGAAGAAAAAAATATTTGTGTCAAAATATGTAGAATAAATAATCAGTAAATAAAGTAATAACTTTTAATGTTTAAAATAAATAAATAATAAAATAAGAACAACAAATTTCAGTTGTGGAGTAAACTTCATAACGTGAATATCACATCGCTTTCTACAACATCGTGACATTTCGTTTTGTGACTGTATATATGAAAGGTGATCTTTTTAAAATGTATTATCTCGCAATGATTTTTTTGAGTTAAGACGTTCTAGTAGTGAATGAGCGATATGTACTTTAAGTATTGGTTGCACAAATATAAACAATATTTTAAAAGTACATTATTTTTTCAGCATGGAATAATCCTGAAATCCGATGATTTTCAAGAAGAAACAAAAATAAGAAGAAAAAAATATTTGTGTCAAAATATGTAGAATAAATAATCAGTAAATAAAGTAATAACTTTTAATGTTTAAAATAAATAAATAATAAAATAAGAACAACAAATTTCAGTTGTGGAGTAAACTTCATAACGTGAATATCACATCGCTTTCTACAACATCGTGACATTTCGTTTTGTGACTGTATATATGAAAGGTGATCTTTTTAAAATGTATTATCTCGCAATGATTTTTTTGAGTTAAGACGTTCTAGTAGTGAATGAGCGATATGTACTTTAAGTATTGGTTGCACAAATATAAACAATATTTTAAAAGTACATTATTTTTTCAGCATGGAATAATCCTGAAATCCGATGATTTTCAAGAAGAAACAAAAATAAGAAGAAAAAAATATTTGTGTCAAAATATGTAGAATAAATAATCAGTAAATAAAGTAATAACTTTTAATGTTTAAAATAAATAAATAATAAAATAAGAACAACAAATTTCAGTTGTGGAGTAAACTTCATAACGTGAATATCACATCGCTTTCTACAACATCGTGACATTTCGTTTTGTGACTGTATATATGAAAGGTGATCTTTTTAAAATGTATTATCTCGCAATGATTTTTTTGAGTTAAGACGTTCTAGTAGTGAATGAGCGATATGTACTTTAAGTATTGGTTGCACAAATATAAACAATATTTTAAAAGTACATTATTTTTTCAGCATGGAATAATCCTGAAATCCGATGATTTTCAAGAAGAAACAAAAATAAGAAGAAAAAAATATTTGTGTCAAAATATGTAGAATAAATAATCAGTAAATAAAGTAATAACTTTTAATGTTTAAAATAAATAAATAATAAAATAAGAACAACAAATTTCAGTTGTGGAGTAAACTTCATAACGTGAATATCACATCGCTTTCTACAACATCGTGACATTTCGTTTTGTGACTGTATATATGAAAGGTGATCTTTTTAAAATGTATTATCTCGCAATGATTTTTTTGAGTTAAGATGTTCTAGTAGTGAATGAGCGATATGTACTTTAAGTATTGGTTGCACAAATATAAACAATATTTTAAAAGTACATTATTTTTTCAGCATGGAATAATCCTGAAATCCGATGATTTTCAAGAAGAAACAAAAATAAGAAGAAAAAAATATTTGTGTCAAAATATGTAGAATAAATAATCAGTAAATAAAGTAATAACTTTTAATGTTTAAAATAAATAAATAATAAAATAAGAACAACAAATTTCAGTTGTGGAGTAAACTTCATAACGTGAATATCACATCGCTTTCTACAACATCGTGACATTTCGTTTTGTGACTGTATATATGAAAGGTGATCTTTTTAAAATGTATTATCTCGCAATGATTTTTTTGAGTTAAGACGTTCTAGTAGTGAATGAGCGATATGTACTTTAAGTATTGGTTGCACAAATATAAACAATATTTTAAAAGTACATTATTTTTTCAGCATGGAATAATCCTGAAATCCGATGATTTTCAAGAAGAAACAAAAATAAGAAGAAAAAAATATTTGTGTCAAAATATGTAGAATAAATAATCAGTAAATAAAGTAATAACTTTTAATGTTTAAAATAAATAAATAATAAAATAAGAACAACAAATTTCAGTTGTGGAGTAAACTTCATAACGTGAATATCACATCGCTTTCTACAACATCGTGACATTTCGTTTTGTGACTGTATATATGAAAGGTGATCTTTTTAAAATGTATTATCTCGCAATGATTTTTTTGAGTTAAGACGTTCTAGTAGTGAATGAGCGATATGTACTTTAAGTATTGGTTGCACAAATATAAACAATATTTTAAAAGTACATTATTTTTTCAGCATGGAATAATCCTGAAATCCGATGATTTTCAAGAAGAAATAAAAATAAGAAGAAAAAAATATTTGTGTCAAAATATGTAGAATAAATAATCAGTAAATAAAGTAATAACTTTTAATGTTTAAAATAAATAAATAATAAAATAAGAACAACAAATTTCAGTTGTGGAGTAAACTTCATAACGTGAATATCACATCGCTTTCTACAACATCGTGACATTTCGTTTTGTGACTGTATATATGAAAGGTGATCTTTTTAAAATGTATTATCTCGCAATGATTTTTTTGAGTTAAGACGTTCTAGTAGTGAATGAGCGATATGTACTTTAAGTATTGGTTGCACAAATATAAACAATATTTTAAAAGTACATTATTTTTTCAGCATGGAATAATCCTGAAATCCGATGATTTTCAAGAAGAAACAAAAATAAGAAGAAAAAAATATTTGTGTCAAAATATGTAGAATAAATAATCAGTAAATAAAGTAATAACTTTTAATGTTTAAAATAAATAAATAATAAAATAAGAACAACAAATTTCAGTTGTGGAGTAAACTTCATAACGTGAATATCACATCGCTTTCTACAACATCGTGACATTTCGTTTTGTGACTGTATATATGAAAGGTGATCTTTTTAAAATGTATTATCTCGCAATGATTTTTTTGAGTTAAGACGTTCTAGTAGTGAATGAGCGATATGTACTTTAAGTATTGGTTGCACAAATATAAACAATATTTTAAAAGTACATTATTTTTTCAGCATGGAATAATCCTGAAATCCGATGATTTTCAAGAAGAAACAAAAATAAGAAGAAAAAAATATTTGTGTCAAAATATGTAGAATAAATAATCAGTAAATAAAGTAATAACTTTTAATGTTTAAAATAAATAAATAATAAAATAAGAACAACAAATTTCAGTTGTGGAGTAAACTTCATAACGTGAATATCACATCGCTTTCTACAACATCGTGACATTTCGTTTTGTGACTGTATATATGAAAGGTGATCTTTTTAAAATGTATTATCTCGCAATGATTTTTTTGAGTTAAGACGTTCTAGTAGTGAATGAGCGATATGTACTTTAAGTATTGGTTGCACAAATATAAACAATATTTTAAAAGTACATTATTTTTTCAGCATGGAATAATCCTGAAATCCGATGATTTTCAAGAAGAAACAAAAATAAGAAGAAAAAAATATTTGTGTCAAAATATGTAGAATAAATAATCAGTAAATAAAGTAATAACTTTTAATGTTTAAAATAAATAAATAATAAAATAAGAACAACAAATTTCAGTTGTGGAGTAAACTTCATAACGTGAATATCACATCGCTTTCTACAACATCGTGACATTTCGTTTTGTGACTGTATATATGAAAGGTGATCTTTTTAAAATGTATTATCTCGCAATGATTTTTTTGAGTTAAGACGTTCTAGTAGTGAATGAGCGATATGTACTTTAAGTATTGGTTGCACAAATATAAACAATATTTTAAAAGTACATTATTTTTTCAGCATGGAATAATCCTGAAATCCGATGATTTTCAAGAAGAAACAAAAATAAGAAGAAAAAAATATTTGTGTCAAAATATGTAGAATAAATAATCAGTAAATAAAGTAATAACTTTTAATGTTTAAAATAAATAAATAATAAAATAAGAACAACAAATTTCAGTTGTGGAGTAAACTTCATAACGTGAATATCACATCGCTTTCTACAACATCGTGACATTTCGTTTTGTGACTGTATATATGAAAGGTGATCTTTTTAAAATGTATTATCTCGCAATGATTTTTTTGAGTTAAGACGTTCTAGTAGTGAATGAGCGATATGTACTTTAAGTATTGGTTGCACAAATATAAACAATATTTTAAAAGTACATTATTTTTTCAGCATGGAATAATCCTGAAATCCGATGATTTTCAAGAAGAAACAAAAATAAGAAGAAAAAAATATTTGTGTCAAAATATGTAGAATAAATAATCAGTAAATAAAGTAATAACTTTTAATGTTTAAAATAAATAAATAATAAAATAAGAACAACAAATTTCAGTTGTGGAGTAAACTTCATAACGTGAATATCACATCGCTTTCTACAACATCGTGACATTTCGTTTTGTGACTGTATATATGAAAGGTGATCTTTTTAAAATGTATTATCTCGCAATGATTTTTTTGAGTTAAGACGTTCTAGTAGTGAATGAGCGATATGTACTTTAAGTATTGGTTGCACAAATATAAACAATATTTTAAAAGTACATTATTTTTTCAGCATGGAATAATCCTGAAATCCGATGATTTTCAAGAAGAAACAAAAATAAGAAGAAAAAAATATTTGTGTCAAAATATGTAGAATAAATAATCAGTAAATAAAGTAATAACTTTTAATGTTTAAAATAAATAAATAATAAAATAAGAACAACAAATTTCAGTTGTGGAGTAAACTTCATAACGTGAATATCACATCGCTTTCTACAACATCGTGACATTTCGTTTTGTGACTGTATATATGAAAGGTGATCTTTTTAAAATGTATTATCTCGCAATGATTTTTTTGAGTTAAGACGTTCTAGTAGTGAATGAGCGATATGTACTTTAAGTATTGGTTGCACAAATATAAACAATATTTTAAAAGTACATTATTTTTTCAGCATGGAATAATCCTGAAATCCGATGATTTTCAAGAAGAAACAAAAATAAGAAGAAAAAAATTATTTGTGTCAAAATATGTAGAATAAATAATCAGTAAATAAAGTAATAACTTTTAATGTTTAAAATAAATAAATAATAAAATAAGAACAACAAATTTCAGTTGTGGAGTAAACTTCATAACGTGAATATCACATCGCTTTCTACAACATCGTGACATTTCGTTTTGTGACTGTATATATGAAAGGTGATCTTTTTAAAATGTATTATCTCGCAATGATTTTTTTGAGTTAAGACGTTCTAGTAGTGAATGAGCGATATGTACTTTAAGTATTGGTTGCACAAATATAAACAATATTTTAAAAGTACATTATTTTTTCAGCATGGAATAATCCTGAAATCCGATGATTTTCAAGAAGAAACAAAAATAAGAAGAAAAAAATATTTGTGTCAAAATATGTAGAATAAATAATCAGTAAATAAAGTAATAACTTTTAATGTTTAAAATAAATAAATAATCTGTAGTTTTTATTTTTTTGGTAGGTTATTTTTTGGAGAGTTGAAATAAAAGAAAAAGCTGTTAATTTTACTGTTTTAGTAGTTTAAATTTTATAAATTAAAATAAATACAAAAACAGTTATTATTAATGTTTTGGTAGGTTACATTTTGTTAGTTGAAATAAATGAAAAAACAGTACTTTTTACTTTTCTGGTAGGTTGTTTTTTCGTGCGTTGGAATAAAAGAAATAATACTTGTTTTTACATATTTTGTTAGTTAAAAAATCAACATTCAAAAACAATTGTGAATTACATTTAATTTAAATGAAATGTAAGTGGACCGTTTTTTAAATGAAAAAGTAGTTGTTTAAAGTGTTTTTTCATTTAAATTTACCTACGTAATATTTTGAGTGTATTATAAGTGCATACCTTGAGCAGCAATATCATTTAGTTTTTTACTATTTTTAAATTTTAAATATTCAATTTATGCTAACAACTAAAAAACGTCCAAGAATTATAAAACATATAACATAAGTATAAAATTCTTCCAATTAATTTATTTTAATTTTTTATTTTTATTTTTAATGTTGTTTATACTCATTTGTTGAATAGAAAATTAAAAACGTGTGAACATATTTTTATTTATTTTATTTGTAGATATTTATGTAATTTTTTTAAACCAAATATCCTTGGTAACTGCATTTTAATGAATTTTTTATTTTTATTTTTTACTTTTTATGTACAAAAAATATAAAAGTTGTTAAAAAATACAGCACACATGCTTAAACAAATTCTGACATTTTGATATTTGTGTGAATATTAGATCATTGCCTTCAAAAAATTTTTTTATTACATTGGTGGAATAAAACAAATTTAAGTAAAATATTTAAATTTGCATATAGCGGCATTTGTTAATACATCGTAGATTCAATTTTAAAAATTTCCAGACAAACAAAACAAATATGTATTAAATGAGAAATACTTTTGCTTTGCCTTAAAAAAATATGCGGCTGCACTGTATCTTATGTACCTAAAGGTACATATTTAATTTACGATTTTGAAGGAAATCCCTTTTGTTTGCAAGTACAAATTAAAATTTTTGGTGAAATTTTCGGGAATACGAGGGCTGCTCTATATATTTCTGGCCTAATAGTGAAAATGAGAATATTTATAATCAAAAATGGTTTTATTGTTTTTCAAAGTATTCTCAAGCATGATTTATACCTTTTTGCATGCGCTCAAACCAGTTGTCGAAGCACTTTTTCCACTCCGATTGAGTCACCTATAAAACATGGTTTTTGAACACTTCAACAGCTTCTTCTGGCGACGAAAATCGTTGCCCACGCATTTTTTTTCTTGATGTGTGGAAACAAGAAGAAGGCATTAGGTGCTAAGTCAGGGCTGTACGGCGGATGACCCATTAATTCGACGTTTTGGCCGGTCAAAAACGCTCTGGTTTGAGGCGATGTGTGAGAGCTCGCATTGTCATGGTGAAATATGATTCGGCTTCTCTTGTTGGTTTTTCGAATTTCTCCGATGACTTCAGGCAAACAAATTGTAGTGTACCACTCAGAAGTGACCGTCCTACGTTGCTCAAGCGGAACAGTCGCCACATGACCAGTTTTGCCGAAAAAACAGGCGACCATTTGCTTCGAAGTGCTTCTTCCACGAACAACTTTCGTTGGTTGTTGCTCGTCTTTGAAGACCCACACGGTCGATTGTTGTTTCGTTTCGGGCTCTTACGCATAGATCCATGATTCGTCACCTGTGACGATCTTATAAATGTCTTTTGAAGCACCGCAATCGTATTTTTGCAACATTTCTTTGCACCAATCGACACTAGCCTTTTTTTGAGCGACTTTCAAATTGTGCGGGATCCAACGAGAACAAACCTTTTTTACGGCCAGGTGTTCATGCAGTATCGAATGTATGCTGGTGGAAGAAATGTCTAAGGATGTCTCTATCTTTCGGTATGTCGCATGTGGATCTTGCATTATGAGTTCACGCACGGCATCAATGTTCTCTGGCACAACAGCCGTTTTTAGACGACCTTCACGGAATTCGTCTTTGAGCGAGCGTCGGCCACGATTAAATTCATTATACCAATTTTTCACAGTGCTATAGGATGGTGCTTCATCGCCATACAAAGATTTAAGTTCATCAATGCACTCTTGTCGTGATAATTCACGTCGAAAATTGTAAAAAATGATGGCACGAAAATGTTCACGAGTTAATTCCATTTTTTTCTATATTAATTTTTTCAAGTCACTGTAAACAACCCAAATAATGGTCGTACGTCAAAACGTTTTGAGTACGATTATGCTTAAAAATTACAAACTTTTCAATGGAAATGTCAGATTGCACTTGGCAGCACTCAGTGTTGCCAGGCCAGAAATATATATAGCAGCCCTTGTATATGTATTTTAATATACCTCAATCATTTATCGGCTGATGTTGCGAATAAAATTTAATAGCACCACTTTCTTGTCTGAGGACGTTGCAAACCTGATTTCAACCCGATTACGTACAAACGGACGGATAGGTTGGCATCGTTAATCGGCTCCGCTATAAGAATCAAGAATATATATACTTTATGGGGATTAAAACAGAAAAGTGGTTACCAATTCGACTGACTGTTATTTTTTTATATTCGAGCCTCCTTAACTCAGTCATTTCTGAATCGATTTGTTTTTTTTCGAGAGGTAATGTTTACAGGTTGATTTTGAAAACAGTTCATCATCAGAAAAATTAATGTGCATTATAAACCCTAAAAAGACTGCTTTAAAATTAAAAAGAAAACTGTTTTTCACTATAGCTCCCAATGGCAAAAAGTAATAAAAAATAAATCCAAACATTAAAGGGTGTACCCATATTTGATGTAAATTTACCTGTATAGAGTTTTCTTTTGAATTATTATAGGCAATCGCCAGCAATATTATAAATTAGAGGGTGCCCCAATTGTTAATTTAATTTAATGTATTTGGCCATATATCTGTACCTCTATAACTAACTCCACTA
Organism: Gymnosoma rotundatum; assembly: GCA_916610165.2. Taxonomy (NCBI): domain Eukaryota; kingdom Metazoa; phylum Arthropoda; class Insecta; order Diptera; family Tachinidae; genus Gymnosoma; species Gymnosoma rotundatum. Next base: position 105,767,459 of record OU744338.1, read on the forward strand.
CAGCAAAAAATATAAAGTATGGAATTTGAAATTAAAGGTTATCCCAATAGTTGATGTAATTTATTGTATGTGACAAAACCTTTGAACCCTTATAGGCAATTTGTTTTACTCATAATAGGAATTAAGGGATGAAAGATAAAATTTAATAAAAATCCAGATCTTTCGATATTAGAAGAATCTGGCCATATTAAATCGTTTAAAAATAGCAGACGAAGTAGAAAGCCTTGTAAAGCAAAACATCTAATATAGAAAAAGCGTGGGAATAGTAGCAAAGTTTGTTTTGTTTAACAGCATTGCGAAAATATTTTATTTGAGCTTAGTAAATAAAGCTACTTAAAATAAGTAAGAGTGCTATATTCGCCTATGCCGAATTTTATATACCCTTCAGCATATATGTAAATCTAGTTTAGTAAAGTAACTTCAGTCAAAAAAGCAAATATTGGGGTGACAAAGAATTAAAAAATAAACAAACAAAAAAAAAATTAAGTACCACATATATGTGATTTTAAATAAATATACCATCGGCTCTTAATGGGTTAAGCATTTTAAAAAAATCTGGAAAGATCTCTTAATAAGCTTTACAATGATACCCATATTGATATTTTAAAAAATTTGAAAATTTCAGAGCCCCGTAACTCGGAATATATGAGGGAGCGCCAATTTTGATTTGCTGCTTTTTTCTTTTTTAATTCTCTTTCGCTGCATATATTAATTTATGATTGCACTTACCTTTTTGTTCCAAACTATGTGAAAAGATTAGAGGTAGGCATAAAAAATGTCCAAATAGTCTTATAACGAGTCTTCAATATCATCTGTAAAATACGTGCAGTTGTATGAGTAGCAAAAAGCATCTAAGTTTGACTATTTTCCAATTAAATAATATATATTCACATAACACAAATAATTTTTTTTTTATTTTATTTGTATTTACACGAATTAACACCTACTTTTTAAAACGAAACTCAGAAGAAAAGAACAGTGTATAGGTAAGCTTATATGTTAAGTGTAAAACTTTATCTTGAAAGCTGCTTAATATATGTAGATGAAAAAAGTCTATCTTGTAGTAGCTTACCTTAACCCATTTATCAATTCTATGGAGAATTTTTCCTACATCTAGAGAGCGGAAATTTGCGATCTACTGTGTAGCATGGAATTTTCTTTTGAAATATTGAAAGAAAAACAATATAAGAATATGCACAACTTTCTCTTTTTATCCTATATGATAACATGATGAAACTTCAAACATAAAGAAGTAAAAATACATATTTTAGTACAAGCCGGTATAAAAAATGTTATTAAGTAATTAAAAAATGTTTTTCTGTTTTAAATGAATTTAAAAGGTTACAGTTTCTGCGAAATTAATTGAATATTTTAAAATTAAAATTTCTAACAAATGATTATTTGTATTGCGTACTGTCTGTTAAAATACACTTCTATTTTACATTTAATTTTTTTATAATTTGTCAATATTTGTTGATTGAATAACACATTGAAATTTTTACCTAATAAATTTTCGTGCAGCATAACATGTTATTTAAAACCGGGCAACTTCGAAGAAAAGTCGCACTGAATGTTTTTATAATTACAACAAAATAATAAAATTCTTTTAACTAGTTCTACATATTAAGCTTTAAAGTTTTCAGATACTGAATACAAGTGTTTAGCATTACTACTGTTTTCCATTTATTTGCAAAGATTTCTGGACAAAATAATCATTTATTTGTAAATTAAAGCAGGGAAATATTTATTAAAATTAATTAATTTTTTAAAAATTATGTTATCTGTTATCCCAATTAAATTATTAAATCGCCGATATCCATTATTAAGCGTGAAAGCACGTCCCGATGGAAAGAAGATTTCTTTCCAAATAATAAGGTAAAGACAAAAATCAAAGTTTAAGCGAAAAACAACAACAATAAACAATGTTTTTATTTTTGTTTATCCATTGTATACGGCTGACTTTTTTTGTCTTTCTTATACGATAATTAATTTTTGTTCTATGCAGAAGTCTCCTAAAAAGTTGAACCATCATCTTCTGTTGAACAAAAACACTTAAACTAACACAACCATCGTGGATGGTCTTTAAAAAAGTGGTAATTTTTCCAGTTTTCTTTAAAAATTAAATATACTTATTTACTTTAGTTGTGCTGGATTCCTTTAAATTAAATGTACTTAATTAAAAATGTTTATTTGATATAATCGCAAATAGTTCAACTAATAATTTCAAAAATTAAAAATTATATTACACAGCTTACTTTCATGCTTACTTTATAACGAACACCAATATAGTGTTGTAAAGATCCAGAAAATGCTGTTCTTTATTTTTCTACTTTCCTTAAAAATTAACACTCAAATTTGTAAATATTTATTTAAAATGTGTTAATATGAGTATCTATAAACGACAAAATTTTATGAAATCAATTAAAAAACTTATTCACACTATGCTCCATAAATTTTATTAATTCTGACTCTTCCATCTGAGTTTGTAAAGCAGTTTTAATTAATTTGGTCAGTTTGAGTTGCAAAAAAAAAAAAAACACTAATTGAAAAAAAAATTAATTATTTGCAAACTTATCATTTTTATAGATCTGTTATATGTGACTATGCTATTCCACTGATATCCATTTATAACACTTATACAACAAGCAAAAACTATTTGTGCATAAAATGTAAAATATATTTATATTCCCATGTAGGAGTGTATGCTGCTGACTCTTTTGTATTTCGTTTAAAAAATCCATTATTCTATGAAAAATGGTCAAAATATTTTATGCCGAACGTTTATCAAACTGCCTGTTTGTGGAGTAAACTTTTCTAAAATGTAAGAACTAAATATTCCTACAACGAAATAAAAACAGCAAAAAGTATTGGAAGGTTTTCCAATAAGAGCGAACTGAATTTTGAATACAATTGTTTCGTTGTATTTAATTGGGTTGTGAGGTGACGAGCTTGCTAAACGTTGTGAGACTTAGATGCTTGGATGATTTTCTTCCTTCTTCAGTAAAATAACCAAACTTAGTATTTTCTTTCAGCAATTCACAAATGGTAAGTATGTATTTATTGTAATATTCAATATAGTAGTTTAGGTAAGTATGTAGTTATAAGTAATATTAAATATAGTAGTTCTGGTAAGTATGTAGGTATAAGTAAAATTAAATATAGTACATAGCTTAGGTAAGTATTTAATTTAAAAATTGTTTATAATAATTCCGCGTAGAAAAGTGGTTCAACTGATGGTTGAAAGGTAAGTTACGGTATTTCATTATATTTTGCTTAAAACAGACTTCATTTTGGATTTCTTGAAGCGAACAATTCGCTGTACTAAATTTCTGTTTTTATGTAAATTTTTTACACTTACAGAAATTAACTACATGTTAATTAATATAAAAATTATGAAAAATGTTTAAAGTTTATAATTTAAGTGTTCAATAGATTGAACAAATTTAAAAAGAAATGTTCTAAGCGTACCAAAATTTGTTTGAATTTAAGTAATTGCTTACTCCAAGTCGATTTTTAGGACATCGGTCAAGTACAACTGTTTGGTATAGAACTGTGGCATCAGATGGAAAGGCATAATCAGTAGGGAATAATTTGGGTAGAAAGAAGCCCCATTCCTCTTAAGCCATATATTTTACATGTACATAGTTTTGTTATTATTTAATGAATCTTAAACACAAATGAACCATAAAAATATATTTTGGGATTTTTATATAAAAGTTATAATTTTAGGAAGTCGATTAAATATTAACCATTAAATGAATTAAGTATTCTTTCAAAGTCCAACTTTGTTATAAAAGAAATATGGATCAGTTATGTAACAGCTGCAACCCACATTCCAATAAACTTTTGTAGAAGCTTCGCCATCTATAGAACCACATATTCATTAAATGATCATTTTTCAAAGTTTTTCAAAGTTATGGTTTGCACCTATATTTATTTCAAGTAACATATGGACTTGCTACCTAAACGTAAAGCTTTCCATGGTAATTTCGCATAAGTGACCCTTGACTAATTAAACATTCAATTGAAGCAGTAAAACATAAAGAACACCACAGGCTTTCAAAAACAATCCACGCTTATCGGACAACCCTATGTACGAGTAAATGTAAAAGAATTGCAATGTACAATTTTTTATGTTAAACCAAAATACCCAATTCATGCAACCAAACATTAATTATTTTAAAGTTGAAAAAAGGCAATATGTGATAGAAATCAACAAAAATGTATAAATGTTTTTTTTTTTGATTTTTTGTAAAAAAAAACGAAAGAATATAAATAGCAGTGGAAAAGAACTTGGACACATGCTAAATTTATTTCAATTTTATTTGAATATAAACAGTTCTAAAGAATTGAGTACAAAATCAAATGACCCACAGATATACTTAAACAAAATATTATTAAAGTTACTTATTTAAAGCAAATTTAATTAAAAAAAAACTATTTAAGTATAATAATTAAACGAATAATTTTAAAGCGGTTTAAATACGCTTATTTCTATGAAATTATGTAAAATTGTTTTCTCTTAGTAAGTTACGAAAATAAAGAGTAGACGAACTTAATTCGGATTTAAATTATTTATTTAGTTAAAATTTATATACCTTTGACAACAAAAAGTGGAAAAAGGATATATCTAAGTTTGTCATTCCGCTTGTAATGTCTACAATACACATTTTCGACCCCGAGCGCTGTCCGTCCGTATTAATGTTGAAATTAAGTTTGTCGACGCGCTAGATCACCTACCTACTCTAATTTTTTCATATAATTTGGAACAATTAAATAAATCCAATCAAACAAAAAAACAAATAAATAAATTAATTTATGGTGGGTTAGAGAATTTAAAAATGAGGAAAAACATAACGTGAAAAAATTGGCGTTCACCCATATATTTCGAGCTCCGTGCCTCTGAAATTTTTAAACTTTTTAAATATCAAATATAGGTATCATTTAAAAGCTTTTGAAAAGATATCTAAGAAAATACAAAAAATTTTTAAAAATTCTTAACCCACTAAGACCCGATGACATTTTTATGTAGAATTATATATACGAGGTCTGAACAAAACACAACATTTATTTAAAAAATCGAAAAGCACACCAAAACACGACTAACCTTTTAATCTGTCAAAAACGAACTGACAATCCAAAATGGCTGAGATTGCCAAAATATATAATAGAAAAAATGTTAAAATTGAACAAACGTAACTCACGAAATTTGAAAATAACGATTATTTTTTGATCAGCCCTGTATGTAGTACTCGTACTTAATCTTTATTTTATTTTTTTATTCTCTGTAACTACAATATTTGCTTTTTTGATTGGAGTTATTTTACTTAACTAGATTTACGTAAATGGTGAATGGTATTTAAGATTCAGCATAGCCGAATATAGCACTCTTATTTGTTTATATTAAAATAAATGCATTTTTAAAGAACTTGCGGCGGATATTCATATCCAAGAAAAATAAAATTATAACCTCATGTAGTATATAAAGCACCAGTTGCAGTTTCTTTCTGACTAGAGTCTTGTTAAATAATAATACCAACCACTCTTTTCGAGAAGTTCAGTTCTAAAATTAGAAATTTAGTGTAACGTATTTAAGTTGTATGTAAATTTATATTAGATGAACCAACAAAAAAAATGATTGTATGCTACAGTAGTAATCAGGTGCAACTTTTTTATTAAATAGATAATGACATCGCCCATATTATGTATATAGTACAAGATATTCTTGACTTGTCTACTGAAATTCACATATCAAGGACATAAATCTATGTATATAACAAAACTGTAAAAGGATCATTTCTGTACATGAAATATTTTTTGAAAATTTTGTTGTTGGTGTAGATAGTAACTCGGCAAAAGATTAGACATTACTTAAAAAAGTACTTGCCACATATTAACTTATTTTTGTGATTACCATATTTAATTACTCGCTAATAAAATACATTACATTAGTTCGGAAAAATGAAAGTAATAATTGAACTAGTTCTTTAAGTTAAAAGAGAATAGTAATAGAAAAATTTATGAAAAAAATATATATTTACATTTACACAGCTTTCTGCATATAATAAATAAGATTTGCTATGAGCTCTTACTTTAAGAAATCTTACTTTCATACTTTAAGATGTATATACATATGTATATTCCAAAAACAAAACTAAAAATAAATAAGTTATATTTGCATAAAAAATATATCCAATAAGGATACAAACAGAATGATGGTACTTCACAGTTGATTTTTTTTACAACAATTACAGAGAAGAAAATACAAAAGCAATGTAAAAACATTTGCTATATTTGCAAAGACAATTTCAAATCAGAAATAAGCTTAAGCAAAGATGTAAATTCAATTAGACTTTTGACGAGAGAGAAACAAATAAAACCAGAAAAATCAAAACAGTTTGTTTAGATTAACTTTTAACTTTTAAGTTTACACAAGAGTATAATATATATTTTCTTTAATAAAATATTCAATCTTATTTATACTAAAACGAATACTCGTACTTATTATAAATAAAACGACATTAAAACATTAAGTGAATTATTCAAATCATGAAGAAAAGTTTTAAATTTATTAATTAATTTTATTGAAAAAGTCTTCTATTGCTGCCTTGTGCATGATTACTTCCCAAAGATATTTAAATTGGTTTTAGATGAAGAAATTGAAATAACAATTCGAGCTAGAATTTATATCTTCATGTTAATCTACGTTATTTGTGCTTGTTTCCTTCAAAAGTAAATATTTCAAGATACTCTCATGAAATACGCATTAACTAAAACTAAAAGACTAAATAGTTTAATACATGAAAAGATATCCATGTGGCTAGTTTGCTGTGGTGACCAGTGTATTCTATCCCAATTATGTATAGAAAATTTAAGAGTTTTATATATATCTCAAGCCAAATTAACTAAGAATATTAATTACCCAGAATATTTCCGGTCACGACCTATAACGGACAATTGAGATTTTACTGTACTTAATTTAAACAGATCATACTTCTGTTTTCAGCTGTTAGTAATTTTTGTTGGAACTAAAAAAAGTAATAGTGCTATATTCAGCCATTCCAAAAAGAAATTTTAGCTGGATTTAAATTTCAAACCGACTTTTACCTTTAAAACATACTTTCACTTGTCTATGGTGCACAAGGAAAACTTTACCATAGAACTCGTAAAGTGTACTTTATCATGCCTATCATAGGTTGTCAATATGTTGCTATTTTAATTGCACTCAACTTAATTAAAAGTGTGTACTTATTTTATGTATAATTAAACATACAACCCAAAATTCTGTGTGTAATTATTATCGTGTTAATTTATTAACAAAATACATGACGTTAGTAATTTCACACATTTAACACCAACAAATTTATAGAGCTTAACAACAGTGTGCGAACACGTAGCAGAGCTAAACTAATTTATTTCAATTACTGGCACATAGATGGGGATTAATATACACTCTAGTTTTTAACCTTATTAAACCTTATACATTCATATCTACATTAGGACAGTAGCCATTTTTTCCGCAAAAAACAAGAATACAAGCAAGCTGATTTTATTAACGAAAAATAATATCTTGGGTTTTATTGCAAAAAAACTTCACACATCAAGTTCATTATTTAACCAGTAAAACAAAAAAACTACAAACGAATTATTTCGACGAAATTCTACATTTTAATTTTTAAATTGTTTACAAATTACTGCGGACTTTTTCTAAAGAAAACAGCAAAAATTAAACACCAGCATAATGTAATGCAGCATTTTTTGTATCTCTACGTTGCATACAGTGTAAAAATCGTATTCCGTTATTTTCTTTTTTATAAATCGTCACAAATATTTGCTCGTGTTTTTTCTAATTGTCGCTTTGCCCACAAATGCAATTTTTATACCCTTCACGACACAAAGTGGAAAAATGGGTATATCATAGTTTGTAATTTCGTGTGTAATTTCTACAATATCCATTTCCGACCCCATAAAGTATATATGTATATTCTGACTTTTTATGCATATCGAAGTCGATCGAGCGATGTCTATCTCCAATAAAAAATAAGTATATGGGGTCATACAGAATTAAAAAATAACAAAGAAAAACATCACGTGAAAATATTACGGCTCACCTATATCTTCCGAGTTACGGGGCTCTGAAATTTAAAATTTTTTGAAATATCACTATGGGCATCATTTTAAAGCTTTTGAAGAGACATTTAAGGAGATAATATATTTTTTTTAATGTTTAACCCAATAGAGCTGATGTCATTTCGATGTAAAATTATATTTATGGAAAACTAATTTTTTTTTTATTTTTTTAATTCTCTGTCACCCCAATATTTGCATTTTTGATTGGAGTTACTTCACTTAAGTAGATTTACAGAGATGGTGAAGGGTATATAAGATTCGGCATAGCTGAATATAGCAGCACTTTTACTTGTAAGTTTTATTCTTTCCTTTTTTCTGTTTTTTTTTTTTTTCAATTTTATTTAAAGAAATGAAATGATATCGATTGTTTGCAATTTTAAGTGTGTATTCTTTGCAACCGAAATTATAAAGTGTTTATAATCTTTTGAAAGCTATTTTTATAACATGTTATGCACATAAAATAAATGCAAAACTTATAATAATTCCCGATTTACAAGTTTTTTCGGTAATATCAAGCCATGTCTAATTTCAGACAAGCGGAATAGGCGGTAAGAAAGAACAGAATTATTTGTTTTTGTATTTTTCGTTACTAAATCGCCTAAATTGCAGCTGTATAATTTGTCTATGTATACTAGTTATTCCTATAAACTAAATTATATTTCCTTAAAAAAATACTTCTTTAAAAGTTTACGACCTAAAATCACTCAAATTTTCAGATAATTTAAAAATTTTGTTCCTTATAACCACTGCCGCTATCACGCTTTTGACAAACTTTATTCTTGTTGTATAGAGAAGAGCGAGGGCACAACAGTTATTTTAACAAAGTGTCAACAAATTGCTTGTAATAAATCAGTCAGTTGAACTACATAAGAAGCACTAATTCTGCTTACGTACTTTTTTTATGGTCACAAGACCGTTAAGTATAAACATGCATTCGCATTATTATTGCAATGGCTTAAATTTGAGTTGACATGTTTAGCAAAATTTACGAGTAACTTTTTAGTACTAAATATCTTTTTTATTATTTTTGCCAGATGGTTAATTATATAGACAACAAAAAAAAAAAATATAGACTAATGATGTTGATTTTGTGATTGTTGTTCTTTGAGGAAAACGCAAAACATGGAAACTGGATCTTAGTTGCAAACTATTCCTATAAATATTGTTTTGCAAAACAAAAATGATTGCAAAACAATCTTTCAAAATTTTACAATACCAAAGCAGATGAGGGTTTTGTTAGTATAAATAATAAAGAGATCTGTGCGACATCTGCCAAAAAAAAATTTGCATTTGCTTTCAAATGTAATCCAAAACTACTGGAAAAATATTGCTTAAATTAAAGAAATTGTAAACTAAAGCAAATGAATAATTTTACGTCGGGTTAAGTTCACAAATTAAATTTATTTACCGACTTCACAAAAGAAGTAGGTTATCAATTCGACTAAACGTTGCTTTTTACAGTTTGAGCTTCCATATCTCAGACATTTGTGGATGGATTTTGAGTTTTCGTTTTTTATTTAAACGGTAATGCTTACAGATTGGTACCGTTTAAAAAATAGTTCATAATATTTAAAGACAGCATAAATCTAGATGGAATCTGTGTTGCTATGCTCGAAGTAACAACAATTATACAATTAAAGGGCGTTCCCATAATTAATGTTATTTTTCCTATATGGCCGTAGCCTTTAAACCGTAGTTCGCAAACACTTGAAAAATAAATATGTCTGGTATATAAAGAATTATAAATGCTTAAAATTATAAATAAAAGGGTGTTACAATAGTGCATATGATTTTTATGTATATAGCCAAACTGTTGAAACATTAAAGACAGACTTATGAAATTTACAAAGAAACTCTATTTCTAAATCCTTTATAACAAGAAGTAAAAAAGTGTACTTAGAAATGTAGGGGTGTATCAATAGTTAAAGTAATTGGATGTATGTGGCCAAACCTTAGAACAGTTCTGGACAGACAGCTGGAATTTACAAGCGCGCTATATTACGAGGTCCGCTATAACAACAAATATAATATTTGAATATAGAAAATATTCCCATAATTGATAAAATTTGACTTGTTGCTTGAATCGATATAAAAAAACACTTCAAAGAAGAGTCTATTTTTGGAATTTTTATCTGTGTGATCATTATCGGTGATTTAAATAATTAATTGGGATAGTAGAAAATAGCACGCAAAAAAGATTTTTTTTTTTAATAATTAATATAATAAAAATCTGATAAGCGTTTACTTAACGCTTATCAGATTTCCTTCTACAATAGGGCGTTTAGTCGATTTGTATGTGCGTTCCTCGTCTTTATTACTTAAAGCACTATATCGTCTTGAAAATAAGAAATAAATAAACAGACAGTAGATCATACTTGGGATTCTTTTATTACCATTAAAATTTCATTAACATTGTTTGAAATAGTGACAACTAAAAAAATTAAACTACCATTAAATGGTAATGATTTTATTTAAATTGTAATAGTTATCGAATAAATGAAATTAAATTTCAATGAAATTGTTTAATTGTTAATTACGATTAAATAAAAATAATTGTTTTTATGAAACACACATTTTTGATTGCAGAAACTTGAAAAAATGTGCACATTTTGTAGATAGATCACTATTAGAAAATTTTAATAATTTATTAATTTTAAGTGAAATGAGTGTAAAATGTTATTACTTACACGAAAACAGAAATATGTTCCCACAGTGCCTCATTTTTTCTGAGCAGGTTAAAACACATATACTCGTATTTCACCAAATTTTCATGATCAAAATTCCAATTTAAAATAATTTTTAAAATATTTTTTTATTATTTTTTTGCTAATTATCAATAAAACTTTTTCATCATAAGCGTTAACATAAGTGAAAAAAATTGGTTGATTTTTTCCTTACAAGATTTTTTTTTATTTTTTACATTTCCCTGCTTTATTAAATAGGCTCTTAAATTTCCTTCCCAATGATACCCATATTGTCCCATTCCACCGTTAAATGGCATATATCGAGTAGATATATGCCATATTACGAGTATACATTAAAATTTCTGAAGTCCATAACTTCGAAGCTAAGGGTTGCCGCCAAATTTTTAACTTCACATTTTTTGCTTACAGTTGTATTTTGCATATCCATATGGCCATTTCGCTACTGCTCAAATAGCTCATCAGTGGATTTTACCCAAATTTTGTATAGAAAACTAGAAAGTCTTATATAAAAAGTCAAATTGATTAAATAAGAACTCCATTGAATAAATGAGACAAAAGACAACAACTTAAAAATGTTTTATACAAAAAACACAGCAAACATTCAGAAACTATTTTTATTTTTTCTTTCATTTTTCTACACAAGGAATCCAATTGGGAAACATTCATATGTATTTGAAAGATTCAATGAAAAAATAAAATTAAAAATTGAAAAAACAATTTTTATTAATAAGCAATGTGCACATGCAAATTTATCAATATGAAAATTTATTATTCGGAATCTTTTCAAATTTAATTTACTTTATTCGTGCTTGAATCCCTCAAATATAAATATTTCATGATATTCTCATGAATGTTTGCTGTGTTTTTTGTATAAAACATTTTTAAGTTGTTGTCTTTTGTCTTATTGATTCAATGGAGTTCTCATTTAATCAATTTGGCTCTTGATATAAGACTTTCTAGTTTTCTATACAAAATTTGTGTAAAATCCACTGATGAGCTATTTGAGCAGTAGTGAAATGGCCATATGGATATGCTTTCCCCGCAGTAATACATTTTAGTTTAGTTTAAAATAATAAATATTTTATGAGAAAATCATAAAATATTTATATTTGAAGGAATCAAGCATGAATAAAGTAAATTAACTTTATTATTTCTTTTATTTTATTAATTCTTGATTTTAGAAGTTTAAAAATTAAAATAACTGTGCACAAAGAAAAATTTAATTTTAATAAGTTGGGCAGTTTCACTTGTTGTGTTTTTTATGCACAAATTATTAATTTCTATATGTTTTTCTCAAAGACAAAATAGCATAAGTTTTTAAACCCTTTAGACAGTTTTAAATTTTTTGGATATTATTGATTAAATTTTGGCGTTTAAAGTTCTCTATACAATAATCTTGATTTACCAAGACTGATTATTTCTTTGAAATTCCTTTATCTTCAGTAAATTTCTTAAAAACTTTAAATAAACTAAAAATAGAAATCGGCTTGAGAGTAATTCCTCTTTTATCACTTGATAGAATATAGAATATAGTTTAAGCTCTGTCTATGTTTCAATCACAAAACTTTGTTAAGTCATTTTACTGTACGATAATTGACGCATAAACAAATTAGCATACAAACTTACAAAACTTTTTACATCTGTATATATAAAAGATTATATAAAATAATGCCAAATTGTTTACAACAAAGATGTAATTCTGCTAGTTAAATAGATTTTAAAATAATAGTTTTAAACTGAAAGTTAAATTATATATATATTTTTTATTAATATAGGGGTGATACCGGTTAGTATGACATGCTGCCATAAAACTTTACATTTGACATGGCATTTGCCTGGGGCGAATGTACTGCAGTATATACGTGATTAACACTATAGTTTGACAAAAGTCTGCTAAAATGTGAAGCTCTAAACTGAGACCCATTATCAGATACTATTGTCTCTGGCGTCCCAAAGGTGTGAAACAACTCCTCCTCCAGGTATTTGATTACCACGTCGGCGGTAAATTTTTTTACCGCTTTCAAAAAGCAAAACTTGGAGAAGGGGTCCAATACAATTAGTATACCGATATTGCCTGATTTCGACCTCGGGTACGGTCCAAGAAAATCTATATATAGTTTTTGGAAAAATCTTAAAGTCTCAGACGTTTTACCCATAGGTGGTCGCAAAATAAAATTTGAGTGCTTGGTCCCTTTACAGATATCGCAGGAACTAATATAAGACCTGACGTCATTCACCAGATTAGGCCAGAAGTAGAATCTGCGTATCCGTTCCAGTGTTTTTTTAATTCCCCCGTGTGATGACAGATGGCTGTCATGTGCCTTGATAAGTACTTCCCTAACCATATCTTTGGGTATCCATAGTTTCCAAACAAAATCGTCCTGCAGCTGTTCCCCAGCACAGTGTTCTGTTCGCCGATACAAGTAGCCGTCAATAATTTTCAAGTCTGGAGTTTTATCGATGTTTTCCTTAACTCGGTTTAACAGTTGCACGTAGTCAGTACTCTTAAACACCTCGGATTCTAAATCCACGAACACACCCGAGTCATCTAAAACGGACAGATTCTTGCCATCAATTTGAGACAAGTTCTCCGTATTAGTACGCGAAAGTGCATCAGGAACTACGTTTTGGTTGCCCTTGCGATGTTCAATTTTAAATTGGAATCCTTGAAGCTTCAAAGCCCATCTAGCTAACCGCGAATTCAGGTCCGCTTGAGACATGAGCCATTTCAATGATGCGTGATCCGTAATCACGGTAAATTCATGTCCTTCTAGGTACGCTCTAAACTTTTTAATGCTTAGTATGGCTGCTAAGCATTCCTGTTCAGTAACGGAATAGTTGCGTTGGGTTTGATTTAGCTTCTTAGAGAAAAATGCAATAGGAAACTCTTCACCCTCAGCATTTTTTTGTACCAAAAAGCTTCCTATCCCCGTGTGGCTAGCATCACAGTGAATATAGAATGGTTGTGAGAAATCGGGTGCACTGGCGCGCTAGTTAGGATTCGCTTTAAGATTTCAAATGATTCCTGAGCATTTTTGCTCCACTCAAACCTCCGATTTGTCCTCAATAAGTCGGACAAAGGGTTAGTAATGGCCGCGTAATTCCTGATGAATTTTCGGTACCAACCTGACATTCCAAGGAACCGTCTGAGTTGCTTTACAGACCTTGGAGGTGGAAATTCAATGATGGGAGATATTTTGTCCGGGTCTGTCCGAATCACTCCATTACCGATTAAATGACCAAGATAGCGAACTTCTCGAACGCAAAATTTGGACTTTTCCACATTGATCGTTAGACCTGCAGTACGAATTCGTCCTGATACTTCTCTTAGAACATCCAGGTGTCTAGCAAACGACTCTGTCACTATTAATAAGTCGTCTAGATAGACAAACACTTCGGTACGCAAACCTGCTGGTATCACCTTGTCCATTAGCCTACACATCGTCTGCGGCGCGTTGCATAAGCCGAAAGGCATTACCTTAAAATGGTACAAGGGACGACCAGGAACCGAAAATGCTGTCTTATCTCTCGACGCTTTATCTAGAGGGATTTGCCAGAACGCATCCTTCAAATCCAAGCTAGTTATAAACTCTGCCTTCGGCAAGCGGCTGAGAATTCCATCCATGTTCGGCAGTGGATATGCATCTTTGATTGTTACCGAATTGACCTTGCGACTATCTAGGCACAGTCGGATCTTTCCAGGCTTTCGTACCAAGACTATCGGGGATGACCACGCGCTGTCAGACTCTTCAATGACATCGTTGTCAATCATGCGATCAAGTTCGCCATATATTAGTTTTTCCATCGCCGGTGATACTGGAAAATGACGCTGATTGATGGGAGCTGCCGGACCTACATCGATGACGTGAGAAATTATATTTTTCCTGCCCAACCCTTCCTTGGAAAACGACGGGAATGAGTTGACGACGATTCGGAGTTGTTGTTCCTGAATTTTAGATAAAGGTCTTTGAACAATATCAGTATGAGATCCACCTCCCTCACCCAATTCCGAAACCAAGGCTGGTGGTAGTAAATAAAAGCATTTCCAGAAATCCATACCCAAATATAAATTTTGGGAAAGTGTAGGGATAATATACAGGGTGATATTCCCTGTTGTACCCCTGAAATGTACATTATGTGGGATACCATCTTAGCCTCTTCCAGACACAAGCTAAAAATATCATTTTCTTCGATATTCATCTTGACCAGATAACACTTCAAAATTCCATGACCTGTCATTAATGCAGTTAACCAGCTTAAGGCACTCCTATTAAATTTTAGCGCTTTACTGGCCAACCTTAAAGTTTAATTAGATTTCACACTTATATACTTGTGTCACGTTTTGCAGCTCTCATTGTAAGAACCTTGCTAAATGCCTTTAAATAATTGTCGCAATTAAATAAACAATTTTCACTTTTTAAAACTATTGCTGTTGCATTAAACGGTGAAACAACGACAGGAAAAAATAGCTTCTATATCCTTAAGTTCCAGTATATGGTTAAGACAAAAAAAAATGAAAGACAGCTTAACAGAGTCAGATAAAATCAAGTAATTGTGAACGTAAAGTGGCAATATTTATCTCCAAGCATTTTCAATTACTTAAAAGTAGAACGATACACATACTAATGAAATATGTATCCAAGGTTTGGTAAGGTATAGTTGCAATTGTAATTTCTATTCACTAAAGGTTTATTTAATCTACTTTGCACAGTGGGTCAAGCGAATAAAATAGAACGAGTATATTAATTTAATAAAATTTTTTTATATTCACCCCTATCATGAATATATTTTCACTCGAAATTTTTTCCCTTTTCCACAAGTTGCAGTCGTGAATAATTCACGTAAACAATTTTTCACTTAAACAAAAATTCCCCTTATCGGTATTGATTTTTTCCCTCAAATTTTTTCCCGTTTCCCTTAGATTTGTTCACTTAAATTTTGCTGGGGAACTGCATACATTATGCCAGTTTTTATATGTTTTCATTAGAATATTTACATCAATAACACACTTTTTTAATTCGATACCAGTTACTGCAGTGCAGACTGACATTATGCTCGTCAAGATGCAAAACAAAGGTTATAAA
This sequence comes from Gymnosoma rotundatum, assembly GCA_916610165.2. Lineage (NCBI taxonomy): Eukaryota > Metazoa > Arthropoda > Insecta > Diptera > Tachinidae > Gymnosoma > Gymnosoma rotundatum. The sequence continues at coordinate 105,783,378 of OU744338.1, forward strand.
TTTATGAAGATTTTTTATTAAAAATATTTTTAAATAAAAAAATGGAGATAGAAAAAATTAGGTATAAAAATTTATTTTATTGAAATGGGTCAGTACCAATGTCTAGGGTAGGTAAGCAGGAAGCCGTGTTGCCACAGCCCACTTGGGTCCATTGATTGGTTCTTCTGCGTCTAGGGTAACTTCAAGGGCTTTTAAGCGTGTTGCACGTCATGTTCTTAACTTTAAAAAATTTGGAATATGTTTTTCCCAATTTATATTTTCTTCTTTCTAATTTGTATTCAGTACGAATTGATAGCGGGAACAAATGTTCCCATGAAATTCACGATAGCAATTTTCCCTACATGGGGAATGAAAATTTCATGGGAACAAAAATTTCACATTTTGTTCACGATAGGGGTGATTATTAAAGGTCAGGATTCACTATCATACTCAGTCGTACGATCTGTCAAAAATTTCATGTGTGCTCAAAAAGTATGATAGTGTGAATTAAAGTTGTATGTGTGTGACAGAGTTTTTGACACATCTGTACGATTTTATAATCTTTTGAAATAATTCATAAAATATTTTTCTCTATGCGATCAGGGTTGATTTTTTCAAGATGAGGAGAAAAAACAACAAAATATTAAATTCATATGTTTTTGCATCTTTTTTGTATAATAGTGTGGCACATACAACGCCATTTTGGAACGATTTTTAAAGAAGGACAGAATTCTGTCAGATTTTTGTGTGATTAAATCGTACGATTGTGTATGATAGTGAATCCTGGCCTTAACTATATTCATAGAAAAAAAATAGGAATAGTGTTGTTTTTTTAACGGTATTGCAGTGAATCCATCAGCTAAATAGTTTCGGGCACTCTATTGGCGAAGAAGTATTTGTGTCCATCTACGAAAACCATTCATAGAATTTTAGCTCGTATTAAATGTTTAATGATGTAACCATTAAAGGAAAAAAGTCAAATATCATAATTTTACTTCAGAGTTGTGACGAAGTTTTGTAGAACCACTTATTTGTATAGAACGAAATTAAAAATAATATCGTTATCGGGGCTCTGAAGTTTTCAAGTTTTTTGATATATCAATATGGGTATTATTTAAAGCTTAAAATTAAATGCTTAACCCGTTAAATGCTTAGCTCATGGCATTTTTATGTAAAGCAATATATGCAGTAAGAATTTTTTTTTAATTCTCAGTCACCCCAATATATTCTTTTTTAATTGGAGTTTCTTCACTAAACTAAATGTACAGAGACGAAAATAGCACTATTACTTGTTTTATTTTAATTTTTTATTGGAGGTTTCTACTTACAAAAAAAATATATAAATATAAAAGACGTCTGAATTAATTACATTGATGCTCAAAAATTCTAAAAGCCCTGACTTATATTCGACAAGTTTTAGCGACATTAATACATTTTTAATTTCAACTTATATCAGCTGATATATTTTGAGGAATCTGCTTTCATAAAATTTTAAATAGTTCTTTTTAATACCTGCAGTGGCGAAGTCGACCTGTATCATTATGTATTATCAATCATCGCAATTGATACTCTTGATCACAACTGCTTACATCGGTTTTCATATTGTTTGAAATGTAATTACTTCTTCACCAATGAGAGCATCAACGTTGAATTAAAATAATTTAAAACCACTTAATTTTTCAGTTCTTTCATACAAGTTTACAAACGAGTTGATCGCCTATAATACAGAAACAGCACAAACAAATTACAATCGTTTTGTATTTTACGTTTTATTGATGTACTAGGTCTACATAGTATTGCACCAAAACTTAAAAACATTCGGTCCTTATTTTTTTAATCATTTCTAATACGAATACCCCATTATGTTAAACAAACATCATTAAAATGAGAAGAATAATTATCCACAAAAATAATTTTTCAAGACGAAAGTATTCACTTGTGTTACAATAAGCTAATGTAGTAAATTTTAATAAAATCACATCATTTTAAGAACTTATCTTTAAAACTTTTACTAGTTAATCCGTTATGGAAGCTACAAAAATTATAACTCTAATATTCAAATGAAATATGTAAATTTATTATTAACAATCTTTTTAACTAAGTAAGAAACGAAAGGTAACATTATTTTAACCACTGATCTTAACATAGCACTAGCTATTGCAATTTCAAATATGTATATGTAGCAATTATGTACAACGATCTGTTGCAAAACAATAATGCGTCAGTGTAATATACTTTGTCTGAGGCACTTCCTTTAGTGTGATGTTATAAAAAATTAGAATCTCAATTCTAAACAAAATGTGATTTTGCATTATTATTTTTATAAATATTATTATTATTATTATTTTGGTTTTATTAATAAGTAATTCATGAGTGGTAGTATTATCTTACAATTTATTTAAAATTTTTATTTCTACTGCCACTGTTATATCATATCATGATAAGTAACAATTTTATTACCGCTATTTTGTATTCATCTCAATCTCTCTCTCCTGGTTACACTTTGGAAACTTAAGCTCATGGTTGCACATTCAACAACTGTTCGGCTCACTCCAAGAACTTAATGTGATAGTTAGAGATGGTAAACGCTTTATTTATTTAAAGAAATACTTATTGTTGTCTGCAAGTTATATTTATAATGATTGGGAAGGGTGAAAGTTCTAAAAGATATATATGTATATTAAATATCAGTGCAGTATGATGCTTAAATAAATAAAACATGTCTCATTAAATATTATGTTTTATGGGGATAAAGTTTAAATTCAAAAAGGCGCTAATACAATTCTTAAAATTTCCATTAAATATACAACTTTTAATTTCGAAAAAAATAAAAAAATGTAAAGCAATTTTTATTAAAAGCGTTAAACTCTTACACTTATTTATTTATTTCTTTTTTTTTTTTTTTTTTGATAGTTATTATTACTATGTTTATTATTATTTTTAGCAATGTGATTAAAACAGTGTCTTGCTGTTAGCCAAAAAATTTAAATTTCATAAATCGATAAGGAAAAAGAAATCATAACATAATTAAATGTTGCTTTTTCAATATTTGCGCGTGCAGAACTGAATCATTTCTGAACCAATCTTAATTTAATTTTGTTTTGTAATTTGATAGATTATGCTTACAGATTAGTCTCGTTTAAAAAGCAGTCCAAAATCTTAAAAATAAAAGGGTGACCCCACACAACATACCTACTTTTTACGTGTATTATAAACTGTAAAGGCCATTTTTAAAATTTTAAATGTCTGTGTATTACTATAGTTCCCAATAACAAAAAGTAATACAAAAATGTGTGAGTGTGGGGAGAAATAGCAGACAGCTGGAAGAGACTTTATAGTTAAGTTTTTGAAGCTCTAAAATATAGAAATTATTTAAATTATGTATGTAATTGATTTGTCTCATAAATCTAAAAATTACTTATATTCAAATATTTTAATATTCAATATATGACAGATGACATACATATGTATGTGTCGTTTTCATGAACAAACATCTTTATTGAAAAATTGTACACCTTATACACTGTTTTTATTTATGGCCACACTTTTCAACAGTTGTAGACACATGCTTGAAATTTAAAACGAATCTGTCTTGCTAACTCCTTTACAACAACAAGAATTAAATAACAATTCGGAAATAAAACGGTGTCCCAATATTTGATGTATGTAGCTGAATTTTGAACTGTTATAGACAAGTAGCTGAAACTTACAGTCGTATTGCTACCACTGGTAAAGTAACGATGTTATAATTTGAATTTAGATATTACAGGTTGTTCCCAAAATTAATGTAATTTGACTTATATAGCCGTACCTATTTAACAGTCATATAAAAACACTTGAAAATTAGACAGAATGTTTACTAATTTGCTTGGTATTATAAGAAAAATAAATATTATATATTTCAAATTAAAGGGTTTTATATTGGTTGATGATGGACGTTTATTTATATGGCTGAACTGCTGAACTGTTACAGACAGACATTTGAAATTTACAAAGAACCTGATAGCTAAGTCTACTACAAGAGTAAGTATATAGTTTGACTTTGGAAAATTTAAAGGGTGCCCCTATAGCTCCTTTAATTTAATGTATATTGCAATGATGTTGAGCAGTTGAACAAGTGTATAGTTTGGAGATGGAATATAACAGTGTCCCCATAGTTAATGAAATTTGATATATACTCTTGAATCGTTATGGAACGACTTACGAAAATTGTTTTGAAGTCGATTTTTCTTTGCAAGAAATATTTAGTTATATGATCAAAATACTAATTTTTGAATTCAAATGAAATTTTTAAATCAACTGCTTTAAAATACCTTTTTATCACAAGACTTTTTAATTGCGGTGTGCATATTGCTGACTAGAAAAAATTGTTTACAAATTTTTTATTTTTATTTTTTTTTTTTTTCATTTAATCTTAATCTTACATACGAGTATAAATGCTTCCTAGTGATAATCCTTATGTAGGAAAATTAAAGAAAAAACAAAAATAGTTATTCATTGATTTTTGAGTTTTTATTGTGTTGTTGCTTTATTGATTCAATAAAGTTGCATTCAATCAATTTGGCTTTTGATACAAGACTCTTAAGTTTGCTATACAAATTGGTTAGAATCCAATGATGAGTTAAATAAACAGCAGCGAAATGGCCATAGGGACTTGCTTTTTTCGCAGTAACACATTTCATATATTAGTTTTTTAATAATTAATATTTCATACGAATATCATGAAATATTTATATTCGAAGGAATCAAGTAAAATAACATAATGTCTAGTAATAACGTGCCATTTGTCGAATAGCTATAAGTTCGTTTAAGTTATAAAGCATTAATTAAAACACTTTTAGCTAACTTTTTTATAAACTAAAAGAAGTTTTTCTAAACTATAAAAACAAAAATACTCTTCTGCTTTTATTTCTATCTTCCTTTAGTAAGTATAAGCATTCTTTCCTTAAACGATGAGTGGTTCAAGAGCATAATAGTGATTGTGAAAATAAGTCTTTTTTTAACATTTTTACTCAATGTATTCTCTTGAGCTGTTGCTGTTTTCTTAAATAATAACAACTACTTCTCGAAACATTGTTTATTGTTTCTATTGTTTGGGTTGACATGCGACAAAGAGGTACTCGATCTCAGATGTTTTTTGCTAAAGGTATAGATGTTGGTAATTAATTTTATGAACCACAGCACATTATGAATTTGGCAGATAAGAGTAATGCCAAACGAAACTTGTTGTTTAAGTTCCTTAAATTGAATTAAAAAATATGAGGGAATATCTTGCGCATACTAATGTAAATACTTTATATAAAATATTACAAAATTAAATAATCCATTTGTTGCAATACTTAAAGTCAATTATCAAATTATGTAGATATCATATTAAAATTTATATAAATTTATAAATATTTTATGTGTAATGATAAGAAGCCAGTTCAAGCTACTTGCGTTTTTTTTATTTATATGCATAAAACCTATTTTTTTATAAAAAAAATTTTATTTCGACTAAAATATTATTTTTATTAAAATCTAAATGAAATAAGTAGAAAATATAATCAAATGAATCCAAATTGGCAATCATTTAATTAACCGTGCCCAGCAGTGTTATTCTGTAATTCCCGTAGCTAAATCTAAATCTAGATCGCTTAAAAGCTAAAAATAATTACGGAAAAAAGTGTTACAGATTAGAATTTGTAGCCAAATATCAACAAAGAGCTTTTCTTAGAGTTTGAGCCATTGATATTTAGCTTCAGCGACTTACAAAATAAGGCTGCAGAACACCTTTTGCGTAATATGAAATCACTTTGACAAAAAGTAATTTTCAGAAAAATTAATTTTTTATTTTTTTCAAAGCAATAGTAACTAATTTTTTAGACTTTTGATGAAGTTATTCGTCTATTTAGTTTTTAATTTTCGTTTTGTTTCCCTATACTGAATAAACTTCCTACTAAGCATTAACTTTGTAGTTCATATCTCTGGGTTTTTAATGTCACCATATCGGTGACGTATACTTGATATTTTAAGATTTGAATAATTTATTACTTATACTTAAAGTTCTCCGATTTTTTTTTTTCTTATTTCGCCGAACGAAAAAAATGTGCAAATCTAAGCCATATATATTTATATTTTATCTGCACCTTAAAAAGTAGATGAAACACACACACACACCAATATCTGTGTGATTTTTAAAATGCATAAAAATTGTACTAATCTTTTTTATATCTTTAAGTGCCAAAATAATGTAGTTTAAATTAAAAAACGTTTTTATATATGTTTTGCCAGATACGTATGCCTAAGTATTTTTGTGCTCAAAATTAGTAATTATAATGTCTGTTTAATTATTATTTTAGCTCTTCGTCATATGCTATATTCATTAAATAAAAAAATTCAAAAAATGCACATTGACCCGATTGGATATGATAAATAAATATTTGCATATACGGACTTACAACTTTTTATTTTCGTAACCGAGCTACATCCGTTTTTTATTCAACATGCTTACAACATTGACTACAGCAGCATTAGTTCGGGGATATGGATGCTGGCCGTAGAATATCTTCTTGTAATCAAACAGTGTACAGCTTAAAAAACTCAAATATTGCTTAAGATATTTGCCAGTCATCCGGCCTATAGTTTAAATGATTAATGTGTTCCGCTTTAACTGCATGATTATAATTTTTTAATTCCTTTAAAGAGGTTTATATAAAGCCATACCTCTAAGAACTAGTTAAGTAATAAATTTTATAAAGATAGGTATATTTGGATACTCATTTGAAAATTTAATTACATAATTCAAAATTGAACTATAACAAGGGTTTGTACAAACATCCAGCAAACACCCATTTTAGAGGCTTACAGTGGCGTTATTAAAAAAATTGGAATAAAGCTCTAGAACTTCTAAGCCCGATTTTCATAAAACAAACTGTAATTTGTAAACTACAAAAAAAAGAAGAAAATTCCCACGCAAAAATTATATATTTGAAATTCAAAAGTTGACTTTCTTTAAAAGTATAAAAGATAGCATGCAAAATCCAAGTGTTTTTTTACCTTTATATGTAGATTGCCATAAATAAATAATTTTTGTAATCGGTTTACTTTCGTTAAAGTTATAAGCTTTGAAATATTTTTTATTCGAGGTTGCCTGTTTTGTGTCGCTGTAGTACTACCCTGTCCTGAAACCGGGTATATCCAAATGCATGGGGTAAATAGTTAAGCAGTTCCAGACTTTTATAGATTTCTTTTTTTTTTCTATTTTACACTTTATGGCCCAAATGTGTCAAAGTATATTTACATCAAGTACATGCAAGTTTACAACAATTACAATAGAACAACTACAGGAATTTTGTTTGTGTAAAATCCTGTTTTATGTCAAAAATGAAACAGAATTTGTAACATTTTTTCTTTTTTTTTAACTTACTATGAATTTTACTTAATTATTACAAAAAATAACAGAATGACATTTTAATGACTATATCAATGTCAATCTAAACAAGAATTCAAAAGAAGGATGTTTACTGCGAGTTGAGCTGGAAAAGTGTAATTTGTAGATTTCGTTTACCTACCCTGATAAAACATAATAAAAATGAAAAGAAACACGTAAAACACAAAAGAAATGTATAGCAAAATAAAAATTAAAAAACATGTAAACAAATTTTGACACAAAAAATTTTAAACACTGAACTCCTGCATATTCTTGTTATAGATAAACTATATGTTATACATTCACACTGATTTTTTGACAGCGTTTTATATTTGTTGTATAAATGATTTTAAATTCTTGTGATAAATTAAACTGAATAGATTGTTTTATATATTATTCAAAAATCTTCTTTGGAATAATTTTTTTTCCAATACAAGTGAAACATTTTAAAATTCAAAATTACCAAAGAAAGAATTGATTACTTAAAACAGAGAACAATGAATTCAAAGCGTCATTAATTCGTAAAGAATTGCTGCTTCTATTCGATAATAAATAAATTAATTAATCAAGGTGTATGTGTCACAAAGTATATCTTACTAATCCTTTACTGACGGTGCCTAAATTTTTGTAAATTAATAATCCTGTTTGTTCTTAATTTAGAAAAATGAAGTTATAAAACATTCTATTAAGTTCACATTCGCAATGTTATAAAATCGCTTCCCTGCAAAAGCATATACAGGCATCAGGTGCACTGATGGTAAACATATCCACTGATAGTAAACAAATCCAAATGATAACGTAGTTGCGAAGTAATCATAATTTTCTTTTAAAGCTATTAGTGCCCATGAATTCGTTTGCATGGCTAATTTTCTTTAAATTCAAATTTAGAAAAATGTGTTATTAAATCTTTATTGTAGAGTTCTGTAAATAGTGTTAAATATTTCCTACCTACTGACAACTGTTTTAATACAACTTTCCTGTACATTTGTATATATATTTTCTTAACTAATTGAAATATTTTTATATAAAAAGTAGTCTATATTTTACCAATGTTTTAGGGGACCCGCTTAAAAATTTAACCCAAGTCCATTTAGAAAATTTGACGTGATAGACAGAAAAAATTAAAAAAAATATATATGTTTCATTAAAGACACGGGAAGGATATTCTTTCTTCCAAACTACTTTCATTTGCAAATTCAGACTTATACATATACTTAATGAGAGAATTTGTATATATCTTAAAAACAAAAACCACAACTGAAATCTCCAAAATTAATATATGTGCTACTCCTTGATGTGGTTGTTTTTAGTTATTTTTTATTACTAAATTTAAAATAATAGTTACGGGATAAAGTGAAAACAAATTTCACGCTCACTTACCCAATGAAAGATTTTTTAACGAAAAGGTTTACGGCTTTACGTAAAGGTCTCTCCGAATGCTCTGTATACGCTGCCATTTTTTGAAGCAGTTAATATAATTTTTTTTTATTATATTCAACAACGGGAATTTTTTTTTTAATTATAATCATTAATTTTCAAATAATCTTTTTTTTTTCGTGCTATTTTCCCGATTAATTACTTTAAATCACCAACATTGATTATTGAGGGTCAAAGCACATCTTACTTAACTCTTCAGGAAACTTCTGACAAACATTTTAAATAAACTAAAATTTTTGTCCAAGCAATAAAGCAAAGACAAAAATCAAAGTTTAAGCAAAAACAACAAAAACCAACAGTAATTCTATTTTTCTTTCTCTGCTGTATACGGTTGAATTTTTTAATTTTTTTAGACTTTATTACTAACACTAAATAAATTATTCACCAATTAATACTTTGAAAGATAATTGAAGTTACATTTAAGGACACTGGCTATAAATGTAGCAAACTTACAATGAACCTTTATTGCTAACTCCGCTGTAATAGCAAGAATAAAATTTGTACTTTGTTCGGTATAAGAAGAAACATAAATATTTTAAATTTAAAGGGTGTTACAATAGCTGATTGATGTAATTGACGTAATTTTATGTATATGGCCAAACTGTTGCGTCGTTATAGAGAGACGGTTAAAATTAACAAGGAGTTGTAGTGCTTAATCTGGTACCAATATTCGATGTATTTTGACCTATTTTGCCATAATTTTGGACTGTTATATATATAGACAAATGTAAGCTGTGTTTTTTTGCATTTATAATTATTTGATATTTAAATGAATATTTTTTAAAATTTTATTCTCATTAAACTTTAATGATTGATTTTAATTTTTTTTCGTGTTAATAATAATACGTTAGTTATTATCCAATGATTATCTAAAGGAATAAAAAAAAATTTTTTGTAAAGTTTCTTTTGCGTTTCATACAAATAAAGAAATTTATGTAGCATAAGAGTAAATTTAGAGTAGATTTTGTAAAAATATAGTGATCATGCAATTAAAATTAAATCCCGGGAATATTAAACTAATTTTTAAAAAAATTATAAATAATTTAGAAAAATTGTGCTAATTATTCCGAACAAATTATTAAAACCAACAATATTAATTATTGAGGCTGAAAGCACGTCGTGATGGTCATTTTTTTACTGCTTACTTAGCTCTTCAATTAACTTCTCACAAACATTTTTAAATAAACTAAATATTTTTGTTCAAACAATAAAGGAAAGACAAAAATTAAAGTTTAAGCAACAATAATAAACGATACAACACTATGATTTTATTTATCTTTATCCATTGTATACGGCTGTCTATTTTCGGCTCTTGTATCCAGTTAAAAGATGAAAAATAAAATTAAAACAACAAATAAAATATCACAAAACATCAGGATAATTTATTTTTGTTTTATACATGGGCACTTTCAAATTAATAATTAAAATTAAATCCCGAGAATATTAAATTAAAAGCACAATACTATTAAAGATAATGGTGTCGTATTTTGTATGGGAAATCTAGTAAAAATCAAATAGATTTTGTTTAAAATCTCGGCTTATGATTGCGATCTTACAAAAGTGTTTATTGTTTATTATAATTATTGTTGAGTATTATCGCGATTTATTATTGTTTATTATTTATATCACTGTTTATTGTTTACTTTATTTAAACCTTGAAAATGCAAAATCTAATTTGCTGATTTATATATTTCTTCTTGAAGGATAACACCAATGTTGCATTTACCGAATAACAATTTTAGTGTTTATTTAATGAAACAAAAATTCATACATAGAGCTAGAGCCTAAAAGTGAAGAAATAAAAAAATATTTGCCTTAAATATAAAATCGAAAATTAAAAAAAAAAAATAAACAAAAGAAGAGCTTCTGAAAATTCAAATTTAGGGGTACTAAGAATCTCCAAAAAAATTCAATTGTTATTTTAAAATTTTAAATACATATATATATATATATATATATATATATATATACTCATTTCCCTGGAAAAAGTTTATAAATATATCAAATTTAATTGCACATTTTAAATTTGAATGCAAAGCTTTTAGCTAAAAACTGCATTTCGCACAGAAAGGTCAGAATTTTCCTGGTGATTACAGCATGTCTGCTATTTGAATTTCTGAGGAAAATTGGGAAGTAGTTGTTAAATGTTTATCTAAGATATCAATAATAAGCTCTAAACGATTGCAGTCGGTTTGATTTCACCTCAGTTATAGCAACTTTTAAATACGTTAACTGCAATTAAATATAAATCATATGAAGCTTCTTTCTCTACAGATAAAATTGACTGATTACTTTGAATTACCAACAATGTAAATTTTTGTTTAAAAAGTTTAATAAAAGTGTTAAGCATTTACTTGGTCTAGAAACGAATTAGTTATATTCTAATTAACTACATTCAATGATTAAAAAAAAATATTTCAACATGATTGCAATCACATAATATACGAATTTTATCAATATTTTATTTTGAAATCTATGACAAAAATTCTTTAAGTCATAGAAAAAATGTCAATTCAAATTGCCGTCTTTATGTGGAGAACTAAGTTACAATAAACTTAAGTATATCAATAAACTTAAATATATCTTTTTATTTAAAAAAAAAAACTAGTACACGATGGTGTCACAGCGCCTTATGGACATTATAGAAGCGAGTTCGTAAAATATAAAAAAAAGAGGTACAGTAATTAAAATTCTGTATTCAAATAATTTAATATAACATTTTATGTTCTATACTTGTATACTTGAGATCAACAAATTTACACCAGAAACTCTTCCACATTTTGCAATAAATAATCTTTTATATTTTTTAAATAGTGATATTATATTTAAAGATTTTAAAACTTGTAGCAAATTGTTGCATTCACGATTACCCATACGCTTAATACGTTGCTACTGTTAATTTATTGTTATTCCTCGTATTGAATATATTTAAATTTGAACTTAATCATATCACTAAAACTGTAAGAAGGTAAACAATTTAAAACCAGGTGCCGGTTAAAAAAAAGCAAAAATTCATCACGAATTCAGTTTTTCCAACAAGTCCTTTTCTAATTTTCAATTTTGTTTGTAAACAGAAGTTGTGTGTTGTTATAAAAATATTAAATAATAAATTATCACTTACTTTCTAGCTGAGTTTTTATTAAGTATTTTCCTTTTTTATAAAATTAAGTATTCGCAATCATTATACGACCTGAAGTAAGCTGTATTGATTCCACGTAATAGATATGTATTACTTAATTTATATAATTATTTTACTGCCATGATATCTTACAATTTAACACGTTTACGGTTATAGAAAGTTACACCTGTTGCAAGAAAATAGTGCTAAAACAGCGCCGTTGTGTAATTAATGATGTTATTCCACATCAGTGACTTATAATAGCAGCAGCAATCATTGTTCTCAACAGCTACTACCTATAATACTAGCGGTCTTATTTTGTAAACTGAGCACGTTTTTCTTTTGTAAAATATAAGAAACAATTTAATTCAAAACGGCTTAAATAATAAAGAAGTTACTTGTAATAAAAAGTTTTTTTTTTTAAACAAAATAATTATCAATAAGAAGTGTTGAAATGAATTTACAAATTTATTTAGTAAAGTAAGCATTTCGCTACATATATGAGTGCTAAGAAATCAAAACTGCATGTGTCCAAGCAAAATTTAGATTTGAAGTATAAAGTTCATTTCAAAATCAAATTAGGTTTAATAAATCTGCGGTATTTAAATGGTAGTAGTCTTTTTTATACAATTACCTAAAGACAAAGATCTGTTCACAGAGCTGATATAAATACTCTCATAATAACTGAGAAGGAAAAGGAGATTAAGAGATAGAAAGGGAGTAAAACATACCAAAAATCAGAATCATTAGAAAACTAGAAAACATTATTCAAAAACAGTGTTGTAATATGAAATACGCTAGAAGAGACGAGGAAAGTCGCAAAGTTGTTTGGATATAAAATCTAGGTTCGACAAAAAATTTTTTATGGATACTAGATAATTGTTCGTAGTACAATCAAAATAATAATAAAAATCCTGTACAATGGTTGACTATTGGGCTATTATCAGAAGAAGTCTCTGAGGCACAAAACAAACGTTTTCGTCTTTACATGTAGGATTTTGCTAGAAAGTTTTCAAGAGTTCCGAATAGCATTGATATTGTTAATAGGCTTTTGCTAAGTTCTAACCTACTTATTATTAGTATAAGACCCGCTCCAAAAATGGTTATTATCTTTCTTTCAGGCCTTTACTTAACGGAAGTAGTCAGAAGAGATCATTGAAGAAACAGACAACGAAGAACCATGGCGCTCATCAACATCTTAGTGTAAAGGTTAAAAAAAATGTTTCTCTTATATTATGTAAAATTTACCCTTACAGTTATAAATTGTTATTACTATGAATAAAAAAAATTTATATCGTACTTCCAAAACTTGAATGTTGTTTAAAACGGTTTTTATGCACTGTTTTTCGTTTCTTTTATTATTATATGTAATTTTAGTAATGAAGAAACTGTTTTTCTAAAAAAAAAAAAAATTATGAATCATATGTGATGCACAGACCTTTTTTTATCATAGTTTTTAACTAGACAATCTGTGCATCACATATGATTCACAATGCTTAAAAGTAAAAATATTGGAAGTTTTTTACTTGTTTAAAGCTAAACAATGTACCCAAAATCTTTCTATGGTCAAAAAAGAATGAGAAGCGACGATTCCGAAAGCGATGAATAGGACCCCTTTCAAGATAGCGGTGATGAATACGGGTATATTCCATCTGACTTAAGTCTTTCATCATTTTCACCATCCGACGAAAGAGAAGAAAACTATGGAGAACATTTTTTATCTGAGGACGAAAAATTGGACCAAAATCCATCTACATCAGCAGCATCCAGAATGCGTGAATCTCAGCAATGGAGCTTAACTTTTGAAGCAAGAGAAAGGTTAAATTATATTGAAAGATATGGTTTAAATAAACGCGTTACAGTTGATGACGGGGAACCTATGCCAATGAACATATTTCATTTTAAGATGAGCCAATAATGGAACTGATAGTTACAGAGACTAACAGATATGCTAGACAATTCATAGAAAATAAGCTGCGTCGTAATTCCCGTATGAATAGATGGTCAGATGTAACAGTGACTGAAATGAAGAACTTTCTTGGTATTATAATTATCTGAGGCCTCATCAAATTTCCCAACATGGAAGACTATTGGAAAAAAGATGAATCGTTTCACCTTAATTTTAAGATACTAGCAAGTAAGTGATAATAGCATTGCACCGCCTGGAGACCGTTTGTATAAGATATCAAACTTCACGAAAATTTTGATTTCAAAGCACCAGGCAGTATATACTCCAGGTGAAGAAATTTCGGTAGACGAAACAATGATTTCACATGAGGGAAGACCCAAATTCAAACAATACAATCCTAGAAAAGCTCATTAATATGGCATAAAAATATATAAGGTGTGCGAGATGAGTGGCTATGTTTGGAATTTCTCGGTATATTGTGGTAAGGGAGCATCTGAAAACTTGACTATTCTGGAAGCATTGTTGCCTCACTAGCCAAGGGTTTACTAAAAGAGGGAAGACTACTAGTTGCTGATAATTGGTACAGCAGTATTCCTCTGACAATGTCTCTGAAGCAAAAAAGAACAGACTACTGTGGGACATTGAGATCAAATAGAGTAGGACTACCAAATCTGAAATCTGTAACATTAAAGAGAGGACAACTCTTTAGAAAACAAAGTAATTCTGGTATTCGAGTGATGAAGTTTCAGGACAAGAGAGAAATACATATCAGAGAACTGCAAGAGTGTCTGTTTTTAATACTCTAAGTATACTCATCTCTTTTGTGCGAGTATTTACTATACCCATTCCATTTAAGTATAAGTGTCTAGCATACTCAAATAAAATGTTTGCGATGCTTAACGTGTGTAGTGAGAGGAAAACAGAGTTATCAGATCAGAATTATTAAATCAAACACAATATCAAAAGTTGCCAATGTCTAAATTAGCTAACATACATACTTCTTTGAAATTATGAAAGTTTATTTAATATGTAACAGAAAATAAAATAAATAGAACCCGTAAAATTCGCCACTTTTTTTTATTTATTAAAAACACAACAAAAGTTTACTAATAACTCAAGACTAGTTTATTGTTTATTATATTACATTTTTGTTAGGGTTTTTTTAAGTCACACAGGAGAGAAATTTAAAAATTCTATTCGTTAAGCAAATAGATATTTAAAATTAATAAATAGGTATAAAAGCAATAATTATATTTAACAAAATAAAATATGTAAACTAAAAACTTTATTTTATTTATTATTATTTATGAGGTGTATGTCTATTCAGTCAATGCAACATTACACCTGCGTATATACAGTTTTGTTAAAACTAAAAAAAATTAAGTTATTTTCCTTTTATTTACGGATTCATTTTATCATTTTGTTTTCCTAAATACCGTTAGTAGCACGTTTACGACAACTAGGCGCATAAACTGAAAATAATTGTTCATACAAAACAGCAACAAAATAAGTATACCTGCTTTTAATAGTGTACAAAAGCTGTGCCTTTAAGCGATTTTTATTGCATTTTATTCATTACATATGTGTTGTATTTCATACCTATGAAAACGATTGATGTCTGTTTTTCTGCTTGTAATGTTAAAGCAATAGATTTGATCAAATTATGTTTTTTTTATTTTTATTGTTTATAAATAGATCTGCATACAATGCGGTATTTCATAAAACGGCAGTAAAAAACTTTAATAGGGTAAAAAATGTGGCAACGTTGCTTACAAATAAAGAGAATTAAAAAATTCTGATTGCGATATTTTTGATACTCGTTTTTACAGGAATGGGTAAAATAAACACCGCAACTTTTTATTGCGGTGTTTAAAATACTCGAGTATGAAAATTATAGAGTAAGGATGCGGTGTACTCATGGGTTGCGTTGTATTCGTGCAGTTCTCTGATACATATGATATCAACCCGATATGAAAGACACTGGAAAAAAAAAACCACAAGGAGAAAAGTTGCTGAAGCCTTCTGTAATATTAGATTACAATCGTGTAAAAGGTGATGTAGATCTTTCCGATCAGATGATATCATATTATAGTCCTGCTCGTAAAAGCGTTAAGTCTTATCGTAAGGTATTTTTCGAATGTGTAAGCATATCTATTTTAAACACCTGGGTCTTATACAACAAGTTTTATGCCAAGAAAAAATTTAATATACAAGAAGTTTTAAAATCCATTGCAGTGGCATTGATCGATACGACAACATCCCCTAAAGAATCGAGTGGAACTGCGCCTAGAGTTGCGCACGTGCTGATAACTATTCCTCGGAAAGCTAACGGAAAAATCTTTAGCAAAATGTGCTCAGAATGCTATCAGAAAATAGCTGAGACTGAAGATAGAAAATCTGCAATAAAAAAAACGAAACAAGTTTCAACTCAGTGCTCTAAATGTCAGAAAGCATTATGTTTAAACTGTTTTAATGATAATCATAAAGACGGAAATAAAATTTTTGGTGATAACATTTTTATATTTATGTCTAAGTATTAAAGAATTAAATTTTGGTAAATTTGTTGGTAGTTTTTAATAAATAAAAATGAATTTGCTTTTTTTCGTTATTAAAAAAACGGCTTCTTTATTTCCATAGAACTTCTAAAGTAGAAGAGATAGGCAGGGGGGACTTGACACATTATAAAATAATTCCATATCTACACGCTTAGTTTCTTAAATTCATTACTCCTCCCACGTCTATTAAAATACGAACCTTGTGAATCACATGTGATGCACAAGCGTATGAAAGCAACTTGCTGTGATCATATGTGTTGCACAGGACAGGGAAAGGGTTAATTTCAGATAAATAAATTACTATAAAGTAACAAATTAAATAATATGTTTTGAATAATATTCTTGAGAGGAGATAAACAAATTAAAAAAAAATTCACAGTTACGTTTTTGGAGAAGCGATGCACCATTAGTTTAACCATTAGTTTACTTTATTTGATTAACAGTTGTAGACTCGTGAAATTTAAAATGAACTTTTACTGCTAACTCCACTATAACAAGTATAAAATTTGGGTTCGAAAAATAAAGGGTGTCCCAATTCCTGATGTAATTTGATGTAGGTGTCCAAACTTTTTAAACCGTTATAGACAGACAGATGAAACTTACAAGGGAACTGTAATACTAAGTCCGCTAAAAAAACAAGTTTATAACTTGAATATAGAAATTAAAGGATGTTCCCGTATTTGATCGAAATTAGACTAAATTAAACCGTTATGGTTAATAGTATATATATTCAAAATTATAAATTAGGCGCGCCCCAATAGTTGGTTTAATTTAATGTATGTGGCCATTCAGTTGTATACAGACGCTTAAAATTTACAAAGAAGAAGATAAAATTTAAATTCCTAAATTAAAGGGAGTATCAGTAGTTGCTTTAATTTTATACATATTTCCAAGCTGTAGGACGGTTAAAATTAACAAGAAGCTGTACTGCTAATTTGGCAAGTATAAAGTTTAGAGATGGAATATAAAGGTGTACCAATATTTAATGTAATTTGATGTATGCGGCCATACTTTTGAAGCCTTTAAGACAGAAATATATAATCTGTAAAGTCGGTTTTTCTTGCCATAATTATTTACGAAGAGTGTTGCTGCCTAGTTATCAATAGGTCCTCGGAGATCCCTGATCAATATTTAACTGTACCTTGGCCATCTTGGAGTCTTAACGACATTTATATCAAATAATACCGGTTCAGGAATTTACGGATCCCGCTTTTTATCAAAATACCTGAAAAACCTCCTAAAAGAGAAATTATAATAATCGAAGCTCTCTTATTGCCCTCTCCAAATAGCAGAGGCAAAAAAGACTCGAATATGATCAATAATTCAAAAAAATGCTAACTGGGTAATTAATAATATATAATAATAATAATATACATATGTATATGAAATTATTTTTTAGGTCTAGACCCAGTTAGCATTATTGATCATATTCGAGTCTTTTTTGACTCCTCGACACGATTAAAATAAACGATTATGCGCTCGTTTTAGAGTCGAAAATGTTCGCTTTGTCGGTAGAAAATGGTACCCTAGCCGCGTCTCTTCTGAACGAGTCCCTTACGACTCTCGTTTTCGACACATTTTCGATACTATTTTCAATCGTACTTGTAATCAAATACGATACTTTTTCGAGTCAACTTTTAATCATATTACTAGCCGTATGCGAGTCTTTTTCGAACCATATTATACGAACATTTCTAATATATTTTCTCAAAATGAAAAATTGCAAACAACGGTTTGCTTTCTTTTTATAACACGCCGTATTGACGAGCCATCGATTTGTTCAAACATTAAACAATTTCATGTCCGCACATTAAAATGGCTATTGTAGACCATCGTTGTCGATGTCATGTCGGCTTCAAACAGCGAGAAAACGAAGCAGTTTTCTCTACGCAGACAAACATGAACAAATGTTTGTAACCTATTCTGCTGGCGTTTTGTTCATGTGCGAACAAATCAATTTCTTAAAATTCAAATTTAAAAAAATGAATTTAAAAAAATTTGAAAAAATTTATTTTACATTTGTGTCTCTATTTTTTTACGAAGTGACATATGTATGATTTTTACGAAAATTAAAAAATAAAAATAAAAATAAAATATGTATTTGAATCATTTTTTCATCGTTAGGCTGCGTTAAATATGTCTCCAAAATAATTCTAAAAACAGTCGAATTTCAAGCATTTGCTTTTTGTACTTTTTGTTTTTTAGAAAGTCGCTTTCTATGCGTTTGTCAGAGTTATATTCGAGTCTCTTTTTAAACGCATAACTGATGAATCAGTTTTAAGTCATCTTGGGTAGTCTTAAAAGACTCACTTTGGTGATTTTTGTAAAAACAATCTTCCAAATGCTAACTGGGGAAATTTTATTCAATGAAATACAAAACAACTCACATCCTTTTTTTAAATGAAACCCTTTTCATCATATCTATCATAAATAAAGTAAAATGTATATAAAAATAATATATTGAAAATAAAAGAAGATAATGTACAAACAAAATAAGTAGAGAATTTTTCTCAGAAAAATCATAAAATCTTTATGAAAACAAGCATCATGATGGAAATGTGGCATCTTATAAGATATTAAAGTAGAGCTATCAAAGTCAAATGACAATATATTTTATTTAACATTCAAGAACAAAAACTTGAAAAGTCATATTAAAAATATGCACATGAAAAAAATCAGCACAAATAATAAATAATACATATATACATGCTAATAGTCCATTTACATTATACCAAAATCTAGTACATTTGATTTGAAATATTTTTTAAAATCTGTGTCGTTTACACTGGGTTGTTATTGACATTAGCAAGATTTCATTTTTATAACAAAAACAGTGAAATAATATAAAGAAATAATAAGGAATGGAAAATAAAAAACACCTTTTTTTATTTTGTGCATCGAGAGCAAAAAAAATCCAATTAGACATAACCCTGTTGGGTAAAAAAGCGTAAGCATTGGTTGAACATAAAATTTTAAAAATTAATTCAAATGCATTACTACACCCAAATGGATGGAATGGACACATGTAAGTTAAAATAAATAATAATAACAACTTTTTTTCTACATATTGCTACACATGTTGAATTACAGATTCGGAAGGAAGGAAGATGTTCCTAATTTGTCGGATGAAATGTTTGTCGAAACTTTTATGATGAGCCGCCAAAGTTTTCAGTTGTTATCCTTAAAACTTATATCCTTAAACAAAAGTTATACAACTCTCAGAAATTGTATTCCTCTTCAAAAATGAATTGCTATAGGTCTTTATTGCCTCAAGTCTTCTTCTGAATACGCATCAATTGCACACATGTTTGGAAATTATTGCAAATTATTTATATTTTTAACTTCATTTGCCTCATCCATATTATTTTCTTCTATTTTTTTAATTAAAATTTTTATATTTTTCTATTTATTTTGTTTGTTTTGATTTCTAATTTAATGTAATTTTTTTAAAAGCGTAGTATTTTTTGGTTAGGTACAAGTAGATTTTGAGTAGATTTTATTAAAATCTAGTGGCAAAGTAGATTTTGTTTTGTATGGGAAATCTAGTAATATACAACTAGATTTGGCTTGAAATATCGAAATGACTAGATATCGGTATAACGTAAATGGACTATAAGCAAAAACATAATTTATAAAAAAATCTTTTGGATAGAAATTTAAAAATTTTTACAAAAATAAATAGAAGACATTTCATTTTAAATACATAGTATCAATATTATTAAGTTCTAAACGAAATAAGTAGAAAAAATGACTAAGCGATTTTAAATCAGTAATCATTTAGTTAACCGTTTTTAAATTTCGTATAATTTGTGCTCAGAACACCTTTTCTTGATTTGAAATTACTTTGATACAAAGTGATCAGGCCTGTATGTACATATTTTGTAAAATTAGATAAACTTTTTTCAAATGAGAGTTCATATCGATTTAACAAAGCATTCAATATACTTTATGTTTATTTATTTTGTAGAGTTTGGTTTGATTTAATTTGATTGATATATTTTTCCGAAAATTTGCTATTTATTAATTGTATGATTTTATTTGAATTAGAGATTAGATATATTCAGACTACATGTGGCTCCGATAACTGGAAGTTTAAACCTTTTTCGATGCTTTTTTTTACAAAAATATTGCTTTTACTTCCAGACGAGTTATTGGATGTAGATTTTTAGCTCGGCAATTTTTCTATACTATTTGCAAAAAATCCAAGGCTTTTTCTAATCTAGAAAGAGAAAAGTGTTAAATCACATGGTCTTAGTAAATAATTGACATCAGAATTTACAATTAAAAATATCTCTTTTACCAATATATTTTTATATGTTTTCTTTTATTTGCAGAACCGATTTTATACGTGAACTTATTAAAGTTCTGATTAACATACAAGAGTAAAAAAATTAATTCACATCCTTAAATATTTTAAAATATAAGAATAATAAAATTACGAGGGGAAACATTATTTGCAGTCTTTACTTTACTTTAGATATTTTTTTAAAGAAAACACCTATTTTTATAAACGAATGCACTTCAACAATAAATAGGTATCTGTACGTGCATAAACCAGACAGTGCAATGAAAGAGTGTTTGTACTCTGTAGACAGTCTGTTCAAAAAACAGACAAGATCTTTTTTTACTGTATATAATGTCTTTATGCTGTTAACAACAATAATTTTCAGATACATTTATACAAGCATTAAGTTTAATGCACACTCTAGAGAATCTTTCCAAGATTTTTAATTTACATGATAATAACGTCACATGTTTTTACAACTTAAAGAAAATAGCATTTATATCTAATATGAATAACAAAAGTTTTGTATTGGCGCTTACTAGTTGAAGTTTGTCTACAGGCAGAGAAAAAATATCGCTGTGATATGGTCACAATAACCATGTTCTCTGAGACAATAAATAGTTGCGGCGAACAAGTTATAGTTATTTTCAACAATACTTTATACATGTTAAAAACTGTTTTTGTTAACATTTGATCCCTGTATGGTAACTAAGCACAAAAAGCTACATGGTTGAATTTATCTAAGAAAAATTCGATTAATAACCAAAGTTTTATAACTTTATAATTATATAATACATTATTAGTGATCAAAGTATGTTTATAAGCAAACAATCAATTTTTTGATTTTCACCCTGACCAGGATTCGAACCATCGATTTTATAAATTAATAAAATTTTACTTTATTTTCGGCTTTTGGTTCTTTTTAATTAATTTTCTAAACATTTTTAGAAAGAAAAATTATTTACAAATGTATGCGGACGTTTTCCAAAGAAAACAAGAAAAATTAGACGCTAGCAGAATGAAATGCAGCATTTTCTGGACCGCCACATCCTTCATCAGCATTCTTTGCATCTATCTACCTTATGTTATGTACATCGTAAACATCATCTATTTAACCAACTAATCTTAATGTTAATTTGGTGAGACGAAGTTCACACACAACTTAAAGCTTTTCTTTGTCATTCTCTTTGTAACTCGTCTTGTACATTTGTTGTTGCTTTTTTGTACTAGCAATTTGATAGTCACAAATGCAACTTTTTTATTTTTAATTATTCATACTTGTTTGCTCACAACATTATAGACACTGTTTCAGTATCATATTGACTTTTTATGAGTTAAGTATGAATGTAAATACGCGGTGCCTAGCGTTTGTTTTAATTTTAAATTTTCACCCTGACCAGGATTCGAACCATCGATTTTATAAATTAATGAAATTTTACTTTATTTTCGGCTTTTGGTTCTTTTTAATTAATTTTCTAAACATTTTTATTTTACAAATGTCCGCATACATTTGTAAAATAATTTTTCTTTCTAAAAATGTTTAGAAAATTAATTAAAAAGAACCAAAAGCCGAAAATAAAGTAAAATTTCATTAATTTATCAATTTTTTGTTTTTAAAAATATTTTTTCTTGGACTTGCAGGAATGCTCTTCTTATAGTTTAGTTATTTGTTTGTTACCTATCAGGTCCTGCAAACACGCTTAGTAATAAAACGGTTTCTTATTGCTGGAGAAAATGAAAAGATAGAAATTAATATAAATATGAAATTAAAATAAAATAAATGAAAATCAAACAAATAAAAAATTAATTAAAATTATAAAACAATTAATTACTTTTTTAGTTTATCTTTTTTAATAATTCTTGTAATAAACCATTAATAAAAACACTATAAATAAGTCCAAGTCCTTTATATTAGGAAATGTTTGCACTTACGAAACCATATTATGATTCAGTTATATTGCATGGTATTTTCAAACATATTATGA
This sequence comes from Gymnosoma rotundatum, assembly GCA_916610165.2. NCBI lineage: Eukaryota > Metazoa > Arthropoda > Insecta > Diptera > Tachinidae > Gymnosoma > Gymnosoma rotundatum. Next base: position 105,806,057 of record OU744338.1, read on the forward strand.
TATTTTATTTCAACCATATAATTTTTATATTTAACCATAATATTATTAATTTTAGTTGTAACATTTTTACATTTTCAACATAATTATGGTTATACTTTACCATGTTATTGTTATGCTAGACGATAATATGATCCCAAGACCTACTATATTAATAATTAATATAACAATACTATTTTTTGATTACAACCATATAATACAATCGCAATATATTGCTTTTAGATTATGGTTATCTAAACCTTGTTTTTTCTTTGCGTGTGGACTGTTATTTTAAATTGGAAACTTAATAACGACATTTTCGTTTCAAAGACATTGCGTTTCATGAAAAATCACAATTTCTGAGATATGAGCGATATAAGAATACTGATAAGTGCATTAAATTTTAACACACTCAAACTATTTATTAGATATAAAAGTAGAAGTAGGAAACAAAAGCACAAAAAATTGCACGAGCAATAGCAATGTATAGAAAATTGCAATATTGTACATGTATCTTTTGATTTTAATGCATAATTTATATAAAAATTTGTGATTTTCATTATTCATTTTGTGTTTGTTATTAAATTTTAGCTTAGATATGTAAAATAATCAATTACTTCTTTTCTTTAAAGTTTTTGTTTTAATTTTTTGTTATACATTGATGATTTGAATATATTGTAGAATAGTTTGTGATCATAATAAGTCAACATACAATTATTACATGTTAATGAATTTAAGTTTTTTTCTTACACAAAAAACAAAAATATATTATTTTAAAATTATTCGTTTGAAAATTTGATTAAATTGTAACCCGACAAATAATGGTGGGAGGACTTTCCAAACAGATTACAAGGCATGAGACCTTTGTGATCAATCAACGTAAATTGATTACTTTGATTGTTGCTAGAAATTATAATGTTAATTAGTACATATTTTAATGTTCTATTTAGCTTAAAGAACTAGTCACCGATTTCTCATCTCAGATAAATTATTTATGAAAACCTTGCTCTTTGTTTATAAATTTTAATCAAGTGAGAGCCAGTTTACGTAATAAGATGATATTACTCTTGCGGCATGTGTTATATATGTACTTTGAAAAAGGTTAAAATATTACAGAAGTTGAAAACATTTACTTAAGTATTAATGTAGCAATTTATTTTAAACAAATCACAAAAAACTTTATTTAGCAATACTCGCCTAACACCTGCTACTATTTTCACCTCCTTCTTTTAAGTTCAAACTTTTGCGGAAAACTGAAAAATAAAGTGGATTGATCAAAAACAGTAAAAAAAACTATACTTTTAATGTCCTTAAAATAATAAGATGGTCTAGCGTCCGCTTCTAGCAAATGAAATCCTAAAAAACCTTTTTGGAATAAGCCACACCCACAACCAGCTGTATATCCAAGTTCCCCGTAGAAAATCCTGATGATCTAATTACGTATATTATTTCTTAAGGGCTTAAAATAGATAACACACCTCCAAAATTGCTTAATATTAACATGGATTTATTTTAAAGCAATTTTACTCTAAATAGAGTTATACATTTATTTAAAAAAAAAAATAATTGTAGATCCTTTAATAAAATTTTTTTAAAAACAAAAAAAAAACAAAAAGGTGATCTTTTGCTTATTTTTTTACAACACTATACAAAGAAATCTGAAATATAATTTGGCTTTTAGTTTTTACTTCTACTTCACCACATTTGTAATAATGAATAGTAATTTTTTAAGGCCTCACGGTTTTGTTTCCGGTCCAATTTTCCTGTACTTATAAAAAAACAGCTACGTTTATATTTTTGAATATTACTGATCGAAAGCTTTTAACCCCAATTATATTCGTTTTTACCGACCACTATAATACTCATATTAGTTTTGACATACTTCTTTAAAATGTCAGTTGGTCAAAAACAGAGATCATATCTTAAAGTAAAATATAGGAAATTTTATTTTGTTACATCTTAATAAAGTGAAACAATCAAAATATACTAACCAGCATAAGCATATTTAAGTAAAAAAGATGTTAAAAATAAAAAAGTACCAAATATAATAGATATTTTTACAAAACCACAATAAAAGCAAAAGCCACAAAACCCTTCTACTAAATCATAAAATATATGTCATATTCAGAAATGAACTGAAACATTTAAATAATTTAAACATGCAAGAAAGAATGTTGTCGCAGATATTTTACAGAAAGTCACACATATAACATACACACATATAAACTACTATAAATTTACTTTATGCAAGTTCAAGTACAACCAGTTTAAAATTTTTAAAATTAAAGTTTACTCAACATAATTTTAACTTCGCTTGTTTTTAAAGCAGTGAGTTTGCAATCGATATTTAATTGTGAGTCTATACCCACACATTGGGGTTAATTCTAAAGAAATATATTAGAAAGCTCTATGTTACGATTTTACAATATCTTAATAGTAGTGATGATGATAGGTCCATACAGCTCAATTTACGTCACCTATGGGAATACCATCTTTCTATTACTTTCTGTTGAAAACTAATTAATTTTTGCTTTTAGGAGCTATTGTGATACGCAGTTTTTTTAATTTTAATTAGTGCCCTTTACGGTTCATAAGACACGTAAAAAACATATTTCAAATAAAAAATAAATTTTTGAAGTCGATCCGGAAAATACTGAGTTACGGAGGAACAAATATAAAAAAGCATTATTCAGTCGATTGTGGTTGATTAAAAAGCTATGACTTAATTAAAAATATTATAAAATTTATTAAACTTTAAATTTATTTTGCTACTTCCCGGTATTGATAATTGAAGGTGAAGGCACGTCTCGATGGCCTTTTCGCTACCGCTTTCTTAGCTCGTCAGAAAACTTCTCACAAATATTTTAAATGAACTAAAGATTTTTTCTAAACTATAAAGAAAAGACAAAAATCAAAGTTTATGCAAAAACAACAATAATCAACATTGTTTTCACTTTTCTTTGCCCACTATTTACGGATGGTTTTTTTCGGCTCTTCTATACAGTTTAAAGATGTTGAAAAATAAAACAAAAAACAATAAAACACTACGTTATTTTATTTTCTTTAATGCACGAGCACTTGCAATTTTAATAATTAAAAGCACAGGAATATTAAATTAAATAAATTAAACATTAAATTTATTGTGCTACTTCCCGGTATTGACTATTGAAGGTGAAAGCACGTCCCGATGGCCATTTCGCTAGCGCTTAGTCATATAAAATTTTTTTATTTGGAGTCTTTTATATATTAATTAAGTTTAATTTTACTTGATTCCCTCAAATATAAATATTTGATGATATTCTTATAAAATATTTATTATTTAAAAACTATAAAATGATATGTATTGCTTCATATTTCGCTACTGCCCATATAACTCATCAGTGGATTCTACCCAAATTTTGTAAAAAAAACCTCAGAGGCTTATACCTAAAGCGAAATTGATTAAATGAGCTAAAATTTGATAGAAAGGTTACTTATGATAAGCGATATTGTGTTTCATAAAATGAAAAAGGAAAATATTAGATATATACTGAATAATAATAATTTTCCAATTCATCTTACAAAAAGATTAATTAGGCAATATATAAATAAGAATAATTTAAATACAAATAATTTAACAAAAGAAAATATGATTGAGCCAAAAATTTATAAGTCTTTGATTTATGTACCTGAAATATCAGAACGGTTAGAAAAATCAAAAATTTTTGACTGCAATACACTATACATTAAAAAGACTATTTAGTAAAACTAAAGATAAAATACCGAATCTAGAATTATCAAATTTAGTCTATAAAATTCCTTGTAGCGGAAAAGACAACGAGATTTGCAACAAAGTATATATAGGAACAACAAAAAATAAACTAAAAACTAGAATTGCTGGTCATAAATCTGATCACAGATATAGAAATATTAATTCACAAAAAACTGCATTATCATCTCATTTTGCTAGATTAAATTACTATCCTAATTTTGAAAATGTTTCAGTAATAAACACAGAAAATAATTATAAACGCGGTATATGTTAGAAATGTTACATATAATTAATACACCAATAGCACACAGAATTAATTTTAAGGCAGACACAGATAATGTAGCTCAAATTTACAGACACTTGATATATAAGAAATAATATTGTACTTTATTTTTTGTTACAAAAATTTTTTATATGACAAAATAATTTTATGTTTTATGTTATTTTGAAAAAAATTTTTATAACTTTTTTGTTGTTGCTTTTTTGTGTTCAAATAAATATTTCTTTGTCCTGATGATGCTACACAAGGGAGTAGCGAAATATTAAAAAAATAAAAAATAAAAGACCTTGTGCTTGAATAATAAATTAAAAAGTAAATAATTAAAAAGGTCAAATAAAAAACTATATTAATATTGTTTACAATTTTAATTTTTATTTTTTTATTACTTATTTCAAATATATATGAATGGTTTCCGATGGCAACCCTTATGTAGAAAAATTAAAGAAAAAATAAAAATATTTACTCAATGCTTACTGTGTTTTTGTATTAAATTTTTTTGAGTTCTTTCTAGCTTGTTGCATTATTGGTTCAATGAAGTTCTCTTTTAATCAATTTGGCTTTAGGTATAAGACTCTGAGGTTTTCCTTCCTTTGTGTAGAATCCACTGATGAACTAAATATGAGCAGTAGCGAAATGGCCATATGGATATGCTTTCCCCGCAGTAATACATTTCATTTTTTAGTTTAAAAAACAAATATTTCATGAGAATATCATCAAATATTTATATTTGAAGGAATCAAGCACAATTAAAGTAAATTAATGAAAAAAAGATTCCAAACAATAAATTTTCTTGTTAATTTATTAATTTTAAATTATTTTAAACGCCTTGCCAAAATTTGATTTTCCAATTTCAAAGAGTTTTCGGAATAGATTTTAGTAAAGACATAAATCCGTCAAGTTAACTTTAATATCCAACATCAATTGTAAGTTCTTAATATAGAAAATATTTCAAGATTTTAGTTTGTTTATAATAAAAGTTGAAGTATGATATTAGTGGTTAAATTTTGAATATATTAACCGATTTTTACTAATCTTTTTTCTGTGTGTAGTAACTTGGAAAAAGCCTTAAATAATTTTAACAATATATGCGTTAAGCAAACTTATATATTTTCAAATGATAACTCTGATTTTTTGTTTAAAACTACGTATCAAATTGTTGACTTAATTATTTTTTTTTTGAGACTTTTGTCCTAACGTAAACAAAAACACAAAGGAAGTGTTTTCAGACAGAATGATTTTTTTCGTGTTTAAAAAGAGTTTTAAGTTTTTTGAATGATCAGTGCGCATTTAAAAACGACTACAGTAAATTTAAGTCACCACATTGTGTTTGCTGAATAATCTCTTTTACTTTCAATTCGACTTTTCATAGTGCTCAACAATTGAAAATTATTGATAATAACTTTGAGATTCAATTAACTCAAAAGCTGGAGGGCTGGCGCCATCTTGAGGCCGTACTTCTTCAAAATTAAGTCGGCGGAGCGGTTACTTTGGACAGTGTTTGCTTTTGCACGATAATAACGGATTGTTGGGGTTGGAAATTGACGATATAAGTCTAGACGATATGTGGATGGTGCAACTTGCCAATAAAACAATGGCTATTTTCCGCGTGAATTTCAATGGCCGTGTTATCTCACATAATTTCTTTCTTTTGTTGAACCACCCTTTATATTAACTTACTCATGTGTCTCTGTAATCAAAAAAAAAAATTCAAAACTTTAAGTAAAAAAGGAGTTGATGTTTTATCAATATAATTCCGTAAACATAAACACAAAATGATATTGTATTGTTACTGTCTGGTATAATGTTGATTAGTTCTGTGGTAGTCAGCATTTTTTGTTGGTTTTAGATATAATATGAAATGCAAGCTTACACAATGATTTTATTTTTTAATTTCCAAATACATTTAATATTCATTATTTTGTATCCCGGATGTAATGTCTGTTTAGTTATTTTTAAGTGCGTCAAAAGCATATTTTCAGTAGATGCAAAATACAAAACCGCAAATCAGAAACGAAAATGATTGATTAGAAATAATACGACTGATAACATGAAAGCCCACAAGTGCATTATTGAACAATACAATTTTAATAACATGTTTTTCACAAGAAAATGAAAATGTAAATCTTCGCAATACTGATTTAAAAAAATGTTTGCGAAAATAGTCAAATATGCATCCAGCACTACATTATTTGATTTTTTGGTGCATCTGATTGTAGATCCAAAAGAACAAAATATTTAGGACAAAATAAATAAAACAAACATTTGAAATCAAATAGTAACTAAAATATTTAACCCTTATGTGATTCACAGAGTTTTGTATCTGGTACACAAATATTATGAAAAATTAACGATTTTGCAACAAAATTTTGTTTGTCGCGTCCCAAATCCGCTAAGGTTTCAGCATTTCTAGATATCTGAATCATTCTTAATACTAATTTACGCCAAAGCTACAAGCCCGGTTAGTGTGTCACTGTGAATAAGCAGTTATGCGGATATCGTGGACGTATTCGATTTACCCAATATATGCCGATAAAGCCTAAATAGTTTTGGGTAAAAGTTTTTTCACTTCTGATGCTCCGAACTCCTTCCCTTACATGACTAGTAAACAACCAGAAACTGAGCGCCAGGCATATGTGGGAGAGAGGACTGTCCTAGATCTTATAAGTCCTCATAAGAACTATTGAAGGTATATCACAACCGATACATCTCTCGAACTGGCAAAAGAAATAAATTCGTGGTACATATTCATTTGGCAAAGTCTTAGAACTTATATAATTATATTTTCGATAATTATTTTATACAAATTATGTGTTTCGCTTTTACCGCTAAGCCCTTTTATACTTGTAAGCGTAGAACAAGCCGATGGCCGATGCTGTAGATGTACACAATAAACATTTCACTTCAACTGACCACCTTAGAAAATGTTTCTAAGCAGCGTGCGAAAAATCCTTAAGTGATGGCAAAAACTCACACAGGAAAAGCAATTGAGATTATATTTGGAAAAGAGTATGCGACTATTGTGCATCTAGATACCTCAAAAGTGCAAAGAGATATAAGTGCTATAATCGATTGCGTGTGTGCGAAGAGTTTTTAGTGTGCTTGGAGTATTTTATACCACCGTGTACAGCGGTTTTAGATTTAAGACTGTTTCGGTCAGAAGCTGCTTTCCACAGCGGCTTTGGCTGACTGTTTTCCATAGTCGTTCTAGCTAACAATTTTCCACAGCGGATTCGGCTGACTGTTATTTTTGGGTAAGTTAGCATTGTAAGTATTTTTGTAAATATTGTAATATATTTTATAAGTCTCTGGATATCATAAAAAGGTCCAACACCTAAGCCATTGCCCGTATGAAGCCGATGATTTCCGACTGAATTCAATGTTATCCATGCTGCTATCCGTATTTGGCTTAAATACTCCCAATCGATTTCGACCACTAACCCGAAAACTACCGACTCGTCTAAGTTCGTATCCCAGTCGTTAACATTTTAACATAAATTTTTCATTCTAATAAATATTACAGCGCCGCCTTTCGTCGATAATACTATACAGCGTTAAACCATGGGCAAAAGTAAGTAAACAGCTCAGTTTAAATCGGAACATATTGTGGAAGTAGAGGGTAGTAAATGTTGAAGCTTTCTATTATTGCTTTTTTTAAAAGAAGATAATTTAAATATCTTTATAATAATTTCTTTATTAGAAACTGAAAACTAAGAATTATATTTAATGATTTTCTTGGTTAGGTCTTTTAAAGTGATATACGCAAAAAATCTTAAAAACGATAAATTGAATGAAAACATGAACCATTCAGTGAGAATTTGGATTCCAATGTGCAATTTCTTTGTATTTGACATTTTGTAAATTTATAGAAAATAAAAAGTAAACAACGAAATAATTTTGGAAATACCCAAAGAAAACTTTTTCAATAAAACTATTTTCTCTTTAAAGGTTTTACGCAAAAAGATAATACAGAAACCAACAAAATCGTTTTATAATGAGTGAAAGGCTGTATTTTTCTAACAAAATTAACTTAGCATAGATATATTTCAATTTGACGAAAAACAATTTTAGTGCAATAATGTAGCCTTTATTTTCTTCCCTACTTTCTTCCTCTGTAAGACTTCAATTAAACATTGGCTACTTAGTTAAATTTTTCTAATTAGCAAATTATTAGATCACAATTATGCTCTTGCAATTTTCTTAATTGTTTTCAACTGAAAAATATTTTTTTTTTATGTTTTGCACTCACAGTGAAATTTTTCTCCCTGTATACATTTAAGCAACATAAAAGGCAAAAAAAGTTTTTATTTAATTACAATAATGTTCATTTTACTGTTTTCGTAATTAACTACAAAATAAAATTGTCTATGACATTCTGACTAAAATGAAAAAGTAAAAAAATATGTTTAACAAACTATGCATTTATGCAAAATAAATTAGGGTAACGAGTAAAATAATTCATATCGAAATACCGCATTCTGAATAGTCTAAACCTTAACATTGTATTTAATTATTAATATAAAATAAATACGGGTGTGACGATCCCTTTACTCGGCTATTGTAAATTGACGGTAGCTAAAATTGTACTATCGTTAAGAGAATTTTACTGAGGTATCTTAAGAATCCACAAAAAATCTGAGTTTAGATATTTTATATATTAAAAAAGCCTGTCATTAGCACTGCAATATCTTTTGCGCTTCGTTTAGTTACAACGGTGGGTAAGTGCCTTACAAATATCTTAATGAGGCTTCAGCTTTATAATTTCTCTGTGAACTTTGTTCACAAAATCCTAAATGTCAGGTATTTTTCCGTTCCGTAGGGCAATAAGATGGCGACAAACTAACCCATATATTATTATTAGTATTAATAAAAGTCATAAAAGAAGATATTGGTCCCTTGAAGTTACTTAATCCTAACAGATATTGCGAAATAAAAATGGTATTTATCAGGATTGCAGAGATATAATACGCCCTTTAATGCTAACCCGAAATGTGTCAAAATTCGTGGCTAAATCTGACTATGAAGATAAGATATCCTTTTCTTCTTCAGTATTAGGTAGACGAGTTTTAAATAATAGCAGTGACTATAAATACTTAAAGGATTAATTTAAGGATGTGATACACGTAGGCGGTACGTCATAGTGTCTAAGGACATGGTGTTGTTCTAAGTATAGACATAGCGTCACATAAAATTGTCATAATGTCCGCACTTAAAACAAGAACGGCTTCGCTTACCAAAGATTTTCTGCATAACTGGCCTTCGGTCGGACGCAGTCTAATGAAGGGTTCTCATTTGTATATTTAGCAATTATTCTTGGATACCTTGCTATAGGTTTCCGGATTTATTCAGAAATCGAATAACCATTTTCAGCTCTTTATTTGTCATTTAAAATTTACTTACGAATTTAGATCGTGGTAAAATTGGGCAAAAATTTATACAGTCCTCACTTTAAATATACAGCTTTCTCAAGAACAATATATGCTACAAATTTTAACTTATTTTAAATATATAAATTAAAGCTCAATAATTTACTATTATTTGTACGTGAAGGACAGTTAGGTGGTTAAAACTTTTGGCATGCTAAATTATGATAAGGATATTTTACTTCTGAAAATAATCTTTTGTTTTGCAAATCTTCAAATTCAAACTACAATTGCGCCTACTTAAAAATTGTATAAGCCTTTTGTCCATGTAGTTAAATCCAAAAAAGTATATGTTCATATTTTTGCCAAGGCCAAACTGCTCAAATCTACATACCTCAACATGTGAGCTTAAATTATTATTTATTTTATTTTGCATATAATGTATTTTATTTTATTTCTATGGGAATTATACATATACGAATACATACATTATTTTATAATAATATTTCATTATAAACCTTTTTATCGCCGAACTTAGTTAAGTATATTTTATATACAGAATATATTTTAGTTAATTAAGAAAATTTTTAATCTTTATCTGGAACTTTTATTATAATTTTTATATTAATTTTAGAATTTTTATAACACTTTTTTACTTATTTGTTGATTATTATTGTACTAATAATACTGAAATCAAAACACTTGTTGTTATCTCAGCCACCCCTAAGTTTAGTATTTACTCATTAGAAATATGTAATATATTTTGTATTGAATTTACTTTTTAATTTGTCGTACTTACTTACTTAGGTCTTGTCTGTCAAACTTGCTACTTTAAAATGGTAACACTGTTACAATTTTAACCAAAAATACGTTGTATTTCAAAATACTATAATTCTTTGAAAAAAACCGACTTCAAAATAGATTTCAGATATCTATCTCTAAAGGTTCAAAAGTTTGGCCACTTGCATCAAATTACACCAACTATTGGATACCCTTTCATTTACAACTGTTTAAAAATATGGCATTATACACCAAATTAAATGAACTATTAAGCGCCCTTTAATTTATACTTTTTAAAATTATAGTCATTATTATAACAGTCTAAGTAATCGTCATTTTGTCCAAGTTTTAGGCGTTTATTTATAACGGTTAAAAAGATAGGCTCTTAAAGATGACTTTTCGTCACTTAAGGGGACATCCTTAAATTTTATATATATTTTTTTTCTTTTACTCTTTGCTATTGGGAACTATAGTGATACTCAGTTCTTTAATATTTTAGAGGGGTGCCCTTTACGGTTCATAATACACTTAAACAACAAGAATGCTATATTCGGCTATGCTAAATCTTATATACTCTTCACATTCTTTGTAAATCTAGTTTAGTTCTTAATGGGTTAAGCAATTTAAAAAAATTTTAGTGTTTCCTAAAAGATCCCTTCAAAAGCTTTAAAATGATACCCATATTAATATTTTATAAAATTTTAAGGCTGCCGCGAAGGTCATGGACCGATTATGCTGATATCCAATAGCACCTCTTTCGACACTATATCATATCGATTGACATATTTATTTTATTTGTGACATCACTAACACGGTCGGCTCAATCGACTTTGCTATGCATAGCAAATGAGAATATATATATATATATATATATATATATATATATATATATTATGGGATCGGAAATGGATATTGTAGAAATTACACACGGAATGATAAACTTAGATATACCCTTTTCCTACTTTTTGTGGTGAAGGGTATAAGAACATGTATGTTGTATGGGACACCCTTCAATTTTTAAAATTACGAATTGTTTTTAAAACAGGACCAATCTGTAAGCATAATCTTGTAGGCACAAAAATAAAAAAAGCAACATTCAGTCGATTGATAAACTCCATCTTTTTTTGAAGTCTGTTAAAAAAAGAGTTTGGTTGTATGAAATTTGAGTTGTCTCTCAGATAACAAAACTGAGTTGAATTGTAAACCGTATACTTTTTTTTTTGGTATTCTTACTTGCGATAAATAAAAATTAAGCATTATTTTGTTCTTAGCTTCATTAAAAAAATTTACTCTAATCAATAAAAATAACAAAAACCAACAGTAATTCTATTTTTCTTTCTCCGCTGTACACGGCTGAATTTCTTTCTGCTCTTTTATACAGTTGGAAGAGGATGAAAAATAAAATATCACAAAACTCTACGATTAATTTTTGCTTTAACTTTAATTTTTGTCTTTGCTTTATTGTTTGGACAAAAATCTTTAGTTTATGTAAAATGTTTGTCAGTTTCCTGAAGAGTTAACAAAGCGGTAGCGAAATGGCCATCGAGACGTGCTTTGACCCTCAATAATCAATATCGGTGATTTAAATAATTAATCGGGAAAATAGCACAAAAAAAAGATTTTTTTAAACTGGTTAATTTTTACATCTTGACAAGTCTTGGGGACAATAGTTAGTTGCTCGGATATTAAGAATTATTCTTAGAAAATAATTATTAACAGGAATTAAGAGATATAATCTTTCTATCCTGCGAAATAACCTAACCAACTCAATGAGCTCTCCCAAGTAATTAATAAAGCAGTTGTTATTTTATATAAAGCAAACATAATACGAGTATTTAACAAAAACATTTTTTATCTCTTGATTATTGTTTCTTTATTGAATTGAATATTTAAAATAAGATTTAACTTAACTTAGCTTAAGTTACAGCGGAAAAGGGAATTTTACCGTATTCTGCTACACTTCAAAAGCATTTAATAATTTTTTTAACACTAAAGTTTCTATTTTTATTTCCTGTGCATATTTCCGTATTTTCTTTTAGTTTCTTTTTCTTTCTTGTTTGCATATCTTTTGCATATCTTTAGTTGACACAATGTTGACCACATTATCAACATTAATATACAATATATAAAATAACAAAATCAACCTAAGATTAAAATTAATACATTTAAACTTCTTTTTATAAGGGAAGAGTTTTAAGTGATATATATATATATGATCAATATTTTTTTCGTATCTAAAGCTAAGTTATGATATAAAGAACGAAAAAAACTCTCTTTTAATTTTGTTCAAAAACTTTGTATTGCACCACACAGTATTTTCACTAGAACCAGGAATTGTAAAAGTAAAACAAATTTTGCCATTGGCAAAGCGCGAATAAAGTCAATGAACTGGTTAAAGGGAATTTTTCATTCACTATTTCTGCAGAGGAAGTATCGAAAAATTGAAACATGTCGCATGAACGGGTGTACAAAATCTTTAACAAGCTTTTAATTTAAGAAACATGGTCTTATTATTTTCATTATTTTTTAATAAATAATTAAGAACACAAGTTTATGTAAAGAAAACTTAATCGCTTTGTTAAAACAAATGCTTCCTTTTATTAATATTTTTCATGATTATTTCGCATAAACGGGCCTTTCGTTCCATTGTCTGATGGAAAAAGGGGATGTTTCATGCAGTCAATGCATCTCCTCGTCGAAACTTCGTGCCGTCGCCATTCGTTTTACATTTTTATCATGGCGCTTTATTATATTACAGTAACATTCTTTACTTGACCACTCGTTTTGGAAGAAATAAATTTAGATGATACCATCAACCGAAAACCAACCTTAAACATAAATTTAAGAGGTTTCTTTGAATCGCAAATTGATAAATGTTGCTAAATAACAAAGACATATATGTATTTACTTCCTTAAACGATTAGGCCGGTTTTGTATTAAGTTTCTTAACGGTGTTATCGTGTTTTTCTCTGTTATACATATATATTAGAACTAAAAATGAGTTGGTAAAGACAAATGTACTAATAGATTTTATCCAAAAAAAACTTCACTGTTCATTTGTATGAAGCCACTAATTTAATGACTGTGAATATTTTTGCCGTCATGAGGGCGTGTGTTTATGTAACAGATTAAAATTCTTTTCGATATTTTTTCGAATCTGCCGCCACAGCAGAAAGTTTTTCTTGAAAACTATGATGCGAATTATATACCTCAAAATTTTTTTGCCTAATAGAGCAGCTCAACATTGAATATACAACAGAAAAAGATAAAATGTAACTGAAGAAACAGAAAAACGTGCAATAGACTGTTTAAGTTGCAATTAAACTACGTATTTTCAGGAAGTAAAAATAAAATAATATAAAAATAAATGTACAGAAAAAACAATAAAATGCAACTAACAAAAAATGCTGCTCAGCTAATGTTTGCAATATTGTTGTTGCAGAAAAGAACTAGAAACTAACTAACAACTGAGTAAATGAAACTAAAGCAAGACATTACATGGGATGAAGTCATCATGAGAATGCTATTTTAATTGTCACAATGAACTTAACGAAAATAAAATGTTGATTAAGATAAAGTGTTGCTTTGTTAATATTTTTATCCTTTCCTTGGTAATAACTTAATGAAAATGTGCGGCAAAGTGAACGTTTTTATACAAGTGAAAAAGAAAAAAAAACATTTTGCAAAGAAATAAATTGAAACTGCAAATATATGTCATACACAGCTAATGCTATAGGATTAAATAATAACTACAACCACGGCATTTGTAACAAATGACATGATTCAGCTAATGGAAGCTTGGTTATTTATAACAATAATATGGTACTTAAAGTTTGGTTTCGCGAGACATAGAACTAATTATATTTTTAACTGTAAGACGTATTGTTTTAAAAATTAAGGATGATGTAATAGTGCCGCAGTCGTTACGACAATGGAAATAATATTTTTTTCTCTCTTTTAATAGACATGCGATGCTTATATCAAATGTTTGATCAAAAATAACTAACCACCAAATTATGGAGAAAATACTTTTTTAAGAAATATCAAGGCCTACTGAATATGAAAGGTAAGGTATATCATTTGTTGTATTAAAAATCGTCATTCGTGGTGATATGTGTAAGAGAGGATTGAATAAACATTTCTCAAAATAATAGTTAGGCTTTTTTCGCCAAATATTTGTCATATTAGACAGCTCTGCAGCGACAAAATTGTTTACTTTATATGGAGTTTTTGAAAATTTTTAAAATGTCAGGTCTAATATGGAGTACAGTTTTTTAAAAACATGGATTTTTGGGTAAGCTGAATACGATTTTGTTCTTAGTTTTAAAAAATTCAAAATGTTGATCGATTTCACTTAAAAAATTTATTTCTTTTCATTTTGGCCTTTTTTAATGCACTGAGATGTACACCCAATGTAGTTTGTAATATGTATAACACAGACATATACTCACTATGGATCAAATGTGCTTTATCTTCATTTGATTTACGAAAAATGTCACAAAAATAATTTATTGGATTTTAGTCTTAAGGCAGGTAGTTGTAGTTATACCTATTTATTATGAATGTAATAAAAAATGAAAAAAAATGAAATTTTCAAATCTGAATTTAATAGCTAAGCTGAGGTACTCATCCTGTGCAAACAAAGTAGCCCAGCAAATTGATATCAAATTATGAAATATAATCCAAGAAACAGCAATCAGTGCAAATGACAAAACTTTTAAATTTGTTATATATAACAAATTGTTTTAAATTAAATTTAATGGTTTATAAATGAATAGAAATTATTTTGGCTTAAGTTTATTTATTTTTTTTTAATTTCTAAAAATCTTTTTTAGAAAGAAAATTAAGTTTTACAAATGTATGCGGACGTTTTCCAAAGAAAACAAGAAAAATTAGACGCTAGCAGAATGAAATCCTGCACATTCTGAACTGCTACGCCCTTCATCAGCATTCTTCGCATCTATCTACCTTAGTTGTTTATTTTTATATCTATTTTATTTTTATATATATTTTATCATCTATTTAACCAACTAAATTTGTAAATTAGAATACGAGAATACTCATAACTCATATCACCATTAATTTGGTTAGACGAAATTTACACACAAACCAACGTTATATAGTTACTGTTTCAGTATCAATTTGATTGTTATGAAGAAATTAAAAAAAATAAATGAACTTAAGCCAAAATAATTTCTAGTCATTTATATAATATTCAAAAAAGTTAAATTAAATTAAATTAAATTCAAACTTAAAAATATTTTTTATTATTTTGAGATTGTTGCTAAAATATTTCTTTTCTTGCAATTTCTTTTGTGCATTAATTCTTTGGTGTAGTTGGAATACAATAGAATTTTTCTGTGTGTGTAAACATCCCTTGGTTGCTTTCCAAAAAAAAAAAGTTCTATTAGGAGACAAAAAACCATCAACTACAGCATAACTGGAGCCAAACCGCGTTTAGTGGTTTCACTTTATTGTATGAACATTTTCAAAAACCCTATTGTACTATTTAATTTCTTTTTTATAGTATTAGCTTACCCAAGCATATCGACTTATATATAGTGATATCAATTTTATACTGGCTTTTTAAAAATTTAAAATTTGTACACCAAGCTTAAGTATTTTTCACGCAAAATTTATTTGGATATACTTTACTTAAAGCAACAAATGCACTTAGGAATCCAATAAATTTAAGCAGAAAAATGATGAGTTTAAATATTAAACCACATTTAATTCTGTTTAGCTTGGGGTTATTAAAACTTAAGATGTGCTAGAATGTATTGCAAAAGTTTTTTATTTCATACAATAATCATAACTAGTTCTTGTGCGCTTTTACATTTGTTTTATCGGGATATAAAAATGTACTTACTAAGGCTAGTGTCACACTAAAGTACTTTAAAGCGTAATAGTGTAGATAGAAGCAAATATTATGAGAATGTAAATTCAGAAATTTTTCTAAACGTCAATGTTTTTTTTTCGTTTTATCAGGGTTATTGCTTTCTACTCATTATTTGCATCTTAATTGATGTGTGAGGTGTCATGCCATAACGTCTAAGGATGTCGCATCAGAAAGTGACATAATGTCCATGTTGTGTTGATATAACAATGAGGAAAAAGTCCACTTTTGAGTGCAACATAATGTCCATGGACAATTCTAGAGCTACAGCTAGAGTATTTAGGCTGCTCAGTATATCAGATTTCGTTTTTTCCAAAGGTCAAAACTAATTGTTTGTCTGTAAGGCTTGAATGCTGCTTCAATTCTTCACAAGGGTCTCCTCCAGTCTGCTTTTTTTAAAATTAAATAAAAAATTTTGTTATTTTTGATCAGCCTTATGCACAGAATTATAAATATAAATTCTTTTCTTACAAAAAATAAAGATTTCAAAATACATTTTTTTTTAAATTTTTACTATTGCGTAGATAAGATTAGAAAGCACTAGTAGGAAGTTTGTTTTTACCAAATTTTTGTGTTCATAAATTACCCTTAAATTTAACTTGTTGTTATAATAATTTTGTCATAAAAAGAATTTGTTTTGTTTAACTACGATTTTTTTTTTAGCAAATTTGTTCACTTTTCAAGTTATTCGAACTTAGTTTCGTCAACGGGTGACAATTCGTAAAAAGCGTACACTTAGTCATACGATAACGTATGTAGCGATTACACATTTTAGATATTCACATAAAATGAAAATTCCATTATTAAAACTTAAACAAATATTTATTAGTGACAAAAGCGAAATAAACTTAACGAAGATTTAAAAAGTATTTTGTCATTGGCCGCTGTTACCGGTCTGAGTCTTAAATAAAAAAAAATCTAAATGCCTTGTGATCCATAAAAATCGCAACAAATAACTGCAAAGCCAAATATTATAGCAGGTTGTGAAAAAATTTAAATAGAGAATTATGCTTAGGACTTAGGAGTTATATTCAACAGTACTTAAACCCGGTTGGATCACTTCTAAACCTCAGCTTGTGGGAAAACATTTTCGATAACTTCATACATTATGGCCTTAACAATATTACACGCCTTTAAGAACCAGAATTCTTCTTGCAAAAACATATCTTATTTCAATTTTAAAATATGGCAGCGAACTTCTCAAAACCCAAGCCAAGGCTTAACGTTACTAACAAGATATGTTTTTTGACTTTAGTCGTATGGAAATAAGGATCATATTAACTCTAATGCAAAGCAAAATTTTGGCGTTTAGTTTGATGATTTATTAAAAATTAAAATAAGGGTTAATATTTATACATAAAATAGCTTAGTCGCATCGGTAGAAATAAAGCGAATAAAAGCTTATATCTCTAGGGAAATACTAAAAGTTTTTAAAAATGCTTTACCCATTAAGAGCCGATGACATTTTTATGTTAAATTACAAAAAGTACTTATTTTTTTTTAATATTTAATTCTCTGTCACCCCATTATTTGCTTTTTGGAGTTACTTCGCTAAACTAGACTTACATATATGGTGAGGGATACATAAGGTTCGGCATAGCCGAATATATCACTCTTGTTCTTTATTATTTTAGTTGTCATTATAGTTCTGCTCAGATTGCTTTGCTTTTAATTTGCTTTCACTTCAAAATTGCTATAACTGCCTTTGTTACTGTGGCCGATTATCATTTATAACTAAATTTAATTTAATCCTTATTTTAACTTTTTGAACTACCCTCGCACTAAGACACCTGTATTAAAGCAATCGGTTTTACCATAGGCATGTTTAGATTTAATACATTTTTTTTTTATTTTTTTTATTTATTTTTAAGTTCTTCTTATTAACTAAAAACATTTAATGAAATGACTCCGTTTCAATCTCAGCTCAATGAAACAAACCATCAACACCTATACTAAACGCAGAACTACAAAACTTTCTGTTAGAGCTTTCATGAAATCAATGGTGTTCAATTTACTTCTCAGCAAGAGCACTGCCATTTATAGATATCATACCAGAAAACTATCAACGTTAATCACTTGCTTTTTAACATATTTCATGCCACTTATGGGGGTCTTAAATATGTTCTTACATTTACCAGTCTCTGTACAAAAGGAAAACAAAAATCTAAATACTTATATATGTATATTGCGTTTGTTTGACAGTCTTAATTTTCCTTTTTTGCGTTTTGCAATTTGCAAAAAAAATAAATGTTTGAGCTGTCTTTTGTCATTTCCGCAGGACGTCTCAGTCTCAATTCTTGTATGCCATTGCATACTCTGTAACTGTAAATATTCATTTAATTATGTGCAATATTTGTATTTTACTAAGGCTTCTTGAAGGGAGTTATCTAATTTTTTCGCTTTGATGATCTGTTACAATTTTTGCGCTTTGAAAAATTTAGAATTTAGTACTACCATACTAAACCTTAATAACAATTAGTAGCAGCCGTTAAGAAGAGTTTGTTTAAGCTGTTTTCATGTGACATGTTTTAAACATACTCGTATAACTTGTCAGTGTGAAAATACATATACATATGTATAATTTTCCATTTCAGTCGAAACTGTTATTTTATTTTACAGACGACTTATAATTTTGTGTTTAAACGTAGATGTAAAGTTACATCTGATATAATCTTTTTGACGTTGAAAACGGATGTAAAATGCTTGGGCATCACAAACAATATTTCAATTTTTATAAAAACTTCGTGCTATTTTTTTTATTTAATTATCCCTATTAAATTAATTACCGATATTAATTATTGAGGGTCAAAGCACGTCTCGATGGCCATCAAGCCGTATACGGGGGAGAAAGAAAAATAAAATTACTGTTAGTTATTGTTGTTTTTGATTAAACTTTGTTTTTTGTCTTTGCTTTATTGTTTGGACAAAAATCTTTAGTTTATTTAAAATGTTTGTCAGAAGTTTCCTGAAGAGTCAATAATCAATATAGGTAATATTTTAATTTGTTCATACGGCATGTGTGTTTTACAGTCTGGAAATTGTCGTCATATGTATGTAAAAAACATGTCATCTGAAAGCAGATTTACTCATTGAAATACGTATTAAACTTATGCACTCAAGTTTAATTAAATTATATCAGAAATGTATATTACTAAAAAAATCAGCTGCCATAAATAAGCAAATTGAAAAGAAGAAATAAACAAGTTAAGTTTTCTGAATAACATGACTCTGGAATTCTGGAGCTCTGAAATAAAAATGAATGTTTAAACATTATTCACTATTATTGAATTTTAGATTAAAAACAACTAATATTTCTTAAATCAGTTATTGCATTAGGTAAAAAAAAAAACAAGTAAGTAACAACAGACTTTTTAAAAGGCTCAATTAATGTACACATTAAAAAGCAATATTAAAAAAATTAAGTTTTTCTAATTTTTTTTTTTTTTTTTAATTTGAAATACATGTTTAAAAATTAATAAAAAATAAAATGGCTATCACCAGTTTTAAGTGCATATTTGCAGTGAGTTGTTAATATGAAATTATTAAACTATTTATGATTTCAAAGCTCAATAATACCGTTACGGTTTTATTTTCATTTTAAGTTTTCATACGCGTCACAGATTATTTTTATTAAATTATACTTTGCTTATCCGACTCTGTTTAATTTTTGGGCAACAATTTCTCACTACAAAGTACAACACAGAGGTTTGAATACTTTTTATTTTAGACAATGTTCGGTATCTCTTGAACAACTTAAGATATTTTTATAAAATTTCACAAAGGAAAAGCAGGGCACTTCTATGTGAAGCCAGATTGATTGGCTCCCTAAAGTAAAATTGGGCTTCTGGGTAGGCCTCCAAAGTTGGATACCCCGGACATGTATTTTTTTTTGGAAATATCATAAAAATTTTATTTTTAACTCAAATGTTAAGTTTAGAATTAGACCTTGAAAATATCTATAAAAAAATGTGTTTACATCTGTGGGTTACCTATTTTAGTTTGGGAGAAAATTGGCTTAATTTTTATTTAGTTTTGGCCGACCATAACACAGTATTTTTGGTGTATGGTGTACTTATCATTACTTTAAGAATTTTCTAGATTTTTAATGAACTTTAGAAGAAATAAGTATCAAACTTTATTCTGGTAGCGCTTTTTGTTAATAAGTTAATACCCTCCAAATGGGAAAAATATATAAATACCGTTTTTCTGGATTTTTCTCAAAAAGGTGGTATTCTTTTCTTTTAACTTAAATTTATATAAGTTCTAGCAAGTTTTTTTTTTAACCGTTTTAAGGACAACTTATAGCAGATGCGAATAAAAGAAAAACTAGGTCAAAAACTATAACGAGTCTCCCTCCAGCCCGATACAAACATAGCCAATTTTTAAACAAAATTTATGGATTATTGTAAAATTTCTCGTAGAGCAAAGCACCGGTTGAAAAGCGTAAATGTTTTTTTAAATCCGCAATTGTTGCCTACGTACTATAATAAAGATTTGACAGCACCGTATTTCATAAAGGTAGGATAGTATCTTAACAAAAAAAAAAAACAGTGTTTTTGGTTCATTTTTCTCGTTAAGAGAATTTGTAGATTTCAAATTTTATCTATATAATTTCGAAATTTTTTTATAAATTCAAGGTTTCAATTTTGTATACACGTACACTTTATTTCTCAAAAATATCATTCAATAAATATAATCTAAAAAATTAAGCCCGAAAAAAATCAATATCAACCTAAAAGTTACAAGCTTAACTCTGGTATCTCTGGCATGTATATCGGGCATATATTTAACCTATAGTAGCTTCTTAAAAGTCGCCTCCTCATGATTTTTTTTTCTCATTTTATATGTAAAATTTAAAATGTGTATAAGGCTTATACTTATACTATAAGCCAGAGTTTTGAGAATATACACATTTTACACGACATGTGCTGTTCGAAAGTAAAATACCGAACACAGATATTATTAAATAAGTTTGTATTGCTTCTATACCCCTCACCACAAAAAGCAGAAAAATGGTATATCTAAGCTTGTCATTTCGTCTGTAATTTCTGCAATATCCATTTCCGACCCCATGAAGTATATATGTACATTCTGAATTCTTATGCATATCGAAGTCGATTGAGCAATGTCCGTCTGTCCGTCCGTGTAAGAGTTGATTTCACAAATAAGAAATTAAGTAAATACGTCAATAGATAAGATCTAGCGCCGAAGGAGGGGCTATTGGAAATCAGAATGATAGGACCATGACCTTCGAGGCAGCAGGCAAAACACCACGCCTACCTCTAATTTTTCTTGTTATTTGGACCAATAAAGTAACCCTAAACAAAAAAATAAATATATGGGGCGATATAGAATTGAAAAATGAGAAAAAAATATTAAATGAGAACATTGGAGCTCGCCCATATTTTCCGAGTTACGGGGCTTTAAAATTTTAAAAAAATTTTTAAAACACCAATATGGGTATTATTTTAAAGCTTTTGAAGAGACATTTAAGGAAGTACTAAAATTTTTTAAAAATTGTTAGCCTATCAGTTAATTTTGATAAACTTTTATGTAAAATGGTTTTTGGAAATTATTAATTTATTTGCTATTTACTTTTAAACAGAGGTGATACTATTTACCCTAGAGTTAATGTCGACGTCGTTGACGGCGTCAAATGTCAAAGAAAAAGTTGAATCGTATGAAATTGTATTGTATGTTGAAACGCCGTAAAAGTTCAATCTGTTTCAACTTTTTCGGCGTTGAAACGCCGTCAACGACGTCGACATTAACTCCAGGGTTAAACTGGAAAAACAATATTTTTCACCATAATAAATAAAAAACTTTCTTTGTTTTACATTTGGTTTTAGTTTTAAAATTTCCCCTAATAGTAGTCAGCAAATTATCAATTTTTTACTCTCCTAAATGTCCCAAGAAATATTAATTTGAAATTTTCCCCTGCAATTTTTTGCATAAATTTAAATATTTTAATAACCCTGCTTTTCATTACATCTAAGAAAGTGTTTTTCTTAGTCTCTCAGAATTTTAGGAAGAATATAAAATTTAAATTTGGAAAACTTACCATAAGTAGAATTAATAATCAAGAAAAAGAAATGTGTGTACGTACATCATGTTTAATCCAACGAATTTAAATAATTATCTTTATGCTGTAAACATGTTTGGTACTAACGACGAATTTATCGTTGCGAATTTTCTCGAAGAAAATAAATTACATTTGTTTACGTGAAAATGCGCACAATCAATGTGTTTATTTTTTGTATCGACTAACGTCGAATATTTTTGTGTAAAGGGACCATTTTTTCGATGTATTTTTCAAATTTTTTTAGTTTTTTTTTATTAAAATCTTATTTTCTTTATATTTTATAGCACGTATATGAGAAATATACTATTTTTAATAATATCCTTAAATTCAAAATCCTTTTAATTTTTATTATTTATTTAAATGTTTAATTTCAAATGCTTTTTAATTTTTATTTTGCATAATTATTGGTTTTTAAACGTATTCTAATTTCAATTTTTTCAATTTCGGCGTAAGTTCATTTTTAATTGTGATAAACTTTAGAGATAACAGTTCTTCGTACATATCTACAAAGAAGTTATCAATTATAGCTACTATTTAGGGGAAGGAAAATATGAGAAATTTTAATACTTGTATATTATATTTTTGAAACATTTATTTCTCTACATAATCGATATTTATTATAAATGTTCGTTGACAACAAAATATTTACCTATACTTCAGGAACTATGCTCTACTACCATAATGTTATGTTTCGGTATTAGCTATGTCAAAATTGAAAAAAAAAAATAATAATTCATTATTAAAAAAAGTTCAAATAAATGACAATATTATTGTTCTTTTTTCAAATACATGGTCACTCTGGGAAGTGGCACATACAAACAAAAATATATTTTAATATTGAGTTTCAGACGACGAATTTGAGCAAAGATGCTTTCATGAAAAATTCGTAATGCTGTACGATATTCGTCGTTCGTCCCAGTTTTGTTTATTCTATTATTCGATGTAAATCGTCTGTGTATTGGACTTTATTTAGATCACCTTCAGATTTCTATAATTTTATTTAATAATGAAGTACAAAGGAGAAGACTTTATCTAAATCAGTACAGGGGTTAAGTTGCTGCACTCAGTAGTCAAAGTCGTTTACGCGCTGTCTGGTGTTTTTGAGATGTTGAATTTTGTACGCAGTAATTTAATTAAATTAATTAAATTTCGAAAATTGGTAAATAAAGTAAGACAACTTCTTCGATATATATTTACACATGGTTCGGTATTTTTTGAACCATTCAAGGTATCTTTATGAAATTTCACAGAAACAAAGTAGAGGTACTTCTGTGTGTTTAGTACCATACGGTAAAAGTAGCTTCTTGATAGGCATCCAAGGTTGGGTATCTCGGACACATAACTTTTTTTTGGATATGTTAAAAAAATTTACTTTTAAAATAATGTTTAGATATTTTACATATTATTAGACCTTAAAAATATCTACAAAAAATGTGTGGTGATTATTTCTTTTCGTTTCGGAGAAAATTGGCTATAATTTTTTTTTTTACTTTTGGCCGAACTTAACTTAGTACCCTTTGTGTAGTGCACTTATTAATGATCGGATTATTACTTTAAGACATTTGCTATATTTTTAATAAAATTTAAAATAAACTAGTTTGGTGTTTTGTTCTGATAGCGCTTTTCTCTAAAAAGTTACAGGCTTCCTAATTGAGAAAATGTAAAAAATACCGTGTTATAAGGATTTTTCCCAAAAAAGCGGTGTTATTTTTTGCTTATGGAATTTAAACTTACACCGGTAAAAGCAAATTTTTGTAAAATATTTAAAGGATAATCTATAGCAAATGCAAATAAAACAAATTTAGATATTTTAAGTGGTTCATGAGATACCGAATTTTGTCTAAAATAAATCGCTTTCAAACCACTGTGTGCTGCGGTGAAAAGGCATACATTTGATGATTGATGTCATGTTATGATGGTTGTTACAGACTATTTGTAATAAACATTTTTGGATATAAACAATTACTTTCCTTATGACAGATTCGTTTCTGTAAAATGAAACATTATAGTCACAAGTGCAACAACGATAATGACTCAAAACAATACTATTGCGACAAGAAACAAGAAATTATAGTATTTTAAATTATGACAACTAAGCTAGATGAAGATAGATATGAGATATACTTGAAAATTTATGTGATACACAGAAAGATAATTTAAAGCTTCAAAATACTGAAAATAAGGGATAAGAGCGTGTGTAAGTGTGTTTCGGAATTAGTGTATTAGAGAGTAATGTGTTGATACTTATATAATGCTTAAAGAGTTTATGTCAAATTTTGCTTTTTTAGTTTTGTTCTGTAATACTTATAAAGGAATAATTGTAATGTGAAAGTTTATTAATTAATTTTTTTTTTTTTTTTTTTTTTTTTTGCAAATAAACGAAATAATGTTTTAATAACTAAAAACAAAAATTTCATGATGTGGGGTGCTTTGTAATTTACAATGCACACCCATAGTAAATTAAGCAATTTTACTTTAACACTAAAAAACAAATGGTTTTTATCAAATATAAAGTTCAGTACTTTTAATTAAATTTAAGCTACAATTAAGCATTTTACCTCCCAAATGTAAAATTAATTTAGAAAAACTACAAATAAGTTCTAAAATAATTTAAAAGCTGAGAAAACAAATGACAAAGCAAAAATAAATATTTCGAACATGTTAAACGAAAACGAGTAAGTACATATAAAACTGCATTATTTATAAAAATAGCGTGCAAGTTAAGGTGTGACGTCACGTCCTATAAAATTCTTTTTTCAAGTGTCTGCAAGAATAATTTTAGTTGTTTTGAATTGTAACATTAAACCGTTGCTTTTAACTTCAGGAATGTGATTGAACAAAAATGCAAGGTATAAAATTTTTCTTCTTGCGTATTAGAAGATTACGTTTTAAGTTAACCAAAAAGCGGGTCCCTGCGAAGGCTCTATAAAATAATAAAAATGTTAATTTAATAAATTATGGAATAATATGGTGTTCATACATGTAGCAATTTTTTAATTATTACAATTAAGTCCATTATTGAGACTAAACTTTCATACAAAAATTACAATTTACTTATTGCCAATTAAGAGATAATTGTTTTAATAATGAGTAAAATTTATAATGCAACACTGTCAGAAGTGTGTTTAGTAAAAAGAACAATACTAACTGAACATACTTTTACAACAACAATACCAAGGCGAATAAATACAGGTGACTGCACGGCTACAACAATCCAACAACACAAAAAACAACAAGCAATTTGTTGCTACAAAATTTAGGTATGTTGTCAAAAAATATTGTTAAAAAAAACAAAATAAAAAAATATATTTGATGAAAAAAAGTGGTTGTAATTTTCAGAATAAGAAAATTTAAAAAAAATAAGTTACTTAAAAATAAAAATCCATGAAAAGTGTGACAGAAATTCTATTGTACCACTAGTTTTCTCAAATCACATGTATCGTTCCATTCTTGCACGTTGACCATTTGAAGACTAACATAATCTTCCACAAAAAAACCAAGAAATTAACTATAAATGTGTTAACAATAATTTTTACTATCTTTTTACGTATATTTTGATTATACACATCAGGAACTGCAAATGCGGTTCCATTGTGTGGTAATTTATTTTTGACAAATTTTTTTGACAACTGCAATGTATACAGCTGATGGGCTTTTTCGCCTGTGCGTTCACCTGTATTATTTCGCCGCTAACAAACGTCAACAAAAATAAACAAGCAAAAAAAAAAAAAAAATGGGCAAACAAATTAAGGGTGGAAAACTTATTAAAATAAAATTTATTAGCAAATTATTTATTGGTAATAACTTTTTTATTCATCAACAGGCGTGAAATCAAAAAAGAAGAGGATTCTGTGAAATGACGTATGATCTTTCCTCTTATATTGAAAAAAGCAAGAACTGCTGCTTCCTCCAACTCCAACAGGATTTCCAAATTTTATTCTTTTTTTTTAAGATATTTAATTTGAAATATAAACTGGAAAGCACTGCTTGAAAAATTTTTATTTTTCTATTGTAATAAAGAAACGCTTTTTTTAAACAAAATGTTTTTCCATTTAGTATGATAAAAACCACAAACACAAAAAGTAAAAATTTAAACAATTTTTTAAGTTGTCAATTGCTAATTGTCGTATCAATATTGAGTATGTATGAACACTAAAAATATATTGACAATTAACTGAATATTGTTTCAATTAAAAACGCATGTATGAACACCGTATTATTGTTCCAAATGACATGCAAAAATTAGAGGTAGGCGTGGTGTTTTACCCGCTGCCACGAAGGACAGGGACTGATTATGCTGATTTCCAATAGCATCTTTTTCGACACTATGTCTGATCGATTAGCGTGTTTAAATTTTCTCTAGCTGGTCTATTGCCTCGGCAAGCTTGATTTGAACGCTAACACGGACGGACAGACGGACATCGCTCACTTGACTTCGCTATGCAAAAGAAGTCAGAATTTATAAGTTACCACAAAATATGTGTAAACACAAACATTTATTAAATATTTGTTCGTTCCCACCAAATGTGCTGACACTATGTCTGAGTGTCGCATTTCTTCATTGCATTCCAAAATTTAGTTCTCATCAAAGGTGTAACACGAGCCAGAATAAGGTGGCTTGATCATTAAAATATAAAGCTATGAGTTAGCGTAGATTGTAAGAAATAAATCACTGTTGATTTTACATTCAAATAAAGAAGTTGAGCTGTCTCTTAAAAACAGACACTCAACAATAAAATATACAGACCCGCACAAAACTATTGGCACAGCAACACTTTTTGGTATTTCACTGTTTTAAAGTCATTTAAAAGACATTATTAGGCAAAACTATTTGATAATAAATATTTCCTACACTGGCTAAGCTCATATCATTGTTTTTTATTTTTAATTTAAATGCATTTAACAGTTTTGTTATAACATATTTAGTAGAAAGTCTTAATTTTGATGCACAAAAGTTTTGGCACACCCAGAAAGAAATCTGGCTTCAGGGCGAAGTTTTCGAGATCTGGCAAGGATGTTAAAATAAAGTCATACATGAATTTTCTATAAATATTAATTGACCCGTTACTTCAGTTTTTTTTTTAAGTTTTCTTGAAGAAAAAATTTTAAAAATAATTAATGAATACCAAAATGAGCTCAAAACAGAAAGATACCAACGAATCTTGGCGCAAAATAGTGCTGCACTTGCATAGCCAAGGTAAATCGTACGCTGAAATATGTGAAATAATGAAGAGAAGTCGTTTCACAATTAAATGTATCATTAAACGTTTTAAAAGGAAGACAATCTTCAATAATGCTCATCGAACAGCCCGTCCTTGAGCTTTAAGTGACCGCGAAATCAAACAAGTAGTAAGAAAAATAAAATAAATTCCCAAAAAAATATCGACTGAACTTGCTGCTGAAGTTAAACAGGAATTGGGTAGGAATATTCATCCCATGATCGAACGGTCTTGTGCTTCACAAAGGTGATTACACATCAAGAGTTGCTAGGTGTTAACCCCTTGTTTCTTGAATCAACCAAAAAAAGAGATTAGACTACGCAATGGAATTTCAAAGCAAACCCGTCAGTTTTTGGGATGAAGTACTCTTCTCGGACGAGAGTAAATTTCATATTTTTCGCTCTGATGGCCGTATTACCATATGAAGAAAGCCAAATACGGCATACGAAAAAAAAATTTTTTTCTACAATTAAACATGGTAGTGGTGGTGTAATGGTGTGGGGGTACATATCATCTGTAGGTGTTGGTGGGATGGTATTTATTGAAGGAATCATGGATAAATCCGTTTATCTAAATATCCTAAAAGAAAACCTTAAAAAAGTGCCGAGAAACTAAATTTGCCAACATCATTTACATTCCAACATGACAATGACCCAAAACATTCCGCTCATGATGTGTGCGTATGTGGTTAGCGTACAACGTGGCTCATGTTCTTCCACACCCACTACAATCCCTAGATCTCAATCCTATTGAAAATTTGTGGGAGGAACTTGACCGACGGGTCAAAAAGCGATCAATTTCGACAAAATTGCAGCTACAGCAGGCCTTGAAGAAAGAGTGGTTAACTATTGGGCAAGAAGTAACCAAAAATCTGGTGCATTCTATGCCTAAACGCTTGAATGAAGTAATTAAGCAAAAAGACTTACCAACCAAGTATTAAATAAGAAATAATTTAGAAAAAAATCTGTATTTTATAAGCTTTTAAACTACTTGTGCCAATACTTTTGTTCGATAAAGTCGCGCTAATTTTTTGTTAAGTTTTCTATTAATTAATTAAAAAAATAAATGTTGATATAAGACCAAATGCATTAGTTAACATCAAAAGCATTTAATTCACTTCTTAAAGTTTTCCAATGGCCGTGAAGCTGGAATGAATTCAAGAAAGCTTGCTGTGCCAATACTTTTGTGCGTATTGGTATATTTTTAAAAAATACAATTTATGTGAATTTAATTTATTTACTTTAAGTAGGATTTTCTTTTTAAATCCATTAGACCTTTTTCTTTGAAGGATTAAGTTTCGATAGAATTTACTACTTTAATTTGTTTAATAATATCGTTATTAAAGACAAATTTAAGTCTTTGTCTTTTTTTAAAACTTTAACATAAAATTACTGACAAATTTTCCGTAATATAATCCCGAAAGTCAAAGACAAATTTCGTCTAAATCGAGGTATTGGTACGGTTGTCAGATTTTTCAAGCAAAATAACTAAAGTTGGCAACAATTTTCGCAAGTTTGAACAGAATGCTTAGTTTTTCGCACGCAATGTAGCACATATAATTTCACAGTTAAAAAATTTTGTTGCCAGACATTTTGCTGGATCTAAACATGAAGCAAGAAACATTTTGTGATCCTCAAAATTGAACAGAGTAAAACTTCAGTAACGTTATTTTTTGCTTATTTCAAACTAATTTTTTTTGTGGGATTTTGAAGCCTGTGACTGGAATCCGTGTAAGTGGTACCCAAAAGACCAATCAACTTTGCGTTTCATTGAAACATTTCGGCTAATAGTCACAGAGGAAATACTTGATCTTATTGTGACACAAGCAAATTTAAACAACAACAATTTTGTATAAAACAATATGATTATTCAAGAGTACCGTACAAAGGAAAGGGTAGATTTTGAGATTAGTAATGTATATGGGAATCGTAAAATGTCCATCAATTTCCCACTATTGGACAACTGACCAATTCTACAAAAATTCTTTCGTTCTGCATGTGATGTCGAGAAATAGATTTCAATTGATTTTTAAATTTAATAATTTTTCCGACCATTTTTTGGTTGAAAGTGATTGTTTAGCAAAAGTGAGTACATTATTAGAAATGTAAGAGCGCAATTTCATAAGTGCTAGAAGCCCCGGTAAATATTGCCAGTTGAAGAGTTCATGAATCCTTGGCGAGAAAACCTACAATTTGGGCAGTATAAATGAGGTAAATTTCACAAATATGGAGTCAAAGGTAAAAACTTTGCGATCCGAGTGGATACACGCATACAAGTTCAGTTTACGCAGGGAAAAGAGATAAGGACATATAAAAAGCTAGACTACGGAAGAACTTTGCTCGTAAAACTAACTGATTAAAACTCTTCGACAAAACCGAATAGGAAATCCCAAAAAAGTTACCATGTGCATAAGCTAAAAAGATCAGAAATCATTGGGCGTAAACATTTTTCTATTATAATATCAAGATGAAAGGAGAATCGTTAAGTGCTTACTCTAACCACAAAGCAAGCTTCAACAGGAAAAAAACAAGACAAGGGGAGGAAATAACGAAGCTGAAGGTAATTACGAGTATAGATAGCAATCGTGCAAAACAAGTAAAAAATTAATTTTTTTATAAATTAATATCGAATTTTTGGTCTAATTTCACTTTTTGGGTGGATTTAAATTTTCCGTGGAATGACATTTTTGTGTTAGTGAAATATTAATTGCGATATGAAATTGTGATATTTTTTGAATTTTTGTTTTTTTATTTAAATTAAAATTTTTAAGAAAATCGGTTTTTGGGAACAACCTTTAATTTTTGTTGTTTGTTTGTTTTCTAAGCCTGCAACTAAATAAAATATTGTTTCTAAGTCAAGTTTTTTCATGTTCTATCGTTGGCCTAAAATCATCTTCTTATTTCTCAGCCTTTTATTAAGTTTCATCCCGGACATTTTGTAAATTGTAAATATTACTCGATTAATCAAATTTTTTTTTATTTTTCTTCGATTATTCGAATAAAAAACCTATGGCAATTAATTGAAGTGATGAAAAAGATGTTTAGTTGATTAGTGAAATTTGATTTGTTTTTAACAAAAATTTTGTAACTTCAATTTTATTTTTATAAATGATAACACCGACCGACCAGCTCTGTTTTAATATAAACAAAACAAAATGTTTCTTTGGCACTTTGGAACATTGTTAGTCCTCTAATTGGTAGATTTACGGCAATTATCTTTTAATTGTTAAAATTTTCTTGTATTTCAATGAAATACAACAGAAACTGTGTTCGCCCAATGAATATTTTATTAATTAACAAGCAACAGTTCACAAATTGAACAGCTAAAACTCCTTTAAATGTGTAAAACGTTTAGTTGCTTGCAACAGTATCTATCGACAACATGTATTTGATATTCGTGGCGATTTTTGTGCTCGTACCCTGGATTGGAACTGATGGTCTAGTGAACACTCAACAAGAAATTCGCAGTGAAACTCTGGCAAAATCCTTCGAGCATCTATTGAGAAGAATCGATAGCGAATTGCAATATGACCACATTTTATTTGTGAGGGATGTGACAAAGAAAAGTGATTGCATATTTGAAGATTCCATTGTTGATATAAAAAAGCCCGTCATAATAGTTTCTGAGTTAATTAATCCAACTCTACTTCATGAGCAGCATTCGAGCAATTTCCTGGTAATCGCATGCTCTACGCGGTACTTAAATCGATCCAGCATCTTCAATACAGTGTATCAGTATGTACCGCATATTATTTTGTTGGAAGCACAAACAGAAGCAGTGGTCAAGGAAAATATGCTTGAATTATGTTCAAATATACATGCAAGTGGTTACTTTCAAAATTGGATAGTTACACCACATCCTTTAAGTGGTGAATTCCAATATTTTAATTGTGATTTTCAAAGGAATTTGAAATCAGACGTGGGCAAAATGTTCATTAATCCATTTCTCAATATGCAGGGATATTCAATAACCACTGAAAGTAATAATTTGTCACCAAGCAGCATCCTGTTTTATGATGATTTTGGTGAATTGAAACTCACTGGATATGTGGCAAATTTCTTGATAACTTTTGCTGAAAGATATAATGCAACTTTAAAAATAGTGCCTCCTGCCGTCATGGGTGTGACTGTGAATTTTCCTTATCTGGTTAATAAAACTACTAAAGGAATATTGGATATAGCAGCCCTAACAGCTCCTTTTAGAGTCAATACTTTTAATGAATCGTATTCTCATCCAGTGGAATTATCGAAATATTGTCTAATGATACCATTGCCTCATATCCGCCCAGCCTATCGTGTATTTTTTGAGATAATTGAAGCCAAAGCACTGCTACTTATTTTCATTTATTTTATCATAATCTCCATATTGTTTTATATCGCACAAGGCAACAACATACAGCATTTGAAAGTTTCCAATGTCTTGTTAAACGATAAAAGTTTACGTGGTCTGTTGGGACAATCGTTTGTAATGCCTCGAAAATCTTCGCGGTTTCTGAAATATATTTTACTTTTGTTGTG
The DNA here is from genome assembly GCA_916610165.2 of Gymnosoma rotundatum. NCBI lineage: Eukaryota > Metazoa > Arthropoda > Insecta > Diptera > Tachinidae > Gymnosoma > Gymnosoma rotundatum. The sequence goes on from OU744338.1 coordinate 105,837,918, forward strand.
TTACAGTAGCATTCTTCTTTGTACCAGCTATCAGGCCTACTTACAGTCTCATTTGGTCAATCCGCCTCTTGAAAAACGTATGGAAACTTTTGATGACATTCGCAAGAATAAACTCAAAATAATAATAGATAATGAAGAGTTTTTGAGTATGCCGCAATATACAAAAGAACACCAACATGATTTATTTTTAAGGGTTGAGTATTTTGATAGATTTATCAAATTACGTGACAGCATGGATACCCGTTACATTTTTCCTGTCTCTCATATTCGTTGGTCTGTGTTCCATGAACGTCAGAAATTATTTCAAAGAAAACTTTTCTTTTTTTCTTCAGAATTTTGTGCGTTTCAATTGATGCCGCTTTCTTTTCCTTTGCGAGCTGGTTTACCCTACAAAACTCAATTCAATCAACATTTGTTGGATGTTCAAGATGTGGGTCTCTTAGACTGTTGGCTGAAGCATAACTTTTTAACTATGGTGCGTTTAAAGCTTTTATCTTTCGAGGATTTAAGTGTTGCTGATGAATATGGAAAAGCGATAGATTTATATGATTACATGTGGATATGGATTCTGTATGCCATTTGTGTTTCTCTCTCAATATTGGTGTTTATTGGAGAATTATTGTTAGATAAAATTAAAAGAAAATAAATATTTACGCTTCATTTCATTTTTCGTTGAAGCAATAAACAATCAAATACATACATACATATGTAACTAAAATAATAATAAATAAATAAAAAATAATTTTATTAAATGAATAGAAGTTATTTTGGTTTAAGTTCATTTATTTTTAATTTCTAAAAATCTTTTTTTTTTAAAAGAAAATTTATTTTTACAAATGTATGCGGACGTTTTCCAAAGAAAACAAGAAAAATTAGACGCTAGCAGAGTGAATATTGTACTTTCTGGACCGCTACGACCTACATCAGCATTCTTCGCATCTATCTACCTTAGTTGTGTATTTTGAACTTAAGCCAAAATAACTTCTATTCATTTATATAATATTCAAAGTTCAAATAATAATTTAATAAAAAATAAAATAATTTAATTTTTATGTATGTACTCGTATGTAAATAAAATATTTAAATTTTACATCTTTAAAATATTCAAATTGCAAGAGCAGTCAACCAAAATAAAATAAGTAAACATTAATATGTATTATTATTTATTATATTATGCTAAATCCCATAATATTTTTAAATAAAAATGCAATTTATTCGCCGGTTGCTTAAGCTTAACTAAAGGTTTTTGCACAACAAACAACAAAACTTATTTCTTTTGGGTTTTTTTTTTGTAAAATTCTTTTGATAGAACTATATCTGCTCGAGAAACACCTCCAAGAAGTTGCCATATATTTCTATATTATAAACATTTTGACGTTTTAACTCGCCTATAAATGGAAATCAAAGTGTAAGCGATATAACAGTGTTGTCAATAAACTTATACAGAACAGAGCAAATAAAGCAGAGTTTTTTACTTTGCAATTAAAGAAAAATGTAACTATATTAAATGAAAAAAAAAATTAAATTAATTAGATAATTGAGTAGAGTTTGGCCTTAAAATTTTTTGTCTCAGAATACAAAGTGCTTGGATGTTAAGAATACAAAACTAGAGTTAATAATAATTTTTTAATCGAATTACAAAAACGTTTTGCTATCCATCTTCTGATATGACTTATTAACGTTCGATTACCTTTCACATCTTTATGGCTTGAAAATGGTGATCTGGTTTAATATTACTTAACTTTAAATGAACACCTTTTAATGGCAATGCCATCTTCAATTGATTTGGAATTATTCATAACTAGCGGTGTGCACGACTTCGTCCGAGTGTCATTTTAATTTTAAATTTGAACAACTTTCATTAAGTCTTTCGCCTTTCCGTATTCAATACAACTGCGATTGAAGTTCAAGGTTTAAAACGTCAACGCTGGTGTTCATCTCATCATCAATTATTTTAGTTTCGTGTTGTTGTTTATAATTAGTTAAATAACTTAAAATCAAAAATATGCCCCAATTTATCATCCCTTTGTTTGTTTGATACACATCTGAGTAACTGTCTGTCTGGTGCTTTGTCTGTCAATCAGTTAAACGATTGTTGCCGTAACGTTTAACCTTTTATTACCGATAATATATTTTCCAGTTTCTAATATGACTTTATATAATGATTAATAATTTAGTATTTTCCGACCTTGTTCAATTTCTTAGAAAAAATTCAAATGTAAAAATTTCGTAAGGAGATTCATGTGTTGGGGCAAAACTAATATCGTTTGGTAGCAATTGAGCGGTGGCCAAATATAGAAAGGTACCTACAATTACAAACTATTATTTGGTTTAAACGATGTTATTTTATAGTTTTAATTAATCTGTATGAATGAGGTTTGCATTTAGGTTCTCTTGTGCCCATCAATTTACCACGAAACTATTTATGCGTTTTTATTTCAAAAAGCTTTTAAACAATTTAATTTGTGTTTAATGATTTTTTATTTTGTTCGTCTGTTTGTTTATATTTTGAGTGGATCTATGTTGCTCTTTAAATGTCAGTCATTCCATATTATAATCGTTTTTCTATTGTCTGGGGTCATATAATAAATATGTTGATTATTATTTTTATTATTATTTTTATTTTTTATTTTATTTTGTGTTAAATGCCAATCCAATTGTTCAAGTGTTAATCCATTAAATATATTTTAAAATACAGTGTAAGACAAAAGTTTACATGACACACAAATAACACAGCTCAGCAAAGCTAAAATATGTGATAGATGCATTTACACCATGCCATTTATCATGAAACTAGCATGAAATATTTGCTTGTTGGTGAAGCAGGAGGAGTAAGCAATGAGGTATTGCTTAAGTTTTGAGTGGATGTTACTGTTGCTAATGTTTACTTTTAGATAGCACATAATGCTCTAACTTAAATAGAAAATTGAGAAAAAAATGTCTGAAAAAATTGCATAGTGTAAATCTGGACTAAGTCTTTTTTATGTGAAATGTAAGTATTTTTGCCAAGAAGCTGCATTGTCTGGACATTAGCTATGTGCTTTTTAGGGCATATCCTGTTTAAGCATCCGGCAGTAGTCCGTCAATATCGTTATGTGTGGCCATATTTGATGTATATGGCCATACTTTTAAGCACCTGCATTGCTAAGTCCGCTATAACAACAAGTATAAAATTTGAATTAAGAAATTAAAGATTGCTGCCCTTGAAAATTCAACACAATGTTCACTACTTTGTCTGGCATAATAAATATTTAAAATTGCAAATTAAAGGTTGTTACAATTTTTGATGTAATTTGATGTATATGGCCAAACCGTTATGTACAGACAGCTAAAATCTGCTTTGAAATCAGTTTTTTTTAAGGAATCCTTTAATCTGTTTTAAAGAAAATATTAAAAAGAAATCATTTCGAATACAGATGGTATTCAAGTTATTTTGCTTATAATTTTAATATCGTGTGGTTGCATTTTTGTTTATCACTGTAAATAAATCTAATCATATTAAATTGAATGAATTTTCAACAAATCCTCGTTTGATTTAACAAAGAAAATATAAAAATAATAAAAGGAAAAAATTAAATTATATTCATCACAGCAGCTGTTGAGGGTTTAAACCGTGAATAAATATTAAAGTATTTAATAAATTGAATTGTAAGTTCATTCCCAAGTGGACAAATGAACTTAAAACTGCATAGAGTTGAAAAACTGAAAAAATGAGCAACAAAATAAGAATTCAAAAATGAAATTTTTCTAATAAAAACCACAATTGGGTTTTTTTCATTACCATTGAATTACCATTTATTGGCGTTGTCCGACATAATGACGTTGAAAAAAAAAAATACTCTTTACCTACACCGTTCGGTTATCATAATCTCGTGTAAGGACTAGATATGATAGCGCTACTATAACTTGGACAGCACTTTTAGCGATACATCAATGTAACTTCAAATGTTATCTGACTAAGATGGAAATCGAAGTTGATTTTAGAATAATAGCAACATTGTTCACAACAATTACTGAGTTTATTAAGTATAAGAGCAAGGACACAGATGAAATTCCCTCAAATTTCATATCCATACCCCGCTTCATTTATTACACTTCTGCAGCTTTATTCTGTAAATCGTTAAAGCTAAATCTCCATCGCTAAAAATCTAAAAAAACTATTTAGCGATTTTTGGCTAGAAATGCAATTCTGTAACAACTTTTCTCTAAATTTGGCATGGTTTTAAAATTCAATTCGCCGCAAATGTAGCGCTTGTTCTAATGTTGTATTCTCTACTTAAATTTTTAGTAACGAATATTTTGCGGTGATAAACTGTAAGCGAAACAAATATGCTTCTTTATTACAGCCTAGCGCATTTGGTCCGTCTAATATCCCTCTTTCAGAATGTGTAAGCTTAATTTAGAAATATTTTTAAGTTTCCAAGTAAAAGCCACTCGCATGCCACTTTCATGTCATTTTTACCGAAATCAGTTTCCTGATAACGTTTCAACACCAACGCAGATATCTCTGGAACCACTGCATAGATTTTCTTACAGTCTAGCGCATTTTGTTCGTCTAATATCCCTCTTTCAGAATGTTAATTGTGTGTTTAATGCTAATGATTTTATTTTAATTTTAATTATATTTCCTAATGGTAATGAAATTTTAATGAAATCGATTATTTACTAATAACAATTAAATCAAAATTAATTATTTTTAGATCGCAAAAACTTAAAAAAAACTATGCACAATCAAAATAAAAAAAATCTTAATACTTTTGTAGATAGATTTATATTTGAAAACTTTAATAATTTATCAGTTTTAAGTGAGATTGATGGGAAAGTTGATGTCTGAGATCTAGCATATTTTATAACTTACACGAAAACAATAATAGGTTCCCATAGTGTATCATTCGTCCTGAGAAAGCTAAAACAGCAAACTTCATTGATCTAAATGCCATTTAAAAATAATAATCTTCTATACTTAAAAATGTGTCAAGGGTAATGATTTTGGTTTTTAACAAATTGCCAATAAAATCTTTTCATTAAAAAGCATTACTATTAGTAAAAATAATAATAATGCTAAAACATCATTAGCATTATTTATCATTCAATGCTAATCAAATCGTCAATTAATTAGTTCATCTAATTAATTACTTTTACGTTTTTAAACAACTTAAAATATGAAAATAATTCAAGTCAAATAATAAAAAGGAAAAAAAAAATCAAATCCCACAGAAACTAAAAATGTTTAATTATGCAAACAACTTGTTAAAGTTGATTTTGAGGGTTTGGATTCAGAGCATTACGTTTCATCCGAAGTTAAGCCAAGTGGATCTGATTCTTCTAGAGACTCGGAACCATCCGCAGTTGAGGAAGATTCTTCAGATACACCTGATTTGCCCCTCGTTTCAGCAAACCAGGACGCCTGTGACTGCAATCCCTGTAAGTGGTATCCAAAAGACCAATCAACTTTGCGTTCCATTGAGTAAATATTTAATCTTAATGTGAATTAAACAAATTTAAATGCCAACGTTTTCCTACAAAACAGAGATGTATATGGAAATCGTAAAATGTCCATCAATTTTACACTTTTGGAGAACTGACCAATTCTACGAAAATTCATTCGTTCTCCATTTGATGTCAAGAAATAGATTTCAATTGATTTTAAAATTTAATTATTTTTTCGAAAAGTTTTTTGTTAAAAGTGCAATCAATTAGTAAAAGTGAGTACATTATTGGAAATGTTAGAGCGCAATATCGGAAGTGCTAGAAGCCCGGGTAAATATTGGCAGTTGAAGAGTCCATGAATCCTTGTCGAGAAAACCTACAATTTGGGCAGTATAAATCAGGGAAAATTCACAAATATAAAGTCAAAGGTAAAAACTTTGCGATCCGAGCGGCTACATGCTTACAAGTTCCATTTACGCAGGAAATAGAGGTAAGGCCACAACGACAACATCACACAGCACATGAATTGTTCTAGATCTAGCAGATAAATAGCTGGACTACGGAAGAACTTTAGCTACTGACAACTTCTACGCGTCGGTTTCTTTAACTAATGTGCATATGCTAAAAAGATCTGAAATTATTGGGCGTAAAAATTTATTGTAATCTCAAGATAGAAGAACAAGCGTTAAGTGCTTACTCTAAGCATAAAGCATGGTCTAGAGCAAGCTCCAACAGGAAACAAAACAAGACAAAGGGAGGAAATAACGAAGCTGAAGGTAATTATAGATTACAATCATGCAAAACAAGTAAAAGGTTAATTTTTTCATAATTTATTATCGGATTTTTGTATAAATTATTGAATTGAATTTTCCGTGGAATGACATTTTTGTGTTAGTGAAATATTGAATGCGATATGAAATTTGGATATTTTTTGAACTTTTGTGTTTTTGTGTATAAATTAAAATTTTTAAGAAATTCGGTTCTTGGGAACAACCTTTAATTTTTGTTGTTTGTTTGTTTTCTAAAACTGCAACTTAATAAAATATCGTTTCTAGGTCAAGTTTTTTCATGTTCTATCGTTGGTCAAAACTAATCTTCTTATTTCTCAGCGTTTTATTAAGTTTTATCGGCGAAATTTTGTGAATTACACTGTACAACAAAATCAAATTTTTTTGAAAAATTACAAGGTCCGGCTTTGTTTCAATATAAACAAAACAAAATGTGTCTTTCACACTTGGAACATTGTTAGTCCTCTAATTGGTAGATGGTGGCATGTCGTTAACACGCCATTTACCGCAATTATCTTTAAATTGTTAAATTTTTCTTGTATTTCAATAAAATGCAGCAAAAACTGTGTTCGCCCAATGAATATTTTATTAATTAATAAGCAACAGTTCATAAATTAAACAGATAAAACTCCTTTAAATGTGTAAAACATTTAGTTGCTTGCAACAGTATCTATCGACAACATGTATTTGATATTCATGGCGATTTTTGTGCTCGTACCCTGGATTGGAACTGATGGTCTAGTGAACACTCAACAAGAAATTCGCAGTGAAACTCTGGCAAAATCCTTCGAGCATCTATTGAGAAGAATCGATAGCGAATTGCAATATGACCACATTTTATTTGTGAGGGATGTGACAAAGAAAAGTGATTGTATATTTGAAGATTCTATTGTTGATATAAAAAAGCCCGTCATAATAGTTTCTGAGTTAATTAATCCAAGTCTACTTCGTAGGCAGCATTCGAACAATTTCCTAATAATCGCATGCTCTCCGCAGTACTTAAATCTGTATCTTTAATACAGTGTATCAGTATGTGCCGCATATAATTTGGTTGGAAGCACAAACAGAAGCAGTGGTCAAGGAAAATATGTGTGAATTATGTTCAAATATACATGCAAGTGGTTACTTTCAAAACTGGATAGTTACACCACATCCTTTAAGTGGTGACTTCCAATATTTTAATTGTGATTTTCAAAGGAGTTTGAAATCAGACGAGGGCAAAATGTTCATTAATCCATTTCTCAATATGCAGGGATATTCAATAACAACCGCAAGTAATAATTTCTCACCGCGCAGCATCCTGTTTTATGATGAATCTGGTCAATTGAAACTCAACTGGCAAATTTCTTGGTCACTTTTGCTGAGAGATATAATCCATCTTCGAAAGTAGTGCCTCCTGCCAACATGGGTGTGACCGTGCATGCTAATTATCTGGTTAATAAAACTACAGCCATATACGCTAGTTTTGAAGTCGATACTTTAAATGAATCGTATTCTTATCCAGTGCAATTAACGGAAAATTGTTTAATGATACCATTGCCTCATATCCGCGCACCGTATCGTGTATTTTTTAAGATAATTGAAGCCAAGGCAATGCTACTTATTTTCATTTATTTTATTATAATCTCCATATTATTTTATATCGCACAAGGCAACAATATTAAGCATTTGAAAGTTTCCCATGTCTTGTTAAACGATAAAAGTTTACGTGGTCTGTTGGGGCAATCGTTTGTAATGCCTCGAAAAACTTCGCGGTTTCTGAAATATATTTTACTTTTGTTGGTTTACGGTAGCATTCTTCTTTGTACCAGCTATCAGGCCTACTTACAGTCTCATTTGGTCAATCCGCCTCTTGAAAAACGTGTGGAAACTTTTGATGATATTCGCAAGAATAAATTCAAAATATTAATAGATGAGGAACAGTTTTCGTATATGCCTCAACATATAAAAGAACACCAACATGATTTATTTTTTAAGGTAGATCATTTTAATAGATTTATCAAATTACGTAACAGCATGGACACTCGTTACATTTTTCCCGTCTCTCGTACTAGTTGGTCTGTGTTTCATGAACGTCAGAAATTATTTCAAAGAAAACTCTTCTATTATTCTTCAGAATTGTGTGTATTTAAATTTTTGTCGCTTTCTTTTCCATTACTAGCTGGTTTACCCTACAAAAATCAATTCAATCAACATTTATTGGATGTTCGAGATGTTGGTCTTTTTGACTGTTGGCTGAAGCACAACTTTTTAACTATGGTGCGTTTAAAGATTTTATCTTTCGAGGACTTAAGTATTGCTGATGAATATGGAAAAGCGATAGGTTTATATGATTACATGTGGATATGGATTCTGTATGCCATTTGTGTTTCTCTCTCAATATTGGTGTTTATTGGGGAATTATTGTTGGATAAAATTAAAAGAAAATAAATATGTATTCTTCATCTCAATGTTTCTCGTTAAAGCAATAAACAAACAAATAACTACGATAGTAATAAATAAATAAAAAATAAATTCATTTTTTAATTTAATGTTAGAAATTCACTTCTTTAAGATGTCATGATTTTGACATCTCGTGTTTTGTCACAGGTTTAATATATTGACTTCTTTTATTGCAAAATACAAATACACAACTTTTGCAGCTTTAATCAAATTACACAACTTATTTAGGCGATTATTTACTTATTAGTGATTAATACACCAAAAGTGCATGATGACAACTTTACTTTACTCGATTCGGCCTTCGACCAGTCTTCGCTTGACCCAATTTGGGTAAGCTGGACATCAATGACGCAATCCTTTTTCTCGACATTTTTGCAGTGCTTGCACTCTATATTGCATGGCCGTCTTGACAGGGCATAAGCGTTATTGTTTTCCGCCTTTTCTATGCACAATACTTAAGTCATAGATTTGCATACGTTCAACTTAGGGTGCGAGCTGCTCAACAGGATTCTTAATTTGCATCAACTAACGTAATGCAGTCGGTCCTTAAAATGAAATATAAGTATTTGTGGTAATTTTCAAAAAAAAAAAAATAAATAAAAATTATCCTGATTAAATTAATTACCGATATGGATTATTGAGGGTCAAAGCACGTCTTGATGGCCATTTCGCTACCGCTTACTTAGCTCTTCAGGAAACATCTGACAAATATTTTAAATTAAAAAATTTAAGCAAAAACAACAACAATCAACTATGGTTTTAATTTTGTTTTATCCACTGTATATGGCTCATTTTATTCGTTTTTTTTTTACAGTTATAAGATGACGAAAAATAAAATATTACAAAACACTACGATAATTTATTAATAAAAATTAAATAGTTTAATAATATTCCCAAGTCTTTAATTTGTGTTAATGTTTGACACATTCCATCCCTGCTAAAAGCTTCCGTCGTGTAACGCAGTATTTTCTTTCGTGCTGTATGACCTTTTTCTGTCCCATTAACCTCCTGAAAAAGCACTCCTCCTATTCCATTGCCGCTTGTATCTGCCTCCAATACGAATTTCTGTCTAGCTATTGGATAGGCGAGAACTGGGGTCGTGCTCAAAACTTTCTTGAGCTTCTGGAACGCTTCTTCTGCCGCCTCACTCCAGTGATATGGATGTGACTTTCTGGTCAACTCATGCAAGCTGGCAAGAACTTGAGAGAAGGCTGACACAAATCTCCTGTAGTATGTGCAAAGCCCAAGATTTTGTGGGCAAGGCCAGGTCTTTACTCCCAATACTTTGTCTTCATCAGTTGATACGCCCTCTGCTGTTACACGAATCCACAAATATTTGACCTTTTCTTAAAATACTGCCATAAACCACTACTCGCGCTATAGGCAGTTTTCTTATTGTGTTTATCATCTACCTCTACTTGCCAATACCTGCTCTGCAAGTCCAAGGTAGAGAACAATTTTGGTCCGTCCAACGAGTCATCAATTCTAAGCAGCGTATAACTGTCTTTCTTGGTGATGTCATTGAGTTTCCTGTAGTCAACGCAAGACCAGGTTCTGCCGTTTTTTTCTTTACTATTACTATTGGTGTACTCCACGGACTCAAGGATGGCTCAATGACTCCGTTCTGTACTATTTCGCTGCCAAGTTTTTTGACCTCGCTTTGCTTCGATAAGGGAATACTCCTGGATGCTTCGCTAGTATTAATTTCATGTTTCACAACTGCCGTTCTATCTTGGCTTTCATTATTTAAGGCGAAGACGAAGGCACGTTTTCTCAGCAACGGCGTTGCTTTGTTTCTGTCATGAGATGTCAGTTCTGCCACCCATTTTGCACCTGATCTGCTAATAAATCTCTTTCTTTCTCTGCACAATTTCCATTAAGAGTCTTTTCTTTATTGGAAGGATTGATTAATCTCACAGTAACTCTCCCATCGTCGCAGATTTTCACGAGAACTTTAGTTGTTCAAACGTCGTATTTTCGTTCTACCATCCACAGCCAGTTATCCGCACAATCTGCCTCCAAATGTTCCCGTACGATAGTTTCTGCCTAAGGTGGTAACTTCTGGGGTTCAGTAGCAAATAGCTTTCTTTTTGCGGTCCTGCTCTCGTACCCAACACCCAGGGATATCTCGACATTGTGCCAGATTATTATTTGCCCCCCATGTGCAGCTTAATACCGTGGGCTATCATGAAGTCTGCACCGATGGTCACATCATCTACTATGTCTGCGATAACAAATACATGGTCAGCACTGATATTTCCAATAGTCAGTGTTATCCTGGCTATTCCAGTGGCTCAATCCCTAGTAGCGGTGCAAAGTCGTACATTATTTAATGGTTCCACTGCTTCTTTTACTAAATCGGGCCTTATTATAGACTGAGATGCTCGAGTGTCAGTGGTGAGGAATTGCTTTCTTTCATTGAAAAGACCGCAAACAATTAGGTTGCTATTTTTGTTGGACAATGGAAATGGAGGTTGTGCGGTCATCGGTAGTGGAAGCCAGCACTAGCCTTAATGGTGACTCATGCGATTTGGTGTTGTTTGCGGGCTTGTTATCCCTTGCTGGCGAAGCAGATCTTGACCTTCTGTTTGTGAATCTATAGTTGCGCCGGAAATGGACAACCTTACCACAATTAAAAGATTTCGTGCGAGACTTACTCATTTCCTCCTCCATTATTTGTTTGACCATCTCCTTTTGTCCCCGTTATATAGGTATCAGTATACCGTACCGTATCAGTATCAACACATCGCACCTTGCACTTGTACATCTGTGGCTTCATGATGACTTTTGCGATCTCCTGAGCTAGCGCTTACAAGATGGTCTCCGTAAAAGATGATTTCTGCATAGCGCAAACAGCATATTTAACATCTGGATCTCGAATGTCATTCATAAATTCTTCAATGTCGAACTGATCCAGAAACAGATGATTTTTGCGCGGATAGGTCAGCTGCACCAAACGTTCAATTTCCACTGTGAAGTCTTGCAGCATCTCGTTTGCCTTCTGAACCCTGCCTCGTAACTCCATTCTGTAGAGTTTCCTTTTGTCTCACCTCCGTACTTGCGTTGTAAGGCTACCATTATGTCCTCATAATTATGTCTGCAACTGGCTGGTAAGCTTTCGAGTATCTCTGCCGCTGCTCCCTTTAAGATCTCCTATTTGCACTCTTAATTCTTGTAACTCTTCATCTACTTTTCTCTCTAGGCCGGACAATTTTACATCAAACTCGCTTTCTCTCAGTTCCACGACGTCCAATCTCTTGCCAAACACTTCTGATATTTCTTAAAATTTCCCTTTTACCTCCGCTAAAAAACTTTTCTTATATTGCTTTAAAGCTGACTTGAACTGCTTCTTGAAGCTTCTGGTTGATTCTTCCATCTGGTTCTTCATACGGTTCTCCTGCTTTCGGCTGTTGTCTTCCATTTTCTTTACTATAGCGGCATACATTGAATTCATCTGTAACGCTATTTATTGCTGGGGTACATACTTTAATCTCTTCTTTTTTGTTCGAAATACCCTATGTCCCAATATCGATACAACGATGGTTGAATTCATCTATTAACCGCTTTTTCAATTTCGCACAATTTGAGCACAAGCAATTTTTTTTTTACTTAATAAATGTTTTTTATAATGTGTACGTCCCATCACTGGCACTTTTAATATAAATTTAGCTTAATAAAAGTGATTATTTGTAAACTATACTGCTCTAGAGTTTTCTATGAATTTGAAGATTATTTGAAAAAGTTAATAGTTTTCCTGAAATTTCTATTTTTAACTTTAGAGTAAAAATTTATTTTTTGGTGAAGCAGTGATATTTTGTTTCTTATATGATTTGTGATTTATACCCTTTCCGCACGGTGGCAGTAAATAAAAAATATTTACCATTGTGCCAAAAGTGTTTTTTGGGTATATGTTAAGGGTTAGTGAACCGTTCTGTGTCTTTAGTTTCAGGTTTAGAATGTGACCATCGATGGGTCGCGTGGCAATCAAGTGTTACAAAACAGCGAATGGTGTCACGTGACCCACCGGTTGTTACCGTGATATTTTCGAGATATTTATATATCTTAATCTTATCTAATCGAATATGAATTTTATAAAAAGAAATAAAAGGTACCCAAAGTGGCAAACAACAATTCTGGAATAAATCAAATAATTTTTTATAGAAACCTAGATTGGAACAAAGGCTCCGACACTGTTAAAGTATATTTTGAATGATTGGATTAAGAGTATTACGTTCCATCAACAGTTTAGCCAAGTGAATCTGGATTTTCTAGAGACTCGGAACCATCCGCAGTTGAGAAAGAATCTCTAAATACACCTGATTTGCCCCTCGTTTCAGCAAACCTATGGAAACCTATGGCTGGAATCTCTGTAAGTGGTATTTAAAAGAGCAATCAACTGTGCATTCCATTTATGCATTTGGACTAGTGGTCACTGAGGAAATATTTGATCTTAATGTGACACAAGCAAATTTAAACAACAGCAATTTTCTATAAAACAATATGATTATTCAAGAGTCTCGTACAAAAGAATGGGTTGATCCAACAGTAGCCGAAATAAAAAAGTTTTTTAGATTAGAAATGTATATGGGAATCGTAAAATGTCCAACAATTTCCCACTACTGGAGAACGGACCAATTCTAGCTGGTTAGTGAAACTTGATTTGTTTTTAACAAAAAATTTGTTACTTCGACGAAATTTCGTAAATTATAATCAATACTCGAATCGAATCGAATATTTTAATCGAATATTTTTTTTATTTTTATTCGAATATTCGCATAAAATTATCTATGGTAATTATTTGAAGTGATAAAAAAGATGTTTAACTAATTAGTGAAATTTGATTTGTTTTTAACAAAAACTTTGTAACTTCAATTTTATTTTTGTAAATGATAACATCGACTGACCAGCTTTGTTTCAATATAAACAATACAAAATGTGTCTTTCGCACTTGGAACATTGTTAGTCCTCTAATTGGTAGTTGGTGGCATGTCGTTAATTCCCTATTTACAGCAATTATCTTTAAATTGTTAAATTTTTCTTGTATTTCAATGAAATACAACAAAAACTGTGTTCGCCCAATGAATATTTTATTAATTAATAAGCAACAGTTCACAAATTGAACAGATAAAACTCCTTTAAATGTATAAAACGTTTAGTTGCTTGCAACAGTGTCTATCGACAACATGTATTTTATATTCGTGGCGATTTTTGTACTGGTACCCTGGATTGGAACTGATGGTCTAGTGCAAGCGATAGTGAACACTCAACAAGAAATTCGCAATGAAACTCTGGCAAAATCCTTCGAGCAACTCATGAGAAGAATCGATAGCGAATTGCAATATGACCACATTTTATTTGTGAGGGATGTGACAAAGAAAAGTGATTGTATATTTGAAGATTCTATTGTTGATATAAAAAAGCCCGTCATAATAGTTTCTGAGTTAATTAATCCAAGTCTACTTCGTAGGCAGCATTCGAGCAATTTCCTAATAATCGCATGCTCTACGCGGTACTTAAATCGAACCAGTATCTTTAATACAGTGTATCAGTATGTGCCGCATATAATTTGGTTGGAAGCACAAGCAGAAGCAGTGGTCAAGGAAAATATGCGTGAATTATGTTCAAATATACATGCAAGTGGTTACTTTCAAAATTGGATAGTTACACCACATCCTTTAAGTGGTACCTTCCAATATTTTAATTGTGATTTTCAAAGGAATTTGAAATCAAAAATGGAAAAAATGTTCATTAATCCATTTCTCAATATGCAGGGATATTCAATAACCACAGAAACTGATAATTACGCACCGCGCAGCATGTTGTTTTATGATGGATCTGGTCAATTAAAACTCACTGGATATGTGGCAAATTTCTTGATAACTTTTGCTGAGAGATATAATGCAACTTTAAAAGTAGTTCCCCCTGCCGAGATGGGTGTGACAGTACGTTCTACTTATCTGGTTAATAAAACTACCAAAGGAATATTGGATATACCAGCCATATTAGCTCCGTTTAAAGTCGATAATTTCAATGAATCGTATTCTTATCCAGTGGAATTAATGGAATATTGTTTTATGATACCATTGCCTCATATCCGCCCAGCCTATCTTGTATTTTTTGAGATAATTGAAGCCAAAGCCATGCTACTTATTTTCATTTTTTTTATCATAATCTCCATATTATTTTATATCGCACAAGGCAACAATATAAAGCATTTGAAAGTTTCCCATGTCTTGTTAAACGATAAAAGTTTACGTGGTCTGTTGGGACAATCGTTTGTAATGCCTCAAAAAACTTCTCGGTTTCTGAAATATATTTTACTTTTGTTAGGTTTTAGTAGCATTCTTCTTTGTACCAGCTATCAAGCCTACTTGCAGTCTCATTTGGTCCAGCCACCCCTTGAAAAGCGCATGGAAACTTTTGATGACATTCGCAAGAATAAATTCAAAATATTAATAGATAAGGAAGAGTTTTTGTATATCGCTGAAGATATAAGAGAACACCAACATGATTTGTTTTTGAGGACAGAGCATTTACGGAGATTTCATGAATTACGTGACGGCATGGATACACGTTACATTTTTCCCGTCTCTCGTACTCGTTGGTCTGTGTTCCATGAAAGTCAGAAATTATTTCAAAGAAAACTTTTCTTTTTTTCTTCAGATTTGTGTATATTTCAATCGATGTCGCTTTCTTTTCTCTTACGAGCTGATTTACCCTTTAAGACACAATTTAATCAACATTTATTAGAAGTTCGAGATGTGGGTCTCTTAGACTGTTGGATGAAGCATAACTTTTTAACTATGGTGCGTTTAAAGCGTTCATCTTTCAAGGACTTAAGTGTTGCTGATGAATATGGAAAAGCGATAGGTTTATATGATTACATGTGGATATGGATTTTGTATGCCGTCTGTATTTCTCTCTCAATATTGGTGTTTATTGGGGAATTATTGTTAAATAAAATTAAAAGAAAATAAAAAAAATATTCTTCATTTTAATGTATTTCATTAGAGCAATTAACAAACAAAAAATAACTACAATCACAATAAATAAATAAAAATAATTTTATTTAAAGAACGGGAATATTTTTTAAATATTTAATTTTTATAAAAACTTCGTGTTATTTTTTTATTTTTATTATCCCGATTAATTAATTACCGATATTGATTATTAAGGGTCAAAGCACGTCTCAATAATCAATATCGGTAATTAATTAATCGGGACAAATAAAACAAAAAAATAGCTTGAAGTTTTTATAAAAATTAAATATTTAAAAAATAATTTTATTTTTATGTTGCACCTTTTCTTTTTAAATAAAATTTTTAAATTCACATCTTTAAAATGTTCAAATTGCAAAGGCAATGAACAAAATGAATAAAAATAAACATAAACATAAATACATGATATTTAATTTTGTATTTATGTATGTATGTATGTATGTATGTATGTATGTTTGTGTGTAAGTATGTATGTATGTATGTAAGTATGTATGTATGTATGTATATGTATGTATGTATGTGTGTGTGTATGTATGTATGTAAGTATTGTTGTATGTATGTATGTATGCATATATGTATGTATGAATGAGTGTATGTATGTATGTATGTATAAACATAAAGTCAGATAAATTTTAGGGCAAGCTTCAATAAATTATGTGTTGTTAAAGCTAAAAGCCAAAAAGGAGAAAATAGGATTTTTCAAAGAAATTTAAAACACATGCAAAAGGTCAAAATGCAGTTTCATGTAGCGGAGATAAGGGTTTCCTCTTGAGAGGTAATTTTGCTATATTATAAACTAAACTAAATAAATTTTTTTATAAAAGGTTTAAAAAACCAAGACCCGAAAGGAGAGAAAGAAACATTATTATACATTTTTAGTGACTTTAATAAAATTCCGAACAGAGTTGGATTCTTATCTAGAAGGCAGAATAAAATATTTCACATGCCAAACAAGCAATTTATGTATAAAAACATGAGTACAACCGTAAACGTACATATTGAGTATCGAATTTAGCCAATTGGTCTTATTGAAATTCTGTGTTTTGCGAAAAACACACACGATATGTGGCGCTGTTTATGATTTGGTCCTAAAATTATCGTCCCCATTCTAAAAATAGTTTTGCTGTATTTTGGGGTAACAACACTTCACTTAAGTCTAATCTACATAGCTAAAAGTGTCCTATTAAAATATTTTAACTAACGCAACAAAAAAATTTTTGTTTTTTCGTAAAGCTCTATTGATAGAACTACATCTGCCCAAGAAACAGAAACATAAGAAGCAGCCATATTTCTATTATAAAAATTTGAACGCTTTATCTTGCCTATAACATTGGAACGGATAATTGACCTCCATCTGAGGACAGCAATAAATCCGGACCGGCTTTTTGCCTTTCAACAAGTGTATATTAAGGGCAGATTCGTTGAAACGGCACTATACACGCTTGTGGGGTTTGTAGAAAAATTCCTACAGCATAAAGAATATCCATTGGTGGCCTCTCCAGATGTAGCAGGGTCCTTCAACAATGTTAAACCAAATGTCATTGCGATGACACTGAAGGCTTTAAACGTAAGTCGGTCGATAATCAGCTTTGTATAGAATCTTGTGTTTGATAGGGTCATTACTTTCAATATGGAGCAAGATACTATATGTAGGGTAGCTAAGCAGGGTACACCACAAGGTGGGTATTACCACTCCTTCTCTGGAACCTCGCCATGCACATATTGCTGACAGAAATGGACTCCAAAAGATTCAGGACTGTGGCATATGAGGATGACGTTGCGGTTGCAGTGTCAGGAAATTATCCTGATATCGCTAAATCTGAAACCCGGCTGAGAGCCAGGGAGATGGATCCACTGGTGGAAGTCCCGAACTTTTTGGGGGCTCGCAGACTGTATCACGAGGTCACCTGCATGGTTTTAAGGGCATTATGACCTCAGCATGATAGTAAGAAAATGCAAATCTGCTGAGGTATCCTCGAGGGCAAAAGTGCATACTGGTGGCTGTGCTGACAGGACACTGTGTTATTGGTACCCATGCTAGCAGACTACTGTAGGAGTTGCCAAAAGAGGAAGAACCGGTGGAGCATTCGCTTCGCTATTGTCCAGCTTTTTACAGGACAGACCGGGCCTTTTCGGCAGTCCGAGACTGCATGATCTTGCAGACTTATCTGTCTGTTATGTTGCTAGTATAAACTCTTGATGGTAACATAGGGACCTGAAATGATACTTGCACATCCCTTTCCAGCAACACAACGGTACCATTTAGGACCCAAGTGATTCGCCTGTAAATATTTCTCGCCTTTATAAATCTTATATATAGATTGAATAAGGCACAATGAAGGGGTATCTAAATTTATCAAAATTTTTCTTTTTGTGAGGCGTAAATATTTGGCCTGCTGTATGTGTGGGACCGTCTCCTAGTGAAAAGCAGAAATATTTGTATTGCACCGAAAATCAGCTGTTGGTTAGATTTATGCTAAAAACGAGCATTATTTAGGGTCCTAGGAACTTTAATTGGGGGTAAAATTGCCAAATTCAAATTTTCTAAATGCTTTACATTCATAAAATGCGTAGAAATCAATCAGAATGTTCAGCGTTTGCCATTATTATGAAGAATTAGGAACATAAGCAACAGCATAGTAGATGTGAGTCTAAAGCTAATAAAAGGAAGTGATAAATCGGTTATTCAAAATCAAGTCTTAGGTTAATGACTGCACTTGGGGAATAATATTTTCTTTTATGACTAAAGAAATATATATGTAGGTAGCGAAATGACCTAAAACGTAGTTGTCTATATCAGTATCTCCCTAGACGTCGCTAAAGGCCGTGATACACTATGAAAATAAGTCGTTAGACTTGTCAAAAATAGCAGGAATGACCAAAAAGCAGGAGAGCGTGTGGTACAATTTCAGTAAACATGTGTGTCTATACAATCAGAGTTGCATTCTGAGTTACAGTGTGGCACCTTAATACACTTTTGCTTGTGATTTTTCTATGCAATTGTCTCCATTAGATTTTTATTTATGTATTTCAATTATTTTTCATAATTTAAAAGCATTAAAAAATTAAATTGCTTTTAATGTGAATGAATTATTAAATTTACTGATAAGAGTTGTACGTGGACATGTTGTAAATGGGACAAAACATTCCTGTCAGTTTCAACAAAAGTGATTTCTTGGACAGTTGCTTTTAAAACTGCAACGAATAAATTCTAAAATTTCAAACACAAGAGATTAAATTATTAAATAAAAAATTAATAAGTTTAAAATGCATTTGCTACAATACATGGTTTTAATAAATCTACAAATCTCTTTAACATTGGCCAAGCTAGAAGTGGATTTTTATGAAAACAGGCTTGAAAAGATGGGTTTTGCAACATCATTGGTCGACTTATTAAAACAAGTGAAAAAACAACAAAATTTCGATAAAATTTTAATAGTGAATGGAAACAATTTTACAACTTTGCGAGATTCCTGCTGGCTATTAGAAGTATTAAAGAAAATTTCATTACCCAGTATTTTGATAAACACACACAATTTGGAAACTTTGGAGCCAACTTTTCAGTCTACAAACATTGCAATATTATCCTGCCATTACATGGAATATAACAATGAATATTGGTTCAATAAGGACTATCAATTAGCGTCACATATTATTCTGGCTGGCAGCTACCAAGAAGTTGTCGAAGTTTAATAAAAACTGAAATCAGAAATTTAGCAATAATTTTTAAAGATTTTGTTCGCACCCAAATTTTGCACATTTGCAAATTAAAATCCGTGAATGGCGACCAAAAGGTAGCGGTTGTTAGAAAAGAATTTCATAAAAATACTTTAGTGTATCCGGATATATTCTCTGATATAAAAAACACCGAAATATCCACTCATCCAGATCAAATGCAGTTTTGTTTACTACAATCCAAAGGGTGGCATTGAAATGGATGGTTATTTGGGAAATATTTTAGAATCATTTGCTAGCAGAGTTAAAGCTTCTCTTGTCTATAAATATCCATTGCAGTCGGGTCAAATAACTTATCCAGAAATTATAGAGAATCATACTTTGGAAGGAAATTTGGATGTGGCCGCTATTAAAAGACTTGTTCGTAATGATCTATTTAATTTAACTTATCCCATTAAATTTTTGGATTATTGTTATATGGTGCCATTGCCGAAATATGTGGCAACAAATAAAATATTTTTATGATTGTTGATATAATATCCTTGATGTGTATTTATGCCATCTTAATAACTTGGGCTATTTACAGGTCAAAAAACTATTTAACATTTATCAATGTATTTCTTAATGACAAAAGCATACGTGGACTGTTGGGCCAATCATATGTCATGCCGGCGGCTAACACGAAGTCTACATTTTTATTAAAATATATATGTCTGCTGATCGGCTGTTCCAGTGTGCTATTTAACACGGGCTATCAGGCCTATTTGCAGTCTTATATAACCGAACCCCCTTCAGAGCAAAAGGTTCGCTCATATGATGATTTGCGGCATTTAGGAATCTTTATAAAGGCCACAGCTCGAGTAAAAAAATATCTAAATCCATTAGTTTTAGAAACACACAGAGATATTTTTATGTTTCATCACGACTATGAGGAATATGTGAGAGAACGTGAGAAAATGGATACAAATTTTGCCTACTCAATAACCAGGCAACTGTGGAATGTCTATAATGAAAAACAAAAATTTTTCAAACAAACCATATTTTTTTATTCGTCTCCCTTGTGTTTAGTGAATTTATCTTTAGCTGTCATACCTGTGAGACCTGGATGGCCATATCGCGAACTCTTTAATCTTCACATTTTGCAACTGCAAGATAATGGTCTAATGCAACTCTGGAACCGTAATACCTTCTTTACGATGTTGCGTTTTGGTCAAACGAATTTTGATGACTTGAGTCCCGAGGGTAAAAGAAGAAAAGAAATAACGCTCGCTGATTTTTTTTTGGATATGGATGTTGTATTTAGTTTGCATTGTTGTGTCAACGATTGCATTTATAGGAGAACTAATTATTAAACGATTATAAATAGAAAAGAAAATTGCAATAAATTTAAATTATGCTGTTGTCAATCGTAGAAAAACTTGAAAATAAGCTGAGCGCAAGCAATTTTTTTTACTTATTAAATGTTTTTAATAATGTGTACGAGTACGTCCCATCGCTGGCACTTTTAATTAAAAGTTTTCTTAATAAAAATTATTATTTTTATTCATAAACACTGAAGTTTTTTAATTAAAAAAGTTTGTGAAATTAAACTTGGATTGTTTTTCTGAATATTCGACTTTTTATTTATTTTTGTTAATATTGAGTTTTTCTGTTCGAAGTTCGTTCTATTTGAACAGTTTCGTTTTTTTACATTTGGAAAAATCTATTTGCTTTTGAAAATTATTATTATTATTATTATTTTAATAAGAAAATTTATTATTTGGAATCTTTTTTATAATAATTTACTTTAATTGTGATTGATTCCTTCAAATATAATTATTTCATGATATTTTCATGGAATATTTAATTTTTTTAAACTAAACTAAAAAATGAAATGTATCACTGCGGGGAAAGTATATCCATATGGCCATTTCGCTACTGTTCATATATAGCTCATCAGTGGATTCTACCCAAATTTTGTAAAAAAAACCTCAGAGTCTTATACTTGAAGCCAAATTGATTAAATGAGAAGAACTCCATTGAATCAATAAGGCAAAAAGCCATAAAAAACTCAAAAAATGGCAACCCTTATGTAGAAAAATGAAAGAAAAAATAAAAATATTTACTCAATGGTTACTGTGTTTTTGTATTAAAATTTTTTGAATTTTGTATGGCTTTAGGTTGATACATTTCATTTTTTATTATTATTATTATTTGATGACATTTTTTTTGTTTTCTGGAATTTTTCTCTAATGAAATTATTTTTCACATACATATGAGTCGCTTAAAAGCCAATGCGGTTAAGTCCAAGACACGAAAATATATAATTAGCCCAATTATGAATATTCTCGCGGAATTTCTTTCCCATGGAAAAAATGTTTCTCGAGAAAAGATTCCTCCAATTAAGAATTCCGTGGGAATTAAATTATAAAAAAGTGGCATCATCGCAGTTTGAAGGGAGTTTTTTTTGTTTATTTTCATATAATTTTTATTTTATAATTTAGAATACCTTCTTTTTTCCCCCGGATTTTTTTCACTTTCCGTAGTCAATCAAAAGGGGAAAAATTTTTAATTGGAGAAAAGGAAAAATAGAAATAACTCGCACGGAATTTTTGTTTATAATTGGGCTGAATATTTTTTGATATATTAATTTTTAAAATTCTTGGTTTATTAATTTTAATTTAATCAGAAAGGTAAGTATATATTGAAATAATGACAGCATCTTTAAAATTTTTGTACTTATACCTTTTTTTCAGCATAAAAAATAAGAAATTTATGTAGAAAATAATAAAATAACATTTATTGTCATAAGTTTTATGTTTATTATTTAAAACAAACATCATCGTCATCTTCTACTTCTTTCTTGTTTTTCAGTGTTACCAACAATTATCGAAAAAAGAAGAATAATTTAATATTTATTTCAAAGTTTATGTAAAAAAATATTGATAAAAGGTGGACTTATTCACAATGGCTCCTGAAATTATCATACAATAAGTTCAGAAACTATTAATAAAAGGGCTGTCTAACCAAGAAAAATTTAACAAACGAGTAGATCCTTAAATTACTAAGAAGATTAAAATTTATTTTATCAAAATTTTCAATAATCAGAAAATATCAACAAATGGACTTAACCGCATTGGCTTCCGAGCGAATTATATATTATTTGGTCATTTTTAACATTGAATTTTTGAAGAAATTAATATTTTTGCAGGAATTCCTATTTTTAACTTTAGAGTAAAAATTAAATTGTTGTTGAAACAATTATATTTTGTTTCCTATTTATTTTGTGATTAAAACACGTGCCGCACGGTGGCAATATATTAAAAATATTTACCAGTGCGCCAAAAGTGTTTTTTAAAGTGTATGTTAAGTGTTAATTAACCTTTCTGTGTCTTTAGTTTTAGGTTGTATTGTTTTCTCTTTTGTTTTTAGAATGTGACCATCGGTGGGTCACGTGGCAGTCAAGTGTTACAGAACAGCACATGGTCATGTAACCCACCGGTGGTCACCGTGATATTTTCGAGATATTTATACCAGCACATAGTGTCACGTGTTTTGTAACGATTCATACAAATAGCCCAATTCTTACATTTAATAAGATTCAAATCTGATCCAAATTAAATTTAGTAAGATTTATGTTGAATATATTGTTAAATATATATGATCAGTAACCTGTTGTTGTTATCCGTATGAGCGTGGTGAATTAGTTAACTCAACTAATGGTGTGTATAGAATAATACCACAATTAGCCAACAAAAGCTGAGCAATCGCAATGGTTGCGTTGTTAGAGGTGCTTGCTGTAAACCAGAAGATCATGGGTTCGATCCCGCCTTTGGACATACGTACAACGGAAAATAATAATTGTTGTACGAGGGCTGCTCTATATATTTCTGGCCTAATAGTGAAAATGCGAATATTTATAATCAAAAATGGTTTTATTGTTTTTTAAAGTATTCTCCAGCATGATTTATACACTTTTGCATGCGCTCAAACCAGTTGTCAAAGCACTTTTTCCACTCCGATTGAGACACCTCTAAAATATGGTTTTTGAACACTTCAACAGCTTCTTCTGGCGACGAAAATCGTTGACCACGCATTTTTTTCTTGATGTTCGGAAACAAGAAGAAGCCATTAGGTGCCAAGTCAGGACTGTACGGCGGATGATCTATTAATTCGACGTTTTGGCCGGTCAAAAACGCTCTGGTTTGAGCCGATGTGTGAGAGCTCGCATTGTCATGGTGAACAATGATTCGTCTTCTCTTGTTGGTTTTTCGAATTTCTCCGATGACTTCAGTCAAACAAATTGTAGTGTACCACTCAGAAGGACCGTCCTACGTTGCTCAAGCGAAACAGTCGCCACATGACCAGTTTTGCCGAAGAAACAGGCGACCATTTACTTCGAAGTGCTTCTTCCACGAACAACTTTCGTTGGATTTTGCTCGTCTTTGAAGACCCACACGGTCGATTGTTGTTTCGTTTCGGGCTCATACGCATAGATCCGTGATTCGTAACAAACCTTTTTTACGGTCAGGTGTTCATGCAGTATCGAACGTATGCTGGTGGAAGAAATGTCCAAGGATGTCTCTATCTCTCGGTATGTGGCATGTCGATCTTGCATTATGAAAACACGATTAAATTCATTATACCAATTTTTCACAGTGCTATAGGATGGTGCTTCATTGCCATACAAAGATTTAAGTTCATCAATGCACTCTTGTCGTGATAATCCACGTCGAAAGTTGTGAAAAATGATGGCACGAAAATGTTCACGAGTTAATTCCATTTTTTTCTATATTAATTTTTTCAAGTCACTGTAAACAACACAAATAATGGTCGTACGTCAAAACGATTATGAGTACGATTATGCTTAAAAATGACAAACTTTCCAATGGAAATGACAGATTGCACTAGGCAGCACTCAGTGTTGCCAGGCCAGAAATATATATAGCAGCCCTCGTAATGCAATTAAAAATTAAGAAGCAGCAGTACAAACCTCCCGAGAGACAATTATTGTGAAGCCATGGCAGATAATTTAGTAGAGATGTCCAATTTAATATAAGAGCTACAGATAATTGTCAAGAAGTCCTTTATATTAATAAAAAAAGTAAGAACGGTAGCGGTTAGCGCAAGGATGTGTAACAGCATAACAACAGTGTTATATGGCAGACGTGTATTGTGGCTGTTGGATTAAAGGGGATGACTGGCTCGGATAAAAGCAGTAGTGGAGATGTCTGTGGATGGTTAAGGTTACTAAATAAGGCATTGCTGGAGTAACACAGTAGTGTAGCGTGGATGGCTGCGTTTGTAATAATAACGCATGTTTAGTTAATACGAGACCATGGGATTCACAAGACAGGTAGGATGAAGAAGTATAGCCAGAAAAAGCCATAAAGTTTGAATACAAAATTTATAAGGAGCCAAAGTGGTATTTGCAATCAGAAGAATCCGTACGTTTGTTCTAAAAAAAAGAGAAAAATGTAACAGTATTTTAAACAAACTTTATATGAATTTTGCGAAAACACCAAACACAAAACAAAATTATCTGCCGGATATATAAAATTTTTTTTAGCACTTTTTGTGCATCATTGAAAAGTTTTCCCATATGAATTAACTAATTTTTCGGCAGCATGAAATAACTCGATGTCGTGTAAGGATTTTGTTTTATTGGCTGAAATCGCTTCAATTTTGGAATAATATATTATAAAGGATGCCTTTATTTATAAATCTTAAATTATTGTACGAAAGGAAAATAAAATTTATTTATACCCTACCTCTTAATTGTAGTCGAATCGAGAATTCTTATAAAAATATCCTTATTCCCAAATTCTTATGTAACTTAGTATTCAAAATTCTTAAGATTTTTTTTATTATTTTTGTATTAACGAGAAGGCTGTATTGTAGTTGAAAAATTATACGAGTACTTAAATAAAAAATTTAAAATTTTCCAATATATTAATTTACAAAATTTTTTTGTTTACATTCTTTTTTGCAATTGGTAAGTCTTTATTAAAAAGTACTACATAATCCTCTCGGTGAATTATCTGGAGAGCAGCAAGCTTAAATTAATTGGTAAAACACTGAAGTTATGTGTATATATACATATATTTATTATTATTGTTTTTTTTTAATTTTTTTTAATTAATCGCTTCAGGATTTGCTGTACTAAATGTACTTCCTTTGCGACATGGTAACTTCATGGTTTGTTATATCTTGTTTGAACTCTATTCCAAAAATTATATTTTTTTTTAGATCCTTCGTTTCAAAAAATTTCGACAGATACATCGTCGACGTAGATTGTTAGAATTATTATTTTTTCTTGTTCTTTTTTCATATAAATACAGGGATCTGCTGTCAGCGGTTTAAGTTATAGTTGTTTAAGTCTCTCGTCTAAGTTTTTATAACACTGCCTTCCAGATTGTTTTAATCCGTAGAGAGCCTTTTTAACTATATATTCCCTTATATTTTTGCAATTCTTCTCTTTCTAATATTTCCTTTAATTTGTTTGAGATTTGCATAAAAATTTCCTCTTCAATATGGCCATAGAAATATGCAATTAAAAAATCCATATGATGTACTTCGAGCCCCATTTCCGCTGCAAATGCCATTATAAGACGAATAGATCCTATTGCTACAGGAGAAAATGTTTCGCTGAAATCTATAACAGGAATTTGTATAAAACCTTTTGCTGCTAGCCGTGCTTTACGTTTTTCGATTGACCATCTTCTGTATATTTAGTTCCCATTTTGATTCGATTAATATGTGACCGTTTGAACGATCAACGACTTCCCAGGTATTATTGTGGATTATCATATCGTTTCGCATAGCTTCTTAAAGTGGATTTTGAGGGTTCGGATTCAGAGCATTACGTTCAATTCGAAGTTAAGGCAAGTGGATCTGATTTTTTAAGAGACTCAAAACCATCGGCAGTTGAGGAAGATTTTCTAAATACACCTGATTTTTCTCTCGTTTGGCAAACCACTGAGTAAATATTTGATCTTATTGTGACACAATCAAATTTAAATAACAATAATTTTGTATAAAACAATATGATTATTCAAGAGTCCCGTACAAAGGAATGGGTGGATATAACAGTAGCCAAAACAAAAAAGTTATTGAGATTAGTAATGTATATGGGAATCGTAAAATGTCCATCAATTTCCTACTATTGGAGAACTGACCAATTTTACAAAATTGCATTCGTTCTGCATGTGATGTTTCAATATAAATAAAACAAAAATTTTTTTTTCGCACTTGGAACATTTTGAGTCCTTTAATTGGTAGATGGTGGCGTGTCGTTAATTCGCCATTTACGGCAATTATCTTTTAATTGTTAAAATTGTCTTGTATTTCAATGAAATACAACAGAAACTGTGTTCGCAAATGAATTTATAATTAATAAACAAGCAACAGTTCACAAATTGAACAGATAAAACTCCTTTAAATGTGTAAAACGTTTAGTTGCTTGCAACAGTATCTATCGACAACATGTATTTTATATTCGTGGCGATTTTTGTGCTCGTACCCTGGATTGGAACTGATGGTCTAGTGCAAACGATACTGAACACTCAAGAAGATATTCGCAGTGAAACTCTGGCAAAATCCTTTGAGCAACTATTGAGAAGAATCGATAGCGAATTGCAATATGACTACATTTTATTTGTGAGAGATGTGACAAAGAAAAGTGATTGCGTATTTGAATATTCCATTGTTGATATAAAAAAGCCCGTCATAATAGTTTCTGAGTTAATTAATCCAACTCTACTTCATGAGCAGCATTAGAGCAATTTCCTGGTAATCGCATGCTCTACGCGGTACTTAAATCGATCCAGCATCTTCAATACAGTGTATCAGTATGTACCGCATATTATTTTGTTGGATGCACAAACAGAAGCAGTGGTCAAGGAAAATGTGATTGAATTATGTTCAAATATACATGCAAGTGGTTACTTTCAAAATTGGATAGTTACACCACATCCTTTAAGTGGTGAATTCCAATATTTTAATTGTGATTTTCAAACGAATTTGAAAGTAGACGAGGGCAAAATGTTCATTAATCCATTTCTCAATATGCAGGGATATTTAATAACCACCGAAACTGATCAATTGCCACCGCGCAGTATGCTTTTTTATGATGACTTTAGGCAATTGAAACTCACTGGATATGTTTTGCTGAAAGATATAATGCAGCTTTAAATATAGTGCCTCCTGCGAAAATGGGTGTGACCGTGAATTTGACTTATCTGGTTAATAGAACTACTAAAGGAATATTGGATATAGCAGCCGTAACAGCTCCTTTAAAAGTCGATACTTTTAATGAATCGTATTCTTATCCAGTGGAATTAATGGAATATTGTTTTATGATGCCATTGCCTCATATTCGCGCACCGTATCATGTATTTTTTGAGATAATTGAAGCCAAAGCACTGCTACTTATTTTCATTTATTTTATCATAATCTCCATATTGTTTTATATCGCACAAGGCAACAATATAAAGCATTTGAAAGTTTCAAATGTGTTGTTAAACGATAAAAGTATACGTGGCCTCTTGGGACAATCGTTTGTAATGCCTCGAAAATCTTCGCGGTTTCTGAAATATATTTTACTTTTGTTGTGTTACAGTAGCATTCTTCTTTGTACCAGCTATCAGGCCTACTTACAGTCTCATTTAATCCAGCCGCCCCTTGAAAAGCTCATGGAAACTTTTAATGATATTCGCAAGAATAAATTCAAAATATTAATAGATGAGGAAGAGCGTTCTTATATGCCTCAAGATTTACAAGAACATCAACATGATTTATTTTTTAAGGTAAAGCATTTTTGGACATTTCTCAAATTACGTGACAGCATGGATACACGTTACATTTTTCCCGTCTCTCGTACTCGTTGGTCGGTGTTCCATGAACGTCAGAAATTATTTGAAAGAAAACTTTTCTTTTATTCTTCAGAATTGTGTGCGTTTCAATTGTTGCCGCTTTCTATTCCCTTGCGAGCTGGTTTACCCTACAAAACTCAATGCAATCAACATTTATTGGATGTTCGAGATGTGGGTCTCTTAGACTGTTGGCTGAAGCATAACTTTTTAACTATGGTGCGTTTAAAGCTTTTATCTTTCGAGGACTTAAGTATTGCTGATGAATATAGAGATGGGATGGATTTAGAAGATTATATATTGATATGGCTTCTGTATGCCGTCTGCATTTCTCTCTCAATATTGGTCTTTATTGGGGAATTATTGTTAGATAAAATTAAAAGAAAATAAATATATATTCTTTATTTCAATACAAATTACAACAATAATAAAAAATAAAAAATAAATTCATTTTTATGTTGCGTCTTCTCTTTTTATACCCTTCACCACAAAAAGTAAAAAAAGGGTACAACTAAGTTTTTTATTCCGTGTGTAATTTCTAGAATATCAATTTCCGACCCCATAAAGTTTTCATATTTTGACTTCTAATGCATAGCAAATTCGATTGAGCGATGCCCGTCTTTCCGTCCGTGTTAGAAAAAATAAGAAAATAACATCAATTGAAAAAATTGGCGCTCGCCTATATTTTTCGGGTTTCGAGCTCTGAAATTTTCAAATTTTGTTAAATATCAATATGGGTATCGTATTAAAGTTTTTAAAGAGATCTTAAAGGGCATACTAAAATGTTTTTAAAAATGTTCATCCCATTAAGAGCCGATGTCATTTTGATATAAAATTATGTATATGCAGTACCGAATTTCATTTTTGTTCTTTAATTCTATGTCACCCCAATATTTACTTGGAGTTACTTCACTGAACAAGATTTACATATATGGAGAAGGGTATATAAGAATCCTCATTACCGAAAATAGCACTCTAAATTGTTTTAAATTTTATAATATTGTATTTGTACAAGCTACAAATTTTAGAGCCCCGTAACTCGGATAATATGGGAGAGCGCCAATTTTTTAAATTGATGTTTTGTTTTATTCTCTATCACCCCATATATTTACTTTTTTGATTGTAGTTACTTTATATGGTGTTCATACATGTAGCAATTTTTTAATTATTTCAATTAAGTCCATTATTGAGACTAAATTTTCATACAAAAATTACAATTTACTTATTGCCAAGTAAGAGATAATTGTTTTAATAATGAGTAAAATTTATAATGCAACACTGTCAGAAGTGTGTTTAGTAAAAAGAACAATACTAACTGAAGATACTTTTACAACAACAATACCAAGGCGAATAAATACAGGTGACTGCACGGCTACAACAATCCAACAACACAAAAAACAACAAGCAATTTGTTGCTACAAAATTTAGGTATGTTGTCAAAAAATATTGTTAAAAAAAAAACAAAATAAAAAAATATATTTGATGAAAAAAAGTGGTTGTAATTTTCAGAATAAGAAAATTTAAAAAAAATAAGTTACTTAAAAATGAAAATCCAAAATTCTATTGTACCACTAGTTTTCTCAAATCACATGTATCGTTCCATTCTTGCACGTTGACCATTTGAAGACTAACATAATCTTCCACAAAAAAACCAAGAAATTAACTATAAATGTGTTAACAATAATTTTTACTATCTTTTTACGTATATTTTGATTATACACATCAGGAACTGCAAATGCGGTTCCATTGTGTGGTAATTTATTTTTGACAAATTTTTTTGACAACTGCAATGTATACAGCTGATGGGCTTTTTCGCCTGTGCGTTCACCTCTATTATTTCGCCGCTAACAAACGTCAACAAAAATAAACAAGCAAAAAAAAATGGGCAAACAAATTAAGGGTGGAAAACTTATTAAAATCAAATTTATTAGCAAATTATTTATTGGTAATAACTTTTTTATTCATCAACAGGCGTGAAATCAAAAAAGAAGAGCATTCTGTGAAATGACGTATGATCTTTCCTCTTATATTAAAAAAAAGCAAGAACTGCTGCTTCCTCCAACTCCAACAGGATTTCCAAATTTTATTCTTTTTTTTTAAGATATTTAATTTGAAATATAAACTGGAAAGCACTGCTTGAAAAATTTTTATTTTTCTATTGTAATAAAGAAACGCTTTTTTAAAACAAAATGTTTTTTTATTTAGTATGATAAAAACCACAAACACAAAAAGTAAAAATTTAAACAATTTTTTACGTTGTCAATTGCTAATTGTCG
Source organism: Gymnosoma rotundatum (assembly GCA_916610165.2). Taxonomy (NCBI): domain Eukaryota; kingdom Metazoa; phylum Arthropoda; class Insecta; order Diptera; family Tachinidae; genus Gymnosoma; species Gymnosoma rotundatum. The sequence goes on from OU744338.1 coordinate 105,868,376, forward strand.
TATCAATATTGAGTATGTATGAACACTAAAAATATATTGACAATTAACTGAATATTGTTTCAATTAAAAACGCATGTATGAACACCGTATAAGACAATAAAAATATATAAAATAAAATATTAGGTATTTTTAAAAACAAAACATGAATTAGTTTAACTTGCATATTTAAACACAGATACAAGCTGCAAACAAGGTTTATGCATTAAATACGTTACTTATATTTCTTTGTTAAAATATAAAACTTAGCCGATATTAAATACTTTAAAGTAGCGGAATGATTACTTCTAAACATCTGGTTAGAAGTATTTGACATTAAGTTGAAAGTTTGGCGTTTGAGAAGTAATACAAATATTTTAGCTTCGACTTTATTCGAACCAGAGCGAGTTTCTCACCAAAATCTACGACACACTTCAATATGTCTTCTACTTGCCAGTTTCAAATTCGACTAGACTGATTGCAGAATAACGACTATTAACTGTTAACTTTCTGTTATAAGTGCTAACATTTGCCTAGATAAAACATACTCTTAACATCCACATTTAACAAATGACTGCCTCTGGTTCTAAGTCAAACGTAAGCTAGTAATATACGTTTCCACCTAATTTTTACTATTGTTTCAGCTGTTTTGTTTTCTTCGATTTTTATCTTGGCCGAATAATTCTTAACCTATCCGATTTTATTCTAAAAAAATAGATTTTGAGCAGCCATAAACTAGCGTATTTCCAATGATCGCCTGCAAATTTATTTTATTACCCTCATTCACTTTATTAGTATTTAATCTTTCAAAAGTTTTTGGATATCCGTAAAAACTTATTATAATATTTTAAACGGCTTAAGTCCATAACTGGTGCCATAAGGTTCTTGAACAATAAGAGTAGTTTAAAAAGTCTGTAGAAATTACCAAAAAAAATAACTAAAAAAATATATAAATAAAATATGTAAATAAATAAGGGAATGAAATACATACCCGTCCAAGCTGTGAACAAATTTTTAATTTTAGGATATTATTTAATTAAAAACTTTAAAACTAAATAGATAATATTAGCCATGATTAAGAAGAGGGTAAAAGTGTTAAGATAAAAATATACACAAGGTAAAGTATGTTATCAATTCAACGGAATGCCCCATTTTAAAAACAGTTCGTTCTCTTAAAATTTAAAGGGTGTCCCCTAAATCATACATGTTTCTTACGTTACTATGAACCGCAAAAGGCACCACTTTAAAATTGAAAAACTCCGTGTAACTATAGCTCCTAATGACAAAAAATAATAGAAAACAAATTTAAAAATTAAAGGATGTCCCCATAGGTAATGTAAATTGTTCTATAGGGGCATTACTTTTAAAGCGTTAAGGCGAATGCTTGCGAATTGCAAACATATTATTAATATTAAAATACAAAGTTATAAATTAAAGGGTGTCCCAATATTCATTTAATTTGATGCATTTTATCATACTTTTAAACAGTTTTAGACAGACGCTTCAAATTTAAAAATCATCTGTATTGCTAACCCCGTTATACCAACAAGTTTATAAATTTCATTTAGAAATAAAAGGAAGTTCCCAAATTTAATGTAATTTGACTATTTACCAGAATAAATTTGTTTTGAAGTCCGTTTTTTTTAATCATTCGCATGTTTCTAGATATTGTCGAACTTTGGTGCACCGTCTTTATCTCATTTAGATCGGTTCAGTATTTAAAAAATAAATGTCCCATTAAATTGCTACCACAACACATACAAAAAATACATTTGAGGTCTGATCAAAAAATAACCGTTACATTTTATTTTTTCAAAAAGTATTCATTTATTCATCAATAACTATCTTGCCACTTCTAAGTAATTCCCCTCAGATATAACACACAGTTTTTTTTTAATCCGAGGATCACTTCTGAAGCGCACTTTATGTTTTGATTTTTTATATATCTCCTCAATCGTAGCAAAACTCTTTACTTTCATCGGTGTCTTTAGAAGGAAAAAGTCGGCGGGCCAATTCTGTAAATACGGTAGTTGAAACATAATAACAGTTTTGTTATTGACCAAAAATTCACTCACAAGCATCGATGCGTGAGCTGGTGCGTTATCATGGCGCAAAATCCATGATTTTTTTTCACAATTTTGTGCGTTTTTGATGAATTGCTTCGCGAAAACGGCGTATAATTTCAAGGTTTTATTCCTTTTTAACCGTACAACATTGTGGCAGGAATTGATGATACACCGTGCCATTGCAGTCAAGGAAAGCAGTAAGCAAAACTTTACATTTTACAGAACTTTACGTGCTTTTTTGGTATTGGCTCTTCTGTACGCTTCCGTTGGGATGATTGGGCTTTGGTTTTAATTTCATATCCATAAAACCATGATTCGTTACCAGCTATTACCTTTTTAAGGAAATCTGGATCGTGGTTGACGTTGTTTAACAGCTCCTGAGCGATGTCCATGCGACGTTGCTTTTTCTCAAAATTAAGCAATTCTGGAACAATCTTCGCTGGCGCACGTTTCATGCCTAAATCATTCGTAAAAGATGCTTGGCATGAGCCGAACGATATACCAACATCATCAGCAACCTCTCTGAAAGTGATTCGAAGATTATCCAAAATTATTTTCTTCACTGCTTCAATGTAAAAAATCGAAGAGCACACCAAAACACGAACAGCCTTTTTATCTGCCAGAAACAAACTGATAACCCAAAATGGCTGATATTGCCAACAATATAACAGACATGTCTACCAACAGTACAAAAAAAAATAAATGCGAAAATCAAACATAAGTAGCTCACGGAATGTGAAAATAACGGTTATTTTTTGATCAGGCCTCGTATATTAAAAATATGAGTGTAACCTAAAACAAAGAAAATAGTGTTCAATAACAAACTTGGTCGAATTTTGATGACAAGGCAAACTCTACCATATAGTATATATAAAACACAAAATGTGTTTGCTTTTCGGAAATCTACAACCATGGACGGATCTTCCTTATTTCTACAGTTAGTTATTAGATATGCGGTTAGTAAAAAAGGGTAGGTACATTTTAGATATTTCAAAGTTAATATTACTTGGTAGCTGTAATAGGCAGCACCACAAAATTTAGTTCAAGTAAATTTCTTATCAATATGCACAATGTAGCGAAAAACTGTCTGAATTGAAATATTACCCTGTGCTAGAGAACTATATGAGATGGACTCTTGAAATTTTTTTACCAGTAACCCACATATCAACATTTAAGGATCATAGACTGGTTTGGAATAGTGGGCGTAGTACCTCCCATGCAAAGTGAAAAATTTTTTTAAAATTTCGGATACGTAATTGTCATATTATATGTGCATAATCATCTAAAAAAGGAAATGGATTGCAAGAGTTGTCGTGGTACGGTTATTGCAATTAAAATAGCTAGATCCCTTTGTTTTATTTCTTTTATTTATGAGTTGTATTTATAACACTGCCCAGCAAAAAAATTATGAAGGAGTTTAAAAATCATGGGTGTTTTCATTGCTTTATTTGTTATAATTTTTGAACTCATGATAAACTCATGAAAATTCATGAAAATCCTGTTTTTAAAAACTGATTTTAAAACTAAATAATATAAAATAAGATGTATTAAACGTGCCAATAAAGATTTAGTTCCATTTTATTACAAAAAAATAAATATTAATGAAAACTTTTCAAGTCATGTAATATTATTTAGGGATCACTTACATTTATTTTAAGAAATCATAAAAAAATGAATGAAAAAAGTATCCTAATTAACGAATTTTTACTGGCTTTTAGAATTCATTTAAATGCCAAAGCGGTTTTGTAATGTGAACTCATTCTCTCCAATGACAAGCGTTTCCTCAAATTGAATCTGTTCATTCTTCGTAAAACGCAAGAACGCATTATGTGAAGCCATATAATTCTTCTATTTGCTTATATAAATAAAATTACTTAATATAAAAGAAAAATTATTGTTAGAATAAAAACATCCATTTACACTATTTAAGATGTTTGAATAGAATGTATTTTGCTTGTATTGACATTTACAGATTATCGAAGTGTCTTAATGACATAAATGATTGATTTGTTATTGCAAATTGAAAATATTGAAGATAATCTCTCAGATCTGAAAAGCAAGCTGCGTTATGTGATAAATTGGAAAATTTTGATCAAGTAAAATATACACATATAATAAAACTGTAACAGGTTTAGTTCCGTATAGAGATATTTTTTGAAAACTTTATTGTTGGTGTAGATAGTAATCGATATAGAATACAAAACACCAATTTCAGTAATTTTTTTCTATCTGACAGTTCGTCTGCCTTTCTGTGGTCGCATCACGTCAAGAGATACTGGATGGATCTGAACATAATTTTGTGAGGTCCCTTAGAACCTTGGTTTCAATATAGAACACTCGTTCTTCTTTAAAATATGTCATTTCATAACAAAATAGAGATCCAATTGTGAAAGCACCCAATTTTACCGGTATAGTTGTACTAAAAGAGTTGTCAGCATTTAATAAATTTGTTGATGGAAAATTTTTAACACTGTCTACAAAACAATCGAATAAATAACTAAACTTAAATTTTAAGATAATCGAAAATGACGTGCAGACGAAGTCGTGGGTACAGCTAGTTTTAAATAAATTTTTAAGCAATATTTTCTTTTATACTTGCAACAAGAGGATCTTTTTAATGAATATTGTCGGCAGAGATAATGAAATGTTTTAGTTTGCATATAACGTATTGATTTAAACTTACTTTTCTATTTCTTTTTTTTTTTTAAACATGTATTTGTAACTGTATATTCAAAATTCTCAAAATGAGGGAAAATATGTAACTATAAACATCTATCTATTCGTCTGTTTGTCCGTTCGTTTAATTTACATTCCAGATAGCTTGAAAATAAAAATTCCAGATAGCTTACGTAAAAGATTAATACTAGAAAATCTCAAGTTTGAAAATTTAGCAAAAATAAAATCTAAATCTAAAATCGGAATAAAACTACATATATTCAGAATAAATTAAATTATTTTCTACACAAATCCATGCAGAAAGATAAATAATATATTTTAGAAGATTAAAAGTTTTTGCAGCACACGTGCGTCCATTTATCAATGACTGTGACGATACAAACGCAATTTAATAATACTCATAACTTACTTATCAGATGACCGATTTCCTTTTGTATTCCTATTCGCCTACCTAGGCGAAATTTTCTTATGGGTATAGTTTCTTCGCATCTTTATAATAACTTCTTTATGTAGATATAATAAAATGTTTACATTAGAAGAAATCAATTACAATTAACATAACTAACTTCAAAATTTGATAACAAATAATTAATTTCATATTAAAAAAATTCTTAACTTTCAGCTATTTTCAGGTTTGCATAAGATTTTTTTATCCCAAAAGTGTAGAAAGGGTAAATACATCTTAGTTTGTCATTCAGTTTGTAATTGCTACCACATCCACTTTCGAACCCATTAAGTATATATGTTCTGAGTTCTTATGCATAGCTAAGTCGTCTGTCCACGTGTCCGTTCGAGTTAGTGTTGAAATCAAGTTTGCCGAGGCTCTAGATCAGCTACAAAAAAAATATGTCATTCGATCAGACATAGTGTCGAAAGATATTATTAGACATCAGCATGACCGATCCATGTTCTACGAGGCAGCAGGCAAAACACCACGCCTACCTCTAGTTTTTTCATGTCATATGGAACAATAATCTAACTCCAAACAAAACAAAAAAAATATCAAGTGAAAAAATTGGGGCTTGCCCATATTTTCCGAATTACGCTGCTTTGGGCATAATGTCGGGTATGGATATTGTAGGAATCCAACACGGAATGACAAAGTTAGATATACCCTTGTTCTACTGTTTGTGATAAAGGGTATAAAAAAGCCGATTTTTTTTAATTTTATAGTTAAGAAGTTTCACCTACTCTTTTTTAGTAATAAAAAAAGTTTTAACCAAAGCTATAGAATGCTGTTACTGCTTTGAGAGCTTTTTCAGTACAAGATATTTTCTGAAAAAAATAAATAAAAAAAAAATTCCAAAATGAATCAACTTTAACTTCATGGGTTAAGCGGTATTAAAACAAAAGAACATGTTTAAATACACCAATCTGTCCCTTCTTACCGTAAACTGGGAATTATTTCCATAACACGTTTTTTCATAACTTTAAAATTATTCAACTATTCTCCCAGAACCTTGGAAGACAGGAGAATTTTTTGGCTGGTCCAACGAAACAAAAAGCCATAAAAATTTTATTTAAATGCTTCCATAGCATTGCCGGGATATTTAAAAAAATACCTGATTTGACTATATTATGGTATTATCGCATTTGTAAATAACTCTGACACATCTTTTATTTATAGTAAATTCAAGCCAAATAAACCCAAATATTGAATTTTTGGATATTTAATTTTTTCTGGAAGTCGTTCGATTGGCATTAGTAAATTTCAACAATCAATTAACATAACAGTATAAAAAATAATTAAAGATTTCTTAGCACTAGAAACAAGTTATTTTCCAAAAAAAAAATAATAATACTTTAGAAGTAAAAATGTTGCAGCTTATATTAGGTACAAGTAATACTCTTTTCAACACATGCTACCTAAAAAAACGAAATTTTTTAAGGCAAAAAATTAACTAAACTATTAGAAGTAATGCATATTTTTATGAAGTTCTTTTTTTTATAGCTTAGCAAGTGCTATCGCCAGGATTAAAATTTGAAAAAACAAAACTTTGACATCGGTTTTAATTTTTTTTTTAATTAAAGTGCTATTCTATTTGAAAGGTCACTAAAATATCATTACTAAGCTTCAAATTCAGAAATTGAAGCAAGGATAAGTCAGCTTGATTTCAGTCTCTTTAGCCAAAGCGGCTTTACAGAAGTTTTGCATCATTTATGGTATTTGACAAATGAAGTTTTTTTTATGATGATGTCGATCAAGAAACTAAAATAAAAATGGTTGCTAACTTACCTAAAGAACACTTGTCAACCCCTAATAAACATAACATCGCAGTACGGTAGGTATTACATATGAATTATGCTTTGATTTTCTTTGATTATACAAATTTCAGAGATAAACATCGATAACTTTGTATCTCTTTAAAGCAAATCTTATTTAATTGTCGCAAAATTGATGAATGCTTATTGCTATTTTCTAGGAGAACGAAGACACTAACTTGCTATATTCCGAGTTCTATATGTGTACAGTTATCTAGTATACTGGAAGACAAGAGAACCTCAAGAAACTTTTTAACTTAACTTTTAACTTTTATAACTTAGTTAAAAGTCAAGAATAAAGTCGTGAGGAGACTATGGATTAAACTTCTTTTTATTATGGAGGACGTAATATTTAACTGCGCAGCCAATGAGTAAAATACATACAACAACAATTAACTGATTAGCGATTTAAATGACCTAAAATTGGTCCAAAGAAATTTTAATGTTCTTTAGTGTTCTTATGCATGCAAAAAATTTTACTTTCTTTCTACTAAAAAGCAGTCTAGAATTAAATTCTATTTTTAGTAAACAACTGTAGTGCATAAAACACTCAGTAACTATGGCTACGCCTTTTTTTTTTGTATCACTTGGTTGAACGGTTCGGCGGTTGATGAAATGGTTTTGAATTTATAAACTCAAATTGGTAAACATTGCTCACTTGTATGCAAATTTACTTTTTGGAAATTGCCCTTAAGCAATGAAAATAAGGTTTGAACAAAAGTTTAAAGTTAAATTACATCACCAAATTTGCTTGTTTGTGCAGAACGGATAACAAGAAGTTTAGCCGTTGGGAGACATAATGAAAAACATTTTACAAAAAACATTTACAGTTTAATATCTATGTTGTTAAAAGTGGTACGAATAATGCTTTTAAGTACAACAAAACGTGTCGTTTTACAGACGAATGAGCTTGAAGTTTTAGTATACTTGATGAAAGGAAAATTGCATCAATACCCAAAACGAGAAAAAATATGAAATTTTCTTACTTTAATAAATCTTAGTTTGAATTTTAAAGCTGTTCTTATTGCTTTTTTAAATTAAATGGATCACGGAAGGTCGATTGTTGCGTATTTTTAACGACTTCGAAAGCGAGAATTTTATTTTATTGTGTCTACTTTCATATATATGTTGGCATATGTTTTGAATTGTTATTAGCAGAAACTCTAAATTTTTAGAGATTGTGTAAGTTTATTTTAAACAAATAATTATTAAATTTAATTATAACATGTTTTCATTTTAAATTTTATATTTAAACTTTACCATACTTTTGTTATGCTAGAGAACGATATGGTTCCAAGACCAACTAGATTATAATTGAACGTAACAATACTATAGTTTTCTTACATCGATATAATACAACCTAAACTATATTTTTTCTTTGCGAGAATGAGAACTGCTAGTTTTTTATGTTTCAACGAATCGCTATATAAAAAAGAAAGTTTATCGCAATCACTAAAACTAAAGTGTTTTTAGAGGATACTTTTTGGAAATTCAAAAACTTATTGTATTTAGAATGATCACCGATTAATGGTCTTTAAGATGGTGAATAAATATTTTGTAGTTTACTAAATGCATCTGCTAAAACGGTTAGAATGTTACAATCAACAGAAACATTAGTATTCCTTATATGTGAAAAATTAGATACGGAATTTATTGTGCGATACAAAAAATTAATTGAGAGAAAATACTTAAGGAACTTTAATTCTGTAAACTAGCCAGATCATTCTATTCAATAACATTAGATCATATTCCTTGAGAATATTTAAGAAATAATTCGGCACAGAGCGAATTCACTATGATCACTAGCACAAACCAATGTTCAAATACATGTGCAATTTAAATAAAACTAATTGCATTATTGAACAACATTTTTTCTCTTTTTTTTATTTGTTAAATTATTTTGGAAATTTTTATAAATTATTTATTACGAGGGCTGCTCTATATATTTCTGGCCAAATAGTGAAAATGCGAATATTTATAATCAAAAATGGTTTTATTGTTTTTCAAAGTATTCTCCAGCATGTCGAAGCACTTTTTCCACTCCGATTGAGACACCTCTAAAAAATGGTTTTTGAACACTTCAACAGCTTCTTCTGGCGACGAAAATCGTTGACCACGCATTTTTTTCTTGATGTGCGGAAACAAGAAGAAGTCATTAGGTGCCAAGTCAGGGCTGTACGGCGGATGACCCATTAGTTCGACGTTTTGGCCGGTCAAAAACGCTCTGGTTTGAGCCGATGTGTGAGAGCTCGCATTGTCATGGTGAACAATGATTCGTCTTCTCTTGTTGGTTTTTCGAATTTCTCCGATGACTTCAGGCAAACAAATTGTAGTGTACCACTCATAAGTGACCGTCCCACGTTACTAAAGCGGAACAGTCGCCACATGACCAGTTTTGCCGAAGAAACAGGCGACCAATTGCTTCGAAGTGCTTCTTCCACAAACATTTTTCGTTGGATTTTGCACGTCTTTGAAGACCCACAGGGTCGATTATTGTTTCGTTTCGGGCTCATACGCATAGATCCATGATTCGTCAACTGTGACGATCTTATTAACGTCTTTTGAAGCACCGCAATCGCATTTTTGCAACATTTCTTTGCACCAATCGACACGAGCCTTTTTTTGAGCGACTTTCAAATTGTGCGGGATCCAACGAGAACAAACCTTTTTTACGGCCAGGTGTTCATGCAGTATCGAATGTATGTTGGTGGAAGAAATGTCCAAGGATGTCTCTATCTCTCGGTATGTCGCATGTCGATCTTGGATTATGAGTTCACGCACGGCATCAATGTTCTCTGGCACAACAGCCGTTTTTGGACGACCTTCACGGAATTCGTCTTTGAGCGAGCTTCAGCCACGATTAAATTCATTATACCAATTTTTCACAGTGCTATAGGATGTTGCTTCATCGCCATACAAAGATTTAAGTTCATCAATGCACTCTTGTCGTGATAATCCACGTCGAAAGTTGTGAAAAATGATGGCACGAAAATGTTCACGAGTTAATTCCATTTTTTTCTATATTAATTTTTTCAAGTCACTGTTAACAACACAAATAATGGTCGTACGTCAAAACATTTTGCGTACAATTATGCTTAAAAATAACAAACTTTCCAATGGAAATGTCAGATTGTACTTGGCAGCACTCAGTGTTGCCAGGACAGAAATATATATAGCAGCCCTCGTATAGTATGCTAATATCCTATAATACCTTCAAATAAAAAAGAAGTTTATTTGTTGGTTTGGAATAGCAGGTTGCTAAGCCCAGCTCATCAGGAAGCCTTTATCCAAAATTTTAGAAAGAAAAGTCAAAAATATTTCCTCTAAGTATAAGAGCTTCAAAAACAATATAAGAGTAATTTAAGAAGCTAATACAGGCTTTAACAAAAATTGCTAACAAACAAACCACGTTTTTATTTTTGTTTACATTCCCTTTTGTGATAGGTTGGTTACATGCCGACTCGTAAGGCGTATTAAAAATAAAAAAAAACAAATTGCATTTTTATTTGAAAATGTTATGTGATATTAACAAAATATAATAAATTATTTTTTTCTATGTTTAAAAACATAGTTTTTCTCTTTAACCTGCGATTTAAAAAGTGGCGCTCGCCCATATTTTCCGAGGTACGGGCCTCTAAAGTTTTTTAATTTTTAACATGGATATAATTTAAAAGACTTAGAAGAGATTTCTATATATATGATATTGTATGAAGTGCTTAATTTATTTCTTATTTTTTAATTAACTGTCACCCTAATATTTGAATCTTGATTGGATTTACTTCACTAAACTACATTTACATAGATGGAGAAGGATATATAAAATTCGGCATAACCGAATATAGATTTCTTACTTGTTAATACTGACTTTAATGTATCAGTGGTTCAGTTTAATATTCAATTTATTTATACATTAATACATTTATGTTCCTATACATACACACATACATTTGGATATTTAGATACATATATAGTTTTCTTTAAAAGAAAAAGCGAGCGCTGTCAGCTAAATCAAAGAGAGAAACAAACATTTATAGAAAAGACAAAATATAAAAATCAACGTTTTTGTCGAAATCTATTTGTTAAATAAGATAAATGTTGTTTGCTTGACACATTGTTGGATATGCTGACATCATCTGCATTAGTAAAGCTTCAATAACGTATTGAATGAAGTTTCTAGTTAAAAAAATAGCGTTCAATTATATAAAAATAACGCTATGCTTACAGTAAAAAGGAAATGAAAATTTTTTAAATATAAAATTTTTTTATTTCTTATCGTTTTCTTTATTCCGTGCCTGTTTTGATAGTTTTAAATTATAAGCTTGGAAGTTGTTTATTGATAAGTTATGTACCGTTGTTGCTTAAGATGTAGATATCTTTGCAAAATACCTCTGCATATAAAAAATATTTTTTTTTCACTTATTAATATTCAATATTTTTTTAGTTATTTTATATGTTTATGTACGCCATTATTGTATTAATGCCATGTGGTATTTTAGATCATAACATGGAAATCGGAAAGACTTTCCGGTTACGGAGTTTAAAAAACAGTTTCCTACGTCTTCTGAATTTTTTTCTGTTTTCCGTAAACTAAACCTTTTTCCACAAACTCTACTCTTTAAATATGAATTCTTGAATTAATTGAAGTTTTCCCATAATAATTTAAAGGGTGTATCTAATAATGCATAGTATACATATTGCCAATACATATTATACGTATATATATATTTAAGTAAATGCTGTAACACAAGTTTTATTATTTACTTAATTTACTCTCTGCTAAAAATTCAAAAATTTTTAATTAAACAAGTAAGAGTATAAGTAACTAAGTAAAACAGGTTATTTGTAAATTTCAATCGCATGATTGCAACTGCTCAAAACTATGGACATATATATCAAATGAAATTTCAGGGCACCCTTTAATTTCAATTTTGAGTACTTATAATCATTATAATAGCGATGATAGTAATCGATATTCTGTAAAATTTTCAAGCATTTGCCTATAACAGTTCAAAGGATAGGGGTATGTAGGCCAATTTGCATCACCTATGGGGACACCCTTTAAGTTTTAGATTTATTTTTGCATGGGGACATCCTTTATCTTTTAAATTATGAACTGGTTTTGAAGCTGGACCAATCTGTAAGAATAAACTTTCAAATAAAAAAAAATAAAAATCAATCTAGAAATGAGATAAAAATGACAAACAACAACAACAAACAAAGCAACACTCAGTCGAATAGATACTTATTTCAAATAACAGATAATATGAAAAAAGTAAAGACCGTGGCACATTAAATCTGTCATACGTTATACTTTAATGTCTTCAACTAAAGGAAAGTAACGACGGATTTGGTTGACAGGATGAGTATTTTGTTAGCGGACAAAAATTCATTAAACCGCAAGAAGAGCGAAAACAAAAGAAGAAGAAGCAGCTAGTAATAGCTATTAAAGTATGACGGATTACATGTTCCCCTTAAGTAAGAACAAGTAAGAGTGCTAAATTCGGCTATGCCGAATCTTATATACACTGCAACATTTATGTATATGAATCTAGTTTAGTGAAGTAACTGGAATCAAAAAAGCCAATTTTGGGGCGAGAGAGAATTAAAAAACAAAAAAAAAAAAAAACAAAAAATTACGTACTGCATATATATTATTTTACATAAAAAATGCCATCGATTCTTTACAGGTTACGTATTTTTAAAAAAATTCAGTATTTCCTTAAATATCTCTTCAAAAGCTTTAAAATGATACCCATATTTATATTTAAAAAAAATTTTAAATTTCAAAGCCCCGGAATTCGGAAAATATGGGTGAGCGCCAAATTTTTCACTTGATGTATTTTTCTTGTTTTTCAATTCTCTATTGTCCCATATATTTATTATTTATTTATTTACTTAAGTCTAAGGGGAATAATCCAAACAGACTTATGAAATAACATACTTAAAGATAGCTTATATATAAAATAGTTTGTAATAATATAAAATTATTACGTGCTAAAAATTATACAATATTAATTCATATTTTCCAATAAAGCATTTTTAAAACAAGTTTTTGATGCATTAAAGTCCACAGTACTATTATTAAGCAAATTATCGAAATAATGTAAAGATCTTATTACCGGGCTTTTGGAACGTAATTACTTTGGTGTAAGGCCACAAAAAATAATCTTCTATGACGAAATGATAATCTGAAGGTATATAAAAAGTAATTTTCTGAAAAAATTTAGGGCAATCAACATTTCGATTTATTAAGTCAAATATAAAAAGCATAGACTGTACTTTTATATGAATGGCGCAATGAGGACTCCAAATAAACGCGCCATATTCCAATTTAGATCTTACGTACACCGAAAAAAGAAGTTTAACTGTATACAGGTCTACGATATCTACACTGTTTCTCTTTATAAATGCAAGCATAGAGTAGGCTTTAGGTATAAGCTTATATAATAACGCTTGACAGTCAATTTGGAATCGAACAAAATACCTAAGTCGCTGATTTCATTTGTTTTTGTTATTTTAACATTAAAAAATCGACAAGTTGAAGAAAATGGGATGATTAATCTTGTGTAAGATACATGAAAACATTTGCTCAAGTTTTATGTCAGGTTGCTATTGATGCAGTAATCGTTTAATCTGTCAAGATCACTTTGCAATTTACTGATTTCAATGAAACTGCTTATACTATGAAATATTTTTAAATCATCAGAGTAGAGTAAAAATATTAGAATATCTAAAACAATGAAAAATATCATTAATGAAAATAGTAAATAGCAAAGGACCTCGAATACTTCCTTGAGGAACTCCAGAAATTTGCTCATAATTAAGCGATTGATAAACGTCAATTTGTACAACGCAAATATAATTAGTTAGATAAGATGACAACCAACTATAAAAAGATGAATGAATACCAAATTTAAATAAATTTTTTAACAGAATTTCTTGCGAAATTTTATCAAATGCTTTAGAAAAATCAGTGTATATAGTGTCTACTTGAAGCCCTAACTCCATTTGTGAAAAACAAAAATCAGAAAAAACGCAAAGATTAGATATTGTAGATCTATTGCTTCGAAAACCATGTTATTGAGGAATTATTAGGGATTTTGTGTTAAAATTTAAAACATCATATATCGCATGTTCAAAAATTTTAGCAATTGTTGTTAATTTAGAGATAAATCTGTAATTACTAAGATCATTACTATTTCCAGATTTAAATATAGGGGTCACAAGTGTGAACTTCCAATGATCAGCAAACGTTCCTTTTAAAAGAGATTTATTGAAAATTTTTAAAATTGGATTAACTAATGTCTCTGCACATTTCGTAATTAAATTATTAATATTTTTGTTTTTTATTAGAGTCACTTTATTGTTCCAAGTGGCATAAAAAAATTAGAGGCAGGCGTGGTGTTTTGCCTGCTGCCTCGAAGGACATGGACCGAACATGCAGATTTCCAATAGCACCTCTTTCGACACTGTACCTAATCGATTGACATATTTATTTTTTTGTTGTAGGGCTGTAGAATTTACCGTTACGATTTTACAGCAAAAACAATAAAGACTGAAGTATAATTCACGTTTTGTTTACAAATTTTGTTACCACGACTGTCGCTTGCATCTTTATTCGTTATTAAAATAAAATATATATTATTGCTTATTTTAAATGGAGTTATGGGAACAAGTTTTTTTTATATAAAAAATTGAATTTCAATAAATTGTATATAATTTTCTGGTAATGAAAATTTACTTGGCCAAAAGTAATGCAAGTGATTTAAATACGTTCAGCGAAAACAAAACGATTGCTACGCCTTATAATAAGTCAGACGGGACGAAGATTTCACTCTTAAAATAATTTATCAAACAATTGCCAGCTTTTCTACCGCATTATTCTCACAATAAAAATTGTAAGATATATCTTCCTCAAAAAATTCGAAATACAAAAGAGTTAAACGGTTGCCTTGCTAAACATTTGAAAAATAATAATCACGTTTTAGTAGAGTCTTTCGAAGAATTTTCAATAAGCAATTTCATACCGGTTTTCGCATGCCTAAAAAAGACAAATGCGTCAATCTTGAAAAGCATAAAAATTTTGACAGCGAATCACAAATTTCTTTACAAAATACAAAAATCATGTAAAAGGCAATTAGAAATGTTAAGAAATATTTTTAGAGGATCAAAGGCAAAGTAAACCCAATGTTATGTGCCGGTTTTTTTAAATGAGAACGAACATTGCTATCGCATAGTTACATTAAAAACAAAAATAATATATTTTGTTTTTGCTTTTAATGCAAGTACTTGAAAAAGCGTTTGTTCGCATTTAGTCAAATCGGCAGAATGATATTAACTCTATGGCTCGATTAAGACATAACGCTGCTTTAATAGAAAATAAACGTATCCGTTTATATGATAAGTTTTAAAAATTTCTTAAAAAAAATCAAAGTCTTTGTGATAAAAACAGAAATCATCTGCAAAATGTCACAAAGAATTTTTAAATCTGAAATATGATGAAACTATTACAGATTCGCAACTTGAAACTGATCAAGAAATCATATAATACTTATTTTAAAGTTACTTATTTTAAAACTTTTTTACATATATACTTTTATTTCGAATTTTAAAGTAATTTTCTTTCAATTTTAAAAACAAAAACCATAAACTTTTTATAAAAACCACTGGATTTAAGGTTAGTTTAACGTTATGTTTTATTTTATACACAAATAAAAAAAAATATTGTTTTAATAAAATCATAACGACTAAATCGCCTTAACATTAGTAAAGACCTATCCAGCGTGGCAGCAAAAAAGACTTTAGCCGTTAAATTGAAGATATACAAAAATCAATCAAATTCAATATATTGCTTAATCGTAGTAATATATATATATATATATATATATATATATATATATATATATATATATATATATATATATATATATATATATATATATATATATATATATATATATATATATATATATATATATATATATATATATATATATATATATATATATATATATATATATATATATATATATATATATATATATATATATAAACGGACTTTAGTTCCTGATTACATAAACTGCAATGTGTAATGAAGAATATCCAAATACACCGAGTAAATTAATTTCAGTTGAAACCTTCAGCTATGGTAATATACACGCCAACTTAAATATTAACTTTATATTGGCCTTGCACTCTTTCCACACATGTGGAAGATACTGTCCAAACCTTAAGTTACAAGCATACGTTCATTTCTTTGAAAAAATACTTCTTAGTTACAATTTGCAGCACATCTTTCGCTAGCAATTCGTTACTTGCGCTTGTTATGATACAGTTAATAAACAATGAAACATGCAGTCAAAGAAATAATTAAAGGTGTAGAAATTGAAGTGTGTGTCTGTTTAAATTGTTCACTAGGCCATATGAAATCAATTTGTTTACTTTTTATACTCTTTGCAACATGAGACACATACAAGATGATAAAAAACTTATGTAACAATAGCACTGATAAGGCCGTATTGAAATTGTATTTTGAAATTTCAAAAGGTCATAATATTAAAGCAAGAAGATGATTGAAAATTAAATATTTTTATAATATAGAATGACACCACAATCACCAATTCTACCTAACAACATTGAACTGAATGCACCCTATTTGAAAATGTTCTACGCTACTTACTCGGATTTGTACTCAATATTGGTGCATGAAACCTTACCTTACGTTTTTAACATTTAAAAAAAGGTTTACAAACACTGAGTCATACACTTTCACCAATTAATCGTAACAGCCATTTGGAAACAAACATTTATCATCTTTTGGGCACTATACAAATTTATTTCGTGTATTTTTTTCTTGTACAAAATGCACTGGTTTACAAATCACAGCATGTGACTACACTAAATCTAATAAGAATAATAATATTCTTTAAACACATAAAATACTTTTTATTAGAAAGCAGCTCTCTAAGATATTAATAATTATTTCTAAAATAAAAAATTATATTACAGGTAAGAACTTCATTTTATGCCAGCACTTAAATATTTATAGTCTCTAAATGTTATCTAATGTTAATCGAAGTAAACTTTAGAAAAACGGAATTTTTAATTTTTTTCCCAAAAAAATATGAACAAAGGTGTAACTTGAATACGTTATAGCATGGGGAAATGGTGTATTGAATTTTAAAGTATATTTAATCATGTATATACGATGGCTTACACGACTGCTATTTGGTGCCTGTTTTTAGTGCTACATGTAAATTTCATTAGCAAATTATTTTGTTGTTCCTCTTTTATTTTTACTGTTTACTTTACTATGCTTATCGAGTTTAAATTTATATTGGCTGTTCGTTGTTTTTTGTTAAAAGTATTGGTCATCATGTTCCACATAAACTCTACAAACAAAACACTTATTTTAGTTAGTAAAAGAATTTTTAGAAATTAAGAATGCTGTGTACACAAGCTGAGAGGATACTGAAGTTATTTTGTAATTGCTATTCATCCATGTGCTCTTCATGCTTTAAGTTTGTTTAAAATTCATAGATTTTAACAGTCCTTAAATATAATAAAATAATAATAATTTACTTAAAATTAATAAGGTGTGTTGAGCAAAGAAAATAAATGGAAATTTCTCTTGTACAATGTTCAGGAGCAAAAGTTATAGAAACGGAAAAAAAACACATTTTTATTTGAAAGCCAAAAAATATCTGCTTAGTGCCTTTTTGTAAAAACGAAATACATATATATGAATGATAAAAAATTAATGGCTGATCTGTGATCACTTCTTTTATTCCTAAGAATATCTCACCGCTAATTAGGTCTTTTTGTGTGCCGGGGTTTGATTGAATTTGGGCGTAAGAAAATCGAACTAATATTTTTTTTTGACTTTAGATATTTGAGGTATAATTAAATTATTTATGCAGATAGTAAGGCGTAACTCTCTATGCAACGTGCATTTAATATGATTGAATTCTGTCCAATATACTTGTTGTAGCAGACTTAGCATAATTTTATAATTTTGATGTTATTAACTCTTAGTATAACGGTTTTATCAATCGGCATGTTGTCCAATCTGTAAGCATATGTCTGTAACGGTGCAAAAGATAGGCCCAATTTACATCAACTATTGGAGCACCCTTAAATTTTTAGATTTATTTTTGTAATAATTTTTGCAATTGAGATACACACTTTTTTATTTTAAAATGGTTCTTATTACGGGGACACCATTTAATTTTTGAGATGTTTGTTTTTTAAAACGGTACATATCTGTAAGCATCACCTTTCCAATAAAAAATAAATATTCAAAATCGATCCAGAAATTAATGTTTTGGAGACAAAAATATAAAAAACCCAACATTCAGTTGACTTCATAACTTCTTCCTTTTTTGAAGTCTTAGTTTGTGTCTGTTTAAATAAAAATAAGAAACGTTTCCTAAGATAAACGACAATAACTTTTCACTTTATCCCAATTCAGTCAGTATTTCGCATGACTCTACGTATTAGTAAGGAAGTTTCTAGTACAGAAATTCTAGATACACGATGATAATTTTTAGAGTTTGCGTAGGAGGAACCATGCCTGCTGTTAAAATACAATTCCAGCATAGCTAGCAGCGTATGATAATTATTCTTTTTGTATGGAACGTGCCACGCAAACTACTCCAATGCTGTCTGCAGTAGAGAGTTATTTGAAAAAAAATTTCGGGGTGCTACCTACTACAGTCATCAATTGTCACGATGATTAATATATACATACTTTGTATGGGCAGGCCATCCCCATATAAAATATCCAAACCAACCTCATATCTAATATCAAGCTTTGAAAATCATTGAATGATCCATACACTGGTGTATGTGCTATGGTTTTTCGACAAACAAATAAATTTGTAAAAATTGTAATCAATGATGTTTTTTTTTATCAGATAATTACATATAATTTTTTGTACACTAATAAATTAAAATTGGCTACTCATAACATGATTAATTTAAACGATGATTCACAATACACTGAAAGGTTCGGAGTTGAGCAATTATTTAAACAAATTTCTTTTCTTAGACTATGGTCTAAAAGTCCAAAACTACTTTTCTTTGACTGCAGAATCAGGTATAATATGTGAGGTTTTTAAAGTCTTTGTTTGCACATCTCTGACCACTAAGTTTATTATCATCCCCTTAGGGAGGGCTGCAATACAAGAAGGTGCGAAACACTTCGTAAGGAAAATTTTGAACTGTCCAACTTTTCCTTAACTTCGTTGCTTATAATTATGTTTTAAATTAAATTAAATTTCCAGTATTTAACTGAATTTTTTTCTCTTCAATCCAAAAAGATATATATTTAAAAGTTTTAAATTTGTAGTTTTTTCCCTGCATGTCCGGAAAAAATTATCCCCTTCATAATTCTTGGTATAAACACAATACTTTTGTGTTCCTTTTAAGCTGAAAAAATAATAAAAACACAAATAGACACTTGGCTTCCTTAAATATTGTTTTTGTTTTCCTCCTCATTGTTAAATAACATTTTATGCTTCGTTTCTACTCCACACAACTGTAAAAATTCATTCATTCATATTTGTTCGCCTGTTTATGTTCTTGTGCAGATTTAACTTGCTTGCAGAATAAACTAGTGAAGATATAGATACCTCCTATGAATAAAAAACTTGGGGAACAGTTCACTATAAATGGAAGGTATACTGCGCTCTTTACTAATCAACAAAATGTTTATCTTTACCTGGAAGAGTATTTACTTGCCTTATCTTAAGATATCCCTCTATCTGACGTAAAGTAGTATTTTAAAGATAATGATGTAAGACTCAAATATTTACAACAACAAAATAATTTTTGCAACTATTTACATTTTAATAAGTTTTAGAGTGAAATTTATTTGAATCTTTAATTGATGCCTTTATAATTCTCTATTTTAATAAATAATTGAAACAACTATGTATATATTTAATTGAATAAATTATTGATCCAATTAAAAATTTAATAAAAATGAAAGAAAATGGAATCTTTAATAGTGGCAACAATCTTGTGAATGGTTTTCTTTTAAACGATCAAAAGCTAGCGCTACTATTTGCTAAATATTTTATATCGCGATATGCGATAGTTCTGAAATCAATTTTTTAACCAATTTGTTTTATAATTTTATCATAGTTTTACTATAATAATCTTACAACTTCCTGTCAAATCTGAGCTGAGAACAGTAAAAATGGCTGAGATATTAAATGTTAAAAGCATTGTTTTAATTAAAGCATTTATATACCAAAAATCGCTTTTATTACACAAAGAGTAACATCAATTAGAGACCCGTTTTTAAAAAGTCGTAAAAGAAAGAACCTTAATGAAATCAACAGAAACTGCAAAATTCTAAAATCGAAGTGTCGCCATCTAATGTTAAGAAAGAACTTCTCTTATTGAATATCGTTAATATTAATTTATTTATTTTGCAATAACACAATTTAATTTTGCTTATTAATTATCTCTAATCAAAACAATAAATATCGGTGTGACAGAGAACTAACAAGTAAGAGTGCTTTATTCGGCTACCTCATCCTAATATTTGGAAAAAGACGCAGGTGTTTTGCTCACTACCTTAAAGGAGATTAACCGAGCAAAATTTTCGAAAACAATGTCTGATCAATTGGCATATTTAGGATTTTTCCAACTCATCTAGTGCCTTGCAAAGTAGATTTCAACCAGATTACGGACTAGCAATGCTCAATCAATTTTGTTATGTAAAAGAACTCTGGATAAATAAATACGATATAAGTATATGGTAAAGGGTATTAAAAAATTAATACAGTTAAAATTAAAGTGTTTGAACTGAGTCCTACTAATCGAACTTAATACCTTTATATGGAAGGAAAGCGGTACTTGCACGACTTATATACATAAAAAATAACACGTTAGTACATTAAATCAATATAAACATATTTGACATAAACACAAAATATCTGAACAATGTCAACAGGTTTAAACAATAACCACATCTTAGCTTAAATGCATATTAGCTAATAGCGACTCTATAACTCCAATTAATGCTTTCAGTGTCCTCTTTTAATTTCATTTTGATCTCTATTTTTTTTTTTTTTTTTTTTTTTTTTGTATATGTATACTTTCTTTGGTGTATTTCTAGCTTTGCATCCTTATATGTAATTGTATTGTCCTTTTTAATTTAAATTGTAAATTTGAACTTTACAGAAAGATTAAGTAAAATCGTCAAGTAAACTGTCAAGAATTATGCATATCAGCTGTGGTTGTTGAAAGAGGATTTCCCATTGGCATACCGTAAACTAAATTATACACTTTGTCCTTGTAGATAAAATAATTATTGTCATTTAAACAAAACCGGAGAATTCCTACAAATTTTGGCTTACTAATTACTGTCAACGTTTTAATTATAACGTCAAAGATACTAATATGTTATTTTTTACAATATCTATCATGAACTTTTGTTTTTAATCCAATTTTTATACTCCTTACGGATTAAATGCTTCAAGAAAAGCTAAATTATAATAATTGCGTTTAAAGCTTTAAATCTGTATTTAGGCAAATAAGAAATTTTTCTGTGTTTTTGTGTTATATATCCTTTATTAACTAAGATATAGACTTATCACTAAAGAACATTTGCGAATTTTCAACATTAGCAAAAGCTGATGTTAAAGGTTAAAGCTTGATGCGATGGTATAGCAGTACTTTAAAAAAATTGTACTTAAATTTAAAACCTTTAAAACAGCATTATAGGTGATGTTATTTTCTTAAATATTTTTTTTGTTATTTTCTCCAGATATAGGGTATTATTTGGTTGACAATACCTGATTATGCACTAGAAAAGCCTTAAAGCACACAATATCATATTTATACCACAAAAACAAGGGTGCAGTATTATAAACACATTTTAATGGATTTGCATTAAAAGCAAGAGGATTTGAGTCGAAAACTATACCAAATTTTCTATGTTTGCAATTGGATTGAAGCTACAACGGTTTATTGCGGTTGCTTAAAAAGTTGTTGGTAATATTTTTATATTTTTCCTTTAAAAGGCACAGACTCAAGCAAATTTGGTTGTTATAGGGAAGCAAAGTAGGAAATGTCTTTAAAAAAATCGTTGGGTGATAACATAACCAAAGCTTCTACATGATAAGAATGAATTTTAGAAGATAGGTTACGATAATCCCTTATCATTTCCTTAGCCAAAGACACAATAAAACTTTCATGCTGTTTTTACCATAAATCCAGAATTTCTAAATTCAAAAATAATACAAAACAATAGATTTTAAATTGTTATTGTATTTTTTATGCACAAAATTTCTATATAATCCACTCATAATTAATATTATTTAAACGTGTTTGAAACAATGAAGTACAAATAACATAAGCTCAACTCTCTGAGCTTTTATGAAAATATATTAAGCCAATTGCTTTCATACAACATGAACTTAAAACTCTAAGAATTTTAATGCTTTTGCTAATTAAGTTTATTAAATGAACGTTAATAAAAAGGTCTATTATTCTCAGATTTTAATTATAAATATTTAAGCATTCAACATTTTTTATACACGAAGGAGAAAGCAGATAACTTTTGCAAAGACAAATGTAATAATTTGACCACTGTTTTTATATTAGATTAGGAATCTTGTTCAAATATATTTAGAAAATACAGTCGTAAGGGTCGTAAAAATATATGGAAACACCCATCAAACACTTTCAGTTTTTATATTTTGCAATATCATTAAAAAAGTGTTTTTTTCTAACTCTTTTTTTATTTTGTGTATCAATTGAAAGTCATACAAATTCACAACCATTGTCTAGTAGAGGCATTGCTAGTTTACGCAATTTGTCATTCTGTATTCAGAAATTTCGTTTTATTTTAAATGCAAAATTTGTCACGTTTCAGGTATATAATCTTTTTCTTCTCCTTTTTTTAACACCTGACAAAGCAGTTTTTATTCTACTCTTCCTTTTACAAAAGACTTTTTTCTAGCTTTCTTTTGCTTTTAAAAGAACTGAGATTTTTCTTCTTCTGATATTTATGTTAAAAAGTGATATCATGACAAATTTCAAGTATCTGTGTACTATTATTCTTTACATTCGGCGTGGTGTGATGTTTGTGTAAAAATGTACGCTTGTATGACGTAAGGCTATCAGAGCCAAAAAATTTCGCTAAATTGCTTAACTGTTTAATATAGGTTTTTAGCTTCAAATTTAATTTTATAAACTTCAAATTCAATTTTGTAAACACTAAATTAAATTTCTATTCCACAAATAGAAAACTTTGCGTTATTCTTACAAAAGAAGAAGAAAACGCAAAAACAAAATAATTCAATTAAATTTCTTAAACAAATAATTGTATTGCTTGCCCCACAGCAGCCCATGGCAGTTCATTGTCATATCTACATAGTAATTGCTACAATCTTTTGATGTAATTGTTGCTACGGAAGCTCCAACGACATTATCCAAACTCCCTTTTTTTTGAGGATCAGCCAAGTGGTCTCCTACACTATCTTTGGTTTTTGATAAAAACTTTTCTAGCGAATATGGTGGAAGAAAAATTTACGTATGGGTTATCTCGGTAAATATATCTCATACTACTGTTGTTTTGTGAATTTTACAATTATCAAGACTCCAGTAATCTTAATTTCTTTTAATTTATTAAACAGGTCTCTGAGAAATGCTACAAAAATATTAGAATTTACTGGCAATTATCAATGATTTCTTTGTTTAGAATTTCGCGCGCATATATGACTGCTATAAGAAAGACATTCCGTCCTCTCACAGTAGGAACAATAACACATACATAAGAAATATATTTGCACTTTTACTCATTCAGTAAGTGAAATTTGATCTGCTTTTACCAGCTGTAGAATGATTGCCTTTTCAAATAGTAAATTACCATAAAGAGCAATAAATTTTCTTGTAATTAAAGACAAAAAAACTTCGATTCATGACTACGAAAAAACTTATCTATTAAGTTGCTGTTTCTGTATATTTTAATATAACCTCTATTAACCATTTATTTCGATAATCAGTGCTGGTGCCTGTCCCACGAGAGCCGGATAATCGACGTTTAACTGCAGTTCGTACTTACATTAATATTAAAGTATTCGTAGATTCAAGGCTGCATACTGTTTAGAGAAGCTCATGGATTTTTATCAAAGATTTGTTTAATTATCGGTAATAATTTAGTTTAATTTAATTTTATTTTTCTTCACCACTACGCTTTGTAATTGCCAGTTCTCCATCTTCTTTAACGACTTTAGAAAAAGAAAAAGTTATAAATTCCATTGAACGCTGCTTTTTTATTTTTATGCTTGCAGAGATTAGTCATTTCTGACCCGATTTTGAAATATTTTTTTTTATTTTAAAAGTGATGCATATATTTTGGTCCTATTTCAAAAACACTTCAATCTTAAACTGTAAAGGGTAACCCCATAAACCATACATGTTTTTTATGTGTATTAAGAACGGTAAATGGTACCACTTTATAATTATACAAACTGCGTGTCATTGTAATAAAAAAGTAAATCTAAAAACTAAAGGGTGTCCCCATATGTGCCGTAAATTGATCTATATGGGTTTATCTTTTGAACCGTTATAGACAAACGCTTTAACATTGGTCAGAATGTTGCCCGTTATAACGTTATAACGACCGTTATAGTAACAGGAATTATTATTATTATTAAACTTGATGAATATCTCCATACTTTTGAACAGTTGTAGACAGATCCTTGAAATTAAAAAAGAACCTGCATTGCTTACTCCGCTATAATAACAAGTATAAAAATTGGATTTGGAAATTAAGGGTGTCCCAATAGTTGATGCAATTTGATGTATGTGGCCAAGCGTTTGAACTGTTCTAATTTGTTTGAAGTGTGAATATTTGACATAATAAATTAAAGGGTGGAACAACAGTTAATATTTTTCGATGTGTGTGGCCATAATTTTAAGCCGTTGAAGGCAGACAGATGAACTTGTTTTGGGTTGTTTTTTTTTTTTGCAATAATTATTTACTTTCCACCTAATTTCTTATAACATTCTATACTATTCCTATTAAACCGTGCACCGTTGTAGACAGACGTTTGAAATTTACAAAGAACCTGATTTCTAAGTCTACTACAACAGCAAATATAAAGCTAGCGGCTATTCAGTGAACGATTATATATGAGTTACTTATTATACATGCACTTATATGCCCATGTGCACACATTGAAGTATCATTGATATCCGGTAATTTTTGCAGAAAAACTAAGTCATAAGTACTCTCAAGTACACGTGCATACAGAGGGGCTTTAGATTTTTAAATAACAATGGTAACCAATAATTTCTGCAGCCAATTAGATTTATAACATCACTTTAATATAATATTACTGACTGCACATTAAAACATCTTTTAATTGTATCATCCATGCTGACGGAGAAAATCCCTAGACATTGTGTTGAAATAAGCAGAATCCTAGTGTCGGTTTTAAATGACAGAAATTATGCATTCAGAAATTAAAAAAAAACGAAACAAGATTATATGTTGAGTATCAGCATACATTTTTCTAGGACAGCGACAAGCAGATAACAACTTAGCTTTGTAAAACTAAGTGTTGTACTATAAGTCCCCTCGTTTCAGTGTTAGAATTTGCATTTATAACATGCCTTTAAGAGGAAAATAATAAACAGCTATTGAGTCTCTCTAAGTGCATATATTTTTCTGCTGGTATTAAACCGACATTTTCTGGTTGCGATGTTTTCTTGCTCTAATTTTTAACTCATTAGTGTTATGAAAACCGCTTTGAAAATTTCAAGCAGCGAATCCGTTAACTCGGTTATCTGTTTTAAGTGCGAATAAAATATGATTTTCCTTTCCTTGTTAAATCTAACTACATAAAAATGGTTTTTATATAAAAATAGATATTTTACGAGTCTCGGCAACTTTTGCGATACCAATAGAAAACTAAAGTTGTTTTTGGTAAAATGTTTTCAACTAAACCATAATGATTATAACTTTATTACTAAAAAAAACTCTGTGATCATTTTTGTAACAAGTATTAATACGAAAATTATAAATTAAAGGGTGTCCCAATAGTTCATTCATATGTATATGGCCATACTTTCGATTAGTTGTACACAAACGCTTGAAATTATATCGAACCTGTATTGCTAACTCCGCTATAATAACAAGCATAAAATTTGGAATTGGCAATTAAAGAGTGTCCCAACATTTAATTTAATATAATGTGTGTGGCCAAACTTTTGAACCGTTCACACAGATAGGTGATATTTTCAAGGGACCTTTATTGTTTAGTCCTCTTAAAAAACAATTTTATAATTTAAATTTAGAAATTAAAGGTTGTTTCTAAAATTAATGTAATTTGAACTATATGGCTGTATCTTTTGAATGGTTATATACAAACACTAGAAAATTAGACAGATTGCCCACTAATTTGTTTGGTATCAGAAGGCGTGTAAACATGTAACATAATAAATTAAAGGGTGTTACATTAGTTAATGCAATGTAGTGTATGTGACCGTACTTTTAAACAGTTATAGACAGACAGATGAATCTGTTTTGCATCGATTTTTTATTTATTTTCTTATAACTTACGATTCATACTGCTTGCTTTTTCACCGCAATATATATAAGAACTTTTAAAACTATTTTGCTAAATGTTTTATTTTTTTATAAACTTGAACTTTCCTTTTAAGCTCTGTACAGGTCTTACAATATTGTCAGACCTGACAATGTACTGACAATGACAAGGCAAATAAAATTGTAAACACAATTTTGATTGTCAGTTCACACGATTGCAAGGAATTTGTTAGAAAACTGACAATTCCATTGTAAGACAATTGTCTGACAATAAATTTATCTGACAACATTGTCAGACAACAAATTGGTAGTTCACACGGTAGAAAGAATTGCCAAGTGTCAAAATTAAAAAATTCAAAAGACAATTTTTTTTTTTAATTTTTTTTTTATGTATATTATTTTAAAAGATACAAAAATTTTATCAAACCAAATATATATTAATCAAAACCAAGAAACTGCAACGATTATGACATTTTACGTTTTTAGTGAGGATCAAAATGAATAATTCTTGCAAAAAAAACCGACTTCAAAACAGATTTTAGCCATTTGTCTAAAAATGTTCAAAAGTTTGGCCACATACATCAACTAAAAGGACATCGGCTATTTTAAGTTTTAACTATTTATATTTCTTAATATTTCATACAAATAAGTGGACACTTTGTCTAATTTTCAAGTGTTTGTATAAACCGGTTCGAAAGATAGGGCCATATACATGTAAAATTACATTAGGTATAAGCACATGCTTTATTTATAAATTAAAATTGTACACTTGCTCTTTTAGCGGACTTTGCAATACAAGTTCCCTGTAAATTTCAATTTTTTTTGGTCTATAACCGCTCAAAGGTTTGGTCACATACACCAAATTACATCAATTATTGGAATACCCTTAAATTTATAAATCCTTTGTAAAAATCAATGATCTTTTTACAACCATCATATATACATTAAATTAAATGATATTTATATTGAATCGTATACTTGTTTCAAGCGTTTGTTTATGAAAGTTCAATAGATAGGACCATGTAAGTCAATTTACATGAAAAATTTCGGTCACTACTTTGTTCCTGAAGAACTATGTATATGCCATTTTCAAAGTGCTTGAAAACAGGCAAGTTTCTCCCACCATCAAAATCATCCCGTGAAATACCCTCGCTGCCCATTTTTTTAACTTTCTTTTTTCTGTTTAATTTTAAGTTTATTTTTTATTTTAAGTTTTTTTAAAGCACTTTTTCACTTTTTTTCATTTAATTTTATCTGACAATGATATCGTTTCCAGATGTTTCAAATTTCCAACATATTACAATTTATTTTATACTGACAATGCCTGACAATGTTCTGACAATGCAAATAAATGCGTTCACACAATTGTAAGATATCTAACAATTTATTGTCAGGTAGAAGTCTGACAATTTTCTGACAATGGTTTTTCTGACAATATTGTCAGACAACAATTGTAAGTTCACACGATTGTTAGACGTTTTCTGTACATTTTTCTGACAATGCTCTAAGATCTGACAACCGTCTGTACAGAGCTTTAGTATTTTACAATTCTTAATAAAGTTGAGTTCCAGAAACCCCGTTTTGACAATTTACATTTACCGTTAGATCAATGTGCACAATAGTGACAGAGGTGCTAGATCTATCCTATAGTTACGCGGTATCTAAGATGATCACCAACCAAAGACAGTTATTATATAGGGTATTGCAAAGAAAATGGAAGATGTGACAATGATTTTTAAAAGAATGCTCGAGACGGCAAACATGCTGTTTAGCATCAATAAAACTAAAAATCTCAAAATATTCTTCAGGTTACTGTTTATAAGCTACTTTGTACTAAAAAAGAACTTAGATGTGACAACATTACGCCACCTATTTTTTTCTTTAACGGAAAGCATTTGAAGTTTCTGCGATAAAAGTTTTAAGTGAAAGTAAGACTTAGTATTCTTGAAAATATCATAAGGCAGTGCCATCCAATAGAGTATTTACCACATTTAATCTTATTTTTACAAGAATCTGACATTGAAAAAGTCTAGAGGGAAACCTAATTCGTAATAGGCTTTAAAGATCAGCAATAGTTGCTAAATAGTAACTTTAATCTTTTGCTTAAATATTGAAAGCTCTATAAGATTTTTTCAGGTGATTAAAAATACCAAATTAAAAAATGTTGTTTTAAATACAAATTAAATAAGAGCCAATTTTATGTATTTTTTTATTGAGCAAGCTAAGCTTAGTTCATTATGTCTCTAAACTGCAGGAGATATTACAATTAATATTATATTCATTAAATTTCAATTTTTTTTTTTATTTTACAACTTTTATGTAACAGCTCTTGCCTATAAAACAAATTGACTTTCGTAAGGACTCAATTTAACATTGCAATGCATACATTATTAGGAAGACACATACAATCAACCAAGAAGAAAAGAAAAATCACAGGTACATGGTGGTAAGTTCTGTAGTATACAACTATATTGCTCTAGGTTTTAGGAAATTTAAATCAAGTCGTACAAATTTATTATGTTGAAAATTTGATATCGACATTAATTTATTTTAGTTTTGAGGGATAGCAAAACCTTTTAATTCTATAAAAACAAAAACTTTAGAACCAAATAATATACTTGTACGAAACTTTATTGTTTACCCTGTAGTTTTCAGTAAAACTTTTAATAAAAATGTAGTCAACACTTGGACATGAATGTAGCACTTTGAAACAAGATAAATGTATTAGCTTTGACATTTACCCTGTGCAGTGATGCATTTTCTTCATGTTAAATTAAAAACTATATCCGAAAAGAGGGCAAGTTATACAAACGCCATAAACACATAAAGGGAGGAAATTTATCTTAGATTTATACTTAATTGATTTGCTATTAAAATGCACCAAATATGTAGTTTAGCAGTGAAAATAAATCGAAGAATTAAACTTAAATAACTTACTGTACATAACGTATTAAAAAATAATATGGTGCAGATTATTTATGGGTAAGGCAAGTTGAAAAGACAAAATAATTCGTGCAAAAAAACAGACTTCAAAACTGATTACAGCGGTCAGTGTATAATGGTTCATAAGTTACGCCACACACATTAAAATTATGTTTAACTATTGGGACACCCTTTAATCACCAAATCCAAATTTTATGCTTGTTGTTAAGCGGACTCATTATTACAGGTTCTTTGTCAATTTTAAATGTCTTTTTATGACGGTTTAACAGTTTGGAAATATACAACAAATAACACGTACTATTTAAATACCCTTTAATTTATATTATACTAGACAAGATGGTGGAAATTCTGTTTAATTTTTAAGTGTTTAACTGTTGAAAAGATTATGTAAACACCCTTTAATTTCTAAATTTAAATTATTTAGCAATATATGTTCCTTGTAAATTTCAGGTGTCTGTCTATAACGATTCATAAATTTAGAGACATTCATCAAATAACATAAACTTTTGAGACGCTTTTTAATTTAAAAATCCAGTTTTATACTCTTCACCACTAAAAGTGGAAAAAGGGTATATCCAAGATTGTTACTCAGTTTGTAATTTCTAGAATATCCATTTTCGACCCCATAAAGTATATATATATATATATATATATATATATATTGTGACTTCTTACGCATAGCGAAGGCGATTGAGCGATGTATATCTGTCCGTCCGTGCTAGTGCCTCCACAAACTTGATTAGATAAAAATAAAAATGTCGATCGATTAGATATAGTGTCAAAAGAGGTGCATGATCGTAAAATGTCCTTCGAAACAGCAGGGAAAACACCACTCCTACCTCTAATTTGCTCGTGTTATTAAGAACAATGAAGTAACTTCAATCAAAAAATAAATATATGGGGCGATAGAGAATTTAGAATGAGGAAAGAAACATCCAGGAAAAAATTCGTGCTTGCCCGTATTTTCTGAGTTACAGGGCTCTGAAATTTTATAATTTTTCAAAATACCAATATGGGTATCATTTTAAAGATTTTAAAGAGATCCATAAGGAAACACAAAAATTTTTAAAAAAGCTTAATCCATTAAGATCCGATGTCACTTTTATGTAAAATTATTTATATGCAGAACCAAAAATTTTTTTATTTTGAAATTCTCTGTCACCGCAATATTTGATTTTTTGATAGGATTTACTTCACTATACTAGATGTGCAAAGACGGTGAAGGGTATACATTCAGTATTGCCGAATATAGCACTCTTACTTGTTACAACTGTTTACCAGTTGGGTGTTATACATCAAATTTCATTAACTTTAGGGACATCCTTTAATTTCAAAATCCAAACTTTTTAATTGTTATTACAGCGGACTTCTCAATACAATTTTTTTGTAATTTTTATCAGTCAGTTTATAACTTTTCAACAGTTTGGACATGTAAACAAATTATTTAATTAAGGGAACACCCTTTAAGTTCTTGCTTATGCGTTTTGGCTGTTTTCGCTACAAAAAGGCCAAATTTTATCTTAGTTCTAAGAGCTCAAACCTTTTTCACTATTCAACTTGTTTCATTCCCAAACTAAAGCTGTCATCTAACCACTACACTGTGTGACACCGACACTATTGTTATTTATAATCTCTTTTGATAGCAAATACTTACATTTGTACTTTGTGTTTTGTTTACCAAACAAAAGCTTTAAGCAACTCACCGACGACTGAAAGACATTTAACAAGTTTACTCATCACCAAATATTGCAGTAGATAATAAGAGCAAATTTAAAAATTTTCTATAAAAACGTAGGAAGAATGCATTTAGTTTTAAATTTTGTGTTTTTAAATGTTATTTTTATATGCAAAACAAAATTATTTTATGTTTTCATTTATCTATGAAAGATAGAACAGATGTAATTTTTTTGTTCGAATGCAATTGTTACGAATAATATTTCACCTGTGTTTTCGTAAACAATTCGCTTTTCAAAATCTTTCACTTTTAAAATCGCATCTATTGTTTTAAGTTATAAAGATAACAACACATTCATACAACAAACAATATTGTGCATTGAATCTTGGCTAAATGATTTTTTTCTTAGATTTGTCTAATATACATAGCTGATTTAAAATAGTATTTGTGATATTGATCAAAATAATACATGTGTTTTTAAGCATAAAACCAAAACAATAGCATCCACTTGGGATTTTTAAGAAATATAGTTCTAAATATTTCTTAAAAATATTCATTTAAACTAAAAATTTACTTTCTCATAGTATATCGTCTAATGAAGAATACTATTCCTATGTTTAGGTTTGAATACTTTCTTTCTTTTAAAATTTTTTTAATGTGCATTAATGTACTTTAAATCATAAACAATTTTAAAGCTAACTAAATAATATAAAGTGGTACCCAATTTTTTAATGAAAATAGCCAACAAAGAGTGTTCGCTTATAGCTTGGGATGTAATTAGGGAAGATGTAAATACAACACTTAATTAATACTACATTGTAATGTTTTTCTTCAAGCGCTTAAATAAAAAGTTTTTACATTTCTTTCTTTGAAGTATCGTCCAAAGTCAAAGGGTTATTCCGATAAAAAATTATGAACAGCAGTGTATTAAAGTTGAATTTTCATAGCTCGACCGATTTTGATGAAATTTTGTGTGCATGTCTTAGAATCCGTCAAAATTTTCGTATCCCTCAATCGCACGCCTTTTTTCGCGCCCCTTCAGGTAGCCTAATCTGCCGGAAACATCTTCTTAAAGTTTTCACATAATATTACTAAGATTCTTATATGATTATAATTTTTTTACCATGCCTACTTTAACGCTTACTCTTTTTTAATTTTGTACATGCACTAATGTAGTTTTTACTATTTTTCTTCAAATTGTATACAATTAATTGTCTAGCAAATGCAGACAGACATAAACGTTTGAGAATTTAAAATTTGGCAGCACTAACACCGATATCAATATATTGCGAATAACACGAAGAGCCCTGAATTGTTGTTTTTTTTCTTGTTTCAAGAAATTGCTTAGGGCCTTAATAAAATAATATATTTTATATAGCGATGAACTTCGCCTTTCTAAAATCAGTTGGAAATTAAGGTCGTAACATCATGAGAATTTACATGCATATACATATGTACTAAAGGGGTGCATAAGAAAAATTTCTTACAAACAATCAGGTAAATTGTGTGTAAAATCAAGTAGTGTGTGTATAGAACACTCTCTTTTTCAAACACATACTTCAGGCCGTGTCAGATAAAACTTTATCGCTTTGCGTGACGTTTCAAACTATGAAAAAAAGCGTATAACGCAAGAGGTATGTGACAATAAAAACTTTAACAGCGCCTAATTATTATTGGTTTTTATAAGTTTTTCTTCCATAATTTTCTAAAAAAAATAAAGGAAGAATATATAATAAAAAAAATAATATTTTAAAATTCTTAACTCTTTTACGTTCGATTTTGCCAAAAATAATATACAAATGTATAGCAGCTAATTGTCAAAGCGCGCAAAAAGATGAGTGTTGCCCAACTTTGCGCTTTGCTTTGCGTTAAAAGTGGTTTATGTGACATACTTCATATAAGTTCGTGCATTTTATCTTAGATGTCAAAGCGAATTTGCAACGCAACGCAAAGCAAAGTTTTATCTGACACGGCCTTTCCAAACACAAATGTTTTGCTTTTTCACCAAAATAGAGATTAAAGAACAAAAGTGTTTTAGAAAAATATTGAAATACAAACAGAACTAGAACAAAAATGAATATAGAATATCAAAACTGAAGTAGAACATTCAAAACATGCTTGAAGTTTTTGAGAGCAGAATTAGGCTAAAGAGAAACTACAATCATTTTCGTTTTTCTCAATATACATTTCCGCGTTTTCAAAAAAAAAACGAGTAGTAACTTAACAAAAATAAAAAAAAATTGCCTGTATTCGATCGTACTAAATAATATATTTTTTTATAAGTTCTATACAAAAAATTTTAAAAAGGGTTCAGCAATTGATAGTAAGGAATTAAAATTAATAACACGTGGTTCAGTATCTATCCTTTTATAAAAATATTTTTTTAAAAATTAATTTTTATCCGAAGTTTCATATTTTCATATTAAAAATATAACAATAAAACAGCCCGTAATAAAAAAAATATAATTGTATGTTTGCATAGCATTTCTATATTGTATAAAAGTATTTTCTTTCAACAGCCTTAAATCGCATTATTTAACAACACTACTTTATTTTCGTGAGCATGCTTTGTATATGTTCTAGTGCACTCGATGTTTCTACTATGATTTACAGTTTTTTTACTTCATTGTCGCCTTTTGTTCTGATGTTCTACTCTGTTTTAAAACACAAGCACTAACAAAGCTGTGAAGAGAAACTTTTCGAATGGTGCTTGTTTTGTTTTAGTGAGAGCCGTGTTTTGTTATGCTTGTTTTGATATTTATATTTACACTGAAATTCTGTGTTTGGAAGTAGTGTACACTAGAACATAGAACTTTTAAAACATTTTGCGCAGCTCTTTAATATGTACATGCTTCTGTTTTTATACAATTTTTAAATAGTTATGAAGAAATATGTCAGGACCTAAGATATTTGATGTGAAGTTAAACTTTAAAAATAATATCAACTATTTTTACATATTTTAAATAAAACGTGCTGTTTTTCTTTAAATTATTTTGAACACAAGATGAAAGTCATCATTGACGCAGGCATAGAAAGAAATAACCTGCAAATATTTTTGCAAACAAGCATTTAATTTTATTTTCCGTTCAACGTTATGACAATTATCAGGATGTCAAGATTTAAAACAAAAGCACTTCAAGTTTATCTAACATACATATATAACAGACAAGAATAATTAAAGGCTTGCAGTAATGTCAGCAACAATGACCTAATTATTTTATGGAAATATTTATTTTGAAAGTGTCATTATGTGTCAAGTTTAAGTTTTATTTTATTTAACTGGGATATTCTGGCAATAATTATGATCGCTTACTTATTATAACGACTGTGGAAATTAAACTAAAATAGCAGAAATGCAAAATCAATTTACAGAGTGCTAATTGGTTCAAACAGAAAACCTAAAAGCCATATAACACCACTTAAATGTAGAAGTCCGAGAAATATATATAAAACACATAAACTTTAAATGATTCAACAATTTTGTACACATATTACGCTGTCTAATTTTTAAAATGAAGTTAAGTAACAGCACAATTATCAGGTCCCATAAGTTTGTAAATAGGTATAATTCCAAAATAAGCTTCATTCATTTAAAAGTTATTTCACCAATATTTATATATTATATATATAAGTAAATTAAATATAAGGGATAAAAATTTTATTAATTTAAATTTTAACCGTCACGATTACCTTAAGACTGCAGTATATAAATGCGTATATAATTAAATGCTAGATTTCCAAAAAAAAACATATTTTTTGTTAAAGACTTTTGCGCAATTAAATACTAAATAATATATCAAAGTGAAAATTTATTATTCGGAATCTTCTAAAATTTAATTAATTTACTTTATTCGTGCTTGATTCCTTCAAATATGAATATCATGAGAATATCATGAAATATTTATTATTTTAAACTAAACTACAAAATGAAATGTATTACTGCGGGGAAAGCATATCCATATGGCCATTTCACTACTGCTCAAATAGCTCATCAGTGGATTTTACCCAGATTTTGTACAGAAAAACAGAAAGTCTTATATCACTTTGATATATATTCATGAGAATATCATGAAATATTTATATTTGAAGGAATCAAGCACGAATAAAGTAAATTAATTACTAAATAATATATTTTATTGTCTGACCAAGTACCTACTGCTGCAAAGTCCGAAGAAATCGTTAATAAAGTAAAAAGTAAACAATCATAAAGTAAAAGTACACAATCATGATTCTCTATTGGTGCATCCTTTAGATAATCTTTTTTATATTTATACTTATTATAATAAATGTCATAGTAATGGAAATTCTATTAAATTTACAATGTTTATAACGGTTAGAAATATAGGCCCATTCAATTTTAAGAATTTTTTTATGAAAATTGCTTTTAGGAGCTATAATGATACTCAGTGTTTAAAATTTGAAAGTGATGCCCCTTACGCTTCATGCTACACGTAATAAATACGTATGAAGACGCTCTTTTATTTTTCAAATTATAAACTGTTTTTAACCTGCTCGAAACGACGCCCTACTCGTAAAGCATGAACATTATGCAACAAACCAGTGTGCGCAGAGCATTTCAAAGACTTACCTCGATGCGATATATGTATTTGAATTTCAATAATTTTAAGCAAAAATAATTAAAACTGACATTATATAGTAATAATAAAAAAAATAATTACAAACAGTAGCTCAAAATAAACTATACTTTTATATTATATTATCATATTTGCATGCGTTTTACTATACATACCCAGGTATGTATTCTGTTGACTTAAGGGTGCAACTTTGTAAATGGGCTTTATCTTCCTAACGGATGATCTAATCCTAACTAAACTTGGAACTATTGCGTAAAACAGTTTTGACTAGGATATCAAGAAATTTCCAGTCAATCCGGCTATCTAGTTTAGAGCAACAGCGTTTTCAAAACTAAAAACGTACTAGGTATGTTGCTTGCCGTTGACATAAAGGTTAAAACGCGCCAATCTTTCAAATAAAATAAAAAATTATAAATTTCTAAATCGGTTTAAAAATGGCTCGGTTTAAAATGACTTATGTCCATAAATGTATACATAATGTCCATGGATATTATAGGTATAGTTTATGATATTCTATGTAAGCAAAGTAAAACGTTTTATAAACTGGCTTGCAAAAAAAAATGACACAATGTCCATGTACATTATGACGGTTTTTAAACCGACACTATTTTCATAGACAGTATGTCACTTGTGAGTGCGACATAAAATTGATGAACATTATGTGTTTGGACACTATGACGTGGCACCATTTCAAGCAACATATTAAATGTAAGACACTACATATGTAAATGAAAAAATGTTTTAGTAAAAAATATACATTATTAAACAAAAGAGAACGAAAAGGACTTTCCCTTAAAAGCAATCTGTTCGTAATTTGTCAATATTTTTTCTTACTAAAAATTTCAACTTTAATTATAACAGTGTTTGTTGGTTTAGTATAGTGTGTGATTTATGGCCATTTTTATGATATTATCAAATTTTTTAATACTCTGCGATGAAAAAATTTTGTAGTAATTACTTTTTCATTCACATACCCAGACCTATAGCAAATCCTGTGTCACTTTTTAATTTAACCTGTTTGCATACTAATATTAGAATACTTTTGTCTGCATGTAATTACTGAAGGGATTAAATTAATTTTTAGTTTTTTTACTTTGTGTAATTTTTGGAATAACATGTACGTCTATGTACATGTTATTTGTGTTATTGATTTTTATATCTGCTTAAAAGCAATTTTTTTGTTATATTGAAGTTATTGCTGTTTCACCCAACCACTGCGACTGTATTCGTCACAGTTTAATATAGGCTATTAAAATTTAAATAAGAAAGAATATTAAAAAAACATTCCTTAAAGATTGCTTGTTTTAAAAACCCCTTATTAATCTTTTTTAAATTAAAATCTTATTATTGCCTGTGAGTAAGACATTAGTTTTAACCTTACGTAAAATATCAAAATAAGTTTAGCGAAAAATTTTAAAGTCGTTACTCGTCAGTAATAAATGTAATCACATAAAAAATATATAAATAAATAAATAAAAATAATGTTAACAAAAAATGAAATATGGCAGTGTTGATTACAAATAAACAAAAATATGCCAAAGAACCTGCACCAATTAGAGTTTTTATATGTTTTCAGATTAAAATTTAATATAATTTTTTATAAAGTCTATTAAATACGTAATTAGGAAGTTCTACACTTCTTTATAAATTAAATGTATAAATAACACAATTAAGTAATTAAATTTCAAATGTTAAACAAATAAATTGCTTAATAGCTGCACAAATTTTATCCTGTGCGAGGAGTTGATTAAATTTAACTGTAACTAGTACGTCCCTTGGTCACCACATTAATTTTGCAATTGTTTTTCTAGGCTAAAAATAAATTTCAATTCATAATTTTTTATGCTTTCAACTGACGGATATTTGAAACTTTTAAATCCCTGCTAGTCTCTCACATATGCTTAAAAACTTTACTTTTTCCACTTTCATAATGAATTAAAAACTACAAAAATAAATTTGTATATGATGATCAAAAACTAAAAACTTGAGTATAACAAATTTTTGGTTTATAAATTTATTTAAAAAATTTGTTTTCTTCGTTCTTTTCTTTTTCAAATTTACATGAAATATATTTTTAATCATGAAATAACATAGTAGTTAAAATATTAAAAAGTTTTGTTCAAATTCTATAAGATATAGGTCATATTTCGTGTTTTGCCTGTATCAAGTGGGAATAAAAAAATGCTTAAGCACTAAGTTAAATGCATTAGTGAAGTTGCGTGGCTATATACAATTTTTGGTACAATATAGTAATTACATCTAAATTGATTAGATTAATCTGAAATTATAAAGTAGAAGTTTTAAATTTGTGCTGATTAGGGTTTCTACCTTTGAAAGAGCTTAGCTGCACTCTTTTTATAACTATTACCACACGTGAAATGGACATATGCCACTTTTCATTTTCATTATAAACTTTACAACAAAAAGTGGAAAAGGGTATTTCTAAGTTTATCATTCCATTTTTAGTTTCTGTAATATCCACCTCTGACCCCATAATGTGTATGTATTCTGAATTCTTATGCCTAGCAAAGTCGATTGAGCGATGCCCGTCTGTCTGTCTCTGCTACTGAAAATCAAGATCGGTCAAAACACTACGACTGCCTCTAACAATCAACTAAATAAATATATGGGGCGATAGAGAATTAAAAAATAAGAAAAAAATATATCAAGTGATCAAATTGATGCTCGCCCATATTTTCGGAGTTATTGGCTTAGTGCTTAATATTCTTTTTTCAGAAAAGCGTTTTGGAGGCGGTATAATTCAAGTATTTTTATTATATTCATTTTTTCTATATGTCGTTCTTAAATTCAATTTTTAGGAAACTAAATTTATTTTCTTATTTATTATTATTATTGATTGTGTGTTTGCAATAATCAAGTAATATAATTCTTAAGTATCAAAATGTATTAACTGATTATTTTAAATCATACACAAGCATTGTTGATCATAATTATTTTCCAAAAACACAATAAAATATAATCAAATAATATTTTTTTTCATCTGTCTAATGAATTTAAAAACAAACCGTTGCCAATATTTTACTCATTCAATATTATCAAGTAATCAAAATCAATAAGATGATTATTTTGTTTGTATTTAAGCTCCAATCAATTTAAAGTACTATTAAGTATTTGTAAACAATTTTTTAGTAATATTTTGTATAAAATAATGACTTACTATACCAATAGATCAGAAATAATTGTAAAGAGTGTTGAAGCCATTACAACCTTAAAAGTTTTAAAAATAAATCCAATAAAACAGATTAAAATAAAAACTAAAATAAAATAAAAATTTCCAAATTGTAAATTTTTTTAAATTAATTTGTAATTAATTGTATTAATTGTATAATTAATTGCAAATTTTTTTAAAACTATTATAAATTTTTTATTACTCAAACAAGTTTAAATCAAAGTAGTAAAACATAATAATTAAGGACTACTATGTCTAGCACTGTACTGCGGCAATAAATCTGTTGTTGTCAACTAAATGTTTACAAAATTAAAAATAAGTAATAATTAAAAGCGGTATAAATTATTAAGGAAACCAAGAAGCATATTTTGATATACAAAACTGTAGATAACCTTTATGTTAAAGTTAATTATAAAATATGACCTTTTATACAGTATAAAGTTCTGATTTTAGTTAAACTTAATCTTAATTGCATAGAATTGCAAGTTAAGCTTAAGAGTAGCATAAGATTTAGTATAATTTTATGTTATTTAATAATTTGACTTTATTTTTGTTATGAGTTGTTTAAGTAAATAAATGTCACTTCTAACAAAAAGTAGGCGTGAGATTGGGATAATTAACTGAGTTTATTCAAAAATCTTTAGTAGGCAACATAAAGAAACTAGGATGATAAATTTTTTTCTTTAAAACAATATAACTTGAAGAAATGGGCATGATAAGGGCGGATCAACCTACTAAAAACAAAGGAACAAAGGGCACTTAGTTTCAAAGGTCTAGCTGCTTACTGTGATTAATTGACTTAAAAATTCTCATTTAACCCACAGTGCACTGGCTGGCCATAAAGTACAATTGCTATATTTATGATTGAATACTTAGTGTTTGTGCAATATCTTTGGATATGTAGTAAGTAATATTGCAAAAAAATTAAATAATTCCTGAATATATTTTACTATTATTATTTTAATTACTTTTATTATTATAATATTTAATTTTAATTTCAATTTTAATCCTAGTCCCGCGATGATAAATAACTGGGATACAGTAAGTAAGTATTTAATTTAATTTAATTTAGAAAAGTGGTTCAACTGATGGTTGAAAGGTAAGTGACTGTATTTCATTATATTTTGCTTAAAAAAGACTTCATTTTGGATTTCTTAAAGCGAATAATATGCTGTACTAAATTTTTATGTTAATTTTTTACACTTAAAGAAATTAACTACATGTTAGTAGCTTATATTAATCTTTAATTAATATAAATATTATAAAAAATACTTAAAGTTTATAATTTATGAGTTCAATAGATTGAACATATATAAATAATGTACTATTCTTCTACTTGCTTAATATTTGCATTTTCAATTTTTTGTTTGTTTTTTGCTTTTTTTTGGCTCATTTATACAGTTGAAAGATGATGAAAAATAAAATATCACAAAACACTACGATAATTTATTTATATGCAAAGCCACTTTGCAAACTTTAAATTAAATTCAACAACGGAAATTTCTTATTATATTAATTAATTATCAAAATAAAAATTTTTTTCGTGCTACTTGCTATTATCCTGATTAATTATTTAAATCACCGATTTTGATTATTGAAGGTGAAAGCAAGTCTCGATGGCCTTTTCGGTACCGCTTATTTAGCTCTTCTGAAAACTTCTCACAAACATTTTAAATAAACTAAATTTGTTTATCCAAACAATAAAGTAAAGACAAACATTAAAGTTTAAGCAAAAACAACAATAATCAACACTGATTTTATTTTCTTTATCTACTGTATACGGCTGACTTTCTTTCCGCTCTTCTATACAGTTAAAAGGTAATGAAAAATAAAACTAAAATAATAAATAAAATATCAAAAAAACCACCACGATAATTTATTTATGTTTTTTACACGGACAAAAATGGACAAAAATTTTTAGTTTATTTAAAATGTTTGTTAGAAGTTTCCTGAAGAGCTAAGTAACCGGTAGCGAAATGGCCATCGAGACGTGCCTTCAACTTCAGTAATAAAAATTGGTGATTTTAATAATTTGTTCGGGATAATTAGCACAATATTTTTAAAGATAATAGATTACATAACGTTGACTACTACCTGAAATTCAGGCGTGAAGTTTTACAGTTATCAGTACACTTGAAAATAAAAAAATAAGAAAATATTACATATACGAGTATGTGAAAAATTGTGTTTATACGCCAATATTAAAAGAACTAACTTTATATATTTCACATAGAAAAATTATTTACTTTTTTTTATAAGGCTTAATAATTTTCCAATTTCTACCAGAAAATTTTAATTTCATTATGTAATTGTAAGATCACCTACTTTTTATTTTTATTATTTTTAATTTTATATTCTTTTTGTTAAAACAAACCTCAAAATTTTATTTCCTTTTTAAATTAAAATTTTTGAGACCATGAAACATTGTTTCTACCTATATTTTTTAAATATTGGTAGAACCATAAACTAAGCTATTTGCTTTTGTGCTGAAACTTAAGGAATTTGAATTATAAATTGCATAGAATTTCAAATTTTTGGCAGAATAATTCTCCAAACTATTTTTTTGCTAAAGTAAAATTATCCAATATCTTAAAAGTATTTATTTCTTTTAGTGTGAAATTGCTTTAAATAATTTTGTCACAAAACTTAGAAACAAATTATTGTTTTAAGGAGCGAAATAACTTAAGATAGGTCAATGTGTTAACCCAAGAAAAACTTATAATAATGAACAATTAATCGCTATGTTCATTTAGAAACAAAATGCACAAAATGTTACTCTTGTATACATTGACATATATTTAGAAGCAAATCTATGTAAATAACCAATGCAGGTTATGTAAACAAATGCCAGGGTTAAACACATATGAACTAAAAAATAAATTTACTTTTTTATTTGTTTTAAAAATAATTGGTAAATTAAAATTGTCTAGTTTTTCCCAGCAAAAACTGTTGAAAAGGTAATCGAGTGTGGAATTAAGCATTTTTGGAAGAACTTCCCAACTAGATTGCTAACTTAATGATTTTAACAAGGCATGAGATTTTTATAATCAATTACTGAGAATCGATTACATTAATTATTGTAGGAAATAATGAGTACCATTAGTACGATAGTCTCTTTTAACATAAAGAACTAATTCCCTTACTACTTCTTTTTTGAAAACTAATGTAATGTGATTTTTAAGCGAGTAACAAAATATGGCAATCACAAAAGTAAGTCATTATATGGCAAGGGTAAAGTAAAAAAAGTGCTTTCATTTTGTTATGATAGATTCATGTTTAAAGCAATTTAATGAATTTTGTTTTCATCATTATTTTGTACAATAAATGTACACTTTCCGACAGACGAGTAAGTCCACTTCTTCTTTTTAGTAGGTAACATTTTTTAAATTAGTTTTTTAAGTTAAAATTCTGAGTTTGCTTCAACAGTATATTGAGTCCCTTATCCAGAAAAAGAAGAAAAGTTTAAAATTTTGTATGTTCATATGATTATACAAATTAATTTATTTTAGTTAATAGTTTAAATTAAAAACACATTTTATTACAATTTAATTATAAAAATTATTAATATTAAGCTTATTGATAATTTTTTTAAACATTTTTACAATGTTATTTTTTGTTAAATTATTTGATAAATTGTTTTGATTGTATAACAAACTAGCGGACCCGGCGAACTTCGCATCGCCCCAATTTTAAGCCTTCTTTCATACAAAAAGTCAATTTTCGATTTTTCTGACAAACATTTTTACAGAAATCGGCTTAGCCGTTCTCATTTTATAAATAACTATACATTTTTTACACCATTTATATATATATAGATATAGATACTGATTGATAAAAATAATTTTGGCTTAAGTCAATTCCATTTTACTTTAAATTTTTATTTTTTTTTTAAAGAATAATTATTTACTTATCGCATATTTATTAATACAACGCCATAACCCAAAATTTAAAATTTTAGAAGTAATCATACAGAATGTATACGTTTTATTTTGATATATTTTGTACATTTGTTCATTTCAAATTTGGAAACTTTTTTTGTCGATAAGAATGACACATTTGAGTCATGGAGTAACATTCATATCGTAAGGACCATATCACTTTCAA
The DNA here is from genome assembly GCA_916610165.2 of Gymnosoma rotundatum. NCBI lineage: Eukaryota > Metazoa > Arthropoda > Insecta > Diptera > Tachinidae > Gymnosoma > Gymnosoma rotundatum. Next base: position 105,911,433 of record OU744338.1, read on the forward strand.
GCATTCCATATTGTTTGTCCAAGCCCTTCCCTTCAATATAAAATTGATGATAGTTTTCTTAAATGTACACTTTATTTTTATTTACTAATTATAGCCTGATATTTTTCTCAATGCTTAGAAAGATTAAAAACTTAAACTGCGATTATCTCAAAATGATTTTTTTTTTGATTTATTACGTTTTCAAAAAAAGTTTACCGACCTCATTACAATTAATATGATTAATATTGTGAGAAAACAAGTATAAGTGATTGAAAATAAAATTGCATTCGTTACCATACCAAAGGTTGATACAAAGCAAACACAAATGAACAATGTAGTTTCAGAGATACCAGTAAAGAAATACTTTGGTTTAAGTGTGGATTTCATCAAATCAAAATAATATTGTGACTTGTATGAATACATCTTATATTATTATTTAACAAGTTATTTGTTTAACTACATGATGTTTATAATGTACACTACCTAAGGTAGATAGTTTCGAAGAATACTGATGAAAGATGTAGCGATCCAGAAAATACAGTATTACATTATGCTGGTAACTAAATTATCCTGTTTACTTTGGAAAACGTCCTCATACATTTGTAAAATAATTTTCCTTCCCTAAATTTGTTCTTTTAAAGAAAAGTGGAATTGAACGTAAGCCAAATTTTATTTAATTCATTTGTTGTTTTTATAATTTTTACAATAATTACATTCATATATACCTATGATCTTTTATTGAATTAAAAGTGACTTCAAATAATCCAATGAAATCGCAAATTGTTTGTCGTGAGAAATTCAAACAACGAACATTTGCTTTTGTAATATATGCTTATAAAAATCAGGCATTATGCTTCATAATCCATTAAATCGGTGTAACATTCCTATGAGGTTCTCAGGCCGATTTTGAATTTTTAATTATAAATCTAATTCTAAAATCGTGCCTAACTTCCTGTATGATCATTAACTAAAAATATTAATTACGGCCATAGGTGTCACCCTATAAAATTTTGTTTCTTCACTAAACACCACAGTATGCTAATCAGTGATATCCTAAGAAATATGAAAACAGCTGCGAAATTAACTGTCATTTTTTAAAAATAATTTATTGAACAGGTTGTCCGCCGAAAAGAATTACCTTTTTTATGCCGCCACTTTGGTAAACATTAGTCTGACAGTTCATATTTTGCAGCCGTGAGGTAGACGCTTGGCAAATTTTTTATAAAAAATCATTCCATAAATCACTGTGTTTCAATCTTTAAAACATTTTACCAAAATCAATCAAAAACAACGGGCGAACAAAACGCACTTTTAATCATATAGTGATTGATTTCGAAGAAAGAAGGTCTGTAGGTGATAGGCCCAAAACATTACTGCTACTCAGGGAAGTGTTCAAAACAATCCATCAGGCGCAATTCGACGTGGTTGTCAGGAGTTCAGTCTTCAAAGAACAACTTTGGCCACAATTGTGAAGAAGGATTTGATCGAAAGTGTATGTAGTATATAAAATACAATACACACATGAGTTAACATAAAATTTCTATTTTTCATTTTTACAAACGTATATTCTTTGTCAATCACAAACAAAAAAATTTTATTGTAAAGATTTCAGAGAAACAGTATGCAGTTCAAGTTTAAAATCTTGTATCTAAATCTATTTGTGATATAGTCGTGCAAATATGTATCGCAAATTTGTTATCAAAAGAATGATAAGACAGGGAGCAAAAAGATAAGAAAAAATTATAGCACCGAAAACGCACCGAATTTACCTTGATTAAAAAAATTCCGGAAAATATTATGTATTTCAGTTGTTAAAAAAATCCAAGTGGAAAAAAGTAGTACTATTTTACACATTTCAACCTATAGATAAGTTTTTTAATAATTAATATTTCTTCCTTTATTTAATGTTATCCTTTCAAGCCGTAATCTTCTTAAACATTTGTTGAAATTTCTAAACTCGTTTCTTATAATTCTCAGTGTAAAAACTTCTTTTACTACTATTTGCTATCAGCTGCAATGGCTAAGAATATTATGGTAAGCAATTGTTAATTTCAAATCAGCATGATTTATTTCTGCTGAAAGAAAATATTTAAAAAACCAACAGGCCACAACTACTGAGCAACTAAAACAAATTCAATAAATAAAGGACAAAATAAAAAGATATTTTAATCTGTGCTAAAAGTAACAGCAGCTAAAGTAATAAAAAAATACTTTAGATACAAGCACAGGTGAGCATTTACAGAGTAGATAACAAAATGTTGCTTTACGAAGAAACTGTGTTGCTGGAATTTAAACACAAAAAGAACTTTAAACAGAGGAGGAAGGAAAATTGGTGTTAGCAGATGTGCTGGCATATTTAGTACTTTTTACTTTATTACTAAATTAAATAAAAAAGTTTGTTACCTTAAGTTTGTCTTAAGAAAGATGTAATTATTTTTTTCAGCAACATGCTTTTGTGTTTTCCTTTTCTCTGTGAAAAAGCGTTTAGTTCTATGTTTCTAGACAAATTTAATTTGTATAAGCATATTCCTATTGCCGTTGAGGTCATTATTATGAATGACTTGAAAAGTAAAGACGCATAATTCTGTTGAAGAAAATCTACAAATATATACATATATATTATAATATTTATTTTTAATTTTTCCCTGTTTCAGTATGCTAGCAAAAAAAGCACAACAAATGTACAAGACGAGTTACAAAGAGAACGACAAAGAAAAAAGCTTTAAGTTGTGTGTGAACTTCGTCTCACCAAATTAACATTAAGATTAGTTGGTTAAATAGATGATGTTTAAGATGTACATAACATAAGGTAGATCGATGCAAAGAATGCTGATGAAGGATGTGGCGGTCCAGAAAATGCTGCATTTCATTCTGCTAGCGTCTATTTTTTCTTGTTTTCTTTGGAAAACGTCCGCATACATTTGTAAATAATTTTTCTTTCTAAAAATGTTTAGAAAATTAATTAAAAAGAACCAAAAAGCCGAAAGTAAAGTAAAATTTCATTAATATTTATTTTTGATTTTATTATTGCTGTAAATAAGCTTAAAATGAATAAAAGGTACCAAAGCTTGCAGCACAAAACCGGAGCCCTCAATTTTTAAAATAAAAAATTTTTAATTCGTAAAATTTGTTCAGCACATTCTGGAAATTTTTTCCCCTAAAGCTTAGTTTAAGCAATAGAAGGCAGTAAGTTTTATCAATCACTTGCACTTTAAAGCCGCACATTTTTAATCATTGTAAATACTTACTCGTATTATGTGATCGTACTCCTGAGAACTTAGACGTATTCATTTTATGTGAATATAGACATAGATAAAACAATTGCAAATGGAAAAAATAAATTTCAACGGGAGATGTTTTCTTACAATTATTAACTAGTTAATATTGGCAGGTAAATGTTTTTAAAAATTTTATACTAAAATTTGTAGCCTTGCACGATGAGTACTTATCTAAAGGATTATCACATGTTTTACATTTGGTTATAATTCTGGAAAAAAAAATACATGGATAGAGACAAACATAAACATAACAAGCAAGAGTGATATATTCGGCTGTGCTGAATCTTTACATATGCCTTTAACATACATATATGAAAATCTAGTTAACTGAAGTAACTCCAATCAAAAAACAATGGATCAGCTGTTTTTTTTTTTTGGCTGAAAAAGTAAGAAAGTATACAAATTTGGTAAAAAGTCTTATAAATTTATTTGATTTTTTTTTCACCAATTTGAGTACAATGTTTTTGCTTTGTTTTTTTTTTTACAGTTTAATCCAATATTCCTGACACATCCAACCCAGCAAGAAATAAGGAATTTGCTTAGCGCACACTATTTTATATATGCCTTGCCTTTTGTTGCATGCTGGTAATCGCTTTAAAAAAAGAAAATAATTTACAAATTTAAAGCATCATAAACTGTAAAACGAAAATTGAAGATATTTTATATAATAATGTTTGGACGGATATTAAAATTTAATTTAATTTCGTTAGCTTAACGCTTTATGTCTCCAATTTAGTACTTTCAATACTTTTTTCGGTTTAAAAAAATTAATGTGATTTTCTAACAAACACGTTTTTTCGTAATTTTAGCAAATATTTACTTAAGCTACCTAAGCACGACATGTTTTTTACATCTGACTTTGTAACTGTTTGAGTCATATGTAATTCTGCACGTGACATAATTATTATTTGTTTACAACAGCTGATCAAATTCGCTTTTTTCACTGTACAGATAAACAAGCCGTCCGGTTTCAAAATGGCTTTAGTCGCCTTAAAACATTTTTGCGTACATTACGGAATTACTGAAGACTTGTCAATTTTGCATTGAATAATGATACAGCACTTCAAAAGTGTTATCAAATATTTAATGCTATCGCCAATGGTCAATGGCCGTTGGTTGTTTTCATATGGCATACATTTTTGGCAATACTTTTTAGAATTATAAAAAAATCTGAAGTCAGATGGTTTGTCAGATCAAAATAGAACACGTTCTAAGTGAAATTTTTTCAGATGACTTTTTACTTGTATGTGCTTAACAGTGGGAAATTTGACATGTCAGATATAAAAAACATATCGTATATGAATAGCTTTACTTATCCATCCATATTCTGACTCCAACACACTTTTTAATTTTGTAAAAAAATCTGAGTTGTAGGAATTTTATGTGAGATGCATTTAAAGAAGAAAGGATATATGTATAATATACATATATATATGTTTTTGGAACAAATATTCGTTTTGTCGAAGAGAGTTATTTAGTCCTATTACTTTTATTTATAAATATGGGAAGTTATACGAGGGCTGCTCTATATATTTCTGGCCTAATAGTGAAAATGCGAATATTTATAATCAAAAATGGTTTTATTGTTTTTTAAAGTATTCTCCAGCATGATTTATATACTTTTGCATGCGCTCAAACCAGTTGTCGAAGCACTTTTTCCACTCCGATTGAGACACCTCTAAAACATGGTTTTTGAACACTTCAACAGCTTCTTCTGGCGACGAAAATCGTTGACCACGCATTTTTTTCTTGATGTGCGGAAACAAGAAGAAGTCATTAGGTGGCAAGTCAGGGCTTTACGGCGGATAACCCATTAATTCGACGTTTTGGCCGGTCAAAAACGCTCTGGTTTGAGCGATGTGTGAGAGCTCGCATTGTCATGGTGAATGATTCGTCTTCTCTTGTTGGTGCATTATGAGTGCAGGTACGGCATCAATGTTCTATGGCACAACAGCCTTCACGGACGACCTTCACGGAATTCGTCTTTGAGCGAGCTTCCGCCAAGATTAAATTTATTATACCAATTTTTCACAGTTCTATAGGATGGTGCTTCATCGGTATACAAAGATTTAAGTTCATCAATGCACTCTTGTCGTGATAATCCACGTCGAAAGTTGTAAAAAATGATGGCACGAAAATGTTCACGAGTTAATTCCATTTTTTTCTATATTAATTTTTTCAAGTCAATGTAAACAACACAAATAATGGTCGTACGTCAAAACGTTTTGAGTACGATTATGCTTAAAAATGACAAACTTTCCAATGGAAATGTCAGATTGCACTTTGCAGCACTCAGTGTTGCCAGGCCAGAAATATCTATAGCAGCCCTCGTACAAATATATCAGTGAAAGGGAATTGGTAAAAAAAAATTTATTTTAATCTGCAAAAGCAATTTCACAATATAAAATTTCAAAATATCGTAAACTGATGGTGAAAAGCAAACATTTAACGTAGATATATGGAGGTTTTCCTATATGAAGCTTTGAATTCTGGAGAACCTCCGATCTGATATACCCCCTTTTTTGAAAAATATAAAATAAAAAAATATAAAAACAATAATGTATCAATTTTATTATATCGTATGTATAGAAAAATAAAAGAAATTAAATTTTTTTTCTGCTAATCTGTTTATAATGGTAATAATTTTTTGAGTCAGAGAATAACACCTGACTAAGTACTTCGTAGAGGCCAGTCTGCATCTACATATAATAGTGATATATTTTATTATAAAGCTGAGAGTATAAAACGCTTTAGTCAGAAGAATGAAAAAAGCTCTTCTATTTTGTAAGAATAAAAATTTATAAGACTAAAATATGGGTCAAAAATCAAAAAATCTGGTTTTTGGCAATTTGAGAGGCTAGAATCTGCAAAATGCAGATAAATCTGCACTTCTGGCAACAGTGATACTGAGTGTTATTAGAAGAAGTAGGTAGGAAGCAGTAGGAAGTAGGTGAAATTACTGTCATTAGTAACGTTCTCTTGAAATTTAAAATGACTTTACTTGTTCCGTTTAGACTTCTTTTCTACTGCAACAATATCTCTTGAAACTTGAAAGAACCTGTATTGCGCCATATGACTCTATCTTTTATACCGTTATATGCAATCATTAGAACATTATACACAATGTTTGATACTTTGTCTGGTAATAATATTTAAAATTACAAGTTGAAGCGTTTGACAATAGTTGCTGTAATTTGATGTACATAGCCATACTCTTTATAGACAGACGGTCCATATTTATACAGAAATTGTATTGCTAAGTCCGCTACAGTAGAAAGTAAAAAATTTTAATTTGGAAATTAAAGAGTGCCCCTAGAGTTGATGTAAATCGATGTATATGGCCAAACAAATAAACAATTGTAGACAGACGGTTGAAATTGCCAATGAAACTATTTTTCTAAATCCGATATTAAAAAAGTATTAAATGTGGATTTGGAAATTAAAGGGTTTCCCCATAGTTAATCAAATTTTTAGTATGTAGCGAAACTTTTGAACCGTTCTTGGTAGACAGCTGAAATTTACAAAGAGCCCTGTATTGCTAAGTCCATTATAACAACCAGTATAATAATTGAAAATAGAAATTAATGGGTGTTCGCATAATTGGTGAACTTTGACCTACATATATGGCCAATTCGTTTGATTCGTTACATACAAACTTGAAAGTAAGATAGACTGTCTACTGCTTTATCTGGTCAAATAAGAATCATAAATATTTTAAATTATAAAATAAAGGCTGTTACAACAATTCACGTGGTTTGATGCATATCGCCAAACTGTTGTAGTCTAGTGCTACAACTAGTATAAAATTTGAATTAGGAAATTAAAGGTTGTATCAATACCTAATTTAACTTAATGTTTGCGGCCAGACTTTTAAGCCCTTATACACTGATAGTAACAATTTCTTTTGAAGTCTGTTTTCAAACCAACTAACAAATTATATCAGATCTTAAAGGTTGGTTGCAACAGAAGTTAACAAAGTTTACCTAGACGATTTGTGTCTTTACTAAAATCTATTCTGGTTGTTTGGAGATGCAGCGAAATTTGTTCACACTTAAGTACCAAAATCCTAGTTTTAGTAGTTAGAATCACAAATATCGATTAACACAATGGAAATAAAATTTATACAAATAATATTTATATAAATGAATATGCAATAAGAATTATTGAAAGTGGCGAAAATTTCCTAATATTGGTGAAAGGTGAGTTAAAAACATTTGTAAATAAAAAGGTTTTCAAAAGTTTTATTTACCTCCCAGTGGAAAAGCGCGCAGTATGGAATGTAAAATTGGGGAAAATGGAATTTAAAGTGTTAACCATGGTCCCGTTTTAAAAACAGAGCATAACTTATTAAATTAAAAAAACTATTTTAAACGATTATAGATAGACCGCTAAACTCTGTTTTGAAGTCGGTTTTTTTTGCAAGAAACTTTTTTTATTAAAAAGTAACAACAGCAGTTAGAAATTAACTTTGATTATAGTAAAAGGCTTTATGTGCAAAGAAAATTTCGATAATTTTACTAACTGTGATAAAACTTAAATATTCACAGTACCTAAAACCTGATGTGTATTAAATAAGTAGTTGCTGAACATAACGAAACTATTTAAATGAAGCTTGAAACACGTCCAAAAGGTGCAGGTAGCAACGTTTTTATTGATCGAGGTTACACTCTACTATTAAGCAGGCTTTCTGTATTACATTTGGGTAGAATTTCGTGTAAAACCATTTTATAAAAATGACTCAAAACTTAACAGTTGGGTTGACATAAAATATTTGTAAATAAATTCGCAAATCTAAACTACTGTTTGAGACCTTGTTTAGTTTTTTTAAGCAGCGATCACAATTTGTTTTAAAAATTGTAGTGTACTACCTCTACCATACTTGCCTTTTATCTTAAAGTTTGTAAAAATTACTTAATAAAGAGGCACTTTCCTGATAACAATTTCTTCATAATAAACAACTAACAGTTTTTAGGCAATTTTGAAGGTATAGATTTCATGGGCGAGTCTGTTGACAGAGTCGATATCTATCGGTCCGTTTAAAAAATTCAAATTTCTTTCAAAATATATTGTTTCTATCCCAATGTTCATAAGTACTTTACTAAATTGTTGACGTATGCAAGTATTTGCCCTTATGCAAAAATGTTTAAATTTGCATAGAATTTCTAAACAATTTGTAGAAATTTTTGCTTATAAAAAATGCATACATACGAAAAAGCTTGCAAAATATACAATGTACTTTTTTAAAAGTAATAACTATTTACGTTGTATATAATAAAAATATATGTATATTATTTTTTAATTATTATTGTAGCAAAAAGGTTAAACGCATGTACTTTGCACATACTCCCAAGTATAAACATACATTATTATATATAAATGTAGATATTATTAAAAACAACACGAAAGTATTGTCAAGTTGTTTGCAAATACTTGCAACCCTTAGAAATAAATTTTAGAACAAAGGGCAATACTTAAACAATTAGCGGACAAGATGATGCCGTCGAAGTAAGACAAAATGATGGGACAAGACAAGCGTCTACCGTCACCAATTTTTTAATCATTAGGACAAGCCCGTAGCTCCCGCCGTAAAGTTTAGAAGAACATGAGGAGCCAGTCTTGATGGCTTCCGAAGAGAAGTAGTTGGAAAGCAGATCAGAAATACTTCAGTTTTATTTTAGTTTAACAACCTGTGGAGTAAAACTCGATGTTGGTAAAGATTGTACTCTTAGAAGTATTTTTAATACCATTTTTAAGGCACATATGATTATGAAATTTGTAAGTTCAACTAATATATGAGTCATCACCTAATTATGGACCACCCAAAAGCTATTACGGGTATCAACTCCTTGCATTATTTTTATGTTCCAAATTAGGTTACTGTTATTATTAAATGTTTTCAAAGTTTCAGTTTGTTGCAATCGCCTTCAGTGAGCAGATTATGACGCCAGCGGGTCCGACAACAGGCTCTTGGAAACTATAATGTTTTTTTCGGGGCAGTTCCTGGTTAATGGTTAACATAATTCACTTTGTAACTAATGTGACATAGGGGACTTTTATTGAAGAGTACAGGAAAGCAATGAACGTATTAGCATGCCCAGTATTGGGGAAAGGGTGCCAGCAGTCCCAAGGAATCATCGGTTATCCTGGGAGGTCAATGCTGAGTTTGTATTTTAACCTCTATATGTAATACTTTATTGCAGTTATATAAAGTATTTTTTTATCACCAGTTAGGAACTGCAGCTTTTTTCGCCATTAGTACTTTGATCGATTTAATATAACGTTCAGTTCACTTCTTACTAAAAATCATAAAAAAATATTATAGGAACATAAAGAAGAACATTGTTTTTGGTTACTGTAAAGTGCACGTAAAATATTGATTTAACAAAATAAAACAAAAATATTAATATTCTCCTTAACTTGACAAAGTATATCTTAAAACATTTACATTGCTTGTACTGTATTACATTGTAGACGTATGAGCAATTTGAAATGTATTAGCATTTTATACCTACAAGTAAAGTTTAATGGTTTAGTTTTTAAGCATGAAAACATTTAATATGCTGAAGACATTTTAACACAAACTTTAAGATTGCATTTATTATGTACTTTTCTTGGTTAATAGTATAAACAAAAAATTTGAACACAGGCACTTCACATATACTCTCTTACACACATCTATTGTTATACAAACATTGATAATCATAAAAAACAACACCAAAGGAGTCAAGGTGCTTGAAATATTTCCACACTTATTGCAGATTTTTTTAAGCATATTAAACTGTTGTGTTTTATAAACTCCGTGCTCAAATTAAAGTCTTAACAAAGTAAAGGAGAGTATTTTTAGTGCCTTTACTTTACTTTTTTGAGTGCACTGTGGGTTAAAATTAATTAATTAAGTTTTATTTAAAAATTTTATGTCCATATTTAATAATATTTATTTTTCGATAAAAAAGATAATCAAAAAAATTATTTCTGTAACATAAAAATACAAAATATAATTAAGGTAAGGAAAATGGACAGTTAAGAGTTAATTTTCTATATAATTTCTTGAATTATTTCAAATACAATAAAAAATCTTATTTCCTTTTTAGTGCAACCAGGAATGGAAGAAAATGATACAATTTATTATGTCATATAAGAAATAAACTAAATACTTAATTGTTCCAGTTGAATATGATTTTATAATGATTTTTGAGGAAAGAAAATTTTACAATTTTGTAGATTTTTTCATATATTCATTTTTTCATATTTCATTTATTCATTTTGTAAAATTTATAAAAACATGTTTTTTTTTTGCTTTCGCATTATTAATAATAAAAGGAAACATTGAACCGCTTAACCGGTGTGACCCAAACGGGTTTAAACAAAATTTAAGGCTTATATTATAGTGTAAACAATTAGACTAAACAAATTAAAAAATACATATATAGAAAAAGGTTCAGAAATTTCAAAATTTAGGATCAAAAATATGGATTAAAGTCAATGTTTTTTTTTAAATAATAGGCTCAGTTCGAGCATATAAGCGCAATTCAGAAAAGTGGAAAGAAATTATAGTTGCATCAAATAAAATTCTGTATATGATAAAAGGATTGATGGTGCTGGTTTGACGAGAACGTTAAAAATTTAGCATTTTCCATTATTATTGAATAAAAATAATATTGCTAAAAAATTAACTGAAAAATACGAAAAAAATTCTGTCCTACAAAATGCATATGTCCAAAGTGCAATATTTTTTGGACTTATTTTGTTGCTACTGCAAGGCTTGGAAAGACTCAACACAAAACTTTAATATTCCCCTCCTAGTAACCTATAAAATTTTTCTTCATCCGGGCTAGCACTTTACAAATTGCTAACTAATTATAAAAATGTATCGTTTCTGCCCTATTGTTTACTGTAGCTATGTGAACTTCTTAGAAAATATAATATTTTAAAGTAAAGATTAAATATTATATCCTACACATTCAGCAATAAAAATCTCGTCGCTTTGGCATAAATGCTATGAAGAAATAAAAAAAACAAAATACAACTTGAAATAGATTCAATGCAACATACAAAAATCATTGAAAGTAAAACCTAAGTTTATATGTTGGTGACATAAAAATACGTTTTTAAGTTTATATAGTTGTACTATTAAACATTTGCACCATATTGCAGTAAGTGTTGCAGGCATCTTGAGTGGAAATGGTTTTTCAGATATGATTGAACCTTGCAAAAAAGTATGAGCCAATGGGTTAAAATTATTTCCTCATGGATATTCTTTCAACTTCTTTCTTATTGACAAAACATACTGCACAGTTTTACTTCCACAATTATAAAATCAGGTAAGTAAAATAACATTATATATACACTGAGCATTTGTAAGATTTAGTCTCATGAAAAATTGGCTGAAAAATAAATTCCTTCTGTTTTCAACTCAACTAAACAGAAAATTAACAAATAATTTCATCCTGCATTTTATTAAAAAATTAAACATCAATGAATTTATCTAATTTTATAAATCTTAAAATTAAGGCCTATTAAGGCCAACTATAAATTAATTCCCCTTGATTTAAATATAAATATTTTGTTATAAACACGAAAATTTAGATTAGATTTAAATTATATCAATATAAAAGTAATAAAGAAGTGATAAGCATAAAAATTTATTTGTTACCCTGCATAACACCCATTCCTAAGCACGAGCGGAAAGCGTTTGTTTGCTGTCATAAGTTCTCATGCCCGTACATTTTGTATGTAGCATACCGAAATAATTTGGCGGCAACGCAACGGCAACGCTTTGCAATTGTAAAATCCGATTTTGACAAACTGTTTAAAAATAACAATAATTAAAAATAAATAATTATTAAAAAAAAATTAATTTTTAACAAACCGTTTAAAAATAACAATAATTAAAAATAAATAATTATAAAAACAAAAATTATTTTTACTGTTTTACAAAATTTTAATTAACACAACACTATAATTGTCATTCTTGTTAAAATTATCAGAAAAGTTGTGTTTTTTTCAACAACCCTGTTTTAACGTAACATTAGCTCTTTTTTTTTTTTGGTATGGCATTTCAGCGTAAAACCTTTGCGGAAGAAAATGTTCCGCTTTCCGCTTTTATTTATCTATGGTTGTAACAAATCATTCATACAAATACGGTAACTACAGAAATTGAATAACACAGATCCGCATAAGATCGGAAAGACTAATACGTGAAAACAACTAATATGAAGCTTGACAAATAAAAGCTTATGTAGGTGCATAAAATTATGCCTTATTTAACATTTTTTCACCTTACCATCATCAAGGTAGTAAAAATCCAAGTACATTAGTAAATTTGCCCGTACACTAATTTAATAATACTAGCCAGACAAATCTATTGCACTACAGCAGCGTCAATATGGCTATTAATGGCAATTTTGCAGTTCGATATGTCAAAAAAAAAAAAAATATAATAATAGTACAGAACAGAACACAAAAAGAATAAAATACAAAAGTAACATAATTTAAATACACTTTTCATATTTTCCAGTTTGTGTCTCGAACGCAAATTTTAACTGTATAGCATAAACAACTGTTGGCATTTCAAAGCATTTCAAAAAATAATCAGCTAGACCCAGCATAATAAATGAACCTTAAATACTACCACGAGAAAAATTAGAAAACCCAGAATCTGTTTCAATTTGTATCCCTTTTTAGTACGCTTTTAAACTTCATCAAAACGGAAGTTTTTTCTATATCCATGTGTAAAAGTTAACATCATATTCGGAAAGCAATACATACACACGGCAATAGCAATTTTATATAAACCGTCAGTTCTTTTCTTTAATTGGTTATTCCAGGCTTTGTTTTTATTATGCTGTCAATTGTTATTTTATTAATTGCTAGATGTTGTTAAATGAGACAATTGTAATGATGGTACGTATTGCACATATAATGGAATCCGTTTTTTTTTAATTCCGCTTTTCGTAGCGGTCCAGAAAATGCAGCATTTCATTCTGCTAGCGTCTAATTTTTCTTGTTTTCTTTGGAAAACGTCCGCATACATTTGTAAAATAAATTTTCTTTCTAAAAAAGATTTTTAGAAAGTAAAAAAATAAATGAACTTAAGCCAAATAATTTCTATTCATTTATAATTTATATAACGCTAAAGAAGGACCATAGTTGACCTCTTACATCTTATTAATTTATTTTGCATACAAGCAAACAAACAATTCACTAAAATCGACTACTGGTGGAAAAGCCTGAAAATATGGTTCTTTCATTGACCTCAACTTGCCAAATAACCATCACTAAGAAAATAATGTGATATAATCATAACACAATAAGTTTGTTGGAAAACTTTTATGTCACAGTGTTAATGTATTTATTATTTTGCTTCAAGGCCAAAAAAAAAGTAATGAATAAACTTTTGAACAACACGTTTTTAATTACCAATTTAAAGAAATAAACGCGAGGATATGGTGTGTGTCAAACTTCGTTTTTTAAATTGTGTGGAATAACTCAAAATAATTGTGTTTAAAAATTTACCTTTGCATTAAACTGTTTTGTAATTATTTCCCCACATATTAGAATGTAATTACGTAATTTATTTAGATAAGACGTTAAAGGCAACATTTTTGCAGGATTTGTTCTTTTCCACTTTTGGAGTTAACGGTGTTGGTGATGAATAAAAAATCAAACTGTTTTTTACGTTTTTGTAACAAACTTTTGTATTGGCACTTAATTACATATTAAAAAAGTTTATAAGAAATATTAAGCTGTTCAATAGTGTTGGTAAATATACAAAGACAGCAGAAATTAAGAAAATGTCCTTAAGTACAGGTATTTTTAATATCATTAAACTTTTTTCAAAACGATTAGTTTTGTAATTCCTTACAGAGATTAAAGTTTTGTTCGTTGAAATATTTGTTTCCGCTTAAGACTAATATTTCTTAGGAAGTATGTTAATGGGATATGCAATTTACTTTTCATCGCTGCAAATAAAAGAATGTAACTAGTGTATTTTTGTCATTTCCATATAATACAAGTGTGAAAAAAATAAATTTTATGACTTTCTGATTATATCCGTTAATTTTTATTGTTTTTATTATACAGAAAATCTTGTGAATGTATTTCAATTGTTATAGGATATTTTTGTTCAGCCCACCCTATCACACTCAATAGATAAAACCAGTAAGGATATTTTTTGTATCTCTAATATGTGTTAACTGTAGACAGAAAATGCAATAAATTTATATATTTTAAAGTAAAGACCTTATGGTGCCACAACAATTAAATTTAAACCTAACAGTTTTGTTATTATTGCAAATTTTTATTTGTCAATTTTGGAAAATTATAAATGAAGAATTTAATTTACTTTTGCCTCTCGAATAGAGAACAATAAAATTTATTACCTTTTATCAGAATATATATTGCCTTTTAATCCGAAGATTAATATGGAAAATTGGTTGGATCCCAGAAACAGAAGAGGCTTTTATATTAATAAAAACTGATTGTGCTAATGCAGCCTTGCTATCATTTCCTGAAATGGACTCAGAAATAGCACTTAGAGTTGATGCTTCCAACATAGGAATAGGTGCTACTTTAGAACAAAAAAGAGTAGATGGGTGGAAACCATTATCATTCTACTCTCGTAAACTTTAAACTTCCGAAAAAAAACTACAGCACTTATTACAGAGAACTATTAGCGACATATGCAAGCGTCAAGCATTTTAGATTCTTGCTAGAGGGACGAAACTTTGTGATATATTCAGATCACAAGCCGCTTACATATGCTTTTAGACAGGAACCGGAACGTGCAAGTCCACGTCAAATCCGCCAGCTTGATTTCATTTCCCAGTTAACGACAGACATACGATACGTATCTGGTTCTAAAAATGTAGCAGCAGATTTTTTGTCAAGAACCAGTGATATTGAATCAATCAATTACAACAGCATGGCTGTTGCACAAAGCAAGGACGAAGAGCTTAAAAAATTCCTTATTGATCCTGCAGTTACTAAATTAAATCTCAAATTGCTAAAGATTCCAGGGTCAAGCAAAAGTATTTACTGTGACATCTCCCAACAGAAGTCTCGCTCCTATGTATGTAAGGACCAACGATTTGAAATATTTCAAAAATTTCATAGTTTTAGTCATCCGGGGGTTCGTGCCTCCTGTAAACTTATTGCTGATCGTTTTGTTTGGCCGTCAATGAACCGAGACATTAGTCAGTGGGTAAGACAATGTAAACCGTGTCAGAAAGCAAAAATTTCGAAGCACGTGAAGTCACAGATAAGAGTTTTTCCAATTGTTTCTGAGCACAGCACTCAAAGAAGGTTTAGGAGCTTCAGCAGCTGAATTTTTGTATGGCGAAAATCTAAGTCTGTCTGGTCAATTTTTTTCTGACATAAATAACAAGCAATCTGAATCTAGTTTTTTATGTCAAATGAAATCAGTCATGAAAAATATTCACCCGGTAGCTACTTCTCATCACTGCTCTCAAAAACCTTTCAAATATGTCGATTTAGCAACAACTTCACAAGTATGGGTACGTAATGATGGAATATTAAAGCCACTAGCTAACTAATATAGTGGACCATATGAGGTTATCGAAAGAAATGAAAAATACTTTACAATCAAAAAAGGAAAAAACAGTGATAAGGTTTCGATTGACAGATGAATTATTTCCTGGACTAAAGGAGAAAAACAAAGTTCCAAAAAGAGTAACATTTTCATTAGGAGGAGGGTAATGTGGTGCCACAACAATTAAATTTAAACCTATCAGTTTTGTTATTATTGAAAATTTTTATTTGTCAATTTTGGAAAATTATAAATGAAAAATTTAATTTACTTTTGTGTCTCAAATAGAGAACAATAAAATTGATTACCTTTTATCAAAACATATATTGCCTTTTAATCCGAAGATTAATACGGAATATCCTAATAAACAAATATGTATGAAAATCTGTGAAAGGATTCAAAGTTTCCAGTTAACGTACGAAATAAAAAAAAGATTATAAAGTTTTATTTCAATTTTTATACCATACTAGCAGTGCCCAAAACTTCGTCTGCTTGTCATTTCTAATTTTCATGAAATTAAAATTTAACTATTTATTCTAGAGTTTTGTAGACAGTTTCAAAAATTTGTACAAAAACAAAAAGTTCTGACAACTGTTTTTGTACCATTATACCGGCACAATTGTATCTCTATTTTGTCACAAAATGACTTATTTTTATGGCAAAAAAAGTATTCTATATTGCAACCAAGGTTCTAAGGGATCTCCTCACAAAATATTGTTCAAATCCATCCAGCAGTTTTTACGTGATGCGAGCACAGACAGGCGAACAGACAGACAGACAGAGAGACAAAAATTCCAATAATTTTTTTCTTTTTTATATCGATTTATATCTACACCAACAACAAAATTTTCAAAAAATATTTCATGTACAGAATTGACAGTTTTATTACATGTATAGATTTATTAAAATAAAGTTTGATTTTATAAGGGATAAAACCTGTGCAAACAATTCATCCGCCAATACCTATTTCACATATACAAAAGTCTTATGTAAAATTTTATATGCAATTTTATTATATTTTGGATAAATATCGTGTAATTTTAAATATAAATGTTTTAATTGATGCTAATAAAGCTTAGGAAGGAATGTGTTTCTTATAAACTTATTTAAGAGTAATTTTTATTTATTTTTAACAAAAGACGACCACTCCGTACTACTTATCATTAACTTTCATTTTAAATTTAAGTAGATATATGTAAAAGGGGTGTGGACACATAACCATGTTTACTTGCAGCTTCTACATTAATGCTGTAGTTCTTCTTCCTACTCATATACAATGTTAGGGGCATGATTTGGTTTCGTAAAATAAGGAAACTTTTATTTTAGGCTTGTCATCAAGGGTTTTTGGGAATCTTATTTCGGCTTTCTGGATATAATGAGTTTAGAAATATATGCTTATGATCGATTTACTGAAGGTTGACTAAAAGTAATGGCGATTTTATTTCCCATACACCTTTAAAAAAAGCAATTTGCAAAAACAAAAAAAAAAAAAAAACTGCATACAAAAGATGAAGAGCAAACGGCAATTTTGTGTTTTAAGTATTAGTACGTTTTAGCTCTTCAATTATTAAAAGTACATAGCTTTGAGCGATAATACGGCCAATAAAAAAAGATCGTTTATTATTGATTTTACGTTATTTTCATATTTTTTTAATAAAATATTTATCTTCATATACTATTGTGTATATAACAACTATTACTGTAAACTAAAGCAAAAAGGAGTTTTTTTTTTTGTAAACCCAGAATTGCTTTTTGTTTTTCTTGTTACAAATGTGCCAAAAATACTTCGGGAAATTTAATTTAAACGATATGTACTTAAATCTTAAAACTCTTGAATATATATTCTACCTAATTGTTATAACAAATTGAAGAAAGTTGATTGCTCATCTCATCCACAGTAAAATTGTGGCAGGATTTTTATGCAAAGAGTATTAACGGCAGACTCTTACAAAGTTTTTCACCAATATATATTCATGTTTGTTAAACATTTTCAAAGTGCAATTTGTTACTAAATCCATAGGTTGCTTATGAACACAAACATCGACGAACAAACCAAACAAAACAACTTGAAATTAAACTTTGTAAGAAACTTTTACTTTAATATTTAACGCAAAACTTTAGGTTAAAAAAAATATATAGTAAGTTAAAATTTATACAAATTGGTAAAAGCACTCCTTCTACACAAATAATTCTTATCTGTGCCTTTTGTGGACATATTTACATTCTAAATTTAACTTTCAATACACGCAGAAAAAAAACATGGTTGCGATATGGTCACAATAACCATATTATCTTCTTTGTAACAATGTATAGTTGCAGAGAACCAATTATAGTTGTTTTTACCAAAACTATGGTCACGATAAATACTTTTTGTTTACTTTAAACGATTATATGGTTACTGTGCACAAAAAATGCAACATGGTTTGTTTAAACTTCAAAAAATTCCAACTACAACCAAAGTTTTATAACTTATTAAAAATCATATAAAATATTTACCCATAATATATTATTTTTAATAAAAGTGTGGTTAAAAGCAAAAGAATAATGTTTACGCTAAAACATGTTTTGTTCTAGTTATTGACAGTTTAGTAATTTTTCTGGTAGCCTAAATTAAAAATTGTTTTTAATTGTTAAAGAAAGTGAAAAAATTATAAATTGATGCGCAAAATAAATAATTAAAAATAATATGTAAGATATAAAAACAAATAAGATGGGAACCAAAAAATTTAAAAAATAGTTCAAATAAATATGTAGGTAAGCATATAAATCTTTATTTTTGTGCACAATTGTGAAATCATTTATTTGCGCTTATAAACTGTATTTTTATATAACTGATTTTTGTAGCCTATAATATATGCGTTGTTATAAGCAAATAATTGATTTTTTTTGTGAATTTAAGATTTTAAATAATTTTTATGACCAATCGTTAGAGAACAAAACAATAATCTTTTATATCAGAAAAATTTTGAACTTTAGAAACTATATTATATTTCAATTATATAACATGGCATTTTCAGCCACATTATGATATTTTAATTTAACCTTTTAATGTTTATGTTTGAACATAATTATATTTATACTTTATAATGTTATTGTTTCGCTAGACAAAAATATGGTTGCAAATGTAACAATACTATGTTTTATTAGCAACCATATAATGCAACCATTATATGTTGCTCTTAGATTATGGTTACCTCAACCATGTTTTTTCTTTGCGTGTAGAAAAATAAATAGGTATGTGTGAACGGATTATACAACTTTCTAATCTTATTTCTTATGTTAAACCACCTTTTGACAATTTTTTTTATTAAATAAATATTTATTAAAAAATGTGTTTTAAATTTTTTTATTGTAAGTTTCTATAGAGAAAATATCATTTTAATTTTGATGATGATACAGTGCAGACGTTTTCTATCGCTTCATATTTGAAAGTAGAAATGCAAAGAAAAATCTAGGATTCGGTGTGGAATGGATGAAAGTGTGCTGTTGCACTCTCTACAGAGGGAGTTTGGCTACACTTCAACCCTATAGCAAGGCCAGTTACAGACGTTAATTTAATCACTTTGTTCTCGTGTAAACTCCCCCCCCCCCCTCTCTGGGACACCAGAGTGTTCTCGGAGGTATAAATGCAACCAATCCCCGGTGTGGAGGCACAAAATCTGGATAGACAGTGGGATACTCTTGGTTAAAGTTGATGTCCGCAGGTCTGGTGCGGTGCTAACAAAGTGTGCTGTTGCACTCTCAACTGAGGTGTTTTATAAGTAAGCTCCGACCCTATGTTATATAATAGTGTCAAAAATAACGTTTTTACAAGTATTCACATTTTACACATTATCTTATAATAATCACATTCCGCAATAAATTTGCATTTAAATTGTTCATTTCTCCTTCATTACACCACATTCTTTGGAGTAAATAAGATACCTATTTAAGACCATTAAGACTTTTTAATCCTTTCGCATTAATTGCGTTTGAATAATTACGGAGCACTTAGCTTGTATTTTGAAAATCATTTTTCTTTTTGTATAAATGTACTCCTTACCGGCAAATTCTAAAGAATAATTTTAAATGATGAAGAAATCTAACAGAGCTAAAAATAATCTTTTTAGTTTTATGTGTTTTTTTTAATTGTTTTTGGCAAACTAATTTCATCCTAAGCAATATTTGCTTTCGTCAGTGAAATGTTTTTTTGCGTACATACTTTTTGCTCTGTCACTTAGTTTCCTGTCGTCGTTCGCTTTTTTGCAGCAACTGCACAAATGTAAGTGGATATTCTACTGTAATAATCTAAAGCAATTTATAACTTTTTAATTTTATTTTTACCGTAAGAGTTTCATATTTTCTTAGTAAACTTACATAATTTTTAACCGGCTTAAAAAAAAGGGAAGTTTATCAATTCGACTGATTGTAGCTTCCATAAGAGTTTTAGTTCGATTTCTCCAATTTTAAAAAAGTCGTATTATCCAGCTATAAAAAGTTACCATTAAATCCGATAATTTGTTCCTTGGATGAAGACGTTGGATTGGAAATGTTCGCCAAATCTTTCTACAGGAATAGATTTCTTAATACAAAAAGTAAATTGGAAATAATTCTATAGACGCATTAGCGATGGAGCAGGGCGGACTTAACCCAACCAAAACGGAACTTGTTCTCTTTTCTAGGTATGGCCATATAATGATTTGCTTTTACGATTGCCATATTTTGTTACTTGCTTACAAAACACATTACATTAGTTCGCCAACAACGGAAGTTGTAATGGAATTAGTTCTTTAAGTTAACAGAAAATACTTTCACATATGTGATTATCATTATTTCCTACAATAATTAATGAAATCAATTCTCAGTAATTTATAAAAGTCTTATGCCTTGCTAAAATCTCTAGAATGGTAGTCTAGTTGGAAAGTCCCTCCGCCAAAAATGCTTAATTGCTCACTCGATTACCTTTTCTAAAATTTTTTGCTGGGTTTAATCCAATTGTTCAAAACTCTTGGGCATTATCTTGGTCCTCAAAAATTAGTATCCAAGCTAGAGTGTCATAGGCCATTTCAACTATGTATCTATATAGGAGGGCAATTGGCAAAACTCAAAGCGGTCATCAGGCCGAGTTTGTTTTATACAGCTCTTTTCTGGTGGAAGGCATATAAGATAATGCGGCAAATATCACTATCTTGGAGAAGGTACTGCGCGGTGTTGTGGTCATAATGACCATGAGGCTATTAGATCAACGTCTACAAAGGCGGTTTTTGCCATGGCCAACTGGCTGCCCATGCATCTTCTGGCAGAAAGTATAGCGTTGAAAATGTTGGTTAGATAGAATGTAATTGCTGCATGGAACCACAAATCATGTCCTAAAATAAATTATAGAAGATGAATAAAAATGCATTGCATTTGAAATAACCAAAGATTTCCTTACTTATGCACAGGTATTTAAGGGAACTTTTTTTTTAAAAAAAGATGTTAAATAAATAAATAAAAATGTTATGTTTTTATTCAGTTTGCACAATGTGGAAAGGACTGAACTGATGTGGTTATTTTTTTTTTATTTTAAGGTTTTTGGGAAAACAGAATATCGAAAAAATGCCTTGGGATGAAAATATAATGAAAAATACCAGCAGTGGGATTCACGACTGTTATTTAAGGATTATCAGATTGTTAAATTGACTTAACAACAAAATTGTCTTTTTAATTATTCATAGTTAGAAAATTTCTTTTCGTTAAGAAAGCGATTAGGTTTTTTGGGTTTTTAAAATTTTAGACAAAATAAACAACATACAACATTTTGTTATGTACATATATAAATGCATATACAGTGATGTGAAAAATAATAAGGACACAAATATCCAGCAAAAATATTTGATCATAAAATAAGTAAAATGAGAGAAATTCTAAAAAATAACTGTATTAATTTTCAGCTAATATATTACAAAAACAAGTCCCGTTACAAAAATTCAGAGAATTTGTATACATTTAATAAAATTAGGTTGTTAGGCAGAGATCAGTTGGTTTTGGTTGTGCGAATTAATAAGGACAGTTTGTCGTTTAACTAAAATAAATTAATATCTAAGCTTTTGAAAGTTATTTTGAAGTTTATTTTTGTGTACAATAGGTAAGAAACGTGATTTTAGTGAAACTTTAAATTCAATACAAACTTAAAAACAGCTTCATTTCGTAGTTTTTTAGAGCAAAATGGGAAAATCTAAGCACTGTGACCCAGTACTACGAAAAACTATTAAAGATTTGCATAAAGATGGAAATTCTTATAGAAATATTGCAAGGTTGCTTGGAATTTCAAAAACAATGGTAGAAAATGCAGTCAAATGGATTCCTATTAGAGAAACACGTGGCAGAAAACCAAAAATTACACCTGCAGTAAAACGTGGAATCATTCGATGTGTAAAAAAGAATCCATTTATTTCATCGAAACAGATAAAAATTGATTTAAACATTAACATTGACTCATCAACAATTCGAAAAACCCTAATTAAAGAGAACCTTAAAGCTCATAGTGCTAGAAAAGTACCAATGTTGTCGAAGAAGAACATACAACAAAGGCTAAAATTTGCTGAAGAGCACGCATGCTGGCCTCAAGAAAAATGGAGAAATATTCTATGGTCGGATGAGACAAAAATTAATTTATTTAATTCGGATAGGGGTCTTCATACTGTAAGAAGACCAATTAATACGGAATACAACCCAAAACACACCATTAAGAGGGTAAAGCACGGCGGTGGTAACATTATTGTTTGGGGGTCATTTTCCTACTATGGTGTTGGGCCACTGTATCGTATACAGGGCATTATGAAAGCAACAGATTATGTTGATATTCTACATAATTGTATGCTTCCTTATGCCGAAGAAAATATGCCACTGCAATGGGTGTTCCAACAGGACAATGACCCCAAACATACGGCAAAGTGCACCAAGACGTGGTTTGTGAATAATAAAATCAATTTATTAGAATGGCCTGCTCAGTCTCCCGATCTAAATCCGATCGAGAATTTGTGGAGCATAGTTAAAACTTCAATTAGAGGAAAGTTTCCCACGAATTGCGATCAGCTATGGGAATTAATTCAGACTGCGTGGAATGATGTACCGCTTTCAGTCTGTCAAAACCTTGTTGACTCTATGCCACGACGATGCCAAGCAGTTTTAAAAAACAACGGCGCCTCAACAAAATATTAACCACTGGAAAGCAGTATTATTTGTGGATCTCTTTTTTTTTAAGTAATATAATTTTTTAGGCAATAACACGAAGTGTCCTTATTTTTTTTCACAGGGTGAATTTGTATTTTAAGTTAAATCTATTTAAAAAAATTTAAAATAAAAACAACAATTTTAAAAAACATAATGGATCTCGTTTTTATAATATATTACCTAAAAATATGTACAGTTATTTTTAGCAATTCTCTCATTTTAATTATATTATGATCAATTGTTATTACTGGACATTTGTGTCCTTATTATTTTTCACATCACTGTATATGAGTATGTTTTCATTTTAATTAAATACTAACTTATTACACGAGGGCTGCTATATATATTTCTGGCCTGGCAACACTGAGTGCTGCCAAGTGCAATCTGACATTTCCATTGGAAAATTTGTCATTTTTAAGCATAATCGTACTCAAAACGTTTTGACGTACGACCATTCTTTGTGTTGTTTACAGTGACTTGCAAAAATTAATATAGAAAAAAATGGAATTAACTCGTGAACATTTTCGTGGCATCATTTTTCATAACTTTCGACGTGGATTATCACGATAAGAGTGCATTGATGAACTTAAATCTTTATATGGCGATGAAGCACCATCCTATAGCACTGTGAAAAATTGGTATAATGAATTTAATCGTGGCCGAAGCTCGCTCAAAGACGAATTCCGTGAAGATCGTCCAAAAACGGCTGTTGTGCCAGAGAACATTAATGCCGTGCGTGAACTCATAATGCAAGATCGACATGCGACATACCGAGAGATAGAGACATCCTTGGACATTTCTTCCACCAGCATACATTCGATACTGCATGAACACTTGGCCGTAAAAACGGTTTGTCCTCGTTGGATCCAGCACAATTTGAAGGTCGCTCAAGAAAAGGCTCGTGTCGATTGGTGCAAAGAAATGTTGCAAAAATACGATTGCGGTGCTTTAAAAGACGTTTATAAGATCGTCACAGGTGGCGAATCATGGATATATGCGTATGAGCCCGAAACAAAACAACAATCAACCGTGTGGGTCTTCAAAGACGAGCAAAATCCAACGAAAGTTGTTCATGGAAGAAGCACTTCGAAGTAAATGGTCGCCTGTTTCCTCGGTAAAACTGGTCATGTGGCGACTGTTCCGCTTGAGCAACGTAGGACGGTCCTTCTGAGTGGTACACTACAATTTGTTTGCCTGAAGTCATCGGAGAAATTCGAAAAACCAACAAGAGAAGACGAATCATTGTTCACCATGACAATGCGAGCTCTCACACATCGGCTCACACCAGAGCGTTTTTGACCGGCCAAAACGTCGAATTAATGGGTCATCCGCCTTACAGCCCTGACTTGGCACCTAATGACTTCTTCTTGTTTCCGCACATCAAGAAAAAAAATGCGTGGTCAACTATTTTCGCCAGAAGAAGCTGTTGAAGTGTTCAAAAACCATGTTTTAGAGGTGTCTCAATCGGAGTGGAAAAAGTGCTTCGACAACTGGTTTGAGCGCATGCAAAAGTGTATAAATCATGCTGGAGAATACTTTGAAAAACAATAAAACCATTTTTGATTATAAATATTCGCATTTTCACTATTAGGCCAGAAATATATAGAGCAGCCCTCGTATATACACACATTTAAATTTTTTTTCTAAAATAAATATTTTGTTAGGAAGAATTATTTGTAACTTTACAACCAAAACTATTATTGTCACACTCCATACATGCATATTTTAAAATAAGTATTCATACGTGTATACTGGCATCTATGAAATAAACACACGTATGTGCCTCAGTTGTATTGACATGATTTTGCTCTTCTCTTATTGTTTTTCGTTTAATTGTGGACGAAGGTGACACTGAATTTCAAATTGTGTCTGCTGAAGCTGAAGTTAGTGATTCATGTAATCGTTATTGCAAACGCAAAAATAACTATTGTCGTATTGTTTAAAACTAATGAATTGCACTATATATTTGTTATGTTTACTAAATAAATATTAACACTTTGTTATGGCAACAAGTAGAATAATTAAACACATGAAAAATATTTAATTTAATACTAACTGCTAACATTTCTTGTTTAAATACATTCCATGTATTTTTCTTAACTTATTGAATGTACATTTCTACATATTTAAATCCATTTATTTTGATTTTCAAATTTAAAACTTTTCAATTGCTTTCATTGGCATTCAAATGGAGCAATTAACTTTTCAATAACAAGCTACAAGCTCTTATATATGAAGAAAAAAGTTACGAAATGAAAATAAATTCAATTGTTATAAAGCTGACAAGAGCATTTGCAGAGTTTAGACAAAATACATTGCTAAAACTTTTAAAATAAATAACATCCGGAATCGTCGCCGTGTTTTTTTTATTTTTTGAAATGTTTTGCTATTTTATTTTATAAAAATGGCAAAATAAAACAGTACATTTGGACAGTAATGAAACACATGCATAAACATGAAGCTAAATTAAAATTCAAATATATAAAGAACAGATGTTTCCTGTAAAGTTTTTGTTTTAGATTGTTGTTATTGATGAAAAGTAAATTATATGAGAAAATTTAATATATAGATAAATATGTTGTCAATATGTCAGACTGCTTATTGCAGAATACATACATATACCAAAGAACGAGAACAAAATAAGAAACTTATAATCTTTATATTTAAAGCACAAAATATGTTTGGTTTTTTGCTTGTTTTTCCGAAAAATATTGGCTGCCTACAATAAAAAAAAGTAATTTCTAGTTTCTCAGTATGAAAGGTTTGGAAGGGGAGTGATATCCTAGTCAACGGAAACGAATCGCCTTCTATTGATAAGAGAAAAAAAGGCAAATCGACATTGGGCATTGGATCATGTCTAAATAGTTTTTGGCAGCCAGCATTGCCAACCATATTTTTCAAATATTTCAAATATCAAATCTAAAACCGAAATAAGCAAAAAACAAAAAAATACAAGTGCTACCATTAGCAAAAAAAGTACTATATCGTGATATATCTAAAAAATTTAATTATTTGCCAAAACTTGAGGCTTAATTAAAACATCAAAATCTTTTCAAAATAGCACAGTTTTAAACTCTTAGCAAAAATTTTATATAAATTATGGAATTTTTCAATTTACAGGTGACAAAAATGTAATGTCACGGTATATTGTAAATTGGCTGAGAGAATTACGAGAATAGAAGTTTAAGATATTTAAGCTTTGGTTTTTGCGGTAGCAATCTCGATTTTTCAAAAAGTTCTAATGGAAGAAATATGGTACGGTGACAAGTACCGTACGACGGCCAAAAATAGTGATATTAATTTTATATTCTTCAGATGAGTACTGCTCCATCGCTTGCTGTGAACCTTTTTATTATATATATCATGACTCTTAACCCACAAAGACTTGAAAATATTTTAAATAATAAGGCCTAATTACTCTACGCTTACGCCTTGTCTCTTTATATCAATAAATTCTTTCCTTTATGCAGATTTGTAGTTTTTCTGTAACTTTTAGGAATATAGTCGTTCTTGCATAAACAAATTCTACATAATTTTGTGGACTCTTCAGATTTATTTTTTTCAAATGTAATTATTAAAGACATAATCAAATTTCTATTGAATGCGAATAAATTAAACTTCCATTATCAAAATTTTGTTTTGAATCTTTTAACCTACTTTAAGAAAAACAATAATGTTCTGCCCTTAAGTACAATTCAAAAAATATTCTAACACTGTGAACCAGAACCAAGAGTAAAATAGAATACTCGGCTTCAATAAACGTTAGAATTAAACATTAAAAAACGTTATTTCAGTGTGGATGGTAATGACACATAACCTTGTGTGACGAAAACTTTCCTACAGATATTATAAAAAAAAAAAAAACATACAATAAATGTGTAAGATATTTTTAGCTTTTAATTTACATAAAATATTTACATTCAAAACCAAATGAGCACAAAAATCCGTAACAATAACTGAAATCTTATTGTTTTTAAGAATCGCCTTCATACTGCAACGTATTTTAAAGGTTACTTTACAACAACACTTAAAATATCTATTTATCTATATCTATACATAAATAAAACTGTAACAGGGTCATTTCTGTACATGAAATATTTTTTGAAAATGTTGATTTTGGTGTGATAGTAATCACTACGAAATACAAAACACCTATTTTTGAATTTTTTGTCTGTCTGTCTTTCTGTACGTTTGTCTGTCTGTGTTCGCATCACATAAAAATTACTGAATGGATTTAAACAAAATTTTGTGAGGGGTCCCTTAGAACTTTGATTCCAATGTAGACTACCTTTTTTCGTAAAATTAAGTCATTTCGTAGAGAAAATAGATATACAAATGTGACAGCACCCAATTTTACCGGTATAATGGTACTGAAAAAGTTGTTTGCACCGAACCCTGAGATAAATACTTAAAAATACATTTTCTACATTCTAAGAAAATTAGAAAATTAGTTTAAAATATTAATTGAAAAATTTCTGGAGATATGCTAGCCTGAAAAGAGCTAGACATACATTCTTTAAAATTAAGAAAGATTTAACGTTTTGTCGTTATTTTATATAATACAAAAATGTATTATTTGGAAACTTAAAAAAAAAATAAATAAACGAAAGAATAATTAAATAAAAAAAAAATTTACTTTGTATCTTTTTTATAATATGGTTTTTTGCCTTATTGATTCAATGCAGTTCTCATTTAATCAATTTGGCTTTAAGTATAAGACTCTGAGGTTTTGCTTACAAAATTTGGGTAGAATCCACTGATGAGCTATATATGAGCAGTAGCGAAATGGCCATATGGATATGCTTTCCCCGCAGTAATACATTTCATTTATTTGTTTAGTTTAAAAAAATAAATATTTCATGAGAATATCATGAAATATTTAATAGAAATGTTTTTTTAATAAAAGGTTTTTGGGTTTTAAAGGGTATATCTAAGTTTTAGCTTATTTGTTGATTCTACAATATCTATTCAGGACCCTATAATGTACATATTTATATTCTGAGTTCTTATGCATAGCGAGCGATGTCCAGCGCGTTCGCGTTGAAAACAACTTTTCCAAAGCACAAGCTAAGCTAGAGAAAATTTAATTACGCCAATCGGTCCATGTTCTTAAAGACAGCGGGCAAAACATGCCGCCTTGTTCTAATTTTTCAACATAATTTTAAAGAAATCTACTTTAGTAAGATAACTTCAAATAAAATAAGAAATATATGGGGTGACAGAAAATTACCAGACTGGAAATAAAAGTAATGTGAAAAAGTTGTCGCTCGCCCATATTTTCCTAGTTAAGGGCCTCTTAACTTTTCATAGAAAAGTACAATTATGCACCATATTTTTATTATATCAATATTGATATCGTTTAAAAGCTTTTTAATATATCTTAAAGGAAATAGTTAAATTTTTTAAAAATACTTACTCATTAAGGGCCGATGAAATTTTAAGTAAAATTGTATATAGTACTTTTTTTAATTCTTTTTCACTACAATACTTAACAAAACTAGATTTACATATATGGTCTATGGTATATAAGATTCGGCATAGCCGAATATTTGGTTCTTGTTATTTTGCTTTCTTGATTCGGTGAAGTTGTCATTTAATCAGTTTGGCTTTTGATATAAGACTCTCAAGGTTATCTATACGAAATTTTGGTAGAATCCACTCATGAGCTATATGAGCAGTACCGAAATGGCCAAGTAGAAATGCTTTCCCCGGACTAAAACATTTTTCAATTTGCAGGAATCATGCACATTTAAATTACTAAAATATTTTATATACCACATCTCCAAAGGGATAAATTTTGTTGTTCTTGTTACGCCTTTTAGTTTTAAACAATATGTTCTATGTGGTCACTTAAATCAGAAGAAAATAATAACGCCCTTGATGTCTGTTACACTCCCACCAATGTAGTGTATTTATTTTAATTTAAAATATAATTTTTCACCGCTGGCAAGAATAACATCCTTTGTTTTAGAGCAAAATAAATACTAGAAATAAGAGTTTTCAATGGAAAATAAGCGACACATGCGACCTTAAATTTCTTAGCTGTTAAGATGCTGTTACTTGAATAAAAAAATTTTACATATAATCCTTCGGGAATAACTACAATTTATGATTTATTATGAAGTTAAACTTTCGTCCAGATTAAAGAATGTAGATACTAAGTAAAATACCAATTGGCACAAAATAATTTCTTCTTTTGTTTAGATTGCAATAAACTCTATATTGAATACGAAATCATTTCGTCTTGCAATTAGTTTTTGAGTACTTTTTTTGCTGACCGTCAAACGTTGGGGGTATTTTGCTAATCTAACCGGACATTAGACCAAAAGATTATTTTGAGAAATGTAAAAATTTAAGTACGCAGCTGAACAGATAACAAAATTATGTATCGTATAGTGATTTTTTAAGGCTTTTGCTTGAGATTTGTCGTTTTGGGACACTGTTAGGGATTACTTCTTCTTAGGGGAACTTTTTTTCTTGATTTCTAGCTTTAACAGCCTATGACTATCACAGATTATCCTGCCAAGTCTCATTAATCTAGAGGCACTAAGAGCCAATATAAACTAAAAAAAAGTAATGTCCGGCTAGATTGGCAAAATCCGGTTTAAGGTTACAAAGATTGCTAAGTCTACTACAACAGCAACTATAAGATTTACTTATATATATATATATATATATATATATATATATATATATATAACTATATATATATATATATATATATATATATATATTATATAGTTATATATATATAACTATTGTAACTTTAGTTTGATGTTTATTGCCAAACTGTTGAAGAATTGTAGACAGGTGGTTAAAGTTAACAAGAAGCTGTAGTGCTAAGTATGCTTTAACAAGTGTAGAGTTTGGAGATGGAATATAAGGGAGTCCTAGTAGTTAATGTATGTGGCCCCACTTTTGAACCGTTATAGACAGACAGATGAAATCTGTTTTGAAAACGGTTTTTTTGCCAGTGTTATCTTCTAAATATTCGTTCGTCTTAATTCGGACATTACAGTATGATATATAAATAATTAGACTGTAAAAATGCCTCCAGATTTATTCAGTTAGCATATTAAAACCGATGCAGCTATAACTCAGAAATAAATTTGTTCTTTGTTTCAGTAAAGTAAGATATCAACAAGTAAAAGTGCTATATTCGACTAAGCCGAATCTTATATATTCTTCACCATCTATCTAAATCTGTTTAGTGAAATAACTACAATAAAAAAGTTGTTATAATTTTCGGTAGTAACCGTCGTCACTGGCTTTGTGTCTTTTTTAATGTAAAGTGAGCGTATTTCAGTCTTTATCCATGTCAGTTGGGCTACACGCTTTGCGCGTTGGGAAGCGTACGTTTGGTTCGTAATGTTAATAGTTATGTATCGTGGAGTAATGTTGTTTTTAAGACATTGTTTGTTGAATCGTATGTTTGCTATTGTCTTATGTAGTTGTAGTGTCTTGTTAGTGAGTCTAGTTAATAGTACCTTAGCTTGACTAGCTGTATCCGGTATTAAATTAATTGGGTTGATTCCGTCACTGCCAGTGACGACGGTTATTACCGAAAATTATAACAACAGTTTATTATATACTGGCGGAATCAACCCAATTAATTTAATACAATCAAAAAGCATATAATGGGGTGACTAGGAATTAAAAAATAAGAAGAAAAATAAAGTAATACATGTATATAATTTTAAATAAAAATGTAATCGGCACTTTAAGGCTTACGCATTAGTAAAAATTTATGTATTTCCTTATAGACCTCATCACAAACTTTTAAATAATACCCATATTGATACTTTAAAAAATATTTAAATTTCAGAAGTCCGTACTTTGAAAAATATGGCACCAAAAACCACCACACCTCCCTCTATGGAGTAACTCCAATCTTAAAAATATAAGAAAAAACATTGAAGTTCCTTCATTTAACTAGATTTACATAGATGGTGAAGGGAATATAAGATTCAGTATAGCCGAATATAGTGCACTATTACTTGTTTTAATTATCATTAATGAATTAGGTTGTGTGTGCACTTCGCCTAACCAAATTATTATTGATTAAAGTGGTTTAATAGATGATGTTTACAATGTATACAATCTGAGGTAAATAGATGCGAAGAATTCTCATGAGGGACGTAGCGATAGAAAATGTCGCGTTATATTCTGCTAGTGTGTGATATTTCTTGTTTTCTTTAGGAAAACGTTACATACATTTGTGAATAATTTTTCTCTAAAAAATTTTCTAGAAAGTAAAATAAAAAACGCATTTAAACCGAAAGTCCGTTTTAATTCATATATAATATCCACAGTTCAACTCCTGATTTCATTAAAAAAAATACATTTTTAAATTCTTACTTGTATGTAATTTAGATTCGCCACACTCATGCAAGACTTTTTTCCGCTTTGTCTGCAACTTAAGTGCACCTTGCAGAAACAAGAAACGACAAAAATTCCATCAAAGTCCATAAGTGTCATTAAGTTCATATGAAAGAGGAATAAGAATAATAATAATAAAGGCAAGTTTTCACAGCAAAAGTGAGACAATTTGAAATCATTTTCTTTATTCATTAAATTCAATTTAGCATAAATGTTTAAAGGTGTACACAATTACCAGCGCATTACTTATGAAAGTGGTAGTAGTAATATGGATTTATTTTATTTTACCTTTATACTCATTAGCCGTATTAGTCTCCTGCTATGGAGATGTGTAAAAAAATTGTCATGAGTTCATGTGGTTTATTTTTGTTTTTGTAACTTTATTTTAATTTTTTAGACCAAGTCAAGTTGGCTTTTCGTTTTTTTCTGTTTGTGTCACAAAATACATTTGTGGAAGGGGGATCTTCTGATGACTTCAGACTTAAAGCGGTGAAACCTCTCAACTTTCACTGCTAATATCCTGGGTTACTTTTGGCAGTCACATACATTATTTTTTGTAATGTTCGGATGGAAAGTTTGATAAAAGGGTGACTTGTAGCTGCAGTCAGGAAAAGGCTTCAAACTATACTATCACACACCTTGAATTCGGTCTAGGTTTTGAGTACTCTGAAATATCCTTTCTGAACAATTAAAAGTGAAACACATCTAAAAAACGCCAAAGTAGTGACGCCAGTTTAGGCGCATTTACAAAATGAACATCTTATACAATAAGCAAAGAAAAAAATAGTTTGCACAGAAGATAAAATTTTTTTGCTTACCAATAAATAGGAATTGACTTTTGCGTTTCTGCTTTCATATTACAAATATCATTTTTAAACCACTGTCTGCTAATGATACATTTTATACTAAGAGGATGGAAAGGATTTTTTCTAAATGTAGAATTTTTACAATTAAATTTAACAAATTTTTTTAAACTTAACTGTAAGCATTTTATAATTTCCCTAAGAAGTACAATGTGTGAATATTTTAAATAATGAAACAAAAATAATTTTAAATATCAAGTTACTTTAAGAATTTATTATCAGCAATTTGGCTGACAGTAGAAAACTGAATTTAACTATCTAGTCTAGACATTTGTCAGCATTTTGATAGTTATATATGTTAAATTATTTACAAGGATTTTAAATGGTCCATAAGTTGTCATTACTATAAACAATTTCTTACAAAGATAATAATTTGTCAAATAATTTGTTGATTTTATATAAGAACAGGAAAAGATGGTTTAGATATTAAAAAGAAAAATCATTTTCTTTATTGATCCATCCTTTTTGCTTGAGCGTTTAAAAAAAACTTCAACAAAACTTCTGAATGGCCTTTTCTGAAAAGGTCTTTTGCAAAATAAGTATTGTCATATTTCTATTTATTGCGATTGTTTTCGTTAATCCAAACTATAATGGTAATACTATAATAACAGCTGTCATGGTGATCATAGGTACTCCATTGTACCGATTTTCACGAATTATGATATACCCTCGGTTTGCCAAAATTTTCATTTTAAACTAAGTAACATATAAGCCAAACACCACATCTGTAACCGGTTTTTGTTGATCTTTAAATATGTATTTATCTTAAATATAACAAAACACATCAGGATCGCTAACTGATAATAAAAACTGAGGGTAGTACGTAAATTACAGCAAATAAGTTGAAATTAATATTATTAATATACAGTATAGTACCTGGCTTATCGATAACAAGTACAAACAGAGCTGCACTAAAATAAAAATTTGATTTTGTAGTGTTGTGTTATTAATAAACTTCATAACAAAATAACTATACTTAATGAAGTAAATGCACATATGCAAATTTGTGAATTTTTGTGAATAATTACGTTTTAAAGTTATAAGTTTGCTAAAATTACACGATTGTGAATTATTTTATATTATTATATCTCTTACATTGATCTGAATTACTTAATTAAAATTTAATATATTACCACTTTTTATGTTGCCTACCTACAAATTGTATGTTAGCAGATTAAATTTATAATAACTTTGAAATGGGATCTTTTTATCGTAAGACACATTTATTGATCCGCGTTTTGGAATCTAGTCGATGATCTTATATTTTGTACTCATAAAATTTTTATTCATATTATTTTTTTCTTCCCTTTATTTTGCCTTGAAAAACTAGCCCCGGGAGTTCATATTTTGATCCCCTCATGATGTACCCAAAATTATCATTGTTCCTCTTCCTTACTATCTTAAATAATTCTCGTTCCTTGTGAAATCTCTTAAAAACTTCGTTGTAATTTATGTGATCTGTGCATGATATTCTTAGATACCTTCTATACTATCACATTTCAAAGCTTTCTTTTTATTAATTTGATTTATTTTTATTGTCCCTGAGAACAGACAAAACTAATTTTAATTGTTAGAATAATTTCTTTGCCATTTTTATTTTGCATTTTAATATTGGGTCAATTTTCCAATATCACAGATGACCCGATTTATTAAAATTTTATTTTAAATTTTTCCTACAGAAAGAAATATTCAGTGTTAAAAAATAATGAGAGGTTATGTTCTTTTATTTTATATGTACGGAAGAAATTATTGTTTATTAACTGGTGTTTGCGTTACTTTAAGTACTTGACAGCAACTATAGTTTTTTATGTAACTAAACAACTGTATCTTGCCCTTTCAGCAATAAATTTCAAAGAAATTTTTTTCATTTATGTATTAAATTGAGAGCAATCTAAATCAACCAAACTACAAATTTTAATTCCAAGGTTGGTTTTGTTATCCATTCTACATTAGAATACAACAAGCAAAAAGGTATTTCTTAAATAGAAATTGTTATTTTACTAAAACTCGAATATACCAAAAAGCTTTACATATATAAATATATACCAGAAGCAAAGAAACTAAATACAAATAAATTGCTCTTTTGAAACCACTTGAAAATCTTTATGGTTTTTTTATTGTAAAAATATTTTTTTAAGCTGTTGAGAGAATTTTACATTTTCAAATTGCCATCTTTCTTTTACCAGAAAACTATAAATGCAGTCTAAACAAAGCTTATATATCCTTAGGGAAGTGCTGCATTAGGTTTATAAAATAAAACAGTTTCGATACAAATATATGCAGTTTTTCTGGAGAAAACTGCGTGTATGATGCAGAACCACGAAGAAAACAACTTCATTAAAAATAGCTTAAAATGGAATTTAATTTACTTTTACTAGAAAACTAAAAATGAAGACAAAATTTTCATAAATAGGTTTGTTTTTGCCGTAAGTCTAAATATATTGGTGCGAGTGTTAAAAGAAAGTCACTCACATTTACAATAAAGTATAAAAGTATATAAAAGAAATTTCAATACTAAACTTTTAAAATGAATGTTTAAAAAATTATAAATTTCTTAATTATTATTCTAAACATTTTTACTTTAACGATAAACATGTTTATGAAACAATAAAATAAACTGGACAAAAATACTTTTATTTAAACACATTTAACATTTTTGTTTCTCTTTTTTGTCAGTCTGCACAATTTAAGTTTTAAAATACTTCAAAGTTTCCCTATCTGTTTTTGATTCCCATAATATTTATATTAACATAATATATATTTTAATCACGTAGGTTTACAGCTGCCTTAAATATATCACATCATTTATCATGATTACAGTATTTTTGTTGGAGAAAGATTAAAGCGAATTATTGTTTACAATAACGACAATTTTAACAGAATATTATTTTACTGACTTTAACAACAATTTTTATATAAATTTCTTGTTACAGTTTTATTTAACTTCAATCTTACTTTGGATAAATTTAATATTCCTATTTTTTACAGAAGT
Organism: Gymnosoma rotundatum; assembly: GCA_916610165.2. NCBI lineage: Eukaryota > Metazoa > Arthropoda > Insecta > Diptera > Tachinidae > Gymnosoma > Gymnosoma rotundatum. The sequence goes on from OU744338.1 coordinate 105,946,665, forward strand.
GATGTTTTAACTGAAATGAGATTATATTGACTTTTAACTGACGACTTTATTTGCAACGAAATATAGAATAAGGATGGATCTGGAAAATAAAAAGATTTAATATGTTGTTAATATTATCTTATTCCAGTTAAGACTATATTTTTTATCCGAAAAAAGTTCAAAAGCAAGAAAGAAAAAAACATTTATAGTAAAGACCTCATTAAAATTTGCATTTATTTTTTAAAGTTTGCTTTTGATGTTTTATTGACAAGAACACAACTGGTATGAACGACGAACTTGTCATCAATAACTGTTTGTGTAAATTTATCGCATGCAGCATAAAAACGATGCAAAAAACACAGCGGTTCCAAATTTTTGACTCGTTTACTATAAAAACATAATATTTTAAAAACTAAACATTAACAGAAATACAGCTTTACTAGCTTATTGCACCAGGCGCTACCTGAGCCGAATGTAAGGGCATTTTTTTGCACTTTAAAATATATTTCGGCCTGGTTTAAAATATTTTCTAATCAAAGGAGAAATTTCGGGTATAAAGTATTAATAATCTCACAAGCGCCATCACCTCTCAGATCCAATCTATCAACCATGTAACCAAATTAGAATTAGAAATAGTATTACGCTTGTTTGTTTTTAATTTGTTTTAGTTACAAGTTTTTTTTATTTACATTTTTGTTCTACCATTAAATCAATATTTTTTCTTCATCAATAGTTTTTTACCTTGATATTTCTATTACTCGGCTCTTTCATGACAATGACTGTTCAAGGCATACATGACCTTATTATAGATTATTTAGTAATACACACAACTTGCTCTCACCCACCTAAATAAAAGTTACTTCTAGTATAAACGCAGGTCATTATTATATTTAATAAAGTTTAGAGTGGTCGTTGTATTTTTTGATCGCAAATAATAAAGTGTTCGGTTACAAACTACTGTATGTTTTATTATGTGATACTATTATTATGCCATATTTTAAATGGCGTCTAAGCTTAATAACTTGAATGTAATTTTTTTCCTTCTAGAGACATTGCAGTTACTTTTGCTCTGGAAACATCCAAAAAGCAATTATTTAAATAAAGCCTTAAAATAATTGCCAAATATACAAATAATCAAATCATATATGTGTCGATATTTTATTAATAAATAGCTCCTAATTTAGAAACACAAGCAACGTTTTGATGTACGCAAAAGTTTTAAACAAATAATGCTTAAATCATGAATTATTAAAGTTCACACTATAGACTGTAATTTAATGCCAGTATTGCCAGTACAGCGCTTTTGAGGATAAATCCTCATTTTTCATCGTGGTATTTTTTTAAAGTTTTCTTAAGAAAATATTGGTTAAACTTGGCATTGATTTTTAAGACTATTTAAGTTCAATCCAAGCGAAATCATTTACAAATTTATGCGGACGTTTTCAAAGGAAAACAGGAAAAATTAGACACCGGCAGAATGTTATGTCTTGTTGGCTTTGGAAAACGTCCGCAAACATTTGTAAATTATAAACTTTAGAAATGAAATGTAATTAAACTTAAGCTAGAATTAATTCAATTAATTTCAAAGTTTAAGCAAAGACAGCAATAACCAACGATAGTTCAATTTTTCTTTCTCGACTGTAAACGGCTAACTTTTTTCGGCTTTTTTGTACAGATGAAAGAGGTTGAAAAATAAAATTTCAAAAACACTACGATAATTAATTTATATGCACAGGCACTTTGCAAATTATTTGATTAAAGACACGCGAATATTATTAAATGATTTAATTTACAAAAAAAATAATTTAATCGGGATAAAATTAAAAAATTGCACTAAATTTTTTTTTGGAAATTGATTCATCAAATATTCGTGTTTGCCTTATATCAATGAACAATATCTTGGTTCGTTAAGTACCTGTTCTTATTTAGTATTAAAGTGTGACTAGGCGTGCATATCGTCGAAATGTTAAAGAAAGATACCGGCTAATGTCAATGGCATATCACAAAGTTAGCAAATAATTCATGATATTCTTATGAAATATTTTTTATTTAAAACTATAAATTGAATATATTACTGCGGGGAAAGCATATCCATATTTCATGAGAATATAATGAAATATTTATTTAAATTTATGAAATAAATTTTCATAAAAAGATAATATATAATATAGCATTAAATAGAAAAAAATCATATTTTAAATCAGAAAAAATTCCATTCAGAAATAGAAAAAGATTCTCTTCGTCACTAGCTTTTTGCTGGCTGCGGTTGGCGAGCGCTTTTGATAGTCTGTATTAACCTAATACCAAAAATATTTTTAGAATTTTTTTTTAATTTTTTCTTTCTTGAGAGATTTTTATAATAGTCTAGTATTTCACGTTCTTGTAGACTTTTTTTGTAATCCATCTTCTTTCAATATCGTACTGCAGATAAAGCAAACTTTGAAGAAACAAAAGATCTAATTTTACCACCTGATAATTTATTGATTTTAACGAAAGAGTAAAAATTCAAACTCAGCGTAAAAACCGTGTAAGCTAGCTTTACTTGCTCAACTGCATTACTTGATAAAAAAATGCTGTTACAGTAATAATAAAGAAAAAAATATGTTTAACTTTATTAAACTTTGTAAAAATTTATTTTCATAATTTTATCTTAAGCTAAATTTAAAGTGGTAAATTTATTACAAATTACAAATCGTTATAGAAAATCACGTAACGTAAAATATATGTTTGCGGTTATTACTTTCATAATAATTATTGTTCTTCGTAAGTCATGCGGTTACCATTATATTAATAATGGTAATGAAAGCTTTGTTATAATATCATTTAGCAGGTAAGAAACATACATATACTAATGTAAACCCTTTGTATTCATAATAGTTAAGATGGCAGTATAAAAATGAAAGCACAGCGTTAAGTGCAATAATACCATACAAACACCTGTTTTGCGTTTTTTTTTGGGATTAATATGTTTGTTAATTTGTAAATAACATAAGAAGACGTGTAAGAACTTTGCCGTAATTTTCATATTTTAAACATAAAAAAATGTTCAGCCTGGGCGACTTAACTAGAATCTAATACACAAATGATAATCTGGGTAAAAGGTTCAAATAATGGGTCTTTTTTGGACTCTTGTCGTTGTTAGTTTTTTTTTTGTCTAACTTTTTTACAAAGCTTAAAAACGTATGTTTCTACACTGAAACGACAAAATAAAAAGCGTTACATAAGCATTATTACTATTTGCAATCTTGCTGATTTTTGCTATTAGGCCCCTTAAGCTTGGTTATTTTTCGGATAAGCATTAGGATTACCACGAACTCTTGCTATGCATAAATTGTATTTTACCTTTCGTAATTTTTATTTGTTAGGCACGATACTGCACGCTTTTATTTAAACTCTAATATGTTTATAAAAGTGAAAATGAATGTTTTGTTGGGCTTACAAATTTTAAAAGTTGTGAAATTTTTTGTAAAATTTTTCATATTGAAATTTCGATAACCTTGATAAAAAAAATCAATATAATTAAAGCATAGAAAAACATTTGTGAAGCACCTATTATCACAAAAAAAAGTAAAATAATTAGGACTGGATCGCTCCTTTAGTATTGCGAAAAACACAATTCACAATCATTTGACACTTGCATGCCGATCTCTTTCATGATTTTAAAGAAAGTTGGTGAACTTTTTTCTTTATTCCTCATTAAACACAGATTTGTTTGACTTAATTTTTAATAATATTTTCGATAATTATCTTTTTTACTAACAAACTCAATTTCAATAAATTTTTTTGTATAAAATTGAATGAACGACATTGTTTTCTATATTTTGGGGTGTAATACTTTTTACAAATAAGCTGGCCTCTTGCTGTGGAAATGCGTTCTCTTTTAGACGTGATCTAGATAATTATTCATTCAATTCATTTTAATGTTCTTAAAAGAAAACCTCATTCGGCTAAAGGGTTTGACTGGAAAAACAGCACTCAAAATTTTTATTTCAATACACAGGAAGCTCCAGATCTTGTGCACTTTATTTTGTATATAATCAAAACATTGTATTTATTTTATTGTAATTAATTATTTTCTTATTTTCATGCAGTAATGCAAAACATTTTATTTTCACTAATTCTTAATAACTTTTGTTATTTAGTATTTATCTATTTTTTTCACTGATATGATTAGGTGACCACTCTATGGTACAGCTTCCAGATCTTTGAAAAAATGCAGAAATGTCGTGCGATATTAATACTGTTTTTTATTTATCAAAACTTCGTTTCTCTATTTTATATTCACAACAAATTTATTGAACAAAGCTGTTGTAAAGTATTTAAAATTCTAATTTCAATTTTTCAGTATCTATTGAGGCGTATCAAGCAAAATAGCGAGAAAAAAAATATAAGAAAAACAATTGAAAATATTATTTCCAGTGAGTAGATATTAGCTAGCTTTATTAAACTTTATAAATTAGTACTAAAAACTTTTTTATGCTACGTCATATTCATCTAAATTGTTTCGGCGCAATTATGTGGAACAAATTTATCTTTGCAATACATTTTAGGAACATATTTTTTTTGTTTTTATTTTTAATTTTATAAGTTTCGAAACTATTTGCTGAAACATTCCGTTGAAAATTACTGATCATTGAACAAACTTATTTTTTAAAACTAAGTTCGTTATCTAGAATTTTTAACAAATTTGAAGAAACAAAAATATTTAATTTTCGTTTTGTTCAAGGAGAATAATCAAATGCAAGCAAAGTAAATAACAAAGTGTAAAGCATAATACAGTATGTTATTTCTGGGACACAATGTCTGCTAAAAATAAAAATTTCCTATTTATAAAATTATATTGAGATTTGATAATATACGAGTATGTGAAAATATTATGCCAATAAATTATTAATTTAAAAAGTCAAATGCAATTTATTTGTTCGGTGAAATGGTATCTTTATCTGTTATCCGTAAATACTTTACAATTCGCTAAAACCAGATTAGCAGGAATCCTTTATCAATTATTAAAATTGATAAGGGATTCCTGCTAACAGGAAGACTACCACATAGACAAAATGAGAATTGGTTTTTAAGCCCAATAAAAACCCATGAAGTCTTAATAAAAACATGGATTATATTTAAAATATTTTTTTATAATTTCAAATGTAAATAATTCCTTAACAATAAAAAAATGAGTTAAGGGTTTATACTTGATTTGCAAACTGAGTAATATATTTTAATATTTGTGCTTCTGCTCGAATATAATAATAAAAAAATTTTAATTTTGGCAAGTTGCAACAATTATTTAATAAAATTTAAAATATGTCGACTAAAGCTGAACTCGCCTGGATCTACGCCTCTCTTATTTTGTTTGATGATGAAGGCCGTCAATGTAGATGTTGAACGATACTGGCCCAGCTTATTCGCTAGGTCTCTAGAAGGTATTAATATTAGGGATTTAATAACCAACATTGGTTCCGATGTTGGAGCTGGTTCTCCCTCCGTTTAAAAAACGAAATAAAAAAGTATCTTTTTTTATAAATAAAACAAGTAAAATCAGAAATAGAGTGAAGGAGTTTTTAATTAAACACGTTTTTTTGGAAATAAATAGTTTTTTAGAAGCTTTTAAACTATAAATGTGTTTCCAAAATCGCAATATTTTTATTTAAAATAAATAGAAAAGGGTATAAATTAAGAAAATATTATAAAATATAAAACATTAAAAATATGCTAAACTTGCTTGATGCTCAAAAATCTATAAAACTGCTTTAAGTTTACGTTCCTTTATTATAAATATTGCTTTTATTAAAATAAAACCCGCCATAAGAACGAAAAATAAACAAAAATCAATTTTATTGTTTATTCCTTTATATTCTTATTTCTTCAACGGTGATAATTTATACTTAACATAGGATGTATGAACTGAAACAAAAAGTCTGTGGTTTATAAACAATACACAGACTTTAAGTGATGCTGTGAAAATGCAAAGCCGAAAATATTGTGGTGTGTCGTTTAACAAAAAAAAAAAAAATACAAAACAATTTTTAATTGAAGAAATCGATCATGATTTTATTTATTTTTTATACCTGAGAATTAAAAAAAAATTCAGACATTTTATAATAATTAAGAAGTTGTTTGTGCATGTAAATGCCGAGACGGCACCGTATTTATTGGCAGTACAATGGACCATTTTTAAAAAAAAACATCTCCATTGCCAATAATTTGCAAATAAGAAAGAGAGATAAAATGTAAAAGGGTCTTCCTTATGCCAAGGAGTTGTTACTGATTACAATAGTGGTGTCATTTTAAATAATATTAAACTAAGTCTTGTACAATAAGATATTTTTTTCCAGTACTAGCCAACATCTTTGTAAATACACAACCGTGGGAATGGAGTATTAAAACTAATTATAACAGAATAATTTCTTATTGTTCTGTAAAGTTTCTTTAAGAGTACTCAATAGGATTGAGATTGGTCAATTACGGGTGTTTTAATCTGTCTTGGAGTATTATACAAGAGCCTGAGTCTAACAATTACCATTGTATGCTTTGGATCGTTATCTTGAAACCAAAACGTTGTAGATAAATTAAGTTGTTCTGCACTTTGTTTTAAATTTTTTTTTTAATGTTTAAATATCTCTTTTTATACATTGTTGACACAATAAATTGCAGCTGGCCAACAGCTAATGCCGCCATATATCGTCACATCATAACTTCACCACCCCTGCTTTTGACTGACCTACAAAATTTTTCAAGAGCAGTACCTGGATAATGCTACAAAATTTGACAGTCTACTTATATCAAATAAACAGAAACTGCTTTCGTTGGAAAAAATAACTTGGTTCAAAAAAAAATTCAAGGGCCTACTTATATAATTATGAGCAAATCCAATGCTCCTTTTTCTGTTCAAAAATAATATGGCCTTATGCCACTTTTTTCAGCGATTTCGGCGCAAACACACTTTTGAAATGCTCGCTTTTCATTTTCAATAACCATAGAAGATGTCATCAGATGATTTGCTATTACCATATGGAAAACTTTGCACTCTTCGCGGGTCAATAATAGTTTTGGATGCCCAGACTGCGGTTAAGATTTTAGAATTCATGTTTTTTCGAAATTATTTATTATTGGCACTGGACAGATAAATATGATCTACCTATATTCTTACCAATTTTTTGGAAGATTCTTCCAACCTTCCATAATTTAATGATTTTTATTTTATCAATCTTCAACACTAACTTCTTCCTTCCTTTTTTTAAACAACATTGAAACTTTGAAATTAAATTGGTAAATGAATTCCTCCAATTATTGAAAATAATATCAAAGAATAAAAGCAACAAAATAATAATAATAAAAAACCCAACTTTGTTGGGAGCTATGTTAACAAGGAAGAGAAATTTTTATTTTTTATTATTATTATTTTTTTTTTTTGCTTTTTAAACTAAAAAATGCTAACACTATAGCAATTTTTTATATAAATTAAATATTAATGCCGTGTTTTCATACAACTTTTAAAAATTCCCAGGATGAATGCAAACTTTATGGGCTATTTGTGTATGTTTACAAGATAACAAATAACATTAAAATTTAAACAAGAAAAACTAAGTAAGCCAAAGTTTTATTTTTTCAAACATAAAGGCATTTTTCTATAAGCTGAATAATACGTTTTACTTTTAACTTTGTAAATCCTCTCAACTCTTTCTATTCATTTAAAGTTCGTGAACACTTCATGTGATGTACACATCATCGAAATAAGAAAATTGATCTTTTTAAACCACAAAAAACTTCTTAGCTTTTTATGTGAGCATAAGTTTGCTTTTCTTTTATGTTTAAAAACTTCCTATAAAAACTTTTCTTGGACCTCAAAATATAAATTGGAAAACAATATCAATTGTACATTGCACAGTGGGGCAAAATCATAATATTTTAGAAAAAAAACTTAGCCATTAATATACGATTGATACAAAATTTCATATGATCATATTAGTAAGTTGTAAGGCAGTTGTCATCTACTTTCCAAAGATGGCGCTATATGGCCTCAAAGTTGGATACCTCGCACCTGCAAATTTTTCTAATCTGACTGTTTAAGAATTATACAAGGTCTTAGAGGCTAGGCTAAGAGCTACAAAATGGTACCTGTATGTTTGTGTTTTAAAATGATCGAGTTCTAAACAATTTAAAATTCAAATTTTCGTTTTTTCAAAATTGCGAATTATTTTCAGCAAGGTTTTTCAGTTTTTTATCGTATTTTGCGAACAAACTAAAATATTTGTGATATATTTTGAATATTATATCTCTTCTAGCTTAGAAATAACGCAATTTTTAACTTAAAATTATAAATTATATATATATATATATATATATATATATATATATATATATATATATATATATATATATATATATATGTATCCCGCATACTTCGAGGACAGTTTTTCGGTCTATAGCATACTTTGGGGACATTTGCATACTTTGAGGACAGTCCTCAAAGTTCTGTATGTCTTCCGCATAGTTTGAGGACATGATAGTTTGGGGACTTTTTTTTTTTGAATTTTTAATATTACAATAATTTGATTCCACTACTTATATATAACCCTAGATTCAACAGATATTAACGATATATGGTCAATAAATGTATTAAATATCGATTTCAAAGTTTCTGAGTAGTTCAGGGTGATGCCACACTTCCCGTAAAATTACAAGCTAATTCTAAAGGCGTCAATTTTTTTATGGTTGGCTTCGATGTGCGCCATATTGATTAACACGTGTATAAAATCCCTAATTATTATTTCTCTTTCAGGGTTGCAAAAAAGGGTATTTTTTATATGAGATTAATGTTTTTATTATTATATATGAAAATTCTTATACAAACATATAATTTTTTTTTATTATATAAGTGTATCTAATATGTTTAAACAAAGTTTAGCACCAGGTATGTTTATAGTTTAGTATAATAATATATTATACAGAAATGTAAACATAATAAAGTACAGATATAATAAAAGGATTTATATAAAAGCTCATATATAAAAACAAGTGTTGGAATGCGGGTATCAAAATACTTAAATATTAATCTTTAATACTTTAAACATTTTCACAAAAATTTTACTAAATTTTTACGTTTTTAGACTAAAATACCAAGGTGAATATATGTACGATGGGAGCGATGGCAAATTCATTAATTTTTGCTGTTAGCCCGATTTTCACACTACATATAAAAAAAATAGTATACAGATTTTTTATATATGGAGTTTTACAGTTAGGCTACCGGCGAAAATCAATGAACTCGCCATCGCTCCCACCGTATATTTATTCGCCTTACCAAAATCACTAAGTTAATGTGGTTTTAATTATTCTATACACGGCGAAATAACAGTGGTTTCGTTTTAGTTATTCGTTTGTTTTTTTTTTTTTTTTGCTAAAGACTTTAAATTTATTTAAATTTTGTGAAAATTTTAGATATTTAAATTGAAAAAGTTTAAAAACTAAATTGTAAAAGGTATTCTTAAATTATTTAAAAATTTATTTTAAATATTTAACTGCTGCGCTACAGCCTGGTAATTTTTTCGCCATGTACTGGACTGATTGTATCAAAAGTCCAACATAAAGCGAAAAAACTACCGGATGGTACTGTGGCGAATTCATTTTTTTTTGCTGAAAACATGGAAGCCGAAAGAAATTAATTCACCTACGTTGCAACCATGGCGAAATAATACAGGTGAACGCACGGGCGAAAAAGTCCATCAGCTGTATGCATTGCAGTTGTTAAAAAATTTGTCAAAAATAAATAATTTGTTAAATTTTTTTTAATTTAATTTTTTTTTGATTGCTAATAGAAAACAAACAATTGAAATTCCTAGAGAAAACTACCACAACATGGAACCGTATTTGCAGTTCCTGATGTGTATAATCAAAATATGCGTAAAAAGATAGTGAAATTATTGTTAACACATCAATAATTTCTTGGTTTTTTGTGGAAGATTATGTTAGTCTTCAAATGGTCAACGTGCAAGAATGGAACGATGCATGTGATTTGGGCAAACTAGTGGTACAAAAGAATTTTGGGATTTTTCCCGTATTTTTATGTAACTTAATTTTTATAATTTTTTTATTCTGATAATTACAACCACTTTTTTTCATCAAATATATTTTTTTATTTTGTTTATTTTCTTACAATATTTTTTGACAACATACATAATTTTGTAGCAACAAATTGCCTGTTGTTTTTTGTGTTGTTGGATTGTTGTAGCCGTGCGGTCACCTGTATTAATACGCCTTGGTTGCACCTAATAATTTATTCGGTTTGGTCCAGCAAAAACCAACAAACTCGGCTTGCATAAAGCTTGTTAAGTATGTGTTAATAAAAACAAAAAGCGAAGAACTATCCGCTTAGTTTTTATATGCCTGCGCTGAGGCGAATTCAGTAGCTTCACTGTCGAATTTCATATATAAAAATCTGACACATAAGAAAAAATCTCTGAGAAACTTAAACCTATTTAATAGAATCAAAAACAAACTATTTTACACTAACTGGACTGGAAGAAATGTACGATGAAATATTAAGAAGGCATTTTAATAAATCTCTAATCAACATCTCCAAAACAATAGACGACAAAAACGCCAATAGAAAAAACTTTCTGAAACAATATTAATGTAGACAACTTTGAAACACTAGATTAAGATCTTTTGCGTAATTCGAAACCATTCGAAAAAGAGTGCATTTTACCCAAATTCTAGTTAGAAAAGCCAAATGATTAATTGAGAACTTAATTGAATCAATAAAGCAAAAAGCAAAAAAATCTTTTATGCGAAAAGCACAGGAACAATTGAGGAACTATTTTAATTTTTACTTTCGTTTTTCTAAAATAATACTTATTTTCAATTTAATTTAAATGAAAACAATCTGTGTTTATTTTGTGTTCGAATATATATGTTCTTTGTTTATGTTTATAACATTTCGCATACTACATCACCTGGTTTTTAGCAACAACAAATATCGTAAAAATTTTTACTAAATAGCAAAATTGACAATATGGCTCAAGGCGAATCAATTACCACGTAGCAGCGTAGGCGAGTTCAATAATTTTCGCCATGAACACTACTGTCAAACTCCATATATATAAAAAAAAACTGTGTATATTTTTATATATGAAGTTTACTAGAAATTTTTACTAGCAGAAAATAATGAATTAGCCTACGCTGCCACCTGGTAATTGATTCGCCCTGATATGATTGTTACGTAAATTTAACCAAACGATAAAGGAATTTTATAACATGTATATTCACGGCAAAAATGAATACAATACGGCGAAAGAAATATGTACAATTTGTTTTTGTAAAAAAGGTTTTCAGCTGTCAAAAACGAATAGAACTAGGATATAGTAACTTTTGATATACGAAGAAGAAGAAAAAGTTACAAGCACAATAAATAATCAGGGTCACCTGTTATGAATTTGTCTTGTAATCGGTAATCGTTCCAGTAGAGTAGCATATCGCACTACTGAGCTCAAGGCGAATTGATAACCAGGTGGTATCATCAGCACATGAAGAAATAATACAGATGAACGCACAGGCGAAAATGCCCATCAGCTGTATACGGTGTAGTTATTAAGGCGAATTAAAATTATTTACAAAATTGTCAAAAATAAATTATTTGTGGAACAAATTCAAAGAATTTAATGTTTTTATTGCTAATAATTCCTGATAAGAAAATAAGAAAACTGATAGGTACAATGCAGTTTAAGAAATATAATAATTTATTTATTTATTTTATAAAATAATAATAAACAAAGCCTCGCGGCTAATATATTTAATGCAAATAACAAAAAAATATATTGCATGGCTACAGCAGTGCAACAACACAAAAAACAACAGTGTTTTTGATGCTACAAAATCTAGGTATGTTATCAAAAACAATTGTTGAAATACAAAATTAAAAAAATAAACAAAAGTAAATTTCAGTTAAACTTCGACCAAGGCAGATTTATTTAACTAGGAAGTGTCGTCCGCCCAGCTGGTTTATAGTTGGAAATGTCAAAAGTTGTTTTTATTTTCCTTTGTTTACGAATTTCAAAAAACACTAACAACAAGCGTTTGCGAAACAAGGCAAGCATTTGTATCGGGAGCAATTATCTTTTATTTCTCTTTGTGTTTTTGACGTTTCCAAAGCACAAAACAACAATAAAAAGGCATGTTGTTTTTGTCAATGTTGTAGAGCCGCTAACCGGGCCTCTATTAATCGGTTACATCTATTAACCGGCATGAGGTACTTTAATTTTTTCCCTCTATTATCCGTGCTTTAGATTTATACCTCTAATAACCATGCTTTAGATCTATTATCCATACAGTAGAGTTGTGTAGTTCGTAAACGACCTACTTCAATTGGACTACTGACTCAATTAAACTATATAGAGGACTATATTTACTGAGCCCTTGTGGCTCAGTTAGTGAGAGCCTTTTCTAGTTCATCATTATTTATATATAAGCAAATATAAAATTAAAACTTGAGTGAAACCTTAAATCTTATTTTAGTCTAAATTAAGCAAAAACATCCTTTGGTGATTAGAAAATATATTATTACGAACCAATATTTTTTATAAATTTTAACGGTTTACAAAAATAAAGTCAGATAAATGTGCATAATTACATATAAATTATCTCTTAATTGATTTTTAATTACAAAATTTTTCATTGGTATGGGTATATGTGTATTAAATGTCTGATAAGTTTATCACAGAACTCTAAAAATTGTATGAAGTAAAAACAATTGATCTCAACATATCAACTGGAAAAGCTTAGTTTTTCAGCTCAATAAGTGCGCTTAGGATTGAATGAACGAACTAGTACATTGTAATGAATGATATGATTAGTAGTAGATTGCGTACTTTAAAGAACTGATAAACCCAACTCTACTATGCAGCATTTATGTGGTTTTTATTTTGTAAATCTAAATCAGGTGTTTCCCCTTTTTTAGGTTTATGCGTCTACACATAAGAATATATTTGCACTTTTATTTATTTAGTAAATGCAATTTGATCGGGTAACACCTTCTGTGGAAGGATTGTTCCCTCAAAGAGTAAATTACCCAAAAATAGCAAGAAAATTTCTTTAATTAAGGACAAAATTACATTGATTTATGACTACGACAAAAACCTATCTGTTAAGTTCCTGATTCTGTATACATATTTTAATGAAAGCTCTATTAACCGTGTATTTAGATTATCCGTGCTGGTGCTGGTTAATATAATATAATAAAATATAATAACAAATACAACATACCAAAAACAACTGGCTTTTTTTGTGTTGCTTTGTTGTTTTGTGCGTTGGATAAGTCGAAAGCGTAAAGAGAAATAGAAGATAATTGCGCTAAATACAAGCGCTTGCTTTGTTTTGCAAATGCTTGTTGTTAGTGTTTTTTGAAATATGTAAACAGACAAAATAAAATATAAACAACTTTTGAAATTTCCAACTACAAACCAGCTATGCGGACGACATTACCTAGTAAAATAAATATACCTTGGCGGGCGTCTTTTATGAAACTAGTGCAAGGAAAATCAATTACCAGGTGCCAGCGTAGGCGAATTCATTATTTTTTGCTGGTAAAAACTACTGTCAAACTTCATATAAAAAATATACACAGATTTTTTATGTATGGAGTTTGACAGTAGTGTTCACGGCAAAAATAAATGAATTCGCCTTGAACTAGTGTTTTGTTCTCAGTAAATAACAAATACATATTATACACGGTTGGATGACATTTTATATATGGGATTTTTAACAAGGTGACATTAAGTTTTGTTTTTTAAATATTTATATAGCTAATTTTATATTTTTCAAAGCAAAATTAAACATTAATCGTTAAATCTGTTATTTTTGGCCAATTAAATTTTTATTGTTTTTATTTTAAGCTTGTTGAGCCTAACACTCTATATCAATAAAAATTCACTCTTTATTATAAAATATCATCCAATAATATGTATCAAAAGCAAATTCACGGTTTCTTGCTTGAAATGTAAACACAAAGAAATATTTTTCTTCACACAAAAAAAAAAAAACAAGTAACAAATTTCTTATCACTATCTATTTATTAACATGAGAAAAGAAAGTAAATTTTAACTGCCGTATTGATAATAAATAAAATTACTTTGAAATATGTTTAATGAAAATTTTTCAAACAAATTTGTCCTAAAATATATTTCAAATCTATTTTGATTTTCTAAGAATGCGGTAGTAAAAGAATATCTAACTCTTTAATACAAGGAGGAACTAAAAATGAGTATTTTCAAGAAAAATGGAAACTAAAATATTTGCATACAGAAAAAAGTAAACAAACTACACGTACAATCAATAGGTTAAGATATATTTATTTTACCAGGTAGTGTCATCTGCACAGCTGGTTTGTAGATGGAAAAGTCAAAATTTGTTTGTATTTTACTTTGTTTAAGAATTAAAAAAAAACATCAACAACAAGCATTTGCAAAACAAAGCAAGCACTTATATTTAAAGCAATTATTTTCTATTTCTCTTTATGCTTTTGACATTTCCAATGCAATAAAAAGCCATGTTGTTTTTGCAATGTTGTATTTGTTGTAGAGCCGCTATTACATAGTGAAATAAATGTGTCTTGCAATAGGTCTGTTCAGTAACTCAAATTCACGTACTCAAAAAACTTGCAATTAAGAGTAAAAAAAGAGCGTGAAAAACTTGTTTCATGTTTTGGCCAGTAAAATTTTTACAAAAATAAAAAATAAAAAAAATTTTGTAACTTTAAAAAAAAATGCAATACTTCAAAATTAAAAGAATATAAAAATATTATTTTGTTATTTTTTTAATTTAGCTATAGAAGTACACAACAAAGGATTGTAAAAGAACAGAAATTTCTCTTAGAATCTACGAGCTAGCAAGTGTTTGCACTGTTTTTAGAATTAAAAAAACTCGCCAGTGATGAACCATTCAAAGCAATGTACTTATTTGGTGCAATTTAAAGAAGAATATTATATATAATTATAAGTTATGCACATGTATAAAATAAATTATTTTTTATATATATATATGTATTTACATCTAAATCACAATAAGAATTTTTATTAAAACTAACTGCAGAAATTAATTATGTTCATGACACGTTTAAACATCATAAGCGCTTACAAAATTACATAGTTTTCCTGTTTGGATTTCTTGGGTATAATTTTAAATTTTTTGTATTGTTACCAGTTTTCTGGCTTTTGTTTTACACATTTTTGCACTGCAGTACATTTTCTTTAGAAATGGTACTAATTGATGGTCGTACCGTACAGTCTTAAAGTCTTACATATCATTCGTATTTTGATTCTTAATCAATCGTATATAGCGATATTTGTGCATGCAAAACTGTTTTCGAGATATAAGCGGAACAATTAATTTATAAATTAAATTTTTTTTTTACATTTCTAAATTTGCTTATTAATAACTTTTTTCGTATGGATTTTAAAATGAGCTGCACTACGATTGATTCGTAATGTAATCCTCTATCAATCGTATGCTTCGGTATATTTTCGCGCAAAATAGTTTTCCAGTTATCAGTAAAAAACTAAACTTGTAACTTTAAGCAATTTTTTTACTTTTTAAAAGTTTGGTGCTTACTAACTTCTTTCATAAAGACTTTCAAAAAACAAGCCATAATACCATTACTTCGTATTTGATTCTGTATCGATTGCGTACATCATTATAAATGCACGCGGAATAGTTTTCAAATTATAAGCAAAAAAAAAAAACCAATTTATTATTTTGAGGGATTTTATTGACATTTTAAAGGTTTGGTTCCTTTTAAAATTTTTTTGTCAAAGCGAAAAAATCATTTTAAAAATTTAAGAGTTTTTTGTGATATTTTAAAAATTTTCTTCCTTTTAACATTTTTTTATTTGCTTTTTGCAAGAAACAACCTATGTATTTATATTACTATTAATTTGTAGTTTAATTTACTATCGATCGTTTATAGCGGAATGTGTGAAAAGTTTTCGTGCTATTATTGCAATATTCAGGTTTCAGGTATAATACTTTTATTATTTTAAGAACTATGAAACCAGTAACAAAATTTTGTGCTATTACAAGTTGGGTTTTAAATACTTTGAGTTGCGTTCGAGTTCAAAAATCCTATTTTTTGTTAAATTTGTTTACATTTTTCATTTTAAAGAACAAAAAATATTGAATTTACAGACACAGCACGAACTTATAAGCAAGGCGAATTTATAACAGGTATACTCGCGGCGAAAATAAATACAACACTGCGATAGAAACATGTACGTTTTGTTTTGTCTGTCAAAGGCAAAGGAGATTATAATTTTGACACTCGAAGAAATAAAAATCACAATGGTCACCTGGGCTGTTAAGGCCACCTGTTGTTAATTCGCCTTGCTCACACGTATAAGAAAATTCAACTCAGCATAGTACATTCATTTTACTAGGTAGTATCGGCTCTACAACAAATACAACATTGGCAAACAGAACATGGCTTTTTATTGTTGTTTTGTGCGTTGGAAAAATTAAAAACAGGAAGAGAAAATTGCTCTTAATTCAAATGCTTGATTTGTTTTGCAAACGCTTGTTATAAGTGTTTTTTTTTTTAATTCGTAAACAAACAGAGGAAAACACAAACAACTTTTGACATTTTCAACTACAAACCAGCTGGGCGGACGACACTACCTAGTAAAATAAATATACCTCGAAACTTAGATTAACAAAATCTAGGCGAATTAATTTAGAGGTGGTCTTAATAGCTCAGCTGATTTTTGCTTATGTTCAACAAATGAGAATTGTCATGATCGCCAGTAAATCTAACGTGGCATTACCTTTTTAAGGATCAAAGTTAACAGTACAAAAAAAAAATTATAAAATTAAAACTCATAGAGTTTAAAAACAATTTTAAAATAAAATTTGACAATTTTTTTATTTTAAAAATCTATTTAAATATATGTATAGTTCTGTAAACACTGTTTAAAACTGTTTAGTACCATTATACCGATAAAATTGACTACTTACACTTTGGTATCCCTATTTTCGCTACAGAATGACCAATAATATAGTCCATACCTGAACCAACGTTTTAAGAGTCCTTCACACAAAATATTTTTAAAATGCATCTAGCAGTATTAACAAACAGACAGATAAGAATTAAAAAATAGGTGTTTTCCATACAAATTTGCCCTAAAATACATTTCAAATATATTTTATTTATTTTCCTAAAATTTATATAATCTTTGACGTTTTCGTCTTTTCAATTCGATATTATCTTTTTGAATTACGGCATGAGCATATTACAATAAATAAAAACAACAGCAGGGACAGGTTTAGCCATCGGCAAATTGATTTAACTAACCAATTAGGGCGAATAAGTACTGCCGAATGCATTGGCCCAAGGCGAATTAATACAGGTGATTGCACAGCTACAGCAATGCAACAACATAAAAAACAACACGGATTTTGTTGCTACAAAATCTAGGTCTGTTGTTAAAAAAAATATGAAATTAAAAAAAATAACTAAAGTAAATTAGAGTTAAACCCCGACTAACAGGCCTCTATTAATCGGCATAAGGTTCTTTTATTTTTTCCTATACTTCCGTGCTTTAGATTTATACCTCTATTAATTAGTGCAGCATTTATATGGTTTTTATTGTGTAAATCTATATCAGGTGTCTCCCCTTTTTTAAGTTCTTGTGTCCACACATAAGAATATATTTGCGCTTTAATTCCTTTAGTAAGTGAAACGTGTTAGCAGAGCTACTGTGGAATGATGGCTCCTTCAAATAATAAATTACCAAAAAAAAAAAAGAAAAGTTCTTCAATAATCCATATGGCCATTTCACTACTGCTCAAATAGCTCATCAGTGAATTTTACCCAAATTTTGTATAGAAAACTAGAAAGTCTTATATTTTTTCTTTCATTTTTCAAGCACGAATAACGTAAATTACACTTTAAAAGATTCCGAATAATAAATTTTCATATTGATATATTTGCATGTGCACATTGCTTATTAATAAAAATTGTTTTTAATTTTTATTTTTTCATTGAATCTTTCAAATGCATACGAATGGTTCCCAATGGGATCCCTTATATAGAAAAATTAAAGAAAAAATGAAAATAGTTACTGAATGTTTGCTGTGTTTTTGTATAAAACATTTTTGAGTTGTTATTGTCTGTTGCCTTATTAATTCAATGGAGTTCTCATTTAATAAATTTGGCTTTTGATATAAGACTTTCTAGTTTTCTATACAAAATTTTGGTAAAATCCGCTGATGAGCTATTTCAAAGTATATCTATAACAAGTACATGCAGTAGTTTAGCTGATAGTTGTATTTGTGTGCGTGTTTATCAGTTTTTGTGTCGAAATTTGTTTAAATTTTTTTTAATTTTTATTTTGCTCTTCTTTGTTCACGTTTTTCTTTAAATTTCTATTGTTTTATTACCCTGGAGTTAATGTCGACGTCGTTGACGGCGTCAAATGTCAAAAAAAAAGTTGAATCGTATGAAATTGTATGAGAGCAGTTAATCTCAACGCGTTGCAACGCCGTAAAAGTTCAATCTGTTTCAACTTTTTCGGCGTTGAAACGCCGTCAACGACGTCGACATTAACTCCAGGGTTAGGGATGGAAAACGAAATCTACGAATGCATTTTTTCAGCTCAAGTTGCATTAAACATCCTTTTATTGAATTCTTGTTTAAATATACACTGATAGAGTCGTTAAAAGGTAATTCTCTTACTTTTTTTTAATAATAATTAAATAAAATTCATATTAATTTTTTAGTTAGAAAAATGATAAAATGTTATCCACTTTGCCATCTCTGAACTGTTTTTTGACATAATACATGATTTTACACAAACAAAATGCCTGTTGTTGTTCTAATGTTGTATTTGTTGTAGATTTGCGTGTTCTTGATATAGATATACTTTGAACTATTTGAGCAGTAGTGAAATGGCCATATGGATATGCGTTCCCCGCAGTAATACATTTCATTTTTTAGTTTAGTTTAAAATAATAAACATTTCATGAGAATATCATGAAATATTTATATTGGAAGGAATCAAGCACGAATAAAGTAAATTAAATTAAAGACAAAATTACTTTGATTCATGACTGCGAAAAAACATATCTGTTAAGTTGAGGTTTCTGTATACATATTTTGATCTAACCTCTATTAATAGCGCCGGTCCCACGAGAGCTGGATAATCGAGGTTTAACTCTTGTATATAATATGGAAAGATATTTTGTTATTTGCAATTAAGGCCCAACTATAAAAACACATAAAATAACTTAAGCAATCTTAAACAACTGCGCAAATACATTTAATAATATGTGGTGAACTATAATATGCATAAGATAACTTTTCGTCAAATAAAAAATAAAAATAAATAAAATAAGCAAACTTAAACAACTTCGCAAATGCATTAAATTATATGTGCTAAACTATAATGTACATAAGATAACTTTTCGTCAAATTTAGTAAAATTTGATTTCTTTAAGCAAGATACGAAACTGATCGCACTTTGCGTGTGGAAACAGCTGATTGTGTTATACATATATAAAGAAAAATTGTAATTAAGACCTACAGTGTTAAAATTTTAGTTTTTAATTCAATAGAAAATGTAGAAAAAAACAATATATTTATTGCTGCCCAATTTTTAACAAATATAATAAATTGAAATTAAATTTGTATTTTTACACACATATGAATACGATATAAGCGATGAACACCGTTGCATTTTTTAGTATGGTTGGCCACAAACAAAAAACAGAAAATAACTTGTAATAATATTTATAAAAATTTAGCTTAGAACATATACCACTTCATGTAAATGTGTACATGAATGTTATTAAATGCATAAAATATGTTCTTTAAATGTTTTTCGTTTTGCAATTTTGTTTATTTATATAGAAATTATTTTTGGAAAAAGTACGAATGAAATATTAATGTGTAACTGTGGAAAATAAGTTACTAAATTTACGTAAGTACATTGACATTTCCAACGCACACAACACCAATAAAAAGCCATCTCTTTTCTGTATATATTTTCTATATATAAAATAAATGTGCCTAATTAATTCGCCTACGCTGCCACCTGGTTATTGATTCGCCTTGGCAGCAAACTTTCAAAAATCGAAAAATTTTAAAAAATTGGTGAAAAGTTTTGAACTAATTAAAGTTTACTTCTACTTAGTATAAAACAGTCGGTAGCACTAATCAATAGAGATCGAAAATACCTCCCAGAATATGTGTGGTAGGGACAGGTTTAGCCATCGGCAAATTGATTTAACTAACCAATTAGGGCGAATAAGTACAGCTGAATGCATTGGCCCAAGGCGAATTAATACAGGTGAATGCACGGCTACAGCAATGCAACAACACAAAAAACAACACGGATTCTGTTGTTAAACACAATTGTTAAAAAACAAAATATGAATTTAAAATAAACAAAAGTAAATTACAGTTAAACTTCGACTAACCAGGCCTCTATTAATCGGTAACATCTATTTACCGGTATGATGTCCTTTTATTTTTTCCTGTATTATCCCTGCTTTAGATTTATACCTCTATTAATCCGTGCAGCATTTATATGGTTTTTATTGTGTAAATCTAAATCAGGTGTCTCCCCTTTTTTAAGTTCTAGTGTCCACACATTAGAATATATTTGCGCTTTAATTTCTTTAGTAAGTGAAAGGTTTTAGCAGACCTGCTGTGGAATGATGGCCCCTTCAAATAGTAAATTACAAAAAAAAGCAAGAAAAGTTCTTTAATTAAAAAACAAAATTACTTTGATTAATGACTGCGATAAACATATCTGTTAAGTTGCTGTTTCTGTATACATATTTTGATATAACCTCTATTAACCGTGTATTTCAATAATCTGTACTGGCACCGGTTCCACGAGAGCTGGATAATCGAGGTTTAACTCTTTTATATAATATGCAAAGATATTTCGTTATTTGCATTAAGGCCCATCTATAAAAACACATAAGATAACTTAAGCAAACCTAAACAACTGCGCAAATATATTTAATTATATGTGGTAAACTATAATGTACATACGATAACTTTTCGTCAAATTTCTTTAAATGTGATTTGTTTAAGTAAGGTACGAAACTGATCGCACTTTCCGTACGGAAACAGCTGATTGTGCTTCGTGTTATACATATGTAAAGAAAAATTTTAATTAAGACCTAGAGTGTTAAATTTTTAATTCCTAATTCAATAGAAAATGTAGAAAAAAACAACGTAATTATTTCTGCCCAATTTTTAACAAATATAATAAATTAAAATACACATATGTATACGATATAAGCGATGAGCACCGTTGCATTTTTTAGTATCGATGGCCACAAAAACAAAACAGAAAATAACTTGTAAAAATCTTTATAAAAATTTATCTTAGAATATACACCACAAAATGTAAATGTGTACATGAATGTTATTAAATGTATAAAATATGTTCTTTAAATATTTTTCGTTTTGCAATTTTGTTTATTTATATAGAAATTATTTTTGAAAAAAGGTTGAATGAAACATTAATGTGCAACTGTGGCAAAGAAGTTACTAAATTTATGTATTATGTTGACATTTCCAACGCACATAACACCAATATAAAGCCATGTTGTTTTTGTTGTAGAGCCGCTATGTCCTAGTAAAATAAATGTGCATTGATGCCCGCTTTTTAATAGCTGACACAAAAGTTTCAGGCGAATCAAATAACAAGTGGTGGCGATGGCGAATTTACTAATTTTTGCTCGTAACTGCCATCCCTAAATTAGCGCGTACGACGCAAAGCAATGTAATTCATAACTTTTGCGCTGGAATGTCATCCCTAAATAAGAGCGTCAACTTTGTGTCCTTTACAGTAATGTTAACTCGTTTTATTTTATAAAACCCGCTGTACCAAAATAAAAAAGAGATAAAACCGAAAGATTGCCTTGAAAATAACTAAATTGTCATTACTTTTCAACCATAACAAAACAAAACAAGCCAACAAGCAGCTAACTTCACTTCCTAAAGCACTGTCAAAATTGGATTTTCCAATTGCTAAGCGTTGACGCCGTGCTATTTAGGGATGCTTCATACATTTTGTATGTGCATGTGAAATTTTGACAGATATCTTGCGCTTTACGCGCTAATTTAGGGATGTCAGTAACTTAACTATCAAGCTTCAAATAAAAAATACTATGCTGTTTTTAAACACGAAGTTAAAGAGTAAGGCTATCGACGAAATTGATTAAATTGGCCATCGCTACCACCTAGCATTTGGTTCGCCTTGGATAAGTACTTCAAAATATAAAAAAGAACTCCAGGCGAATTCATTTAGAGGTGATTGTAATTGATCTTGATATAGTTCGTTTCTTGAAAGACTGTACGAAAGAAGTTATTAAGCAGCAAACAAGGCGAATCAATTACCAGGTGGCAGCGGAGGCGAATTCATTATTTGTTGCTGGTAAAAAGTACTTTCAAACTTGAAATTCCTTGATCGGTTGGTTAAATTTACTTAACAACTTATCAGGGCGAATCAATTACTAGGCGGCAGAGTAGGCAAATTCACTATTTTCTGCTGGTTAAAATTACTTTTAAACCTCATATATAAAAAACTATACACAGATTTTTTATGTATGGAGTTTGACAGTAGTGTTCACGACGAAAATTAATAAATTCGCCTACGCTGCCACCTGGTAATTGATTCGCCTTTCAAAAATCGAAAAATCTCAAAAAATTGGTGAAAAATTTTGAACTAATTAAAGTTTACTTCTACTTAGTATAAAACAGTCGGTGCAGTAATCAATAGAGATCGAAAATACCTGTGGATAAGTTTTTGAAACACTTGGATTCAGAAGATATACCGATGCAAATTCTTGCTAATTAAAAAAACCACAAAGCTAAAATTTAACTGCGATGTCCGTAATAGTGTATATACAAACACACATGAAAAATGTAAACAAACTTTTAAAAAATATTGCGTTTTTATATCTTACAATAATTCATCAATTTATCATACATTTAAAAACAAAACATGTTTTTTGGAAGTTGCGAGGCTGTAGAATCAGATTTTCCGGTTGTTGCACGTAAGATACTTTGGCCTTGATCGAGATAGTTATTGACTTATAAAATCCGAATTAAAAGCTATATAGAACAAAAATACGATCCCGTGTTGGTATAGATTATTTTCGGAAATACTTCCTTTCAGAAGTCATAACTCGATAAATTTGACGAATGGCTTAAAATTATACAAATAGTTTGTTAAACAAACTAAAATATTTGCACGCAGAAAAAAGTAAACAAACTACATGTGCACGCAGAAAAAATGTAAACAAATTACGCGTTCAATCAATATTTCTGTTCAGTAATTAAAAATTGATACTAATTTTTACTGTGAAAAAAGAGCGTAAAGAATTGTTCAATGTTTAGACTAGTAAATTTTTACTGGCAAAAATAAGCCAAACAGCTGTTTCTTACTTTTATTTACAAAAAGAAAAAGAAATTTTTGCAACTTTGAAGAAAATGCAAGTACTTCACAATTAAAAGAATATAAAATAATATTATTTGGTTACTTTTTTTAATATAGCTATAGAAGTACACAACAAAGGAGTGTAAAAGAACAGAAATTTAGCTTAGCATCTACGAGCTAGCAAGTGTTTGTATTGTTTGTAGAATTAAAAGGAAATAAGCCAGTGATAAAATATTCAAAGCAATTTACTTTTTTTGGTACAATTTAAAGAAGAATAGTGTATATAATTATAAGTTATACACATGTATGAAGTTAAAATTATTTTTAATATATATAAACTTAAATCACAATAAGAATGTTTATTAAAACATTAAATTAGAATTAAATTATGTTCATGATACGTTTAAAAATCATAGGCACTTACAAAATTACCTAATAATTAAAAAAAAATTTAAAACATTTTATGTACATATTTTTGCTGTTTAGTTATTTGGGGTATAATTTTCAATTTTTTGTGTGGTCACCAGTTTGCTGGTCCTTGTTTTACACATTTTTGCAGTCTAGTACATTTTCTTTAAAAATGGTACTATTTGTTGGTTGTACATACATATCATTCCCGATGCCAAAACAATTTTCTTTGCTTATTTTTGCTAATAAATCGTTTATTTATTTTTTTTTTACTTTTGGCTGAATGAGTCTGAAAATGTCTGTTTTATGCTCTCTTTGCTAGTTTTTGCTAGTAAAGTTACTTAATAGACCTATATGTTTTATATATAATGCGAGAACTATCAAATTTGATCGCTTTTTTACATCTGAAATGTATTCCACTAAATAAACTTTTTCGTACTAGATTATACCACGATTGATTCTATTTTGATTCTCTATCGATTGTATTTAGCGATATTTGTGCATGCAAAACTGTTTTCGAGATAAAAGCGGAAAAACTAATTTATATATTTATTTTTTAAATTTATAAACTTGCTGATTAATAACTTTTTCCATACAGTATTTCCAAAAATGAGCTGCATTACGATTGAAAAAATCATTTAATAAATTTGAGGGATTTTTTGATATTTTAAAAATGTTCTTCCAATGTATGCATATTACGATCGATTTGTATTTTAATCTACTATCGATCGTTTATAGCGGAATGTGTGCACGCAGAATAGTTGTCGAGCTATTATTGCAAAATTACTCGAATTGCTTCAGGTATAACACTTTTATTATTTTAATAACTATGATAACAGTAGAAAAATTTTATGCTATCACATGTAGGCTTTTAAAGGTATTGAGTTGCAATCGAGTTCAAAAATGATATTTTTTGTTACGTTTTGTTTACATTTTTCATGTAATAGAACAAAGCATATCGAATTCTCAGCCATTAGAAAAAACAAAACGTGCTCAAACGTATAAGAAAATGCAACTCAGTTTAAAAAACCCAGGCGAATTAATTTACAGGTGGTCTTAATAGCCCAGCTGATTTTTGTTTATGTTCAACCAAATGAGAATTGCCATGATTGCCAGAAAATCTAACGTTACAAAACATTTTTAAGGATCAAATTTATGAGTAAAAAAAATTATAAAGTTAAAACTCATAGACTTGAAAAACAATCTAAAAATTAATTTGACAAACTTCTGTTCATACTGTTTGACAGTTGTCTTACATTTGTTTTCTAACTTTCTCACAGCACGTAAGTATTTGATAAGTTTTAATACTCAGTATTACAGTGTGAAAAGGCTTAACCGGTATCCATGACTTCTTAAAAATCTATTGAAATATTTATTGTATTTAAATTTTAATTTAAATAAATTTTTACGTTTTCATCTTTTAAATTCGATATTATGTTTTATAATTACGGCAGTGAGCATATTACAATAAATAGAAACAACACCAGGGACAGGTTTAGCCATCGGCAAATTGATTTAACGAGACGATTAAGGCGAATCAGTACAGCTGAATTCATTGAACAAAGTATGTCTATCTATATCGATACACACAGGAGCTCACCTGAAAGTTTTTCGCTTCGTTTTTATACCCTTCACCACAAAAGTAGAAAAAGGGTATATCTAAATCTGTCATTCCGTTTGTAATTTCCACATTAGGCATTTCGGATCCCCATAAAGTGTATACATTCTGATTTCTTATGCATAACATAGTCAATTCTGCGTTGTCCGTCCATGCTAGCGTTGAAATCAAGGTACATTAATTTTCCTAGGTAGTGTCGTCCGCCAGCTGTTGTAGTTCCTTATGTCAAAAGTTTTTTTTACCACGTTTGCTTACAAACTTCAAAAACACCAACAACAACCATATGCAAAACAAAGCAAGCGTTTATTTTAGAGCAATAATTTGTGGCAGTATAACATATTTATACAAATAATTAAAGAAAATTATTTTGCTGTTGCTAGGTTGTTTTTCTTTCAATTATAAAACACAAATCTTAATTTAGTTTTTATATCCAACTATTCACAGCACCAAGGCGAATCAATTCGTAGGTGGCATCGTGGGCGAATTTTTACTTTTTGCTGGTAGATACTACTGTCAAACTTCATATATAAAAAATGTACACAGATTTTTCATATATGGAGATTGCCAGTAGCGTTCACGGCGAAAATTAATGAATTCGCCTACGCTGCCACCTGGTAAATGATTCGCCTTAGACAGTACTTCCAACTTAAACGTCAAGGCGAATTTATAAAAAAAAAACAAGTAATAGTGCTATTATTCGGCCATTCCGAATCTTAATGTGCAATTAGACGTGTCATAACGATAACCATATAGAACGGTTGTCCAACCCACCTTATGGGAACACAGTATTTGATTATTGGCGACATACCATAATGCCATAGCCATAACCGTAACCATAGATATTAATTAAATTTTGATTTTTGCCATAACCATACATAGTTGACTATTGAATTTAAGTACTAAATGTTTGTTTTTTTATTTTGTTTTTATTTTTCACGTTCGCTGCATTGACTTCAAATATTGTTTCCCTATATTTTTTCCAGAAATTTTTTTCGAAAACAATTGGTACCAATTGTCGTTTTACTGGATGAATTTTATTACTAAAAAATCAATACATTTAATGACTTAATATCATACGTGTAGCTCATTCATTTCTAAAATGGCGAAAATAACAACCACAAAATCTTATTCTACAACCTTAGGGCTTCTTAACTCAATTTTTTATTTTAAAATGCATTAAAATTTGTTGAATTGTTACTGTATTTAATTACGCTCATTTTACGTTAAATTTTGTTTTGCATATTTGTTATGAACAACAAAAATACTCCGGTTTTTCCAACTCTGTTAAAAGAGTTTGCTGTTTCTCAGAGTATGTTGTCTTCTTTTGATTAAATTTCTCCACGTTTTTACTTATCAGCTGCTATAGATTTGTTATCTCTTTTTAAAAAGTGTTGTCAACAAGTTTTAAAATGTAGAATTTTTAGCGTATTTTGCTTAATGTTAATTTATGATATAATAAAAAAATTTTATAAATGAATTTAAACTCTAAGGAAACTTGTATATTTATATTGTTTCTTATAAGTATTACTGTCATTATAGTTATTACTGCTGTAATATCATAATTACTAGTTTTTTTTTATTTTTCACTATTATTATATTGTATTATTATTAGTATTATTGTAATAAATACCCTTATAACTGTTATTATAATTAGTACTTTTAGAATCCGAAGGATGCATCGAGTACATATTAACACAGTTGTGGTAAACATAAAAATATATATCAAACATAAAATAGAAATTTGAAATAAGGATTAGAAATAAGCGCTGGGATAGTAAAGTATAGTTTTTGTTAGTGTGTGTAAATATTAGTTATAATAAATATTAACTTTTGTAAAAAAATTAATATTTCAATATGAAAATTTATTATTCGGAATCTTTTTAAGTTAATTTATTTGATTCCTTCAAATAAAAATATTTCTTGATATTCTCATAAAACATTTGTTATTTCGAACTATAAAATGAAATGTATTACTGCAGGGAAAGCATATACATAAGGCCATTTTACAACTACTCATTATAAAAATTAAATTTCCTTTAAACAGCTGTATAGATGTTTACTGCTATCTTTCCAATTTATAACCAACATGTCCATATCTGAACAATAATTATATATTAATAGTAATGATATTTATACATACAATAATAATAAATACATTTATAACAAGTATCAGTCATTAAAGATTAGATATTTTCAATTACGATTACATTATTGAAAATTTTTAATTACAAAATAAAATAAATTGTAATTAGACATTAATCAGTACTTGTAATTTAACAAAATCAATCATGTTCCTAAAAATATTAAGTGTAGCTAAAAATTCTGAAAATGATTTTCTGAAAGGCTTAGGATAATTTAAGCTGAAGTAAATAAATTAAAAACTGTAAATGTTGTAAAAGTCAGTAGTAAAAACAGAATTTTATTAAAATTTGTGGTGAAATTTCAGACGAATATTAAAAATTCTCTTAATAATGATTATTTGACCCTTTTTTTATTAAATTATTTTCTATTTTCTTAAGCTTTGGGTCCTTATATTTTTTAATAATATTTTATTTCAATATTTCGGTACTTTCTGCGTACCTTCTTCAGGAAACAAAATTAATATATAACCAAAATAACAAAATTAATTAACAATTGAAAAAATTTTTTGTCATAATGAAGTTAAAAAACAATGTTTCAAAAAATTTTCAAAAAACAAAAATATAAAAAAGTGTTTTGTGTTACATACATATATTAACAACAAAAACATTTATGTTATTTTGTGAATTAAGTGTCTGTATATATGAGGGACATTATCTGTATCTGCTTTAAAATTAATTCTTTTAGTCAATGGAGTATTTACAATGTGTAACATTTCCAAAATATACCGTCTCTTATAATTTTTTTCAATACTAAGAACTGAAGCATTTTCAAAGTTAGGATAGTGACCTAAGTCAAAACAATGAGTGGATAATGCTGTTTTTTGTGAATTAACATATCTTAAGTCCGACTTATGTCCAGCAATTCTAGTCTTTAGTTTATTTTTTGTTGTACCAATATATACCTTATTGCAAATCTCCTGATCACTACCTTTACAAGGTATTTCATAGACTACATTAGAAATGTCAAATTTATTAATTCTAACTTTAGTCTTACTAAATAATCTATTCA
This sequence comes from Gymnosoma rotundatum, assembly GCA_916610165.2. Lineage (NCBI taxonomy): Eukaryota > Metazoa > Arthropoda > Insecta > Diptera > Tachinidae > Gymnosoma > Gymnosoma rotundatum. The sequence goes on from OU744338.1 coordinate 105,975,261, forward strand.
GTGTATTATTTGTTTTAAAAGCCATGTTATATTTTTCCTTATTGAAGATTTTTGAATTTTTTAAACGTTCTGAAAAACCTTGTACATAAGTTAAAGACTTATAAATCTTAGGTTCCAATGTGCTTATCTTAATTGTATTTCTTTTATGTCCGTATTGTCTAATAAATTTATAAATAAGTCTTTTTGGAAAGCTATTATCCGCTAGTATATTTTTAATCTTTTCTTTATTCTTTTTATGAAATTCTTCATCACTTATAGTTAAAACTCTTTCAATTAAATTTTTAGCTGTATTAATTATTATACCTTTGTTGTGCTTTGAAAAATAGTTAATAATTCTTCCTGATGCTGTCGGTTTTTGATACCAATCCATTAATATATTATTACCTCGTGGAATCAATAAAGTATCTAAGTAAGGAAGTTTGGAATCGCATTCCTTCTCTATTGTAAACTTAATATTAACATCAAAAGAATTGAAAATCTTTAACATATCATCAATTGCACTATCAGAAATAATGCAAAATAAATCATCAACATACTTAGTAATAACTTTTGGTTTTATAATTAGTTTTTCTAAGCAAAAGTCCAATAATTTCTCCATAACAATGTCTGCAACAATTGGAGATGCCGGAGATCCCATCGGAAGACCCTGTTTCTAAACATATATTTTTTTATCATACTGAAAATATCTATTATCCTCTATGCAAAATTGAAGAATACGTAAAAATAAATCTTTATCAATTTTAGTGTGTGGTCTAATTATATCCCACTTTTCTTTTATTGTATCAATAGCTAAATCTACTGGTATACTAGGAAATAGAGATATCACATCTAAAGAAACTAATTTTTCATTATTTTCTACTTTTATATTTTTGTTTTTTGAAAATTTTTTGAAACATTGTTTTTTAACTTCATTATGACAAAAAATTTTTTCAATTGTTAATTAATTTTGTTATTTTGGTTATGTATTAATTTTGTTTCCTGAAGAAGGTACGCAGAAAGTACCGAAATATTGAAATAAAATATTATTAAAAAATATAAGGACCCAAAGCTTAAGAAAATAGAAAATAATTTATTAAAAATTCTCTTTAAGGTGTAGTTTCCGAAAGATTATATATCAGAAATATCTCTTTTACAATGTATTTTATACATACATACGTATTTTTAACATACTTTTACTTATAATATCAAGTAGAAACTATTAAATGTATATATGTATATATATGATATATATGATATATGTTTTTCTTTCTAAACAGATATAAGGCATTATTTAGATAGGAATCTAATAATTTTTTAAATGTTTTTTTATATTTTTTACCTTTAATTAATTTAAAAAAAGCAATCATTTAAGAATTTTATTAACTACTTTCGAAATTTATTTAATTACTAATTCATGTAATTGTAATTGGATTTTCTAATTAAAAATTACTTGTAATGTGTTTATTATTATAATATTAATTAATTATAATTAATTAATATTAATAAATTATTAATTATAATATTAAATACATCACAACTTGCTAACAAGGATTTAAGAAAAATTCGCAAGTTGCGCGATTTAATTATTTAACATAAGCACGGTTTTTTAACGTTTCCATAAAATTCAGTTAGCACCACTAAAAATTACTTCAATGTTTGTTAATAAAAATTTGACGGCGGCATCAAAAAGGGCAATATATACAAGCTATCTGGCAACAAAAATTTTCATATGTATACTGTTTACATTGGGGACATGTCCCCAAAATATGCGGAAGGCAGAATAGTGTCCTCAAACTATGCGGAAGGCACTAAAATTGCTTTAAAACGTATTTTTTAAAGAATTTACCACAGATTTTGCTATTTATGTGTATAATTTTTTACAGTTTTTCGAATTACACCAAAAAAAGTAAATATTTTTACTGTCCCCAAACTATGCGGGATACATATATATATATATATATATATATATATATATATATATATATATATATAGATATTATTTTTGTGGCAATTAATTACAGATTTTTTACAGACTCTAAGAAAATAGGAGTGAGAGAGAGAGAGAGAGCGAGAGAGAAGCCAACTGGAGTGTCAGTGAAAGGATATGCCTTCGTGAATGCATAAGCCTAAATTTGGATACGGCGGAAAACAGAGGTAATGACGTATCAATGGAAAGCAATACAGGAAGGTATGTGCGCAATGGGTGCGTATAAAAGTTAATGCCACAAAAGCTGTGATAATTTGATTTCTATTCCTGAATTAAGCGTAGAAGAGAGTCTTGTTGACGCTATGATTGTTCACGTGTTAGATTATGGCGAAGTTTTAATCGATAGTAACTGCGTTACGGAAATCGCCTGCACCTAAAGTTTTAGTTATGAAATTGCTACAAATTCTTATCAAATTTTAAAGGGTCCTTCGAAATGCGCAGCTGAAGATGTAAATATAATATATTTTCCCTCTCTTTGAACACAAATTTTTAAGAGCTTTTTAATTTGACAAAAACCAGAAGAGGAGGTGTTGTTAAATAAGTTAAAAACAGCTTAAGCTAGTTTTGAATTTAGAGTCGACTTTAACGCCAAAGCTATATTTAAACTGTTTATGAATGATTTAGATACGACTCTAAAGTAAAAATTTATAAAGAAAGCAGAAAAATTAGACACTGGCAGAACGTAATGCAGCATTTTCTGGAGCGCTATATCTATTACTAGCATCCTTTATATCTGTCTACCATATGGTGTGTACGTTGTGAATATCACCTATTTAATAACCAGTTTAAAAAATTAGAATACGAAGTATAATACTTATATAATCGATGAATATGAATTTGGTTAGAAGAGCTTTACACACAACATAAAAAACTTGCCGCATTGGAAAACAAAAATAATATTCAGGAAAAAACACACAAAAAGTGGAGTTAAAAAAAAAACTCAAATATAAAATACGTGCTGAAAAATAAAGGAAAAAAATAAGGGAAAAAAAAACGAAAATAATTTACTTCCCCAAAGCAATTTGATTTAATACCACACAACATCCTTGTCTTACTTTAAATAACACGAATGTGCTATTCAATTACGCTATAATATTCTATAATGATCGAGAAAAATATGAAATAAATTACATGCTTTCTCGCCCTTATTTTCTTTTTACTATAATAATGGAAATTTTACTAAACTTAAAAGATATTTGTACAAATGTGTATAAAAGCAAGAAGAAAAAAAGTAAAAACAGACTCTTAAAAGCAATTTTATTTTTATGCTGTTGGTTTTTTATATATTGTATGCATTACGGTATTTGTGTGTATTTTGAGAACCTTATAAGCGTTTGTGTCATGAATGATAATATAAACCTATAAGTAAGCGTTTGAAATAAATTGAAATGAATACATTTAATGCCACGTTACGCTATTTTCTTCTTCAAAAAATTGCACACAAACTGAAATCGTTAAATTGTTTAAGAACTTAACGAGAAAATATGTCTTTTATGCCACATATCGTGTTGCCAAATTTGTTCTCCGCAAGCCAATAAATTGCTAAAATCATTAAAACCAAACTATAAATAACAGCACATTGCATTTAAAGTTTTATATAAAAATACCTTCATAAAGTAATTTCAGCATATGGCACAAGCTCAATACATACATTCATATACTTTAACAGCTGTCCTCGTATTTTTTTTTTTTTTGCAAAAGGACTTCAGCAGACAAATGTTCGCCCATCCTTGCGTTTGATATCATTGATTATATACTTATTACTTAAACAAATATTCACGAACACCTTTGTAAACCTACTTATGTGTCGTTTTACATTAAATTAAAAATTTTGCTTTTCAATATCTAGTATTTTTAACCGACTTCAAAAAAAAAATTATTTTTTATGTTTGTTCCCGCAAAATTCAGTCATTTGTGAACTGATTTTTATTGAATATTTATAACAAATTGGTCCCATTTTAAAAAAAGTTAATAATTTTAAAAACTAAAGGGTGTCCCCATGCAGTACACATGTTTTTTACATGTATTATGAATCGTAAAGGGCACTACTTTTAAATATAAAAAAATTGTGTGTCATTATAGCCATACGAAACTAAATTTAAGGATTAAAGGGTGCCCCAATAATGTCATAAATTGGCCTATCTTGGTCCATCTTTTGAACCGTTGTAGATAAAAACTGGCAAATTGGATAGAATCTCGATTACTTTGACCATTATAATTCATTTATTTTATTAATTATTATAATTTTTTTTTTTTTTTTGTAAAAAGATGGAATTACTGGATTTATATTAGTAAATAGTAAGGAAACTATTTCTCGGGGTTGAAAGATATTAAAAGAATAAAAGAAAAAGTCTGTAATCATTAAGAACTGCTTTTTTCGGTTGAACTAAAATTTAAATACTTATAAGCAACTAATCGGGAGTGTGCATGGCCTGGTTTAAAATTTTGCAAATAATATTCCGGCTTCATTAAAATATAAAGATTTTTGAAACAAATACTTGCAAATTTAATACATTTTCCTTCCAAATCTCAGGCAAAAAACTTTTTCGCACGAACGAATTAATTCCATATTATACTTTCTAGATAACTATGAAATTCTTTGTTACTGTGTACTGCGTGGGTGTACTTTTGGAGTCTTTCTTGTACATAGGTCTATAGTGGGTGGGTCTTCATAACACTTTTTTCTGAATTTTTATTTTATGGCAAAATTATCATTAAAAGTTTGTAATGTAATTATTCGAGTTTATATATATACATTTTGTTTATAAAAATAATTTGTATCAGTCCATATGATGCAATGCAAAATGTTGAATAAAAATTTTAAATGTTAACTATAAGGTCACTATGGAAATAATTATTCTAATACAAAAATGGGTCGAAAAAAATGAAAATTAACATGTTCTTAATATAAATTCGAGAAAAATATTAAGAAAAATATTTTCTCAACCTTGTAAAATTTTAAACTTAATTTTTCTCACAAATATTTTACATAAATTTAAGAAAGTTTCTATATAATAAAAGTCCTTGCATTGATTTTGCCTACTTTCTGTAAAAAAAAAACATTTAGTAACAACTAAATGTAGGAAAAAAGCCATTAAATGAAGCAAAACAAAAATATGAAAATTTTGCATACCGGATTAAAGAACAAAAGAACATGTTTTATTACACTCTACTTTTCAACTGTCACTCTGGTGCTTTCATACCAGTGCAATGAACCATAAATAAGCCAACAATGACAATCATTAAAATAAATAATATAAAAAGTAAGGCCAGGTATTATAAAAAAATCAATATTTCTTACTGCGAAACAAGAAAGTAATCTTTATGTCTGTTTGGAAAATACTAGTTATATTTTTAGTTTTATTGCTGCTATTGTTATTTTTGCCAGCATGTGAATATATTTATGTGTTTGTCGAAAATAAAAGCACAATTACGTTCATGAACTGCACTGTCATATATTATCAAACGGTTTCCACAGGAAGTATTATTGTAGGCATTAAAGGATATTGAGACATTGTTAGCACGTGCATGTTTTGTTCAAAATTGTATTATACTTTATCCATATTCTTACATCGCTTATAATTCCAATATTGTTTAAACACATTAATTTAAAAAAATGGAATATATATGAACTGTTTTGAAAGTTATGTACTTTTACACTTTTGCAAAAAAATAAGTCAAGTGTAATTTGAGTGAGCTATATGCTCCTTCTCTCCATAGTTACAATCAAAATTTCAATAGAGTTCTATATTGACATAAAATAACAAAAACAGTTTAGCTGTACAATTCTATCGCGCTAGTGTTATTTTGAAAGCGGAATATGTTTATTCTTAATAAGTTTAATTAAAACAACTTTCATTAATTTCTTCCAAACGACAAATATTTTGCAGTTGTAGAAACAGCATTAAAGAAAAAAGACTAATCATTCACTGCCCAAGACTGTTACAATGCATAAAACTCGCGAAAAAAAACAGCTTTATTCTTCATTTTATTGGAAATGAAAAGAGAAGACCTAGTTCCCACAAAATCTTTACAGGGAGCAATATTAAACAGAAAGAATTATGGACAGAGACATTTTAAACTGCCTTAAAATATGTTGGATGAGGCTTAGAAAGTAAGAAAGCGTATACAAATGTCTTCATTTAACTGTTACTTTTTACATTGAAATTTATTTTAGTAAAGTTTATGTCAATAAAAATATGGACTTAAATTTGCTCCTGTTTTTATTTCTTCTAAAATGTTATTTTTGAAAGTGGTAACCACGAGTACATGAGGAGCCAAAAATTGGTTATATTTTCAAATAATTTTAGTAATTATAATTTCATAATAAAATTTAAAAGTTGAAATCATTTTGAAATTGAATTAAACGCAAACCCTTAAATATCTCAATATATGAAAAAATGGACTTATACCACGTTCAACAACACCAGCTCATTGAGGTAGCCATAATATAAGAGCATCATATCTTAGTTGCATTATATATCCTGCAAGCAAAACATAATATTGTTACATTTGAAAACAGTATAGTTGCTTATTCGGTCATTTGGTTTTAAGGGAGCAAAAATAAGAAAAGTGTTTTGATCTAGTTTTAAAGTAGCTGTATTTACTTTAGGTAAAATCTGTATTTTATTATATTTCTATATAGTTATCATTAGTATTTATCAATACATACACCTTGGTTTCTTTTTACAAAACTAAAAGTATATAGTACAATAAATTTAATTGTTAATTAAGAACATTAATTAAACAAGTGTACACGATGAGCAAAGGAATTTTTAAAAACGTACTTATTTCAATTTATAGTTGTATTAAGCCTAACATCGTGTTGCAGGGTACGCAAATACCTTAACAGTTTGTTTTGTATAAAAATATTATGTAAACATGTTACAAAGAAATGTAATAATATTATGCCCAAATATAAACTTTAATGGTTTATGAAAATATTATATCATGTTATATAATTGAATCATAATATAGTCTCGTTAGTGCAAACATTTCCTGAACTAAAAGCTTAATGGCCATTATCACAACTTGCCGTTAGTTAAAGGCAGGATTTTGTTAGATTAATAAATGACTTTAGATTATATAACCTTCACTTATTATTTCTTTTATCTACTCAATATTAATATTATTATTATAACAACAAAATTATTTATCGGGCAGACAAAATCCTACCTTTCACAAACGGCATGTTGTAATAATTGCCCTTAATTTATTTATCATTGGCTTATTAAAAAATATTTAAACATAAATTACAAAAAAAATCAATTATTTATTATTACTTTTTTTTAATATTTTGTAGAGTACTTATCAAAGTATATCTATATTAAGTACATGCAGGAGTTCAGGTGATAGTTTTATTGGTGTGCGTGTTTATCATGTATTGTGTCAAAATTTGTTTACATTTATTTCAATTTTTATTTTGCTCTTGTTTTTTACTTGTTTCTTTTCATTTTTATTATGTTCTATCAGGGATGATAAACGAGATATTTAAATTACACTTTTCGAACTCAAGTTGCATTGAACATCCTTTTATTGAATTTTTGTTTAAATTTACATTGATAAAATGTTAGCCACTTTACCGTCTCTGAACTGTTTTTTTACATAATACATGATTTTACACAAACAAAATGCCTGTTGTTGTTCTAATGATGTATTTGTTGTAGACTTGCAACTACTTAATATAGATATACTTTGGTACTTATATTTAATTTTTTTGAAAATTGATTTTTATAATTTTTTTTCATTTTCTCCAATATCAAATGACTATTTAAATTTTAAGCATTTCACATGAACGTATAGCTGACAGCAAATCATTAAATTCATTTAAAACCATGCTGTCAAGTAAAAAAAATGTTTTTAGAAGCAAACTTTAGTTGTTTTATTAATAGCAGATTAATTTACTTTAATCGTACTTGATTCCTGATAGCAATATGAATATGCTTTCCCCGCAGTTATACATTTCATTTTGTAGTTTTAAATAATAAATATTTCTGAGTATATATGAAATATTTATATTTAAAGGAATCAAACACGATTAAAGTAAATTCCTATTAATAAATTTTTATATTGATTTTAGTGATATTTATATAGTTTTTATTTGACATTTTACTTAATTAGATCTTATTTAATTTTTCATTACTAGAATCTGATGCTGCTATACAAAGGAGTAGCGAAATATTGAAAATTGAAATAAAAAATAAAAACCAGTTGCTTGAAAAATTAATTCATACTCGTATGTTAATAATAAATTTATATTTTTGTAGCCGGCATTTTCTAGGCTCGAATTTCAAGTTTATTTTCCCAAATATTTACAAATAAAAATTTTAACAATTAAATTAAAAATAAACAGTCAAAAAACAAAATTTCTTACATACTAATGTATTTTTCAAGAACTTCCTACTTCTAAACTAAAAGTGCGTATTCTTTTGCACATCTCTCAAAAAAAATTAAAATACAATTTACAAAATTTCCAAAAAAAAGGGGTTAAAAAAGGAGGCGCTCAAAAATGTACTTAAAAACAAAAATGCTTACAAACTAAAACTTAAATAACTAAATAACAAAGAACAACAAAAAAGAAAAAATAATAACAAGAATAAAAAAGTAAACAAAGCAAAAATTAATTCATACTCGTATGTTAATAATAAATTTATATTTTTGTAGCCGGCATTTTCTAGGCAGAATTTAAGGCTTTTTATAGGCACTGTAAAATATGGATGAGAGCCTTGTTAACTTTATTTTGTAATCGAAAAAGAAATTTCGGAGTTAACATATTAGAAATCTCAAAAGAGGCATCAGCTATCAGATCCAAACTAGCAATTCTGTGGCGAAAGAGGAGTTTGATTAGATTTGCACGTTCTAAATAAAATTACCGTTCTTTATTTTTTGAATAAAAATATTAGTCGGTTTTTATTGTATTTTTGTTCTGTCATTTAAGCTGTAGTTTTTTCATCAAAAATTTTTCATCTTGATATTTGTTATGTTGATTTGTATCACTGTAACTAATTTTTAAAGGAATTTTATTCTGCAACTCCGCATACAAATTTAAACTTATAATAAATTATTTAAAAATACACACTATTTATTATCACCCACCTAAATAATATTTAAATTATTATATATTAGATTATTTTAATATGTTATAAAACTTTGGTTGTGATTCGATTTTTCGCGCATTGTAACCATATAATGATAGAATATTAAAAGATCTTTATCATGACTTTAGAAATGTTGAAAACCAGCGTCAAAAAATTAAAATGAGCCAACTAATACCAGGGGCACTGCAAACTGTATTAAAAAATATATAATGAACAATTACTAGGCAGTGAAAAAATCAAGTTGTCTATCAACCTTTTTTATCACCTATTTCGTCTGCTCTATCCCTTTTTGAAAATTATGGAGTGGAATTATATTAAAATATCAATTTCATGTTATTATTTTAAAGAACTCTGATCCACGAAATTTTCTAAAATCGTAAGAATGAACACTCATAGTCTTAAATTATATTACAAAAATTTTTTTATGATATGTATTTAACTGTGTAGGTTTGTATCAGAGAACTGCAAGAGTGTCTGTTTTTAATACTCTAAGTATACTCATCTTAAATGCGGTTGCGGTGTGATCGCCACCGCATTTCTTTTGTGCGAGTATTTTCTATACCCATTCCATTTGTGTAAGTGTCTAGCATACTCAAGTAAAATGTTTGCGATGCTGGCTTTACTTTTTTCGTACTCATACTCACAACAAACACCAAGAGAGAGATATTAACGTGTGTAGTGAGAGGAAAACAGAGTTATCAGATCAGAATTATTAAATCAAACACAATATCAAAAGTCGCCAATGTCTAAATTAGCTAACATACATACGTCTTTGAAATTATGAAAGTTTATTTAATATATAACAGAAAATAAATTAAATATATTTTCATGTAAAATTCGCCACATTTTAATTTATTAAAAACACAACAAAAGTTTACTAATAACTCAAGAATAGTTCATTGTTTATTATATTACGTTGTTGTTAGGGTTTTTTTTAAGTCACACAGGATAGAAATTTGAAAATTCTATTCTTTACATTTATTTAAATTAATAAATAGGTATAAAAACAATAATTATATTTAACAAAATAAAATATGTAAACTAAAAACTTTATTTTATTTATTATTATTTTTGAGGTCTATGTCTATTCAGTCAATGCAATATTACATCTGCGTATATACAGTTTTGTTAAAACTAAAAAAATTAAGTAAATTTCCTTTTATTCACGGATTCATTTTATCATTTTGTTTTCCTTAATACCGTTAGTAGCACGTTTATGACAACAAGGCGCATAAACTGAAAATAATTGTTCATAAAAAACAGCAACAAAATTAGTATACCTGCTTTAAATAGTGTACAAAAGCTGTGCCTTTAAGCGGGTTTTATTGCATTTTATTCATTAAATATGTGTTGTATTTCATACCTATGAAAACGGTTGTTGTCTGTTTTTCTGTTTATAATGTTTAAGCAATAGATTTGATCAAAATTTGTTTTTTTTATTGTTTATAAATAGATCTGCATACAATGCAGTATTTCATAAAACGGCAGTAAAAAACTTTAATAGGGTAAAAATGTGGCAACGTTGCTTACAAATAAAGAGAATTAAAAAATTCTGGCGTACGAGTATAAAAATACTTAAAATTCTGATTGCGATATTTTTGATACTCGTTTTTACAGGAATGGGTAAAATAAACACCGCAACTTTTTATTGCGGTGTTTAAAATACTTGAGTATGAAAAGTATAGAGTAAGTGTAGAGTAAGTATGCGGTGTACTCATGGGTTGCGGTGTACTTGTGCAGTTCTCTGGTTTGTATCTCGTTATTTTTGGGTTGTCCAAAATATCACGAAAAATTAAATTTACACTTAATTATTTTTTTAATAATGATTATTTGACCCTTTTTTATTAAATTATTTTCTATTTTATTAAGTTTTGGGTCCTTATATTTTTTTATTAATAATTTATTTCAATATTTCGGTACTTTCTGCGTGCCTTCTTCAGGAAACAAAATTAATATATAAGCAAAATAACAAAATTAATTAACAATTGAAAAAATTTTTTGTCATAATGAACTTAAAAAACAATGTTTCAAAAAATTTTCAAAAAACAAAAATATAAAAGTGTTTTGTGTTACATACATATATTAAGAACAAAAACATTTATGTTATTTTGTGAATTAAGTGTCTGTATATATGAGCGACATTATCTGTATCTGCTTTAAAATTAATTCTTTTAGTCAATGGAGTATTTACAATGTGTAACATTTCCAAAATATACCGTCTCTTATAATTTTTTTCAATACTAAGAACTGAAGCATTTTCAAAGTTAGGATAGTGACCTAAGTCAAAACAATGAGTGGATAATGCTGTTTTTTGTGAATTAACATATCTTAAGTCCGACTTATGTCCAGCAATTCTAGTCTTAAGTTTATTTTTTGTTGTACCAATATATACCTTATTGCAAATCTCCTGATCACTACCTTTACAAGGTATTTCATAGACTACATTAGAAATGTCAAATTTATTAATTCTATCTTTAGTCTTACTAAATAATCTATTCAGTGTATTATTTGTTTTAAAAGCCATGTTATATTTTTCCTTATTGAAGATTTTTGAATTCTTTAAACGTTCTGAAAAACCTTGTACATAAGTTAAAGACTTATAAATCTTAGGTTCCAATGTGCTTATCTTATTTGTATTTCTTTTATGTCCGTATTGTCTAATAAATTTATAAATAAGTCTTTATGGAAAGCTATTATCCGCTAGTATATTTTTAATCTTTTCTTTATCCTTTTTATGCAATTCTTTATCACTTATAGTTAAAACTTTTTCAATTAAATTTTTAGCTGTATTAATTATTATACCTTTGTTGTGCTTTGAAAAATAGTTAATAATTCTTCCTGATGCTGTCGGTTTTTGATACCAATCCATTAATATATTATTACCTCGTCGAATCAATAAAGTATCTAAGTAAGGAAGTTTGGAATCGCATTCCTTCTCTATTGTAAACTTAATATTAACATCAAAAGAATTGAAAATCTTTAACACATCATCAATTGCACTATCAGAAATAATACAAAATAAATCATCAACATACTTAGTAATAATTTTTGGTTTTATAATTAGTTTTTCTAAGCAAAAGTCCAATAATTTCTCCATAACAATTTCTGCAACAATTGGAGATGCCGGAGATCCCATCGGAAGACCCTGTTTCTGAACATATATTTTTTTATCATACTGAAGATATCTATTATCCTCTATGCAAAATTGAAGAATACGTAAAAATAAATCCTTATCAATTTTAGTGTGTGGTCTAATTATATCCCACTTTTCTTTTATTGTATTAATAGCTAAATCTACTGGTATACTAGGAAATATAGATATCACATCTAAAGAAACTTTGAAAATGCTTCAGTTCTTAGTATTGAAAAAAATTATAAGAGACGGTATATTTTGGAAATGTTACACATTGTAAATACTCCATTGACTAAAAGAATTAATTTTAAAGCAGATACAGATAATGTCGCTCATATATACAGACACTTAATTCACAAAATAACATAAATGTTTTTGTTCTTAATATATGTATGTAACACAAAACACTTTTATATTTTTGTTTTTTGAAAATTTTTTGAAACATTGTTTTTTAATTTCATTATGACAAAAAATTTTTGTTTTCTAATTATTATTATTTATAAACTGACCTATTGCTTAAAAAATTAGAAAACAAAAATTAACTAAAAAAGGTCAAAAAAACATTCATATATGACAAAAAATTTGTTCAATTGTTAATTAATTTTGTTATTTTGCTTATATATTAATTTTGTTTCCTGAAGAAGGTACGCAGAAAGTACCGAAATATTGAAATAAAATATTAATAAAAAAATATAAGGACCCAAAGCTTAATAAAATAGAAAATAACTTAATTATTTTTTTATACCTTTCACCACAAAAGGTGTATATGTATGTAAGTTTGTCATTCCGTGTGTAATTTCTACAATATCCATTTTCGACCCCATAAAGTATATATATTCTGACTTCTTAGGCATAGCAAAGTCGATTGAGCGATGTCCGTGTGTTTGTCTGTCCGTCTGTCACAAAAAAAAAATTTGTCAATCGATCAGATACAGAAAGACGTGCTATTGGAAATCAGCATTAGCGGTCCATGTCCTTCGAGGCAGCAGGCAAAAGACCACTCCTACCTTTAATTGTTTTCTGTCATATGAAAAAATAAAATAACTCCAATAAAAAAAAATAAATATATGGGGCGATAGAGAAGTAAAAAATAAGAAAAAACATCAGGTGAAAAAATTGGCGCTCGCCCATACGGGGCTCTGATATTTTAATTTTTTTTAAAATATCCATATGGGTATCATTTCAAAGCCTTTGAAAAGAATTTTAAGGAAATGCTAAAATTTTTTAAAAAACGCTTAACCCATTTAGAGCCGATGTCATTTTTATTTGAAATTATATGTATGCAGTACTTAAATTTTATTAATTTTTAATTCTCTATTACCCCAATATTTGCTTTTTTTGATAGGAGTTACTTTACTAAATTAGATTTACATATGTATATAGTGCAGGGTATCTTAAATTCGGCATAGCTCTTACTTGTTTTGTTTTCAATTAAAAATTTAGCCCAAACATGTGTCATGATATTTGAATTTCAGTGAAGTAGCATCAGTATTAAAATTATTTTAATATGAAAAAAAACTACCTTAAATAATATTTAACGTATTTTCGATGAAACTACATAAACAAATTTTTTGGATAAAAAAGGAATAAAATTTGTATTAAAAAATGCATGTTTCCTGTAGTAAAAATAATTAAAAAAAAGTAAATCTACATTTTTCTATTTGGTTCTTAATAAAAAAACGTAAGGACGTGGCATAAGTCGATTTTTCGAAAAAAATCGAGATAGTGATAACACTACGTACAATTGAACGGTATGAGAAGCGTGGATGATTAATGGTATAACAAACATGTTTATTTTAAGAGTGGCGTAAGTCGCTGTAATCAGGAAATTCATTACGGGGCTTAGTATAAAAAAAATAGAAGTATTGTATTGTAAAATAATTTTTTTTTTCTGTTAAAGATTTTTAGAAATTTAAATAAATGAACTAAAGCCAAAAATAATTTCGATTTATTTATAATATATAATATTCACATTTCAAATTCTAGTTAATTAAAAATTTATATTTATTTATTTTATATATTTTTAAATTTGTGATCCAGGTATAAAAAGAGAATAGTTAAATGTTTGGGAGTGGTTTTTATTTGGTGCGCAAACAAGTATGTACGTCAACAAAGCCCGGAAGAAAACAAAGTGAAAAAAAAAACAATTTGAGCAGCGCTACATTCTATGTTGGATTGGAAAAAATCCTGGCAATACAGTGAAGTACAGGGTGCTGGTTTGTAAGCAGTGTAGCAAGTTGGATAAAATTAAGTTGGGAAAGAGTTTAGGGCACTGGCTCAGGGCTAAGTGTGAAAGAATTTTCTCTGAGCATCATACGCTGAAAACATAGGGACCAAGTTGGACTTCGAATTACGTTCGAAGTAAAGCAAAGATTAGAAAGAGAGAAGCAGGAGTGGGTAGGGACAGGGTTTAGGTCACGCATAACGCAAAAAGTGTTAGTCTAAAAAAATCGCAACGCTGTGAAAAGTGTAAGCCAATAAAAAAGTCTGCAGCAACAGATGTTAAGAGTTTTATCTATTTATGAAAAGGCAACTTAGACAAGAGCCAGCTCAAACGCCGAACAACTCGGAGGTACCTTACACAGGTATGGGATTTGAATATTTCATACAAAAGTACGATTATGCATTATATTTTTTTAAAAAAATCAATATCATTTAAAAGCTTCTGAAGAAAGCTTTCAGGAAGTACTGATTTCTTAAAAATATGTTTAACCCATTAAGAGCCGATCAAATTTTTTTATAAAATATATATGTGACTGAAATTTTTATGTTAATTTTGTATTTCTCTGTCACCTCAATATTTGTTTTTCTAAGTTTGTCATTCCGTTAGTAATTTCTGCAATATGCACTTCCGACCATACAAAGAATATATTCTGACTTCTTATGCATAGCGAAGTCGATTGCTCGATGTCTGTCTGTGCGTCCGTGTTAGTGTTGAAATAAATTTTGCCAAGGCACTAGACGATTTAGAGAAAATCTAAATAAGTCAATCGATCGGACATAGTTTCGAAAATTTTTTCTACTGCAAATTAGCAAGATCGGTACGTGTCCTTCGTGGCAGTGGGCAAAATACCACGCTTGCCTCTAATTTTTTCATCTCATTTAAAACAATGAAGTAATTTCAATAAAAAAATATATATATGGTTCGATAGAGAATTAAAAAACAAGGATTAAGTGAAAAAATTGGCGCTCGCCCAGTTGTGAAGACACAAATATGAAGTAAATTTGGGCCACATAGAATCCAAGCGGAATTGAATGTGCGTGAGGATAACATTCGCCAGGTTTTATTATTTCTTTTCAGATGAAGCGGTAGTCGATGGGGTAAGGGAAGAGCCATAGGAGGACGACGAGGCACAGGAGGTAGTGTATAAATTACTAAGGGGGCAGATGGAGGATTAAACTGGCGAAGAGGGCCAACATATTGCAAACAGAACAGGTGGCCTGAGCAAAATTAAGCGTGTGAGCAGAGAAGATGTGTGAGCAGAAGCAAACGTGTGAGCAGAGAAGATGTGTGAACAGATGCAGCAGAGAGAATATACAAGCAGAACGAGCAGAAGAAAAAGCATCATACCAAGAAAGGTAATCAACACCGCTATCGGTTTGAGCGTAGTAGCTACAAAAAAATAATTTTGTAATTTTGCATCAGCTATAAAAAGAAGAACAGTTAAAGGTTAAGTGCGTTAACAAGGCCGGAAGAAAAAAAGTGAAAAAAATTAAAAAAAAAAAACAATTTAAGGATTGGAAAAAATCATGGCAATACAATGGATAACATCAAGTTTGGAAGGAGTTTTGGGCACTGGCACAGGATTAAGTGTGACAGAGTCTTCTCTGAGGATCATAAACGGAAAACATCAATAATAAAGAGTAGAAAGAGAGAGACAGGAGTGGTTAGGGACACGGCTTGGGTCACGTATAACGTGCCAAGTCCTAGTCTGAACAAAAGTCGGTAACAACAGAAATTAAGTGTTCTATCTATATAAGTAAAGCAAGGTACCTTGGAGTGGACTGAGGTTATTCCAGCTTAAAGGCCGAAGAAATCGGAGGTATCTTATACAAGTATGGGATTTGAATTTTTCATAGAAAAGTACGATTATGCATCATATTTTTTAAGATATCAGTGGATATCATTTAAAAGATTTTAAAGAAATTTTTTAGGAAGTACTAATTTCTTTAAAATATGCTTAGCCCATTAAGAAATTTTTCTGTTAAATATATATAGTAATGAAATTTTTATTTTAATTTTATAACTCTCTGTCATCCTAATATTTGTTTTTTGATTGGTGTTACTTTACTAAACGAGATTTACATATAAAGTAGAGGCCTGCATAAATGCATTTGAACACACAATCAAGACATCGCACATTTTTTAAATGGTGTGCTGAAGTATGGTCGCGACAAACAAATACTGTCAAATACTGTAGAAATAAAACACAAACACTTTCTTGTGTGTATTTGAAAAATGTCTTGGTATCTTAGTATGTCTTGAAAACAACAAGATATCTTGAAATGTTTCAAGACGTCTTGTTATTTTAAGACGTCTTGTTGTTTCAAGATGTCTTAAAACATTTGTTGAGTAAATTATGAAGACAGCATTGCAACCATATGTTTATTAGACGCGAGTGAAATAAAACACACAAGAGTAAATTGTATATTTGCTATTTTTGTCTTTTATTGTTGATTAAAATTTATTTAGTACAAAATGTATGCATATAAACATCAAATTTTAATTTTTTAAATTTATTAATAAGCATTTACAGTGATTTAATGTATAGAGATTATCATAAATATTTTAGATCTTATACATATATACACATGCGGGTATTTAAGAGGGAAAAAATTAAAAAAAAAATTGCTTGTTTATTTTTATAAAAATTAATTTTATTGCCTTTTAAAGTAAAAAGTAAAACATAATAAATAAATTAATGTTAACATTACACGTTAAGAAAAATGCTTAAAGTTTATCATCTTTGTTTTAAAAAGTTGCTGTTTATTCAGTATTACTATGTAGATACATCATATATTTAAAAGTTTTGGAGCTTACTGACATATTCGTCCTCTTTTCTGATAGCAGTTGCCTAGCAACTGAAAACACTCTTTCAGATGCTGCACTACTGGCTGGAGTGGCCAATATTTTGCAACTAAACCTATATAGTATAGGAAATTGCGTTTGCTGTAAATGCCACCAATTAATTACGTCAAAATTATCTTTAAATTGAATGTTTAAATTTTGGTATATTTGTATTTCTTCAGCAACCTTATCTTCGGCACTTAAGTTTGATGCAGGCGTAACAAAGTTTTTAAAATATGATGAGATAATTGCATTATTAGATGATGGCGATTCTTTATTTGGTTTATTGTCTTCATTTCGCCAATATCTCTTTAGTTCCTCTATACATTCAGACTTTATAAGATTTTTGTCTTGTTCAGAAAATTGCAACAATTTATTAGTAGGTGGAAAAAGAAAATGTGCAATTTTGTGTAACGTGGTAAGTTTGGAAAAGACAGTTGTTTGTAAATGATGGTACAATATTTCTTTAAATCGTCTCATAACTTCAATTTCGTCGTTTTCAGATTTGCAGCTGTCCATTAATCCACTGATATATGCATAAACGAAATGTAATGTTGCATATTTTTCACCTTCTAATGTTTTAGATGCCTGTTCGAATGGTTTTAAAATATTCACGATGCATTTGACGTAGCTAATATTAATTTTTTCAATCCTTTGCAGCTCATTTTTACGCTGAAGTACGTTACTAATTTCCATCCAATTTATTTCCACAGATTCAAACAGATAATACAACGTGTTCCACCTAGTCGGACAAAGGCTCTTTAAGGAATTACTTAAATTGCAATTTTCTCCAGACTTTTTAAAATACTTGACTAGTTTTGAGAATAAATTGCATAGTTCTGACACTTTTTCTACTTGCTTTATAGCCTTTTCTATCACGTTATTAATAAGATGGTTTATACAGTTTATCCGTGGATATGTATTAAAAGCTGCCATTATATTCGAACCCCTATCAGTAACCATGACAGCTTCTTCCAGTTTGCAGTTATACTTGCCTAGCAAGTTTTCGATTTTTGACCGTATAATATCACCTAAAAAGAAGCGTAAAATATAAAATAAATACGACAATTTTAATTGTTCTATAACAAAATAAGAAAATAAATAAATATTAAAAATTTTAACTTACTTGTACATCTTGCTCCATCCATGGAATTGAGGCCCAGCAGTCTTGAAAATAATTGACCGTTTTTTATGTAGTGGATAGTTAACGAAATATAACTTTTTCGCAAATAGTTATCGGTCCATATATCTGACGTCAATCCGTATCCATTTTTGCAGTTTGATACGATTTCATTTTTGACATTGACGAAAACGGTCTCATATTTTTTTTTCGATATTTCGTGATATTAAAGTAGGGTGCGGCAGTAAGCTGTCGATATCAACATTTGTCCCATACTTTGCTCCAACTGAAACCAAAAACTCAGAGTATTGTTTGAGCCCATTGTCCTCTACCAAGTGGAAAGGTCGGCAATTTTCAATACACCATTTTAAAAGGAGTTTTTCTGCTTCCTTCTTTATCTCCATGTTTACTGGTATTCTCGAAACATTAGCTTCCTTAATAGCGACATAACATTTATGCTTCACTAAATTTGATGTGCTCCTCTGATCAAACTTCATCACGGAAAAACAGTTTCTGCAGGCAACTTTTTTTTCTATCTCGACGCCATTATTCTCTATCATTCCGTAAACGTCCCAAACCTTGCTTCTGCCTCTTTTTGCAGTAATCTTAAATTTACCGAACAAAATGTTTTCCTTTATAATGGCACTATCCATTAATTCATGGGAATCGGATTGGGTTGAACTCTAAATGTGGAAGCAAAAATAAAAAAGCACTATTAAATAATGTAATATTTTTAAAAATAGTTTTTTCTTACCATTATTTCTGTCATATTAAATGTTAAAAATCGTTACTTTTTTAATTTAATTTATGTATGTAAAATTAATATGCATGTCTAACACCACAGGCTCTTTTAAAAACTGATTACAAAACTGTTATCGACACTTTCATTTATACAAATAGAAAATATTGTTTTGACTATCTTACCAAAATTTTTATTACTTACTGCCCTTTTATAAACCAGATTTTATTACGTGTGAAAAAGGATAATAATTGTGGTTTAAAAAAATCTGTTTTACAAAAAAAAACCAATTCGGGAATGTCCATAGACCAAAAAAAAAAAACAGGTAAATAAAAAAATTCAATTGAGCATTAAAAGGGTAATGTTTCATTTAAAGCAACAATTTTGAAAAAGCAGTAAAATTTTATGATAAATCAGTTCAATTTGGATGTACAAAATAATGTAATTAGTAATTGTGGGTGTTAAAACTACACCAATTTGGGAATGTCCCTAAATAAAAACATGGTATTGCAGTAGGTAAGTAATTTCAGTTGAAAGTGAAAATGTTTTCAAGTGTGATGTAAAAAGGGTAATAACTGCGGTTGTAAAAAATCTGTTAAAATTGCATTTGGAAATGGTAAAAAAGGTAAAATAATACTTATGTTTGAATTTCTGCAATAAAAAATATTGTCGTTTTCCATATTATAAATAGATCTAGGTAGTTATTGAACACTAAAAATTAAAATTCTTTAATTAAAAACTCTTGTATGCAAATTTCTATTTAAAAACGACAAAATTTAGTAAACTTTTATGGCCGCATTCAAGAAGAAATAGTTTTTATTTATAAAATAATACCAATGTAAATTAATTAAAATTAACTTAATCGCATTGGCCTGTACAAAGCATCCAATCGTTCATATGATACACACATAAGAACAACAAGTATTAAAAAAAACACACAAATTACAAGTGAAGATGTTGATCGTCAGTTGTATTTTTTCAAATACTTGGACCATTTGAAATTTTTTTCTACTGTCACGAAATGTCTTGTTAGGAACAAATACTGTCTTGACAGTATTTGAAAATAATCTTATGCACGAACTTCTCTATTTACTTCGTGGTACGAACAGTATACGACAGTATTTTATGTTGTTGTAATACAAGGAATGTGTATGCAAACCATTTAAACATAAGGGTGTGTTTGATGTTTAAATACATTTGTGCAGGCCTCTAATATAAAGGGTATATAAAATTAGTCATAGCCGAATATAGCACTCTTACTTGTTTAACCCAACACTGTTTGGCGCAAGGAACTTATGCTCCAAACGTTGACGTAGAAACATAAATGGAAGCTGAAATCTGCTTTTTCAGCCAATGATAATATTATAGAATGATAATATTAAAAAAGCTCTTCTCTGTACTTGCCTAATAGTAAATTTTCTAGTATGATTTATAAATTTTTTATTTTCAATTCCAATGAAAATTTAATTTTTTATTCGCTTCTATTCTGTTTTAATTTCTTTTTTTACAATTTTGTTTGTTTATGTTGCACTTCCTAAGGGTTTTTTATTTAGATTTATTGTTATCAATTTAATTTAAATTTTGTATCATTCTGTTACAAAAAAAATATATATATACTTATGCACAGCGCATAGTTTGGGAACACAAAAAATCTTAACTTTTTTTGATGAAATTATTTAAAATGTATAATAATATAAACATATATACCGATATTTATAATATAGTTTTTACTATGCTGCGCATACTTTGAGGACATAAATATATGTTGCGTTTACATCAGGGACATGCCCCAAAGTATTGGGAACATATATGAAAATTATTATTACCAGATGTTCAGTATTTTGGCGTTTTTTCTTATGACGCCGTCGTAAATTGTAATTGGCAAAGGACGGTATGTCAGTGCTGCTAAAAAAAAAAATTTTTACCAAAATCGCTTATAATTGAAAAACAATATTTACAAATATATAAATCTGTTTTTAAAATGTATTATTTTTTTGTTCTATATTTATCACTACTATTTTAAATAAACCTGAGTATATAAATGATATTACTTTTGAGAAAACGTGTTTCTTTAAAGGAAAAAAGAAAATAATTACATTTTTAAATTACTTAATTATTTTATCTCTAATATACATATTGTCACAGATATATATTATAAGTGATCTTTTGATTTTCTTTTCTACAGAAAAAAATTAAAAACCAGCTTTTGTTGATGAATGTACTGATTAAAATAAACTGTCTTAAGGATTTTAACGATCCGTATGCAAATTGTAATAAAAGATTATATTATAATTATTATATTTCTCTACTCCTCGCTTAATCGGTTAGAGATGTTATTAAATAATTTATTTCTAACCTTTATATCATAACGCTGGTGCGGAAAAGACTTCTAGTAAAATTAAAAAGGCAAATTGTGGTCTTTGGATAAACAATATTATACCCTGCTGCTAGGGAATACCAAATATGTATTGACTTTGTGTTGAAGTGATGCTGCCTTAAAATTGGCGACGATGTTGCAAACGCCAAACAGAATAAGTGTTAATATGTCAATCGATCAGATATAGTGTCGAAAGAAGTGCTATTGAAAATCAGCGTGATAGGTCCATGTTCTCCTCTAATTTGTTCATGTAATTTGGAGCAATAAATTAATTCCAATTAAAAAAATAAATATATGGGGCGATAGAGAATTAAAAAATAAGAAAAAAACATCAAGTAAAAAAATTAGTGCTCTCCCATATTTTTCGAGCTACGGGGCTCTGAAATTTTTAAAAATATCAATGTGGTTATCATATTAAAGCTTTTGAAGGGTTCTTTCAGGAAATACTAAAGTTTTTTAAAAATGCTTAACCCATTAAGAGCCGATGTCGTTTTTATGTAAAATTAAATTGGATTGGAAACTGTTGTCGAATCTAGGTAAAATTAACATAAGAAAAAAATAACACAAAAACCTTTCTAAGTCACATGCCTTTTTTAATTACGGACTTTCTTTTATTTAATTATTTGTAAACAAGATATACTAATAATTGTGTTACAATGCTTGATAAAATAAAAAAAACAGTTAAATACTTATATTAGATAATAATTAAATAGATAATAATAAATAGTAAAATAATAAAAATAGATAATAATAATAATAATTAATAAATAATAATATTAATAGTTACAAATTTTTGTTTGTTTAAAAAGTAATTTTTAAAGCTTGTTGATATAATTTGTTTAATGCTAAGCTATATGTGTGTATAATTTAATAAAGGTCGGTAGTTCCGAAAAAAAAATTATAGATTGTCATCACTGTTTGTGTAAAGAAAATTAATATGTATGCAA
Organism: Gymnosoma rotundatum; assembly: GCA_916610165.2. NCBI lineage: Eukaryota > Metazoa > Arthropoda > Insecta > Diptera > Tachinidae > Gymnosoma > Gymnosoma rotundatum. The sequence goes on from OU744338.1 coordinate 105,997,708, forward strand.
GGCGAATTGATAATAGGTGGCCGTAAGAATCTATGCGACTATTTTTGCGCTTGAAATTTTTTGTTCTCCGAATTTCAAAAGTTAAAGTCTCCTACAGCCATTCTTTGCTTTTGGCAGCCAAAGACGACTTGTACAAAAACAAAATGTATATATTTCTTTGCAGAAAATTTTGCTGAAAAAATGTAAAATTTATTTGTAATCTAAATTTAAAAAATAGCTCTTGATTATAAAAAAATTTGAATTTTACAAAAAACTAAAAAAATCGGCTAATTTGTTTCCATTGCTTCGAAATGGAAGTTACCTCAATTGTGTTCGTTTTTTCCAGTGTGTATTGTGCTTTATGCATTTATATATGTATGTATACAAAACCATGTCAAGAGGCACAAGAAGCCAGGAAGCTTATGGCAGACACCAAAGCAATAAGAACAACCCAAGTATCAAAACATCACCAAAAACATTGACACAATATTAAAAATATACTTCGGAAAAAAATATATGTACGACAAATAATACAACAATTATTTTGGTGTATAAGAATCGTCACCGAATATATAAGTCTTGATCATAATATGTATAATATAATATAGTATATGTTACACAAACGATGGTGGATAAAAAATCATAAATTTTGATTTTTGGTATGTTGGATTTCACACTTGGATGCGTGTATTGTGGATGTCATTCAAGCACATCAGAAATTTTCATTTAAACCGAGATCATAAGTTGTGCGGTCGTATAAAATGTCGAAAGAAAGAAATCAAATATATAGAAGTTTACCAGTCGTTGCACTCAGTTTGGGACATAATGACCGTCATTTTAAAGAAAAATAATATGAAATTTTATTAGAATGCTACAAATAAAAAACAACCTTCAGAAGATTAAAATGAAAAATCATTTTTAATACTCTTTCATTCAAAAACTTTTTCTGTAACTTTTATTTTCTCTCTCTTTGTTTTGTAAATAATAGCTATGATTGTTTTTTTGTTCGTATAATGTTAGAGCCATTTTTGCAATATTGAAAACGAGATGTTGATAGCACAAAACCAATGCGTCAAGCACACGTACACAACTTTGACGTCCAGCACTTTGATCGTGTATAAACCGCTTTTTTTTTAGTTAATTTGGACTGATTTGAAGAGTGTTTCATTCTAACCTCTAATTTATCAAGCCAATCTTTATTCAGTTTAGCACAAGTGGTAAAGATTTTAATATCATTTTATGCAACTAATGTACAAATATACATATGTCAAATAATTTGTCTTCAAAAATATAGAAATTGTGCACAATATCAACATTTTATATAGTTTTCTTTTTGTTTTGGCACAAAAATTTTATCTTTTCGAAACTCATTAATGTTAAATAAGGCATATCTTCTTAATGAACCTTTAAGTGTGGTAATAGCGGCAACATATTCATTATAAGCCAGTTTACTGGCTGTTCTGTTAGAGCCCAGAGTTATACGAAATCCATATACAAAACAATGATTTCCTTAGAAAACGATCGCAATATGTATTTTCAATAATTTTTCTTTCTTAGTAAAAAATTTACAAATTCCAATAATTAAGCATTTAAGCCGATTTAACTAATTCACTTATTGTAAAAACTAAACAGCTTAACTTATTTATAAAATATTAAACAAGATTTGATATGCATTTTATGACAAATTTGTATGAAAAACTAGTAAGATTATAATAAATTACATTACAAGAAATGGTACTCTTTAACTATTGGTTTCTTGTTTCTTGAAAACATGAAATAAAATTATCTAAAGAAATGTAGAATTTTATATAAATAATTTCTATTGTCATGCAACTAAAAGTGTGGCAGCATTCAAACACATGCTTATTTGGCAATATTATGTACAACATGATCAAGGCGAATTCATTTTGAGCGTTGGTATACATACCAATTGAAAAGCAAAATTAGTTTAGATAATAAAGGCCTCCTATTCGTAAGCATGGAAAGTTTTGTAATTTATTTTTAAAAAACTAATTAACTATATTTTAATTTTCAGGGGGTCTTTAAGCCTTTTTTCGTCCATGGCGGAAGGCAGGATATTTAGCAGAATGAAAACTTTTATAATGCTCGTGACGTACTTTTTTGGGATGCTTAATGTATATACATACATATGTAAGTTAATTATAATATAGTATTATTCATATGTATGTACTTAATGAATTACGCGTTTGAAAAAAATTCGTACTTCCTTAAAAATCTCTACAAAATCATTAAAATGATACCCATATTGATATTATAAAAAGTTGGAAAACTTCGGAGCCCCGTAATTTGAAAAATATGGGCAATAAATAGCAATATGGGTATCCTTTTGAAGCTTTTGAAGAGGTCTTTAAGGATATACCAAATTTTTATGTAAAATTATATTATGCAGCATCAAATTCCTTTTTATTTTTTTAATTCTCTGCCACCCCAATAGCTGGCATTTTTGATTTCACTAAAGTAGATTTATAATACTAGTGGCTATGCCGAATCTTATATACACTTCACCATTTATGTAAATCTAGATTATTGAAGTAACTTCAATCAAAAAAAGCAAATATTGGGTTGACTGAGACTTAAAAAAAACAAATTAAGTACTACATATATATAATTTTACATAAGAATGCCATCGGCTCTTAATGGGTTAAGCATTTAAAAAAAAATATTTAGAATTTCCTTTACGATCTTGATATTATAAATAATTCTTGAAAAAACCGACTTCAAAACAGATTCTATCTGTCTGTCTATAACCGTTCAGGGGTATGGCTTCATAAATTAGATAACCTTAACTATTGGGACACCCTTATATCTCCAAACATTATACCTGTTCAATAGTTTGGCAATATACATCAAATTATAAAAACTATATTCCGGCTACGCTGGAAACCTTTAGAAAGCGGAGCCGCTGTGGTTATATCATAGAGGATAAAGTCCTTTCGTCCGGCCGAAGGCTGTCTTCGCAGGAAACCTTTAGAAAGCGAAGCCGCTGTTAGATACCATAGAGGAAAAAATTCTTTCGTTCTTCATGATCGGTGCATGTTCTTCGAGGCAGCAGGCAAAACACCACGCCTACCTCTAAATTTGCATGTCTTTTGGAACTAGGCTTGCCAGATCCAATTTGCCAAAAAGCTTGACATTGCCAAAAAAACAACTTGATTTTGAAAAAAAAACTTGACAAATAAAAACACTCATACTATTGGTTTTTATTTAATCTTTTTTATTATTTTTTTCATAAAAATTATTAGAATAAAAACAAAAATATCGTTAAAAGTAAAAATAACAGAAACAATGTGAAAGAAACAAAAAACAATATAAGAATAAAAATTCAGTCGTTATATATTTTAGAGAAAACTTAGGCGTTATTTAAAAAAAATATAGGTACTATCTTAAGAAATATAGATAGTAAAAATATGCTCTTTCGATGTGTTTTTTAGAAATATAAACTTACTTTTTTAAGTATTATTACATATGTAGCTAGAATAAATTTGAGAAAAAAAAAAATTAACTTACAAAAAACATTGACAAATCACTTGACGCGCATTAAAAAACTTGACAATCAGGCCAAATCAGGCCCGTCTGGCAACCCTATTTGGAACAATAAATTAACTCTTATCAAAAAAATAATTATATGGGGAAATAGAGAATTAAAAGTTAAGAATAAATATTAGTAATAAATCGGAGCTCGACTATATTTTCCTAGTTATGGAATATGGATATCATTTCAACGCTCTTGAAGAGATCTTTAAGGAAATTTCAAAATTTTTTAAAATTATTTAACCCGTTAAGAGCCGATGAAATTTTTATGTAAAATTTTATTATGCAGTTCTATATATATTTTTTTTTTATTTTAATTCCCTGCCACCTTAATTAATATCTGCCTTTTTTGATTAGAGCTATTTCCCTAAACTAGATGGTGAATGGTATATAAGATTCGGCATAGTCGAATATAGCTTTTGCTTGTTTTTTAAGTTTGTGCCTGCAGAACTCTCATTTCTAACCCGATTTTGAAATTTTTTTGTAGTTTGATAGACTGCTTTTATATAGCCGCATGTAACACAATTGTTTTTTACCGACTTAAAAAAAAGAATTTGGCTGAATGTTCCTTTTTTTTATTGCGCCCCCAGAACTGTCATTTAAGATCCGATTTTAACAATTTATGTTAATATGATAGATTATGCTTACAGATTGGTCCCTTTTAAAAAACAGTTCATAATCTCAAAAATTAAAGGGTGTCCACATACAACATACATATTTTTACGTGTACTATGAATTGTAAAGGGCAATTCTGTAAAATTTAAAATGATTGCGTATTACTATAGCTCCCAATAACAAAAATTTATACAAAAATAAATCTAAAAATTAAAGAATGCCCCCATAATTAATGTAAATTTACTTATATGGCCCTATCTTTTAAACCGTTATAGACAAACGCTTGCAAATTGGACAGAATGTCGATTGCTATGGCCGTTATAGTAACAAGTATTAATAATGCAAATTATAAATTAAGTAGTGCACCAATAGTGAATTAAATTTGATGTATGTGGCCATACTTTTGAGCGGTTGTAGGCAGACGCTTGGACGATAAAAATGAAATAGCCATAGAAGAGCCAAGAATTTTGGCTGAGTGGTGTTTTCCATTAAATAAATTTTGTGAAAGGTGGTATTCACGTTGGAAAAGTGGTTTTTAAAGCTTTTTTTTGGCGTGCCGCAGTGCTATATTATAAAATAATATAAAATAATTATAACAATATGAAAAATATACACATTCTTACACTTTATTTGTATATTCTTTGATTTTCGATCCAAGTTTTAACCTATGCTGGAGTTTTTTTCTTAAGCTCAGAAAATTTGTTGATGACATCAATGCACTCTCTAAGGCTTGGGAGATTCTTCATTTCCTTTAAGTCCCCAAAATGCGAGTAAATCGCATCCCTTTCTTGTTGGGTCCACCGCGAACGTTTGGTTTTTCCAATGGGTGATGCTAAAACAAATAAAATATAACACAGTCTTGAACTAAACATAGTTGAAAACTTCTTATAAGAATACATGTTTTTAAATATATTTTTAACCCTGCATAGATAAGTTGCGTCTATCAGACGTATGCCTTCTTAAATTTGTACTCTATCTCTGTGGTTCGTAGTGAGAGAAAATTTTTATGCTCAGTATTCTCAGTTGACCTCATTTTCAAAGTTTTTTGTTATATCAAAGAGAAAATTCAATAAATAAATTATCTCAATTACTACTATACCAATATTTTTTGTTTTAAGTCTTAAAAAGGATGTTAGAAACCATATGTTTTTCAGACGTAACGTTATCTTTACCGTACGAAAAAATAACGTTATATTCCTAGGGTTTAGTTTAACCTGTTTCTATATACTAATATACTCACTACTTCTTTTTTTTTCTTGGGTATTTCTTCCAAAACACCGGTTTGTTCATTTGTCGAATTTAACTCATTTCTTTCTTCCTCTTCTTCCACCTCTTCCACTACCTCTTCTTCATACATTTCATTATTTTCTTCATCTGCATCCACAATTACATTCGTCAACAACCGCGATACGCATGTGACTTCTGCAACTGGAACTGGCATTCTATAAAAACTTTTATGATTGTCTTTGTGATGACCCATAAAATTGGCTAGTTTGCCACTGCTGCCTCTTCGATGTTAGGGAGAGATGTGTATGTTGCTATATGCTTGCGAAGAGTTGTTCCTCTTAAGCTTTCTGGAATCCTGGCGCCACATTCCGCAGCAAATTGTTTTAAGAGAGGACAAGCTCTATAATATTCCATCGAAATACGAAGGCTGCTCTATATATTTCTGGCCTAATAGTGAAAATGCAAATATTTATTATCAAAAATGGTTTTATTGTTTTTCAAAGTATTCTCCAGCATGATTTATACACTTTTGCATGCGCTCAAACCAGTTGTCGAAGCACTTTTTCCACTCCGATTGAGACACCTCTAAAACATGGTTTTTGAACACTTCAACAGCTTCTTCTGGCCACGAAAATCCTTGACGACGCATTTTTTTTTTTGATTGTCGGAAACAAGAAGAAGTCATTAGGTGCCAAGTCAGGGCTGTATGGCGGATGACCCATTAATTCGACGTTTTAGCCGGTCAAAAAGGTTTGAGCCGACGTGTGAGAGCTCGCATTGTCATGGTGAACAATGATTCGTCTTCTCTTGTTGGTTTTTCGAATTTCTCCGCTGACTTCAGGCAAACAAATTGTAGTGTACCACTCAGAAGTGACCGTCCTACGTTGCTCAAGCGGAACAGTCGCCACATGACCAGTTTTGCCAAAGAAACAGGCGACCATTTGCTTCGAAGTGCTTCTTCCACGAACAACTTTCGTTGGATTTTGCTCGTCTTTGAAGACCCACACGGTCGATTGTTGTTTCGTTTTGGGCTCATATGCATAGATCCATGATTCGTCACCTGTGACGATCTTATAAACGTCTTTTGAAGCACCGCAATCGTATTTTTGCAACATTTCTTTGCACCAATCGACACGGGCCTTTTTTGAGCGACTTTCAAATTGTGCGGGATCCAACGAGAACAAACCTTTTTTACGGCCAGGTGTTCATGCAGTATCGAATGTATGCTAGTGGAAGAAATGTCCAAGGATGTCTCTATCTCTCGGTATGTCGCATGTTGATCTTGCATTATGAGTTCACGCACGACATCAATGTTCTCTGGCACAACAGCCGTTTTTGGACGACCTTCACGGAATTCGTCTTTGAGCGAGCTTCGGCCACGATTAAATTTACTATACCAATTTTTCACAGTGCTATAGGATAGTGCTTCATCGCCATACAAAGATTTAAGTTCATCAATGCACTCTTGTCGTGATAATCCACGTCGAAAGTTGTGAAAAATGATGGCACGAAAATGTTCACGAGATAATTCCATTTTTTTCTATAATAATTTTTTCAAGTCACTGTAAACAACACAAATAATGGTCGTACGTCAAAACGTTTTGAGTACATTATGCTTAAAAATGACAAACTTTCTAATGGAAATGTCAGATTGTACTTGGCAGCACTCAGTGTTGGTAGGCCAGAAATATATATAGCAGCCCTCGTACTAGAAGAATTAACATTTTTACTAAATATGTATTCATTTGTTTTTGGTACTCCTGCAGTATCTCTGTGTTTAATAATTAATTCGATAGCAGTTATGCAAAGAGGATTTAATAACACATTGACAGTTCTGCCCAGTTTTCCTCTGATTTCAATCCTTACAAATTGCTTAGCAAATGCTAAAGATTCTTCAGATATGCCTTTTAAAACATCATTTTCTGTATTATCTGTTATTATTTGCTTATTTTGAAAGTTCGTAAGTTTTAACCTTTCTATTTCGCCGGCTCTTCTTCTATTAAATATTTGAATAAAAATGAGAGTTGCTTTTATCAATTTCACCCATGAGTCATCACAAAATTTACTTTGCAAAATTCTTACTTCTTTAATAATTTTATTTTTCAAATACAGATACAATTTTTCAATGTCGTCTTTTGATGGCAGTACAACTTTTTTCTCTCTTTTCTTTTTTGCTTGATCCTCACAAGCTTTTTTATTGATTAATGTATGTATTTCCTCCTCCCACAAAAGTAAAAAATCTTCTAAATCTTTTCTTAAACTTTCCTCTTGTATTTTGATAAATTCTGTCCTCTGCTTGTTTCCACATTTCTTTATAAGCGAAGTTAAATTCTGTGCTACAGCGGGTGTTTTGAACTACGATAAAGAAGTATCCCAACCTGCCACTTTTCTAAGAGCTACAACGCAATCATTAAACATTTGAGGTTTAAAAATTTGCTTAAGTTCAGTTATGTCAGGACATAACTCCATAATGGCTATTTTAAAACGACCTAGCAAACGTAACTGTGATCGAACCATATCGTGTTGGTGGGCTAAGCTATATTTCTCTGCAAGCTTATTTCCAAATTTTATTATAAGTTCATCATACCGAATCGCAAAAGTAACTTTATCATAGTTGAACACCGGAAAGATTTTGGTTTTGAGGATTTCATTTGCCTCTTCATGTATGTATTGGGTTATTCTTCTACTATATATTAAATTAGTTCTCACAATTTTTTTTTTGGAATTTCCACATTTTCGCAAATGAATTCTTAAAGTTTTCTTTGAAAAAAATCCTTTGCAATTTTTACAACAAACGTAATCCTCTGCGTTATTTCTTTTTATTGTCTGCTGTTGTCTACTAACAATAAGTACACCTGTGTTGAGCGACTTTGTCGTTTTGTGCAAAAAATCACCATCTTTTCTTAATTTATTAAATACTTCCATCCGGTCTTTATGTTTTTTTGGTAGTTTTGCTATTGCTTTAATCTCTTTTTCTGATTTGTGTCTTAGTAGCATATGTCTTCCTAATTTTGATTGCAAGGTTTTGCAGTAGATGCAAAAATGCTTCTTGGATTTGCTGCTGTCTGGAACACTTATTGTTTCTATATTTAAAGGCGATTTAATTTCTTTTACACTTTGCTCAATTACTTCTGTTGTATTATTTGAATATAAACTGTCTTTGGCATTCGTTAAATCAGGGTTATATTCCGATAAGCTCTCGTTTGTTATGAAAGTATTTTCTACAGAAACATTGCTTATTTCGGAGGCGTTAAAGTCTGGGATTGGAGTTGTAGTGCTTGGTGTTTCTTGCGTTAAGTTAACTATCTACTATCTATCTCTTAAGTTAACTATCTCTTAAGTTAACTATCTGAGTGCTGTTTTTTATATTTGTCTCCAATCATCTAAAAAATATTTTTTTAGATGATAAAAAAACTTTGTTAAAAAATGCAAAAGAGAAATCAAGTCTTAAAACCGTTCAGAAAGGTATGTTATAAAAAATTTTAGCATGTAATAAAGTGATTTTCATTAAAAAAAAAGATATCTACATCGATAAAATTAAAACTTTTTTTTTAATTAACGGTCTAATTCATAAAAATATCCTATTTTAGTATAAAAGCTTACAATAGTTATTGAAGGAACATTCAGCCAAATTCTTTTTTTGAAGTCGGTAAAAAACAATTGTGTTACATGCGGCTATATAAAAGCAGTCTATCAAATTAAAAAAAAAAAATTCAAAATCGGGTTAGAAATGAGAGTTCTGCAGGCATAAACTTAAAAAACAAGCAAAAGCTATATTCGGCTATGCCGAATCTTATATACCATTCACCATCTAGTTTAGGAAAATAGCTCTAATCAAAAAAGGCAGATATTAAGGTGGCAGGGAATTCAAATAAAAAAAAAAATATATAGAACTGCATAATAACATTTTACATAAAAATTTCATCGGCTCTTAACGGGTTAAATAATTTTAAAAAATTTTGAAATTTCCATAACTCGGAAAATATAGTCGAGCTCCGATTTATTACTAATATTTATTCTTAACTTTTAATTCTCTATTTCCCCATATAATTATTTTTTTGATAAGAGTTAATTTATTGTTCCAAAAGACATGCAAATTTAGAGGTAGGCGTGGTGTTTTGCCTGCTACAAGAGCGTTCCATATTCCATAACTCGGAAAATATAGTCGAGCTCCGATTTATTACTAATATTTATTCTTAACTTTTAATTCTCTATTTCCCCATATAATTATTTTTTTGATAAGAGTTAATTTATTGTTCCAAAAGACATGCAAATTTAGAGGTAGGCGTGGTGTTTTGCCTGCTTCAAGAGCGTTCCATATTCCATAACTCGGAAAATATAGTCGAGCTCCGATTTATTACTTATATTTATTCTTAACTTTTAATTCTCTATTTCCCCATATAATTATTTTTTTGATAAGAGTTAATTTATTGTTCCAAAAGACATGCAAATTTAGAGGTAGGCGTGGTGTTTTGCCTGCTGCCTCGAAGAACATGCACCGATCATGCTGATTTCCAATAGCACCTCTTTCGAAACTATATCTGATCGATTGGCATATTTATTTATTTTTTTTTTGTGAAATCAAGTTTGCCTCGGCATACATTTTAACTTTAACTCGGACAGACGGACATCGTTCAATCGACTTCGCTAAGTATAAAATTTATTTACGAGCACCGCTCCAAAATAAAAAAAGTTTATAACGCTCCAAAAAAACATTTTTTCCATATAAACATAACTTTACTCAAGAACGAAAGAATTTTCTCCTCTATGGTATCTAACAGCGGCTTCGTTTCTAAAGGTTTCCTGCGAAGACGGCCTTCGGCCGGACGAAAGGACTTTATCCTCTATGGTATAACCACAGCGGCTTCGCTTTCTAAAGGTTTCCAGCGTAGCCGGAATATAGTTTTTATAATTTGATGTATATTGCCAAACTATTGAACAGGTATAAGGTTTGGAGATATAAGGGTGTCCCAATAGTTACGGTAATCTAATTTATGACGCCATACCCCTGAACGGTTATAGGCAGACAGATAAAATCTGTTTTGAAGTCGGGTTTTTTTCAAGAATTATTTATAATATCAAGATCGTAAAGGAAATTCTAAATATTTTTTTTAAAATGCTTAACCCATTAAGAGCCGATGGCATTTTTATGTAAAATTATATATATGTAGTACTTAATTTTTTGTTAAGTCTCAGTCAACCCAATATTTCCTTTTTTTGATTGAAGTTACTTCAATAATGTAGATTTACATAGATAGTGAAGTGTATATAAGATTCGGCATAGCCACTGGGGTGGCAGAGAAATAAAAAAAATGAAAAGGGATTTGGTACTGCATAATATAATTTTACATAAAAATTTGGTATATCCTTAAAGACCTCTTCAAAAGCTTTAAAAGGATACCCATATTGCTATTTATTGCCCATATTTTTTAATTACGGGGCTCCAACTTTTTATAATATCAATATGGTTATCATTTTAATGATTTTGTAGAGATCTTTAAGGTAGTACGTATTTTTTTCAAACGCGTAATTCATTAAGTACTTAAGTACATACATATGAATAATACTATATTATAATTAACTTACATATGTATGTATATACATTAAGCATCCCAAAAAAGTACGTCACGAACATTATAAAAGTTTTCCTTCTGCTAAATATCCTGCCTTCCGCCACGGACGAAAAAAGGCTTAAAAATCAATTAAAATATAGTTAATTAGTTTTTTAAAAATAAATTACAAAACTTTCCATGCTTACGAATAGGAGGCCTTCATTATCTAAACTAATTTTGCTTTTCAATTGGTATGTATACCAACGCTCAAAATGAATTCGCCTTGATCATGTTGTACATAATATTGCCAAATAAGCATGTGTTTGAATGCTGCCACACTTTTAGTTGCATGACAATAGAAATTATTTATATAAAATTCTACATTTCTTTAGATAATTTTATTTCATGTTTTCAAGAAAGAAGAAACCAATAGTTAAAGAGTACCATTTCTTGTAATGTAATTTATTATAATCTTACTAGTTTTTCATACAAATTTGTCATAAAATGCATATCAAATCTTGTTTAATATTTTATAAATAAGTTAAGCTGTTTAGTTTTTACAATAAGTGAATTAGTTAAATCGGCTTAAATGCTTAATTATTGGAATTTGTAAATTTTTTACTAAGAAAGAAAAATTATTGAAAATACATATTGCGATCGTTTTCTAAGGAAATCATTGTTTTGTATATGGATTTCGTATAACTCTGGGCTCTAACAGAACAGCCAGTAAACTGGCTCATAATGAATATGTTGCCGCTATTACCACACTTAAAGGTTCATTAAGAAGATATGCCTTATTTAACATTAATGAGTTTCGAAAAGATAAAATTTTTGTGCCAAAACAAAAAGAAAACTATATAAAATGTTGATATTGTGCACAATTTCTATATTTTTGAAGACAAATTATTTGACATATGTATATTTGTACATTAGTTGCATAAAATGATATTAAAATCTTTACCACTTGTGCTAAACTGAATAAAGATTGGCTTGATAAATTAGAGGTTAGAATGAAACACTCTTCAAATCAGTCCAAATTAACTAAAAAAAAAGCGGTTTATACACGATCAAAGTGCTGGACGTCAAAGTTGTGTACGTGTGCTTGACGCATTGGTTTTGTGCTATCAACATCTCGTTTTCAATATTGCAAAAATGGCTCTAACATTATACGAACAAAAAAACAATCATAGCTATTATTTACAAACCAAAGAGAGAGAAAATAAAAGTTACAGAAAAAGTTTTTGAATGAAAGAGTATTAAAAATGATTTTTCATTTTAATCTTCTGAAGGTTGTTTTTTATTTGTAGCATTCTAATAAAATTTCATATTATTTTTCTTTAAAATGACGGTCATTATGTCCCAAACTGAGTGCAACGACTGGTAAACTTCTATATATTTGATTTCTTTCTTTCGACATTTTATACGACCGCACAACTTATGATCTCGGTTTAAATGAAAATTTCTGATGTGCTTGAATGACACCCACAATACACGCATCCAAGTGTGAAATCCAACATACCAAAAATCAAAATTTATGATTTTTTATCCACCATCGTTTGTGTAACATATACTATATTATATTATACATATTATGATCAAGACTTATATATTCGGTGACGATTCTTATACACCAAAATAATTGTTGTATTATTTGTCGTACATATATTTTTTTCCGAAGTATATTTTTAATATTGTGTCAATGTTTTTGGTGATGTTTTGATACTTGGGTTGTTCTTATTGCTTTGGTGTCTGCCATAAGCTTCCTGGCTTCTTGTGCCTCTTGACATGGTTTTGTATACATACATATATAAATGCATAAAGCACAATACACACTGGAAAAAACGAACACAATTGAGGTAACTTCCATTTCGAAGCAATTGAAACAAATTAGCCGATTTTTTTAGTTTTTTGTAAAATTCAAATTTTTTTATAATCAAGAGCTATTTTTTAAATTTAGATTACAAATAAATTTTACATTTTTTCAGCAAAATTTTCTGCAAAGAAATATATACATTTTGTTTTTGTACAAGTCGTCTTTGGCTGCCAAAAGCAAAGAATGGCTATAGGAGACTTTAACTTTTGAAATTCGGAGAACAAAATAATTTCAAGCCCAAAAATAGTCGCATAGATTCTTACGGCCACCTATTATCAATTCGCCTTGCATACATATTAATTTTCTTTACACAAACAGTGATGACAATCTATAATTTTTTTTTCGGAACTACCGACCTTTATTAAATTATACACACATATAGTTTAGCATTAAACAAATTATATCAACAAGCTTTAAAAATTACTTTTTAAACAAACAAAAATTTGTAACTATTAATATTATTATTTATTAATTATTATTATTATCTATTTTTATTATTTTACTATTTATTATTATCTATTTACTTATTATATAAGTATTTAACTGTTTTTTTTTTATTTTATCAAGCATTGTAACACAATTATTAGTATATCTTGTTTACAAATAATTAAATAAAAGAAAGTAAGTGATTAAACAAGGCATGTGACTTAGAAAGGTTTTTGTGTTATTTTTTTCTTATGTTAATTTTACCTAGATTCGACAACAGTTTCCAATCCAATATAATTTTACATAAAACTGACATCGGCTCTTAATGGGTTAAGCATTTTTAAAAAACTTTAGTATTTCCTGAAAGAACCCTTCAAAAGCTTTAATATGATAACCACATTGATATTTTTAAAAATTCAATTACTACCCAGCAAAATATTTTTGAAAAAGTAATCGAGTGTGGAATTAAGCATTTTTGGCACAAATACTTACCAACTAGATTGCCAACTTAATGATTTTAACAAGGCATAAGACTTTTATGATCAATTACTGAGAATCGATTACATTAATTATTGTTGGAAATAATAAGTACCATTAGTACGGTAGTCTCTTTTAACATAAAGAACTAGCTTCATTAATACTTCCTTTTTTAGAAACTAATGTAATGTGTTTTGTAAGCAACTAACAAAATACGGCAGAAGTAAGTCATTATATGGCAATTACTTTTTAAGGTAATGTCTTATTTTTTACTGGGTAATATAATAATTTTATTATTATTAATTTATAGTCTTGATTTATTTTTATAATTAAAAGCTAACAAGTGATATTGGCTTCTAAATGTTAGTTGCTACTAACTCTTAGAAAAGTTAACATGACCGATTTGTGTCTTTACTAAAATATAGTCTATTAAATGTAATATGCAACTAAACTTATTCAGTACATTACTACTGAAATTCAAGTTTTGGAAGTAAGAATAATAAAACTCGATTGTTTATTCCGAAATCGAAAAATGTTTGACACAATATAAACAAAATTTGTACACATTACAGAATTCAAAAATATTTTAGTTCAAAAATAAAAATATTTATTAAAAGTGGTGAAAAATTCTCCAATATTGGTAAATGGTAAGTTTAAAATTCTTAGAAAGACATTTATATATAAAAATAATTTTATAATATTTAATTTATTTCGCAGCGCAAAACGTGCGGTATGATATAGCAATTTGAAGAGACTATGTGAAAAAGAAGAAATCATGATGTAAAGGAAGAAGAAAGCTGCATTCAATGGTTTGAATCATGAAATTGATAATGTATAATCTTCTTCCTATAATTTATTATTAAAATAAAAGTAAATATTAAAAAATTGTTTTGTTTTGTTTAATTCACAATAATATTTTATAATCACCCAAGAAGCATTTTTTAAAATAGTTGTGACTGCTAAATTTATTCAGTTACTGCAACCGAATTCAAGATAATACACACAACCGACAAAATACGATGAGCAACAAATTCGGTTCTTATAACGAATTCCTTTTCTCTGTGCAAGAAATTCTTTATAAATATATTTTACAATTAAGTGTTGAATTTTTCCTTTTTTTTCCTCTGGATCATTAAATTTATTTGAAAATTTAACATTTTATTTTCGTTCCATAAATTTTTTTATTTAACCGCCAGCGTAAGCAATTCTCTGGTGTTAGATTTGACAATATAAGTCAACAAAATAAAAAAAAAAATCTAGAAAAGAAGTGTTTTGTTTTTGATTTTAGTTAAAAATTTTAAAAATTTCTTTAACCAATTTTATTATTAATTTCATAATTAATCAGTATTCGCAGTATTAAAAGTCTAACTAAACCCATTGATTGGTAAGAATTTTTAAAACAAAACAAATATAAGAATGGAATTTGGGTACATAAGTAATTGCTAAGAAATTCCTAATTACGACAAGTTTTGGAATAAGGCTAATAATTGACATAACAGACATAAACATTTGTCATATTTTTTCTATCATTCTAATAAGAATGTTGAGGAAGTTCCTAGTGAGCCAGAATGTAAATTTTATTAAATTCGAAATTTTATTATTATATTTACTAAAAAAATGCAATTAATAATAAACTTAGATCGTACGTTTTGAAAACTAGTTTCACGTTGCAATATCGAGTGCAGTACAAAGTCTATATCATATAGGAGCCAGATTCAAGATTTTAGGCCAATGTATTAAAAGTGAAATAGCTACCTGAATGGTTTTCTTTTTTTACGATCAAACCTAACGTTTTTTTATATTTTTAACATATTGTTGTAGTTTTGTTGTTATAAAACACAATGAAATATATGAATTTTTAATAACTACAAAAACTTTTTTCTTTCAAACAATAGTGTTCAGTAAGAAAATCAGTTTTAAAAAAAAA
This sequence comes from Gymnosoma rotundatum, assembly GCA_916610165.2. NCBI lineage: Eukaryota > Metazoa > Arthropoda > Insecta > Diptera > Tachinidae > Gymnosoma > Gymnosoma rotundatum. Next base: position 106,013,336 of record OU744338.1, read on the forward strand.
ATTTTTTCTTCACAATAAAATTGTATTTACTTGACATGGAAATACAACTAACAATTACAGAAAATCCTATGTATAAATGTAACAGTTTGTTTGCACAAATACATATATGTAAATAATAAAAATATCTATTTTATTACAAAATATGATAATAAAATATTTTTAATATTTACACAGAAAAAAAAAAAACGAAAACAATATCAGATAACATTATTTTCTAATTAAAAACTGAATATAAACCTAAATTCAGAAAACGTAAACAAAAATTTTAATATAACATTTTTAGTTAAAAATTTTATTATAATGCTTTGTTTATGTAAAGGCAATTTCATTACTCGAGTAGCAAATTGTGCTGGTTATATTTATATTTTGTTTATTTAATTTTCAAAGTTACTTAAATATAGAAAGAATATTGAATGTAAATGCCTTAAGTTAATAGATGAAAGATTAATTTAGAATGCTGTATTGAAAATATTTATATTTATAAGTAACAACTTTCTGCAAACAATTTTAATTAAAAAGTTTGTTAAAAACACCTGAAAAGTATAAATTATTTAGTAATATTTTTTAATTAAGATCGGTTTAACTTGTAATACATTATACATTACCAATGTTTAATGAAAAGATGATGCAGAATATTAAAAAACGTAATGGAAAATATTCTTCTTAATTTTTATATTTTTTCACCTTTTCGTAAATTAATTAATTATTGCATTTTTAACCGATTTCAAAAAAAGAAGGAGGTTATACAATTCGGCTGAATGTTGCTTTTTTTTGTATATTTGTGCCTCCAAAACTTAGTCATTTCTGATCCGATTTTGAAAATTTTTGGTAATATGATAGATTATGCTTACAGATTGGTCCCGTTTTAAAAACAGGGTGTTTGGGTGTCCCCATACAACCTACATATTTTTTATGTGTATTATGAACTGTAAAAGGCACTTCTGTAAAATCTAAAATGACTGCGTATTACTATAGCTCCCAAAAACAAAAAATTATACAAAAATAAATCTATAAAGAGTGCCCCCATAATTGATGTAAATTTATAGTATTTTACTAAAAAACTAGTAAATAAGAAATTCATCCCTAGGGGAAAGCGTATTATTTTGGCCATCTCGTCTCTGTTGTGGAATCTACCAAAATCTTGTACAAAGAACTCAAGATTTTCATGTCTCAAGCTAAACTAATTAAATGAGAATTGTATATAATAAAAAAATCACAACCAGATTTAAACATTTTATTAAAAAAAACAGTGATCAAAATTAAAAAAACAAATTCAGAAGTATCCACTGATGAGTTATCTGAGCAGTAGCGAGATCTTCATACGAATATGTTTTCCTCATAAAAAATAGTTATTTTTTCTAATGGTGGATATTTCATTAATATATCATGCTTTTTTAAAGGAAAAATTATTCCAAATTGGAAATTTCCTAAAAAAAAAATAAATATAAATACCAATTAAAATTTTTATTTCGATTCTTACTCTTATAAATTACGTGTAAACTTTCAGAACGGCAATATACGAGTGGTTTTGTTTGTCCCTTCTGCAGAAACTGCTTGAGCAATGTATTTGAGGTAAATTTAAGATTTGTATAATTAAGTATACACACAGCAAAAATATTGTTAAAAATTCAGTTGATATGTTTAAAATTTAATTACTAATATAATTATTTAATTTTTAATATAAATGAATAACAATTTTGACTTATTTTTAACACTAAAAGCTAACAAATTGTATTTGCGCCTAAATGTGCGTTGTAAAATCTCTTAAAAAAGTAATCGTTACCGATTTGTGTATTTTCTAATACCTATTGTACTGAATACCAAATTTTGGTAGTAAGAATCATAAAAAAAATTGTGTCTTTTCAAATCGAAAAATTTTTGACATAATAAAATTGAATTAGAACACATTATACAAAAATACAAAGATACATATACTGTTAGTGGTACTCCAATATTGTAGAAAGGTAAGTCCAACATCACTCTCTCAAAGGCATTTGTAAATTAAAAAAATTCTGAAATAATAAATGCTTTTCGCAGCAGCAAAACTTGCGGTATGGAAAGAAAATTTGAAGAAACTACATAATTATGTCGTAAAGAAGGATTATGATGTAAAGGAAGGCTCTAAAAATGAAATTTACAAAGTGTAATCTTATTCCTGTCATTTATTTTTAAAATAAAAGTAAATATTAACAAATTTTGTTGTTTTATTTAATTCACAATAATACTTTATAGAAACCCAAGAATCATTTTTTAAATAGTTGTGAGTACCACATTTATTTACTTATTACAACCGAATTTAATATAATACACACAACCCACAAAATTCGATTGGCAGCAAATTCAGTTCTCAGAAAGAATTTCTGTTCTCTGTGTATCAAGTTAATACCGTCAAAAAATTTTTATTTTGTATGATTGTTTCTTAATAGATGCTTATCTAGTTTCCAATTAAAGACATAAAAATTATTTTAAAATTTGTTTTTTTTTTAACTTAAGGAATTTAAGTCACTAATTGAAAGAATCGAATGCAACTGAAGCAATGAAACATCCTTGTTTTATTGAAGCAGTTTAAATAAAAGGTGACTTAAAGTTACAACTAATTTATTTCTTCAAAAATCTTAAAGCGACAAATGTACAATTTCTGGACAATGGCTGAAAAGGAATAATATGTCCATATGGATATGCTTTCCCCGCAGGAATACGTTTCATTTTTTAGTTTTAAAATAATAAATGTTTCATAAGAATATCACGAAATATTCAAATTTGAAGAATCAAGCATACTTAAAGTAAATTAATATAAAAAAGAGACTTAATAATATATTTTCTTATTAACACACACTTATTATATTCTCTGTAAAGCAGTGTAAAACATTATAAATTTATCTTTATAGTAGCATCGTCTTAAATCTAATAATATATATATTACAACAGTTTAAATATTTAAGGCTTCAGAAAATTTTTTAAAACCAATTAAATTTTCCACTCAATATGCATGAATAAACCAAACAACATCGTCTAGCAACTTCAATATAAGTTATTGTTCTCTGAGTTGTTACTGTTGAACTTATAATATTTATTACAGTGTAAATTGCTAAGAAGTCCTCAAAAACTTTCTAGACCATAATTCTCATGAATAAATAATTGATGAAAAACTATGTTCGAAATATTGAAACCAAATAAAATGCGTTTAATTTCAAATTCAATTTTTAAAGTTTATATGTTTTATTTAAGCCAAATTAAAATTTAACTTTCTTTAAGAGATTTAATAAATATTTAACACATTTAGGAAAATGTGTATATATGAGTAGCAGTCTTTTACCTTAAAATAAAATTCCAATTTCTAGAAGATAAATATAAAAATCGAAATACTTGGTAGCGTTACTCGTGCGATCCGTTTTTAAAGAAATAAAGAGATTTAATTTTTATGAAAAACTATGTTAATTTTTTTTAATTTCTAAAAACCTTTTTTTAGAAAGAAAAATTCTTTTACAAATGTATGCGGACGTTTTCCAAAGAAAAAAAGAAAAATTAGACGCCAGCAGTATCTAATTAGCATTTTCTGGGCTGCTTCATCTTTCATCAGCATTCTTCATATCTATCTACCTTTGGTTATGTACATTGTAAACATAATATATTTTTTTTTTTTTTTTCACAGTTTATATTTACAATCTATCCATTTAAGGATAATAAGTAAATTTGATACAATAAGATAATATTTTTTGTTATCCTCCACTGAGAACAACAATATACTAATACAATTTGTATACTGATAATATAATGTAATATATATATTTAACCAACCAATTTTGCAGATAATAATACAAGGAGTATCCATATCAATATTAATTTGTTTAAACGAAGTTCACACGCAACCAGAGTATTTCTTCACTGTTTTCTCTGTAACTTGTCTTGTACATTTGTGTTTATACCCTTCACCACAAAAAGTTGAAAAAGGGTAGAACTAAGGTGGTCATTTCTACAATATCTATTTTCGACACCATAAATTGTATATATTCTGACTTTTTTTGCATAGCAGACGATGTCCGTCTGTCCGCCCGTGTCAAATATGTTAAGCGATCAGATATAGTGTCGAAAGAGGTGCTATTGGAAATCAGCATGATTCACCGATCAAGGCAGAAGGCAAAACACTACGCCTAAGGTAACTCCAATCAAAAAATAAATATATGGGGCGACAAAGAATTAAAAAATATGAAAAAAATTAAGTAAGGAAATTGGCGCTCGCCCATATTTTCCGAGTTACGGGGCTCTGAAATTTTCAAATTTTTAAAATATTAATATGGGTATCATTTTAACGCTTTTAAAGAGATCTTTAAGGAATTACTAATAATGCTTAAGAGCCATTGTCATTTTTATGTAAAATTAAATATATACAGTACCTTTTTTAAGTTTTTAATTCTCTGTCACCGTTTTTGATTGGAGTTACTTCACTAAACTAAATTTTCATAGAGGCTGAAGGGTATATATGATTAGGCATAGCCGAATAGAGCACTCTTACTTGTTTTTTTTTTTTGCTTTGTACTAATCATCGGTTGGTTACTTATTTCCTCATAACATTATAGACGCTGTTTCAGAGTCATATTGATTGTTATGAGTTAAGCATGAATGTACATGCGCTGTGCCTTGCGTTTTTTAAATTAATTTTTTTAATCTTACTAAAATTTTGTTACACTTTCAATACAAATATTCTATATCTACGTCACACAAAAGAGAGAACGCTATGCAACAAACTAACGGACCTGCGCAATCTTGTTTTCTTGATTCATGTAATTGTTGAAGAGAAAACTAAAATGCAGTGAAAAAGAACAATGAAAAGCACACACTGCCTTTCCTTATTATTATTAATATCAAAACTGCTATATATTAAATTTGCGTAATATAAAATTGCACTTACGCTATTTACGTTATAAGAACATGGGACAAGCTCAAAACTGCACGTTCAATTCAGGTACTTGGCGTAGTTCGCATGAAGTACATGTTACAAACTTTAAATTAAGGTAATCATACCTTTTTTTGTTTATTTTTACATTTGAGGTTGTTGGTTGCTCTAATAAAATAATTAACATACAAGTCTTTCTTATTGTACACCCAAAATAATAATTGTTGTGCTGTTTATAAGTTGTAAAAAAAAAATTGGTGTAACCAAATTCGTATTTGCTGTAAGGGGCACACACGCCCCTAGCTTGATGCTTATACATTTTTTTCAGTTACAGTGTGTAATATAAATGGCAATGCATTTAAAATATTTTTTTATTATAAACAATGCTTTTGGAAATGTACAATGCCTTTTATGTCACCAAATATTTAAAAGGTATAGAGAAAATATTATTAAGAGGCATTATGATTCTTTCCACTCTGATATGAATATATATAATGACGAGGAAAAAAAGTGCTTTTTAACCGATTTAAGAAAATATTTTTGCAAAAGCTAAGAGAATGGTTAGAACATAACATAACATAAAACCACTTCTGGAATTTTTTTGAAAACCCTTTTAATGTTAATGTTACTAAATATGAATTCAAAATGTAATCAGAACTTGTGTTTTCTTTTTGCTTGTCACTGTATCTTTCAAATATCTCACTAACACAAGTGTAAAACAATTTTGTCCATCGCTGGTTTATATCCATAGTATGAGTACGCACAAGCAAAAGCATGCAATATCAACTACACTTATGCGTTCTTTTGTATCTGCTGTAACTGTTATGTATATGATATATCTGTTTTTGCCATACTGTTGGATATACTAGTGCACGTCTTTATTTTATATATCAAAATATAGCGTGATCTAAATAAAAACTGACACGAAAAATAACATGTGTTATATTTCATGAAGCTTACACGGTGTGTATTGGGTAACATATGGAAAATCTGACATTTCATATGACTTGTACACGCCGTCTAAATACAGCATTAGTAGTCAACATGCTACCCGACTAAGCTACAGCATGCTTAATAATTTGGTTGCCATCACAAGGCATGTGGCATCCCATACAACAACAATTGCCATTCATAAATAAAATTAATGAGTATTTCAATGTAAAACTTGTATAATACAAGCGATTAAAACAGATCGAAGCATATCAAAGAAATATTGTGTGTTTTTATAAATGAGTGCTTTAAAAAGAAAGAAGAATTGGGGAATTAATCCAAAAAATGAAACTAACTTCTAATGAAAATTGTTTTAAAGTTTTACAAAATCTTAACGATGACGATGACACTTATAGTGGAGGTGACGAAGCTAGAATAAAGGAACATAAAATTGTGATTCCTCTTATAGTAGTTGATCCATGTCATGGATTTGTACAATTTTTCAAATTAATAGGAACAGATTTTAAGTTTAAAAGAATGTCAATTGGTACTAAGATAATTTCATCCTCTCTGACACATTATGATGTCGGTAAAAAGAAGTTACCTGCCGCAAATTTTAAATATTATACCATGATTGTACAGACACTAAGTTGTTTAAATTGTTCTTATATGGTCCTCCCCAATTGGACCCAAAAGAAATTAAGGATGAACTTAAAATTAAATTCATTGTAACTGTACATAGTATAAAAGAAATACAAATTACACGTTCTTCTGCTGATGACGCATTGTATGTTCTGGAATTTGATCGCACCTTAACATCTAAAACGCAGATTATGAAAATAAGGCGTTTGTGTAATATCGTAATCTACTGGAGAAACCCTTTGAAAAGCAAGAAAAGCCCTACTTAATGTACCAAGTGCGCCATGTATGGCCATGGTTCAAAAAATTGTTTTCGCATTAATATCTGCATTGCTTGTGGTGGTGAGCATGATTTTTCCATGTGCCAAATTTATAAAACAGCAGAATCGGCTTCATTCAAATGCTTTAATTGTGTCAAGAAAAATTAAAGAAATATTCATCATAGAGCAGATGATCGTCGGTGCCCTAGCCGTAAAGAATACCTATTCATGCGTGAAAATATCAAAAAAAAAAAAAATAATTCTCAACAAAATCACTTCTTTCGTGAACTTTTTGACCAAGTCCCAAATTCCACACAAAATGTTGAATCCTCGAACACTGTGCCGAATGAAAATAGCCCAATATTTGCTGCCAGGAGCTATGCTGAAGCTGTGAGGACACCGCGCCGTACACATAACACAAACGATATCGTCAGTATCGATGAGTTGTTAGAAATTTTTTCCAGAGCCGTCTCAGACCTTCAAAGATGTACTTCGAAGATGGAACAGCTTACTGTTATTATGCAAATGCTTAAATATGCCGTCTAACTCTATTAATGTCAGCCTTCATGTAATGCACTGGAATTGTCAAGGAATTACAAACTTCAGTCAGTCAGCTCAGCTTCACATATTTTTAAAAGAAAACAATATTGATATCTGCCTTCTTAATGAAACTTTTTTGAATCTTAATCATAGTTTTAAATTGCCTGGATATATAGTATACAGAAACGATAGAATCTCTCACGGCAGCGAAGTAGCAATTGCAGTAAGATCTTCATTAGAACATAAGTTGGAAAAGACATTCATCACTAAAATTTTTGAAAATATCTGTATTTCCATGAACATCTGTAATAGAAAGGTACTATTCATATCTGCCTATTGTTCAGGTTACTCTGGAGATTTTTGTGGAGGTCTTAATGTATTAACTTCGTCCAAATGTGACTTCTTCATTTTAGGAGATTTCAATTCCCACTACAGAAGTTGGAACTGCGAAACCACAGATAGAGCAGGCCAAATATTATATGACACACAATATTTATCAAACTATTATATTTACTACCCCTCTACTCCTACACGATTTCCCCAGAATATGCAATTACAACGACCATCTACAATTGACCTTCTGTTATCAAATTCCACACTTTTGTTCTCAGATCTAGAAACCCATCCAAACAACTTAAACTCTGATTACGTTCCAATTACATTTTTTATTAATGAACCCGTTATTGAAAATGTAAAGCTCTTTCCAGACTACTTTAATGCCAATTGGGAACGATTTAGAAACAAGGTTAATTCAAAAATTAATTCCTATCCAACCATTAGCAATGAGATATCGCTTTTCAATGTAGAGCAGTCACTCCTCGAATTTATGGACTTGATTTCTAATTCAATTTGCTCAACTATACCACATCGAGCTAGAAAAATAAAAATTTTTTAGTTATTATTCTTGTTATTTTTGTCCACCAAATTTTGATTTCTGTATTTATAATCTTCCATGTTTTATTACATATATGTAATAAAAAATTGTTTTTTTATTTACATGGGTCAATTTAGGCCTTATTAGCTTAAAATGGAAGATTATACATACAGAAAAAATTTTTTTTAGATTTCTGAACAATATAAGAAAATGATCTCACTGAGAAACATGTATAGGAGAAAATTTCAACGCTGTAATGAAAGCTCTAGAAGAACAATCTTCCAAGCTATGATAAGAGAACTAAATAAACTTATTGAAATTCAAATATCTAATTCTAGAAATGAACAATGGGAAAACTTTTTATCTAAATTACCAGTATGGAATAAACATTTTTGGAAGATTGCTAAACGTATAAGAAGTAAGTATAGTGTAATAGAAAACTAGTAGTTGATAACCTTGAAGTCACGGATAAATTTGATAAAGCAAATGCAATTGCTGATCAGTTTATTAGAGATCATAACACTTCAACCAATTTCATCAGTTCCATTGAGGACAAGGTAAATTGAGTTCCTAATTTAATTACCGACGATGTATCTCTTAACGATGATATAACCATTTAAACTAGTTATAAGGAAGTTGTATCTGTTATTAAAAAGTTAAAAAATTCGAAAGCTCCGGGATTAGATCAAATAACCAATTTGGTACTAAAGAAACTGCCTAGTTCAGCTTACAACTTTCTGGTCAAATTCTATAATTTTTGTATACAAAATTGCTATTTTCCAAAGAGTTTAAAAAAAGCGAAAGTAATACCAATTGCTAAAAGTGGCAAAGATCCTAAATTAACAACTAGCTATAGGCCAATCAGTTTGTTAAGTTCGCTAGATAAAATTCTAGAAAGAATTATATTACATAGACTCTGGAACTTTACAGATGAAAACGATCTTCTCCATTGCTGTCAATATGGATTCAGACCTCAACACTCCACCACTCATCATTTAAAACGAGTAGTGAATATGTTAAAATCAAATAAGAATAGGCGGTACACAACTGGAGTAGTTTTTCTGGATTCAATTTGGCATAAATGATTGATTTTTAAGCTCCACGAAATGAAATTTCCATCATGAGAATAATCGAAAGCTTTCTAAATGGCAGGTCATTTGTAGTTGATGTTGCCGGAGCTCTATCAGAAGAAAAACGTATCTCCGCTTCTTTACAACCTTTACATCACGGGTTACAAAGTACCAAGTGGAAATAATGTGGCATTTTATGCCGATGATAGTGCATTTATTTCTTATGAAAAATTATCGAACGCAATTGTTAAGCGTATGCAAAAGGTTCTTATTTATGCCAACGAATATTTTACCAAGTGGAAAATCAAAATTAATAACGACAAAACTCAGGCGATACTTTTTCCGTTTAATAAATCTCCGAAAAAAATTCCCGCAATTAAACTTTTTATAAACAGGACAGAGATACAGTTTTCAAATTCCATTAAATACCTAGGCGTAATACTCGATAAAAAACTAACGTACAAAGAACATGTAGATAATATTTGCAATAGAGCAATTCATTGTGGTCGTACTTTGTACCCTCTTTTTAATAGAAAATCAAAACTAAATATTAGAAACAAATGTATTCTTTACAACCTTTACAATTACAATTTACCAAGAAGATTTTCCACTAAAGAGTTGCATAGAATATCAGGTCAAAGAAAAATTAAAACCGTAATAAACGATTTAGCCCTATCATTCTACTCGTATGACAGATGTAGTAGACCTATTTTTCCCATTTGAGAAGTTTGCAGGACATTAACTAAGCGAATCTATATTCAGATATAGATTCTATTGGTTCATGTATATATATTAGAGTTCGTTTGGCGACCAGGTCACCTGATTTGTTTTTCGGTTATCATCATTTTTTTAAGGGTTTTACCTAAATAAAAATAATGGCGGTCTTTTTTTTGGGAAAATTTTCACTCCTTGGGGTGGTTCAACCCACCATAAAACGCGGATTTTAAGCTCATTTTTCCGCAGAGCAAAAACGGTTAAATATAAATCAAATCTAATTTCACCAGCCGAATCTGCAGCAAAAATTGTTACAATGAACGTTTTTTGAATCCTTAAAAAAGTTCCAAAAACCCACAACAGAGGGCGCAAATGTCATTTAAAAAAATAGGTTTTCTTAAGCATTCATGATGAAAAGGCATTTAAAACTTAGCAAAACGGTACCAATATTTTATTTTTATCACAACCCCTTAAAAAGTTATATGCCTTTTAACATTTTTTGTTAAGGCTAAATAATAAGTTGTTAGAAAAATGTTAAAAAAATAAGCATTTTTTTTTTTATTAATTATTTGTATTTTGTTATGAAATAATTTTAAAGTCTCATAACTTTTTAACGGGTTGTGATAAAAATATTATATTGGTACCGTTTTGCTAGCTTAAAATGCCTCTTCTTCGTGCATGTTTACAAAAACCTAAAAAAAAATTTTTGTTAATGACATTTACGCCCTCTGTTGAGGGTTTTTGGAACTGTTTTGAGGATTCAAAAAACATTTATTGCTATAATTTTTGCTGCAGAATCGGTTGCTAAAATCAGATTTGACATATATTAAACCGTTTTTGCTCTGCGGAAAAACGAGCTCAAATTCCGCGTTTGTGGGTGGGTTGAATCACCCCAAGGAGTGAAAATTTTCCCAAAAAAAGACCGCCATTATTTTTATTTGTCCAAAAACCTTCAAGAAAATAATGATATCCGCAAATCAAATTTTTAAAATTTACTCTAATATATATATATGATTATAGATATAGGTGTTTTCACTATCTTTTTCCTATAAAAAATAACTCTAGAAAAATGTTAAATTAAGTATAAAATGTATATATTTGTTGTAATATCTAATAGCTCAATATAATAACTCAAAAATGTAATAGAAATAAGAAACTCAATAATAGTAAATAAAATAAAATAAAAATGCAAATCTGGATAAGTACAAAATATATAAATTTAAGTTTAGATTAAATAAAAAACTTATTGTAGATAATTTTATTTTAATGGTCTTTACATTAAATGTTTTTAACAACCATTTTTTGACAAAATGATAAAAATCCTAACAAAATGACAAAAATGTTGAAATCAGTCGTATATTTCCAAAAATATTATTATAGAAAAGATTTTAAACGTCAGTTGTACTGTGGATATAGTAAATAATTTTATGAAATTATTATTGTTATCTCAACTTTCTACTGTGTAGCAACATTTTAATAAATTATAGTTTTTTTGAGTGCTTAAACACACAAAACAAATGACAGTAGAGTACTCTAAGAACAGCGCGCTATTACAGTATATATTATGTTTATTATCGACACTTTCTTTGTGTTTAATTTAATATTACATTGCTGTTCATGTATGAACGAACGGATGATTATGTATTGCATGGTATTGTGCCCACGTGTGTGTGTTTTAATATTGTTTACGTTATAGTTTTTTTTTTTTGTTTTACATAATTTCAGACGTGTTACAAAGTTTTCGTTTTTAAGTCAATTCTTTTTATAACTTTTACTATTTAATCAAGATGCATTCATTTATCATATCAAAATTTATAGTTTTTTCATTTTTCATTTCTTAAAAAGTTTAGTGTACTGTATTATGTATATGAATGTAGGTTAAATATTGTAAGAAGTAGGATAACACATACATAAAGAAATACAGAAAAGTTCAGGAAACTATGAGTATGATTTATACCAATCCTAGCTTACTGTACCCGGCGTTGCCTTGGTCTAATTTTATGGCCTTTCTAGGTAATGTAAAATATACTATAGCTTGTTGGCTATGGCGATCTACATCGAACACGTGAGAAATCCATTTAATCGGTTTTGATCTTATAGATTAGGAGATACTTATATTTAAAAAATCATTAGAATTTGTTTTTGTTAAGATCGATTAACCTCATAAAATCACGCCCACTTCACCCAACTCACACCCAACTCCCCCTACTGTACTCTTTTTTCAAAATTATAAACGAGTATTCTATCCTTTATATAAACAATATCCTTAGTTAAACAAACTAACAAACTTACAGAGATTTTCATTTGTACACAAACACTTAAATTTGTTGCACATAATAAGGAAAATGTATCTTTTTCAATTTAAAACTTGATTTCAAAAACTTTTCTTACAGAAAAATTTTTATTTAAAACTAAACTTTTTTCTTACTGATACCAAGTGAAAGTTAATAGAATATTTACTTTAAAATGCAAGTTATTTATATTTGTATATGCAAGTTATTTACATTTGTATATGCCATCAAAGTATTCTTGGAAGTAAAATTTTAACAGTTCTGAAGTGAATAAAATTTTAGATTTTTTGACATATGCATAGAAATTTATGACACAAAAATTTTAATAATTTTGCGAAAATGTTAGAAAAAATAATTTTCTTAAAAATAAAATTGTAGCTCTTGAAAATTAATGAACATGCATAAAATGTATGTATATAGATTTGTATAAAAAATAAAATTTTAAATAGCTGCGACGATATCATTACTAAAGGAATTGAAATAAGTAAGGGAAATTATTTTTTAATTAATAGGTTTTTAATTTATAAAAATTTCCTTTTTTCTATAGAAACGTCAAAATTTTATATTGCCAAAAAAAAAATATCATTTCACACAGCAAAAATACAACATTTTCTCCGCATAGAAAAAATTTATTTAACCATGGTACTTTGCTACCGTTTCACACACGCCCTAACTAAAAAATTGTTATGTTATTTATGAATTTGTTTGTTGTAGTTTGTTAAATTATAAATAAAAAAATTCTTAATAAAATCATTTGTAGGTTTGATTATGATATTTATTAAATAATCATAATATATTGTTAAAAAATTTTATCAAACAAAAAATTGGCCTTATTAGATGGGAAGGACTTTTGATAAAATAACTTTTTCACTTGACTATATTATTAATTGCGTAATTATGTAAAAACCATCAAAATAAATCATTTTATTTTTGTATACAAATGTAATTTAAATAATGAATATTATTAAGTAAAAAAAGGTGTAAAGAATAATTTCATACAAACAGAAAACAGATAGGTATAAATTCGATTGGTATGCTCAAAATTTAATTACTAATATAATAATTTGGTTTTTAATATTAATAATTAATAATTTTGAACTATTTTTTATATTAAAAGCTAACAAATGATATTTGCGTCCAAATGTTGGTTATAACACCTCTTAAAAAATTCACCTGACCGATTTGTGTCTTTACTAAAATCTATTCTATTAAATGGAAGATGCAACTAAACTTATTCAGCACATTACTACTGAAAACCCAATTTTGGTAGTTAGAATCATAAAAATCGATTGGGTCTTTTAAAATCGAAAAATGTTTGACAAAAAAAAATGCACACAAAAAAATGATTTGTAAATATTCGGCTGATTTATTAAAAATTTAACTACTACTATCACAATTTATTTCTTGTTATTAATAAAATATAATAATGACATAATTTTTATATTAAAAACTAAAAAGTAATATTTATTACTGAAGGTTAGTTGCAACAACTGCTTAGAAAGTTCACCTTACTGATTTATGGCTTTACTCAAATTAATTCTATTAATTGAGAGAGGCAACCAAAGTAATTCAGCACATTACTACTGAAAACAGAATTTTAGTAGTCAGAATTATATAAATCGTTTGCTTTACTTCTTCAAAAAAGTTTTTGACATAAATAAAAGAATAAATATAATAAAAAATGTAAGTGATATTTAGGTTTAAAAAATATAAAAATTTAAACAAAATAGCGAAAAGTTCCTCAAGATCCTTAAAAGGTAAGTTTTAAATTGTCTTAAAAAGATATTTGCAAATAAAAATAAAATGTTTTATTTACTTCTTAGTGACAAGAATTTCGGTATTTGCAAATAGAATGTAAAATGAAAGAAAGTGGGTGGAAAGGAAGAAATCGGGGGAACATAGAGTGGCGTTGTTGATTCGTATGGTTCCAATCATGAAATTTTCGTTATACCTATTATTCCTGTAACTTATTTTTTTAAATAAAAGTACATTAGAATGAAAGTTGTTAAATTTGTTTTATTTACTACACAAAAATATTTAATATCGACTGTCGAATGAATTTTTGAAAAAGTTGTGAGTACCATATTTATTCAGTCATCATAACCGAATTTCAAATAATACTCACAACCGCCAAAATTCGATTGGAAACAAATTCGGTTGTCGTAACGAATCTCTTTTCTCTGTGTGTTTATACATTACAAAAAAAAAAAATCCTCAATATTTCATGTTAAAAATTCAAGGATATATTGTTAGTGGTAAAAAGTTCTCCAATATTGTTGAAAGGTAAGTCCAAAAACAATCTCACAAAGATATTTGTAAACTAAAAAAACTCTTACATGTTTAATACACTTTGCTACAGCAAGACGTGCGGTATGGGACGGAAATTTAAAGAAACTATGTGGGAAAGAAGAATCATAATGTAAAGGAAGGAGTACGCTGAAATCGATGGCTCGAGACAGGAACTGTACTGTGTAATCTTATTCTTATAATTTACTTTTAAAATAAAAATAAATATTAAAATATTTTATTGTTGTTTTTAATTCACAATAATACTTTATAGTCACCCAAGAATAATTTTTTTTTAATAGTTGTGAGTGCTATATTCATTCAGTTATTACAACCGAATTCAAGATAATACACACAACCGACAAAATTCGATTAGAAACAAATTCGGTTCTCATAACGAATTTCTTTTCTCTGTGTACGCTAGCAATTCAAATCTATACAAAGGTTTTCGTTGCAACCTTCCATGAACTTAAGCATAGAAACGACAACAAAAAAAAATTTAACTATAAAAACTTACTGTTCTTTATCCGATAAATTAATTTTTTGTTCAAACTGAGATTTAAACTGATAAATTCTTTATCAAATCTTTTTGTTGTTTTTTTTCAGAAGAATGAATTTAACTAACTTAATTATGAATTCAACTATTTGTTTAGTCAAATAATTGTATATTTTCGATAAAAAATATTTGTGGGCAATTAACGTCCCATTTTTTTTCTGTGGTGAAAATCATTTTTAAATAATGCTGACAAAACTTCTGGGTCGAAGTAGAGGATTTCTTCCTCATTATTAGTTTTCAATACATAGAAGGTTTGCGTACTGTTGTTTTAAAAGAGAATTTTCAAAATACCCTAAAATATGAAATCGCCCGCGTCGACGAGGAAGATTACGACCAAATTTTCACTGTTTCACTATTCACTCTTTAGGTAAGTATCGCCTCATGTGTTCTTGCAAACTAAATCTGTACCTGATTAAGACACAGACAACTTTGGCGCCTTCCTGTATTGACAAAGCCAAATAACTTTTGAAAATAATCGATCATAAAAATAAGTTCGCAAATTGAATGCTAATATTTGTAAGGATTTCAGAAACTTGCAGAAGAAATTAAAAGATGAAATTTAACGCTCCTTGTAAAATTCGTTAATGGGAATATAATTTAATTCAGTGGAGTACTGGCCTTGATTGATGTTTCAAAGTGATTACGGTTCCTTCACAGCTGCATATACAATATATGTACTTACGCAGAAAAACATTTTTTATCTATTAAAGGTTTCATTAAGCTTCAGAATAATATTTAATCAAATTATTATTTGCTTTAAATAAAACGATAATTACACCAACAAATTATTTAATTGGACAAGAAAAAAATTTTCTAATTGAATAAATTAAAAAAAAAAAAAAACATTTTCTAAAATTTTAATATAGAGCTGTGTAATGCCTTTAATATAGGTAAAAACTTTTTTTGTTTGACTAGAAATTTACACACTACTTTTTTTAATGGTTAAAATTTTAAACGGAACAAATTCGCATCTAAAGTGCGTGGAGGGCATAGGAAATTATACAACAGTGACAATGCTCCATACGATAAATAACATGTGTAATTAAGGACCGTAAATAGGAAATACTCTTCGATTAGTGAAATGCAACAAAATCATGCAGTTTCAATGACGTCTAAATTAAGTGACTTTTAGATGCACAAAATTTCAAATTTCAAGAATTTAAACAGCTTTAAATAGTGAAGTTATATAATTTTTTGCAAAAAACAAGTTATGTCTATAAGGATTCTAAATTTATGTGACTTGGGACTTTGCATAACAGAATATTTCTAAACTTCAACCATACGAGTATCTAAAACTGTATAACAGTTTGGCCATATATATTAAATTACTTCAAATATATAAACAACATTTAATAAATAATTTTAAATATGCTACTTGTTTAAGCGAATTTTAAATACAGTTCCTTTGTAAGTTTTAACCAGTTGCCTACAACTGATCAGCAGCTTGGCCATACACGTCAAATTACATCAACTAAAGAGTCACTTTTTAATTTATAATTTTAAATATTTATATTTCTTATTAAACCGGACAAAGACTATCTTGAAATGATGGAAACACGAGTCTGGTTTATTTACGACTAAAGGCCCAACTATAATGTGCATAAGCTAGCTTTAGCTTATGTCAAAAATTCAACGAAAAGCCTGTCAAATGCTTAGGTAACTTATCAAAGAAATTTATGTGGCTACAATGTACATATATAAATTTAGTAACTTATTTGCCACAGTTGCACATTTATGTTTATTTCGTACTTTTGCCAAAAATAATTTCTATATAAATCAACAAAATTTTAAAACTAAAAGGCTTTAAAGAAAATTTTTTATATATTTAAATAACATTCACAAACACATTTACATATTTTGGTTTATTTTCTAAGAAAATGTAAAAAAAATGATTACAAATTATTTTCTATTTTTTGTTTGTGGCCAACCGTACTAAAAAATGCAACGATGTTCATCGTTTATATGGTATACATATGTGTGTATAAATTTAATTTAAATATATTATAATTGTAAAAAATTGGCCATAAAGAAAATGTTGTTTTTTCTTCATTTTATATTGAAGTAAAAACTAAAAAATTTATTAATTTAGGTCTTCATTAGAAAATTTCTTTATTAATGTATAAATCAAAGCACAATCAGCTGTTTCCGTACGGAAAGTGCGATCAGTTTCGTACCTTGCATAAAGAAATGAAATTTAACGAAACTTGACGAAAAGTTATTTTATTCACATTATAGTTTACCACATATAATTTAATGTATTTGCACAGTTGTATAAGTTGGCATAAGCTAGTTTATGCACATTATAGTTGGGCCTTAACTTTATTGAATATTAAAAAAGAAAGGGAAAGTCAATTTACACTATCTACATATTTGTTTACAAATCTATATTAAGCATAGTTGTAATAAGAAGTAGTAAACCGTACTTAAATAAGATTTATGAAAATATGTACTGACATTTGAATATGTAACATTACTCCCTCCGAAAATTGCTAACCTAGATTTTTTTTTTTTTACAAAAGTTAAATATTAAAAAGTTTAACAATTATTTACGAAAATCTAGGCATTGAAAAAATGTAACTGGCTTTCTAATCCGGGCACTACGACGTAGTGGCTGTTCTACTGACTACTCCGCAGTATTGCTTCTACTTGATAAAGGCTCTTCACTTGAATTTGGATAAAAGTTATCCCAGTTCGTAATAAACTTGCCGGCATCCTTTTGTTCGCTGTGGTCACCGTTAAATCTAGGCTTAAGTTGGTTCTGATGTCGTTTCCATGCACCGTTTGTAGTATTCAGAATGTATATCATATGACCAAGATTCTTAATGACAACACCTTTGACCCATTTAGGCCCGCTTGAAAAATTGCGTACATAAACTTTGTCATTAACTTCGTACTTTGGTCTTGCAAACTGTCGACTTTCCTTAGCTTCTGATAGTTGACTAAGTAATGTTCGTGCTGGACGCGCATGAAGTAACTCTGCAGGACTTTTACCATTATCATCAGGCATAAAACGATAAGTAGCTAAGAATTTAACCACAGCAACTCTCAGTGGTAGCCCGTTTTCCAAATTTTTCTGCACAGCATTTTTGAAACTACGAACGAACCTTTCAGCAAGTCCATTTGACTGAGGATGAAAAGGCGCTGAGGTCACGTGTTGAATACCCCTACTGGCACAAAAATCCTTAAATGCATTCGAAGTAAGCTGGGGCCCGTTATCGCTTACCAATGTATCGGGTAATCCTTCTATAGCAAATATAGCCGAAAGTGCTACGATTGTCTCTTCTGTGGTAGTGTGGGTTAATTGGCTGACAAAAGGGAAACGCGAGAATGAATCAACACAAATTAACCACATATGACCAAAAACCGGGCCGGCAAAATCGATATGCACCCTTTGCCAGGGACGGGTCGATGCTGGCCATGAACTGTAGCATTTATTTGGCGAAGCGCTATATGTCTTGCAAATGTCGCATTTGGCTGCTAATTCCTCGATATCTAAGTTAATGTTTACCCACCAACAATGTTTTCTTGCCAACTGTTTCATTTTAACTACCCCCCAATGTACATCATGTATAAGCTGTAAGATTTTATTTTGTAACAACGCTGGAATAACTACACGAGGTGTGTCCTTTTGCAACAACAATAAGCCATTTCGGAACTCGAGAGCAAATCGAAAGTTAAAAAATGGGGCAATCTCTTTACCTACAGCTTTAAGTTTATTAGGCCAGCCTTTTTTCACATACTTGATTACCATTTGCAGCACTGGATCATTGGCGGTATATTCACTTAACATTTTGGCGTCGATGGGCGTATTAATTTCTTCAACGTTGAAACAAGATTCTTCTCTGTCAAACTCGGCATCTTCCCCAGTAGGAAGGCGGGACAGTGCATCCGCATTACAGTGTTGTGCTGTGTTTTATATTTAATATCGAACTGATATGCCATCAGTGTAATAGACCAACGCAAAATGCGATTTGCTGCCATAGCAGGTAACTGCTTATTAGGACTGAACAAGCTAACCAATGGTTTATGGTCCGTTAATAACGTAAAGCGGCGGCCAAATAAATATTGATGAAATTTTTTCACTGCGAAAATAATTGCCAAAGCCTCTTTTTCTATTTGGCTGTAATTCATCTGATGTTTGTCGAGCGTTTTTGAAGCAAATGCTATTGGTCTTTCACTACCATCTGGATATATATGCGAAAGCACCGCGCCAACCCCGTATGACGACGCATCAGCTGCTAGCACCAGGGGCAGCTCATCTTGGTAGTGTGCTAATTGTGTAGCATTAATTATATGTTGCTTTAAGGCTACGAAGGCTTTCTGCTGCTCAGCTCCCCACACAAACCGGATAATTTGCGACGCAGTTTATTTATCGGTGCTGAAAGAGTTGAAAAATTTGGTATAAAATTGTGGTAATAATTTACTTTACCCATAAACGCTTCTGCTTGCTTTAAATTTGCAGGCGGCTTGATACCCCTAACAGCTTCTACACCAGACTCGACAGGCAAAATACCTTTGCTGCTAATTGAACGGCCCAAATATTAAATTTTTTCCTTTAAAAAGGACATTTTTGCAGCTTGCATTTTATACCATTTTCTTGAAGCACTTTTAAAACTTGCTCCAACCGTTGAAGATGCTCATCCATAGTGGGTGCTGTGATGATGATGTCATCAATATAATTACCGCACCCTTTGATACCTCGAAGTAGTCGCTCAATATGTTTCTGGAAGATTGCTGGGGCACTGGCAACTCCGTATGGCAGACGCTGGTATTGAAACAAGCCCAGCGGTGTGTTTGCAACCATCAGTTTTTTTGAGTCTGCATCTAATTCCATTTGCATGTATGCATCTCGCAAATCAATTTTAGAAAATAAGACGCCATTACGCAATTTATAAAAAAGGCACTCTCGTGTTGGCAGAGGATATTGCTCGATATCAATTTGAGAATTAATGGCTACTTTGAAATCGCCGCATACTCTTAAAGAACCATCAGGTTTTGATACTAGGACAATTGGCGATGCCCAGTCACTAAACTGTATCGGCTTCTATATACCAGCATTAACCAAACGATCAACTTCAGCTTTAAATTTAGGCATTTGTGCAAATGGTATAGGACGACTTTTGAAAAACTTGGGCCTTGCGTTTTGTTTAAGAAAAATTTTTGCTTTAAAATTTTTAATTGTGCCAAGCGCTGGCTCAAAAACTTCTTTGTATTTGCTGCATAAATCTTTAACTTTTTGCTCAACGCTGGTATTTAACAAACATCCTTGATGAATTTTAAACTTAAACACTTTAAACAAATCTGTGCCAAGTAGATTGTTTGTATTCTGCACATTAGCAACAACTAAATTTATTTGTTTTTCAACTTTGCCACATTTTGCTTTTACAAAGAATTCTCCCCGTACAGGTATTGCATTTTTACCGAAAGCAAACAATGTTCTTTTACATTTATTTAGCGGTGGACAACCAAGTTCTTTATAAGTATCCATTGATATTATTGATACCGAAGCACCAGAATCTAACTGAAATTTAATCATTTTATTTAAAATAAAAAGATCAACAAACACTTTATTATCATCAACCGTTAAAACATCATTTATGTTATACACTGATTCTTCGTCTACAGCCTCAACTCTGTCACTGTGGCAATTTTTCCTTTTGTTCTGCTTTCGACGATAATAATTTTTGCTGCTATTAGTGCTTGCCTTGTTTGTCGATTTACATAGATAAGCAATGTGTCCCCGTTTATTGCATTTATGACAAACAGCGTTTTTGAATTTACATTCCTCTCTTATGTGTGAGCGACCGCAACCTGAGCATGATTGTAATTCGTATTTTCCTTTGTTGTCAAATTTGGAATTTATTACATTTACTGGTGTATCTTCTTCTTCATTTTTTATTGTTGCTACAGTTTTAATTGTCGTTTCGTACGCTTCAGCTATGAACATAACATCGGCAAGTGTTGGGTTTTGTTTTTGAAGAGCAGATGACCGAACAACATCGTGGTGCGTTTTTACAATAATTTGATCTCTTATCATGTCATCTGTAAAAGTGGAAGAGCAACTTTCTGAAGAACACACAAAATTACATTCTCTTGCCAAACCACGAAGACAAGCTAGCCACTCTTTATAAGTCTCTTTTGGCTTCATATCCCGTTTGAAAAAATCATAACGGGCAGCAACTACATGTTTTTTTACTTCAAAATGATCCGTTAGCTTGTCTATTAATTCCTTAAAAGATTGGTTTTGAAGATTTTCGCTTCCAAATAAATTTTTCAATAATTCGAAAATTTCAGTGCCACTCCAAGCCAAAAAAAATGCTTTCTGCTGATATGCAGACTGAACTGAATATGCGTTGAAATGCTCATTTAACTGTTGCACATATGATTTCCAATTATGCCGTTCTTTATTAAACTGATGAAAAGCAGGAACAGTGGTTGACGTGGATGATATACCGGCTTGACTCCTCACAAAATTCTGCATCCAGGTTTGTTGCTGTTGCAGCAACTCTTTTGCAAATTCCTGCTGCTGGCGAAGAAGCTCTTTAAACTTTTCGTTTTCTGGCATTTTAAGCTTAAAATTATGTCAAGCGCTTTATTTACGTATTTTCCCAACTTCTTTTTCTTTTTTGTTTGGGTCCTTCTTTTCTGCCTCGTCGCCACTGAAAAATCTTTGACTATCTTGAAATGATGGAAACACGAGTCTGGTTTATTTACGACTAACTTTATTGAATATTAAAAAAGAAAGGGAAAGTCAATTTACACTATCTACATATTTGTTTACAAATCTATATTAAGCATAGTTGTAATAAGAAGTAGTAAACCGTACTTAAATAAGATTTATGAAAATATGTACTGACATTTGAATATGTAACACATTCTGTTTAATTTTCAAGTGTTAAAATATAACGGTTCAACCGATAGGGTTATACAGGCCAAACTGCATCAATTATGGGAACACCCTTTATTTCCCAAATCAAAATTTTACACTTGCAGCGATCTGAGCATTACAGCTTATTTTTAATTTATAGTAATCGACATTTTGTTTAATTTTCTAGCGTTTGTCTAAAACAATTCAATTAATAAGCCCATATAGGTCAATTGAGGTCATCTATGAGAACACTCTTTAATTTTTAGATTTTTTTCATTACTTTATGCTATTTTGAGCTATAGTGGTACTTACTTTTTTTTTAATTTAAATTATGTGGCTCCCTTAAGGGTTCATAACACAATTAAAGACATGTATGTTGTATGGAGACACCCTCTAATTTTTAAAATTATGAACTGTTTTTAAATTGGTACCATGCTGTAAGTACAACCCTTTACAAAAGGGTTCTGCCTGAGAAAAACGCAGCATTAAAACTAATTAATAACCTGCTTTTTTTATGAAGTCATTTAAAAAGTTGCGCCTTGAATCTATATTGCACTTGTACAATTATGTAAAAATTTATTTTTAAATAGTTTTTATAGAAAATCTTCTTAGGCTTTTCCAATAATGTTTTAAGTGTTGGCTTTAACGTATTTAAATTTGCATGGGAAAGGACACAGGTTTTTGCACATCTATAGAGAGAATATAATATTAATGTCAACGTTCATTAACGATGTTGTCTGTGGACATTTATTTAAATTTATTGTTCGTCAAATGTTGCATTAAGCACCCTTAAATAAAGTATTTCATTGAGTTATTTTAATATAAACTTTGCAAATTTGTAAAGCTATTTTGCATTGTAAATCCTATGATTTACTTATTTTTAAAAATTTATTGATTACAATATCTCTTTCTTTTCAAGTAGCTAAAAATTTTATGAATTTTTTATATAGAAGAACATACCATCAATTACTTTAAGAGTAAAAAAAAAATTAAAACCATTTTAATTTTGTATTCTTACAACAAGCAGAAAAAATTTTTTTATTTCATTTCTAAAGATAGCTATTGCAAGTCCTACAGCTTTCACAATTTCTAATAAAAATCAAATCCCAAATTGTTATTTTTATACCCTTCACCACAAAAGTAGAAAAAGGGTATATATAATATATCCAATATCCATTTCCGATCCCATTAATATATCTATTCTGACTTCTTATGCATAAGGAACTCGATTGAGCGATGTCCGTCTGTTCGTCGTGTTAGTTTCAGTGAGCTTACAAATAATAAATATGTTAGTCGATCAGATATAATGTCGAAAGAGGTGCTATTGAAAATCAGCATGATCGGTCTTTGTCCTTCGAGGCAGCAGGCAAAACACAAGGCCTACCTCTAATTTTTTAAAGTCATAAACATCGTTTTTATAACTATTTGAATTAAAAATTTCGAAGTACGCAAAAAACCGTATAAATGTATTTTTTTATAATTTCATATTACAATTCCATTTTTATATCTGTTTCGCTTTTTTTCTTTTTGTTACAGTAAAGTACACATTCATTCATCACTATTATTACTGCTCATCATATAAAACTCACATATCAACGAACGTTTAGTCACTTATTTTCTTAACGTTCACATTATATTTATTTTCTGACATCATTGTATCTTGAAACAGGATATGAATGAGCTGTTTTTTTAAGTAGTATAAATCCATTTTTAAAGTATTAAGGTATTAAAAAGTTTGTATTTGAATCAATTTAAAAATATTAGCCAACTTTAATGAATTGGAGTAGTCTTTTTTACACTATACACCTTTTAAATTTTGAAATAATAATTACTAAATAATAAATTATTACTACTTTAAAAAATAACATTTAAAAAAAATAAAGGCAGAAATAAATAAAATATTTTAAATTTTTTAAACTATACAAAAAATAATTAAAAAAAAGCAAATTTAAATAAATATCCCTCAAGTTAGAAAAAAAAATTTTTCTTGACACAAAACATTTTCTTAGGGGGGAAAAAATAAATAAGAAACGTTTTGAGTTGCTCATTGTATTTCAAATAAAAATTTTATATTTTTTAAAATCTTTCAAGTATGTTTAGGATCCATTGCTCTGTTTAGGAATCCGTGGAAAAACTATAATATAAAATAAAAAAAAAAAACATTTGGAGAAAATTTTTTTTCATTTTGTAAGATAAACTGTTGAATATATTGTAACATCAACAATTGCAGAAGTAGCATTAGCAGTGTAGGCAATCCAAGTATCAGTGGAAAGATATTTTTGTGCTTTTCCTATTATTATGACGAAGAACTGCCAAAAATTAAGCGCAGAACAATCAGAAAACTTATTACTGTTAAAACTTGATGCAAGACTAATTGATAAATTGACAATATATTAATTTTTTTATTGGAGTCACTTTATTCTTGCAAATGACATGAAAAAATTAGAGGTAGGCGTGATGTTTTGCTCGCTGCGTCAAAGGACATGGACCGATCATGCTGATTTTTAATAGCACGTCTTTCGACCTTATATCTGATGGATTGGCATATGAAGCTGTTTTTTTTTTTTTGTAACAAGCCTTTGTTGCATTATTATAGTCTCATACAGTCTTGGGTTTTGTTAATGCTGTTTCTACAACTGCAAAATATCTGTCGTTTGGAAGAAATTAGTGAAAGTTGTTTTAATGAAAGCTTTTAGGAATGGACTTATTCCACTTTCAGAACAAATATTTTTGCGATAGAATTGTGCAGCAAAACTGTTTTTGTTTATTTTATGTCAAGATAGAACTCTATTGAAATTGTGATTGTAACTATGGAAAGAATGAGTCTATAGCTCATTAAAATTGCTGTTAAAAAGTGGAATTATGCCATTTTCAAAAAAACCTGTACATAGAGAAAAGAAGAAAATATTTTATAAAATAAAGCAAAAGAATACAAAATAAAACTTTGCAATTATTGTTACACAAGAACAGGTTTTTCTATAGAGAAGTTTTAAGTCAAACACATAATATGATACCATAACAGAAAAGAGTAAGTAACTATATTAACAATACATATATTAATATGAACAGTCATATTAGAAAATTGTATTTTTGTAAAAAAAAACATTGTTCAGGTAATAATAGAAACCTTAAGTGAAGCACTATAACGTTTTTTATTTAACTGAAATGTAATTTTTAATCTGCTTTACTATATTTTTAGGTTGACCTTAAAAGCAATAAATTTTAGTTATTTATGTCTTCTATATTTGGGTAAAGTTAAAAAATATGGAAAAAGTGTTTTTAACCATTTCGATTAAAATACAATTGAAATGTACATGTCCTACTTTCGGCGACATTTCGCTGAAATTGATAAAAATCTTTATAGATTTTTATGAAAGATGAAAGTTTCTAAAGAACTTATTGGTTTTTGTGTATCATAGTGCTAAATTGTATTTTTAAATATATTATGGGTAAGTCCAACACAGTTTGAAACTAAAAAAATTTAACATGTTGAAGAGCTAAACATATATATATTTTTTTTTTTTTTTTGTAAAAGTTTGAAATGCATATCCGGTACGTATGCAAAATACTGAAAACCTTTTTTTTTATAAAAGGTTTCGTCTTCTATATAAATTAGAGTATATTAAAAAAGTAAATATTCTTATTATTATTATTCCATGTGTACAAATAAACCAGGGTTCAATATGTTTCATTTATGAACATAAACATTTATAATTGAATTGAATTGAATTTTGGTTGAAGTTCTAAGTTTCTAAAAACATTTTTAGAAAGAAAAATTATTTTACAGATGTATGCAGACGTTTTACAAAGAAAACAAGAAAAATTAGATACTAGGAGATTGTAATGCTGTATTTTGTGCATCGCTACAACCTTCATCAGCATTCTTCGCATCTATCTATCTTTGTTGTGTAATTGTAAACGTCATCTATTAAACCAACTAACTTTGTGAATAAGAATACGAGTATTCTAAATGTTAGCGAGGAATGTAGTAAGCCGTTATAAATCATGACTATAAATTTTACATCTACAAATTTCAGACTACGTGTGCAAGTCTTATAATGCTATCCATATGTTATTTCGCATGTATGTCAAAATCAATGTTTAACATACAGTTATAATTATTATTTTCACCTTTTTTTACGTACGAGGGCAGCTATATATATTTCTGGCCTGGCAACACTGAGTGCTGCCAAGTGCAATCTGACATTTCCATTGGAAAGTTTGTCATTTTTAAGCATAATCGTACTCAAAACGTTTTGACGCACGACCATTATTTGTGTTGTTTACAGTGACTTGAAAAAATTAATATAGAAAAAAATTGAATTAACTCGTGAACATTTTCTTGTCATCATTTTTCACAACTTTCGACGTGGATTATCACGACAAGAGTGCATTGACGAACTTAAATCTTTGTATGGCGATAAGGCAGCATTCTATAGCACTGGGAAAAATTGGTATAATCAATTTAGTCGTGGCCGAAGCTCGCTCAAAGACGAATTCCGTGAAGGTTGTCCAAAAACGGCTGTTGTGCCAGAAAATATTGATGCCGTGCGTGAACTCATAATGCAAGATCGACATGCGACATACCGAGAGATAGAGACATCCTTGGACATTTCTGCCACCGCAAAATTTAAAAGTCGCTCAAAAAAAGGCTCGTGTCGATTGGTGCAAAGAAATGTTGCAAAAATACGATTGCGGTGCTTCAAAAGACGTTTATAAGATCGTAACGGGTGACGAATCATGGATCTATTCGTATGAGCTCGAAACGAAACAACAATCGACCGTGTGGGTCTTCAAAGACGAGCAAAATCCAACGAAAGTTGTTCGTGGAAGAAGCACTTCGAAGCAAATGGTCCCCTGTTTCTTCGGCAAAACTGGTCATGTGGCGACTGTTCCGCTTGAGCAACGTAGGACGGTCACTTCTGAGTGGTACACTATAATTTGTTTGCCTGAAGTCATCGGAGAAATTCGAAAAACCAACAAGAGAAGACGAATCATTGTTCACAATGACAATGCGAGCTCTCACACATCGGCTCAAACCAGAGCGCTTTTGAATTAATATGAACATTACAAACACATAATAATTCTTGCGAAGAAACCGACTTCCAAACAGATTTCATTTGTATGCCTATAACAGCTCAAGCGTATAGCCACATAAATTAGATTACATTAACTATTGGAATACCCTCATATCTCCAAACTTAATACTAGTTCAACTGTTCAATAGTTTTGCAATATAGATCAAATTACAGCAACTATAGGGTCACCCTTTAATTTCCAAATTCAAATTATATACTTTCTGTTATAGTAGATTTAGCAATCAGGCTCTGTTTAAATTTCAGCCGTCTGTCTATAACGGTTCAACAGTTTGCCCATATACATCAGATTATATCAACTATTTAATTTATAATATACCATTTTTATACTTCTTATAATACTAAATAAAGTAGGAGACATTCTGTCTAAAATTAAGGTGATTGTATACAACGGTTCAAAAAATACGTCTATATAGAACAAATTACATTAATTTTGGTAACACCCTTTAATTTTTAATTCAAATTATAAGTTTCTTGTTATAGCGGACTAAGCAAAACATGTCCTTCGTAAATTTCAGCTGTCTGTCTATAACGGTTCAAAAGTCTGGCCACATACACCATATTATATCAATTATTGGGTCATCTGTTTATTTTCAAATCCAAATTTTATACTTGTTGCTATAGAGGAGTTAGTAACACAGGTTCTTTGTAAATTTCAACTGCTTAAAAGTATGGCCATATATTAAATTAAATGAACTATTGGTGCACCCTTTAATATATAATTTTAAATATTATCAGCTGTTACTATAACGGCCATAGCAATCGACATTGCGTCAAATTTACAAGCGTTTGTCTATAACTGTTCACAAGATTGGCCTATATACAATAATTTGCAATCATTTGTCTATAACGGTTTAAAAGATAGGCCCGTATAAGAAAATTTACATCAATTATAGGGGCACCCTTTAATTTTTAGATTTATTTTTGTATAAATTTTTGTTATTGGAAGCTATGGTAATACGCAGTCATTTTAAATGTTACAGAAGTGCCCTTTACAATTCATGATACACGTAAAAAATATGTATGTTGTATAGGGATACCCTTTAATTTTTAATATTATAAATTGTTTTTAAAACGGGACCAATCTGTAAGCATGATCTATCATATAAGCAACAATTTTCGAAATCGGATCAGAAATGCCTGAGTTCTGGAGGCACAAATATAAAAAAAGCAACATTCAGCCGAATTGTGTAACCTCCTTCTTTTTTGAAGTCGGTAAAAAAATATCTGTTTTTAAAAAAAAGAAACGATCTCTCTCAGGATCTATAAGGGTGACAATACAGGAGAAGATTCTAAACCTCCCATGGAACCTCTGGTACCAGAGTTTGCCACAGGACAAACTGAACCTACACAAACGGCTTCGGCCTCCATTTGCGGTTCAGATACGTCGGATGACACCAGAAGTGTCATCTCTTCATCCGAGTTTGCCGGTGACTTTTTCCGGCAAATGAGGCTCGGATCCGAATATTTGGTAGAAAGCGAGGAATCACTCCTGTCTAGCGAGGGCGATTCCGACGCTACCCTTACGGCCAAAAATAATGGTGATGAGGGTTGTGCAAATTAACCTTCATCATTCTATCGCTACTTCTGCGGCCCTAATCCTCCGCCTGTCACAGAAAGGAGAGAATATTTTTCTGGTCCAGGAACCATGGGTTATCAATGATCGGGTTTCTAGACAATCTATGGACGCTACAAAACTGTCTACGTCACGGGTTAAGGTAAACCCAGGGCCTGTATTATGGTTAAGTATAATATTAACGCTTTCTTTCTTCGCAGATTCAGTGACAGAGACAGCGTTGTCATAGCAGTGGAGACGGTCTCGAAGGTTGTCTGGGTAGTCTCCAGTTATATGGCACATGATCATGGGGATTCACCACCACATGACCTGCTAAGGCTTCTGGTTGTAGATGCTACCGACCGCCAAATGCCGGTCATCATTCTAGCCGATGCTAACGCTCATCACCATATGTGGGGCAGCACGGATGTCAATGAACGGGGTGAGTCTCTCTTTGATTTTATATTATCTTATGACTTAAGTATTATCAATAGGGGAAGCGGGCCTACCTTCGTCACTTCGAGTAGAAGTGAGGTTCTCGATCTTACCCTGACAGGTGGGGCTGGTCTGATATTGTCAGAAATTGGAGTGTCTCTCAAGAGTGCTCCTTTTCTGACCATAGGTATTTATATTATAACTTATATCTGGAATCAGTAGATTCCGGAGCATCCCGCTCCTACATAAATAGGAAACAAACGGACTGGAATAAATTTCGGTCCATTTTAAAGCTTGGCCCAAGGCCTGCTCCCTTCAAGATTAGTGACCACTGTGATGTTGATCGGGCGGTTGAATTCTTGACCTTGCAATTATGCTCTGCAGCGAAAGTGGCCTGCTATCCACCGAAGCCAACGGGTAAACCGAAACCCTCTTGGTGGAATACGGAGATTGCAGAGGTAACTCTTTAATAGAGCCAAAAATGGTGGAAACTGGCTACCCTATAAGGATAAACAAAGGGAGTTTAAGTATGCCATACGAAGATCCAAAAGAGCCTTGTGGAAAAATTTCTGTGGCAACATAGAAAGCTCGTCCGAAACCAGCAGGCTACGAAGGATTCCTAGCACGAGAATTATTGAGAGTATTCAGAAGCAGGACGGTCAATGGACGGACTCTGTAATCGAAACCTTGGAGACGCTGCTCAGTACTCACTTCCCTGGTAGTGAAGGGATTGACGAAGCGATGGGGACTGGGTATTCCGCGTCGGTTTGTCCCCCCACTTTCCGGGTGACCA
Source organism: Gymnosoma rotundatum (assembly GCA_916610165.2). Lineage (NCBI taxonomy): Eukaryota > Metazoa > Arthropoda > Insecta > Diptera > Tachinidae > Gymnosoma > Gymnosoma rotundatum. The sequence goes on from OU744338.1 coordinate 106,043,137, forward strand.
ATGCTCACATAGAGTGGGCCATCATGTCGTTTGATGCCTTTAAGTCTCCTGGAATTGACAATATCATTCCAGCGGACTTGCAACATGGCATGGACCTCATAAAACTATGGCTATTGTGTATCTACAATGCTTGCCTGGAAAATACTTACATGCCGATAGGTTGGCGTGTAGCCCGAGTTGTTTTCGTCCCTAAAGCGGGAAAGATATCTCATAATAAACCCAAAGACTTTAGGACCATAAGCCTGTCATCCTTCTTACTTAAAACGCTGGAAAGGATTATTGATCTTCAGATCAGGAACTCCATAAATCCCGCACTTATTTCTAGCTCGCAGCACGCCTATACGAAAGGGAAATCTGTGGAAACAGCGTTGCACGTGTTAATATCCGATGTTAAAAAGTCCCTTTCAAATAAGGAATTTACGCTTGCAGTGTTTCTTGACATAGAAGGAGCTTTCAATAACGTCTGCCCCAATGCCGTTATAAAGGCCCTCTTGGATCTCGATCTTGATGCAAATCTGGTGGGATTCATTGCGCAACTACTGAGGACACGTATCATCACGTCCACCTTGGGAAATGATCACGTTGTAAGAGTAGTGAAAAGAGACACTCCACAAGGTGGTGTTTTGTCTCCCCTCGCTTGGAATCTGGCAGTCAACACGCTGCTACGGCGACTGGACCAAACGGGTAATAGGGTGATAGTTTATGTTGATGACATTGCTATCGCAGTCTCTGAAAAATACCTGACAACACTTACAGAACGGGTGAACAGAAAGTGTGAAATACCTTGGGGTGATACTTGACCCCAAACTATAGTGGAAGGCAAAAATTGCCGAAAGAGCTCGGAAGGCGACCTGCGCGCTCTATCTCTGCCAGAGAGCTCTAGGACCAAGATGGGGCCTTCAGCCTCGGATCACCTCCTGGCTCTACAAGGCAGTTATAGAGCCAAATATTCTCTATGGTGCTGTTTTTTGGTGGCCCGCTCTCGAAAAAATGGTCAACCAAAAGCCTCTTGATAAAGTCAGGACAACAGCGGCCATTTTGATTACTAGGGCTCTCCGAACTACTTCGACAAAGGCTCTGTATGCTCTTCTCCACTGGTTACCCACTAAACTTCTGGTATTGCAACAGGCTAAATGCTGTGCCCTGTCACGCTGGCTCAGGCTGGATATAGGGCACTCTAAGATTGTCGATTGGGATGTACCACTGCCATCTATGGTGGATTACATCTCTTCTACTCCCGCTCTAGACCACGGATTTCAGACCCATATTCCGAGTAGGGGGATATGGGTCCGTAACGAAGTGGTTGTGAGTGGTACTGTTGACATCTACACCGATTGCTCGAAACTTGACGACAGACTCGGTTGCGGAATCTTCTCCAATAGCCTTGGACTAAGACTCCCCTTAGATTTCCTGACTACTGCACCGTCTTTTAAGCCGAGGTAATGGCCATTCTGAAAACATCCGAAATAGCGCTGGCCAGAAATATCGTGGCCCTGCTATTCGGATACTTTCGGGCAGTCAGGCGGCAATCAGGGCGCTTGCTGGTGCATACAGTACAGAAAAAATTCGACTTTTAAATTTAAAACACAAAAATTTTTTTTTTTGCATTTTTTGTTTTTTTACCTGTATAATACAAGATAGAGCTATTTTCAAAACAGATTTAGAAAGCTAATACTATAAGAAATAACTTGTAAGCAAATTTTCTCTTTGACTTCATTGGGTTAATCGTAATAATTTTTTAATTTGAAATTTTATAAGAAGTTAAGTAAAATTTAAAATTACTTTCAGAGTTTTCAGTAGATTTTTAACGTTTTTTAGTAAATTTATAAAAGGTCATAAGGCTAATAATTGACATAACATACTTAAATATTCGTAGATTTTTAGCCAATGCACTAAAAGTGAAATAGGTACCTGAATGAGTTTCTTTTACTTCGATCAAACAACAATTTTTTATAGTTTTATAAAACATATGAATTTTTAATAACTACTAAAACTTTAGTAATGAAATTAAAATTAAAAAAACATTTTCTATACACATGGAAATACAAATAACAATTACAGAAAATTCTATGCATGTATGTATTTTTTGATAACTATAACAGTTTGTTTGCTGTTTGCATATATACATATACATGCATATAATAAAAATATCTATTTTATTACAAAATATGATAATAAAATATTTGTAATATTTAAACAGAAAAAAAAGAAAACAATATAAGAGAACATTATTTTCTAAACTAAAACAAAATACAAATGTCAGTGTAGGCAATACTGATTTTTATGACAGGTTTTTGACTACGGAAGCGCATAATGAACTTCACATTAAACCGTGGGTGTAAAAAATTAAACATTAGATAGTTAATCCAAAGTCTATAAAAAAGTAGTTCAAAGGCCACTTCATATATTTAATAATGATAACAGTAGTATATTTACGGCAATTTTGCTTGATCCTTTCAAAAAATGTCATTTCATTACATTCTCATAAAAACTTCCTTACAAAAAAAAAAACAAGTATCTATATAAGAAATTTATCCCTAGGGGAAGTCATATCCATATGGCCATCTCGTCTCTGTTAATATAATTTATTATTGGATTCTACCAAAATCTTGAACAGAAAACTTAAGATTTTAATGTTTCAAGCTGAACTAATTAAATGATAAATGGGCATAATAAGAAATCACAACCAGATTTAAACGTTTTATTAAAAAAAACAGTGACCAAAATTATTTAGAAAAAAATTTCAAAAGAATCCACTGATGAGTTATCTGAGCAGAAGCGAGATCTTCATACGAATATGTTTTCCTCCTAATAAATAGTTATTTTTTCTAATGATGGATATTTTATTAATATATCATGCTTTTTTAAAGGAAAAATTATTCCAAATTGGAAATTTCCTACTAAAAAAATTAATATAAATACCAATTAAAATTTTTATTTCGATTCTTACTCTTATAAATTACGTGTAAACTTTCAGAACGGCAATATACGAGTGGTTTTGTTTGTCCCTTCTGCAGAAACTGCTTGAGCAATGTATTTGGGGTGAATTTTAGATTTGTATAATTAAATATACACACAGAAAAAAGATTGTTAAAAATTTAGTTGATATGTTTAAAATTTAATTACTAATATAATTATTTGATTTTCAATATAATTAAATAATAATTTTGTTTTATTTTTAACACTAAAAGCTAACAAATGATATTTCCGTCCAAATGTTGGTTGTAAAATCGCTTAAAAAAGTAATCGTTACCGATTTATGTATTTTATAAAGACATAAAAATTATTTTAAAATTTGTTTTTTTTTTAACTTAAGGAATTTAAGTCACTAATTAAAAGAATTGAATGCAACTGAGCCATGAAACATCCTTGTTTTATTGAAGCAGTTTAAATAAAAGGTGATTTAAAGTTACAACTAATATATTTCTTCAAAAATCTTAAAGCGACAAATGTACTATTTCTGGGCAATGGCTGAAAGGGTTTAATATGGCCATATGTATATGCTTTCCCCGCAGGAATACATTTCATTTTTTAGTTTTGAAATAATAAATATTTCATAAGAATATCACGAAATATTCAAATTTGAAGAATAAAACACACTTAAAGTAAATTAATATAAAAAAGAGACTTAATAATAAATTTTCTTATTAACACACACTTATTATTTTCTCTGTAAAGCAGTGTAAAACATTATAAATTTATCTTTATAGTAGCATCGTCTTAAATCTAATAATATATATATTACAACAGTTTAAATATTTAAGGCTTCGGAAATTTTTTTAAAACCAATTAAATTTTCCACTCAATATGCATGAATAAACCAATCAACATGGTCTAGCAACTTCAATTTAAGTTATTGTTCTCTGAGTTGTTGCTATTTATTACAGTGTAAACTGCTAAGAAGTCCTCAAAAACTTTCTAGACCATAATTCTCGTGAATAAAAAATTGATGAAAATCTATATTTGAAATATTTAAAGTATAAATAAATTTTTATTGAAACCAAATAAAACGCGTTTAAATTCAAATTCAATTTTAAAATTTTATATGTTTTACTGAAGCCAAATTAAAATTTCACTTTCTTTAAGAAATTTAATAAATATTTAACACATTTAGGAAAATGTGTATATATAAGCAGCAGACTTTTCTTACTTTGTCTTTAAGTCTGCCTTAAAATAAAATTTCAATTTCTACTCGTAGAAGATAAAAATAAAAACCGAAATACTTGGTAGCTTTACGCGTGGGATCCATTTTTAAAGAAATAAAGAGATTTAATTTTTATGAAACTGGGATTTGAACTGTGGATATCATTAATGAATTGAAATTGATTTTTTGGCTATGTTAATTTTTTGTAATTTCTAAAAACCTTTTTTTAGAAAAAAAAATTCTTTTACAAATGTATGCGGACGTTTTCCAAAGAAAAAAAATTAGACGCCAGCAGTATCTAATTAGCATTTTCTGAGCTGCTTCATCCTTCATCAGCATTCCTCGTATCTATCTACCTTTGGTTATGTACGTTTTAAACATAATCTATTTAACCAATTAACTTTGCAGATAATAACACAACGAGTATCCATATCAATATTAATTTGTTTAAACGAAGTCCACACGCAACAAGAGTATTTCTCTACTGTTTTCTCTGTAACTCGTCTTGTATATTTGTGTTTATACCCTTCACCACAAAAAGTTGAAAAAGGGTCATTTTCGACCCCAAAATGTGTATATTTTGACTTCTTATGCATACCAGACGATGTTCGTGTGTCCGCCCGTGTCAAATATGTCAAGCGATCAGATATAGTGTCGAAAGAGGTGCTATTGGAAATCAGCATGATCGGTCAATGTCCTTCAAGGCAGAAGGCAAAACACTACGCCTAAGGTAACTCCAATCAAAAAAATAAATATATGGGGCGACAGAGAATTAAAAAATATGAAAAAAACTAAACTAAATTTACATAGATGGTGAAGGGTATATGAGTTTGGGCATAGCCGAATACAGCACTCTTACTTGTTTTTTTTTTTTTGCTTTGTACTAAACATCGTTTGGTCTACTTATTTACTTATTTCCTCAAGCATGAATGTACATGCGCTGTGCCTTCCGATTTTAATTTAATAGTTTTTAATAAATTTAAGAGTTGAACTGTGGATATTATAAATAAACTGAACTAGATTTTTTGGCTTAACTTCATTTTTTTTTCTGGATCGCTACGTGCTTCATCAACATTCTTCGCATATATCTTCTTTGGTTATGTATATTATAAAAATTATCTATTCAACCAACTAACTTTGCAAATAAGAATGCGTCAATATTAATTTTGTTTGATGAAGTTCCCACACAAACCAAAGTATTTGTTTACTGTCCTCTCTATAATTCGTCTTGTACACTTTTTTTCTTATTTTGTACTAACCCTCGATTAGTCACGAATTCAATTTTTATTTTTTTTTTTATTAATTTTTACTTATTTCCTCATTTTTAGTAATTCAAAAATGAACTCAAGCAAAAAAATTCAATTTCAATTTATTTAAAATAAAGTGATTTTTAAATTTTTTACTTGGGTTAATCTGGAATCTATTTCGGAAAAAAAGTTATTAATAGCTTGAAAGTGTTAAAGTTTATTAAAAATTCTTTTCGTTTTGCATGAAAATAAATACTATTCGTAATCTTCTTTCTTTAGTATCTTCACTTTTTTTTTTACTTGGCGTACATAGCTCCTAATAAGAATCAGTAGCTTTTAAGATGCACTTAGGTATAGCATAATAAACTGCTTTAATTATCTTTGAACGGCCAAAAATTTTCAATGACGATAAAACTTTGACTCTGTTTAGGAACCTTTTTTACTTCTAATACAACCATGCGACATGCCAAAAATCTTTCTAGTACTCTTATCTTACTCTGTTTTCCTTTGTAAGCTAGGCGGTCTTTTGAGTTTCAACATTGCCGTTCCCACAATATACTGGATTCAAATGTCTTACAAAGATGTGTTCAATAAATATGTTTTTTAAGTTTATAATACACGAAATCTCAAAATTATATTCGAAATCACGCTTAACATTCTATCAAAATAAAGCTTTAGATATAACATTAATATTTTAATTTGGTCTATTCTTAAAAACACTTAAAAACTTTAACTAATTAATAAGACTAACAATCTCTACTGTTGTTTTTAATTTATATTATTTATATGAATTATTTATTTCAGCATGTTTTAATAAACTAAAAATTTATAGAAATTTATTAAAAATCTAATAAATTAAAATCTTATATTTATGCTGTGGTTTGGTTGTATGCTGTATGTCTATCTTTCCCTGAAATGTTTACGACTTTATGTTCTCATTTTGCGTATACTATTTAAATGTCTTCGTTCATTTCAGATTATGACATTTATTTTATGTTTTTCTTATACATTGTTGTTGTTAATTTTATATTTGTGGTTTTAAGATAATATTTATTACTTGTTTATTATGTACTTCAAATGTTGCTTATGTCTGAAAAAATTTACATAAATGTAGGTTTACAATGATTGTTGTGCCCTCTTAATTGCAAAGTGGGTTTTTAGGCCCAATAAAAATAATCAAATGCTTTCGAATTGGAAAACTTTCAATCTACTCGTGGAGTTTATGAAGGAATGTGTAATATTAGCTCCTTTCCTATGTCCATAAAATTGACGCTAAACCAGAGTGAAATAATTGCAACAAAATTAACATTCAAACAGAATTGTATGCTGAAATTATGAAGTCGCTAAAAGAAATTTAAATATTTAATAGAAAAAACTTTATATCAAAGGAGAAAGAACATTTTATAAAGCTCCCGTCGGATAAAATTGAAATAAAAAAAGTAAGATTTAATTAGAAAAACTGAAAGGCAGTTTCTAATAGTAATTAAAGTACATTTGGAGATTGAATTAAGAGCTAGTCGTTTTATTTTTTATTATTATTGTTAACTGTTACTTTATGACCTAGAAAGCTTCTGCAAGAAAAAATTAATAACAGTTTATTTTTGATCTATTACAAAATAATTTATTGTCCAACATTTTACATAATACAAAAAAAAAAAATTCACTAACAACTCTCTAATACATTTCATTATGTTCTTTTATATAATAAATATTTCATGAGGATATCATGAGATGCTTATATTTGAACGAATCCACAATGATAGAAAATAAATTAACAAAATATTTACTTTCACAAAACTTCAAATTTTTCCAAGGAGTTGTGCTTGCAGTAAAAAATTTGAAATTTCATTCAATACCGAAAAAACACAAAAACTAACTAAAAATTATCAATAATTTAAGAGATTTATAAAAAACCAAAAAAAAAATTCTTTTGCTGAATGTTATATGAGATTCAGCACAGCCGAATATAGAACTCTTAATAATTTTTCATTTGTTTTACAGGAACAGAAATTGTGGTTGTCGCTAAAATTTTATATTTGAATATCAAACGAGTAATGATTAAAATAACATACACCAAATAACACATCGTATTTCTGCCTATGATCTCATACGGTTAATTGATTTCAGGCTGATAAAAGTGTCATGCAAAAATGTTGTTTTTAAATTGCGTATTTTTGAAATCTTTTGTCTTACCTTTATTATCATAAATATAAAACAACAAATCTATTATAGAATAAGTATCCTCAATCTACAAAAAGGTAAGAGCTGCAATACAAAGTTAAAGTTGTTATTCAGTTCTCCTCTACAAAAATTACCATGTCATGATTACCCAACTGTAAACACATTGTTTGTTTTATGTAACCATGCATCCAAGGAATCACACAATGGCATTCACAAAAATATACTGTAGGTATATTGAATAAAGCAAAATGATAATGTATAACTTTACTGATAGAAGAAATATCGATCAGCAATTTCATCATCAACAGGAATGGTCAATATTATCCTATATCAGGCTTAACCTGATGAGTGAAAGTATGTTTTATATCATATTCTTACGATACGGTCACATTAGTCAAGCATTCGACAAAAATCGGCAAATATTTGCTTGCCGTAGTCTGACCACAAAACATTTATTAGGAACAAACAACACCACAGCTGATTTTGGGCAAATAAAATTATTTGCCAGCAAACAAAAATGCTTCTAATGAGAACATAGTGTGACCAGTATTTAAACTAAATTATCAAGTTTCAGAAAAACTCGCTTAACATTTTAAATTTATAATATATGTGAATTAAATAAAAATTAAATAAAGGACACAACTGAAAATAAAACTGGTAATTTCTCTTATTGGACCTGATGTTAACACATTGACTAACAAAAGGATAGGTATGGGTTGACGAGTGGTACTATTAATACCATCACATGTATATCTTCCCTCATACGATACCTCCAAGAGTCAATAGGAACATGAAAAAATATTGTGGGAACAAAACTTATAGTGCTCAACTGAAGTAGTAAATTTGTGTACTTAATGATTAATGATTTTTAGTAGTGAATATTCGTCGCCAAAGATAAAACATATTAGTGTATATGAAAATGCACAAAATCATGTCGTCGGTAGAAATTCCCCAGTACAATTTAACCTGTCTAGCTTTACTTATTTTACTATTTTAGTAAATAAAGTTTTTTGCTTAAAAAGTTGATTTATTTTTTAAAAATTAGATATTAAAGGCCAATTTTGTGTGGACATTTTGTTTTATAAACCTATTATAAAAATAAAAATTGATTATGAATTAAGGCTTAAATAAAGATAGTGTATTTAGTTGTGTTTTTGTTTATGCTTTTGTTTCGTTTATGTTTCATTTTCCTCGACTCATGAATAGTACAAGTTGTTTACTAAGACGGTTGGGTTTTTTTCTCGTTACTGTGATTCACACAACGAATTTACACATCGAATTTTTGACGACAATGTTATCGCTCTCGGCAAACGAATTTTGTTCGTACCAATTCTGTTTCTAACATAAAGGTCAAACTAAAATGTTCCCACCAAAGAAGTAAGCGAAATTTATAATTGCACATAATAAATCAATGCTAAAGCAGAAAAAAACCTGGTTGTGATATGGTCACAATAATCATATTATGTTTTTTGTAACCATGTTTAGTTACGGAGAACCAATTATAGTTGTTTTCACCAAAACTTTAGTCACGATAGACATTTTTTGCTAACTTTTAACGATTATATGATTGCTGAGCACTAAAAATGCAACATGGTTGGTTTTAACTTAAAAAATTTCAACAACAACCAAAGTTTTTTAACTTTTTAAAAATAATATAAAATATATAACCATGACATATTATTATTAATCAAAGTATGGTTGAAAGCAACAGAATAATGTTTTCGCTAAAAAATATTTTGTTTGTGTTCTTTACAGTTTAGTAGTTTTTCTAGTAGCTAATATTTGAAATTGTTTTCTATGTTAGATTATAATTTTTATTATTTATTATTTTAACAGTTTATATTTCAATAGGATCCGCAAAGCCTTATAGCTTGTCTGCAGAGACTACTAATCGTTAATATATATGTATTGCAAACGTAGAGAAAGTGAACAAAATAAAAATTTATGTACAAAATAAATAATTAAAAATACAAATAAAAAGAGAACCAAAACATTTAAAAAAATGCATGTATGTATTGTAAGCATATATATCTTTATTGGGCTCATAAACCATGTTTTGATATAAATAATTCTTGTAGCCATTGATATAAGCGTTATTATAAGCAAATAATTGATTCTTTTTGTAAATTTAAGTTTTTTAATTAATTTTTTTGACAAATGAATAAAAGAATAATAACCAAGTCATTTATATCAGGAAAATTTTGCACTTAGGAGACTATAATTCAATGTGAACTCCATTAAAAGAAAAAATAAAAATATTTACTCAATGGTTACTGTGTCTTTGTATTAAAATTTTTTGAGTTTTTTATGGCTTTTTGCCTTATTGATTCAATGGAGTTCTCATTTAATCAATTTGGCTTTAAGTATAAGACTCTGAGGTTTTGCTTACAAAAATTTGGGTAGAATCCACTGTTGAGTTATATATGAGCAGTAGCGAAATGGCCATATGGATATGCTTTCCCCGCAGTAATACATTTCATTTTTTAGTTTAGTTTAAAAAAATAAATATTTCATGAGAATATAATGAAATATTTATATTTGAAGGAATCAAGCACAATTAAAGTAAATTAACTATTTAATGTTTATATTTGAACATAATTATATTTATACTTGTTACATTTGCAAACAATATGTTTTGTTACCAACCATATAATGCAACCATAATATTTTGCTCTCTGATTACGGTTACATCAACTATGTTTTTTAGTTGCGTGTTGTATACACCGTGTACTAACGGGGCATGTTATAAAACTCAATTCCGAGCGAAAGTGGTATCAAATTCCGTAATTAGCTCTTTAGAAAACGAAAACTTTCTTTGAAATGAAACAACTTTGAAATTTTAAATTAGAATTTAGTTTCATTAAAATTTTGTATTTTGCTGTTTTTAAATTTACTTTTACTTTGTACAATGTATTACCACATTTAAATTAAAACAATTTCTGAGTAATAAACATAATCTATTAGAAAGATAATAGCCGAATTAAACTGTTCCGCACGAAATGCGTGAAATACTGTTTTAATTATAGAAGTTGTGCAGCTACACTAAATATTTTTTATTTTTACTTTTTATCTTTCTCATGTACTATGATCTGATTTCTAATGTCAAAACTGTTGTAAAAACGTGAAAGAAAAGTGTAAATAAATTTTTGTTAAACAATTTTAGATATTGTGGTTTGCTTATGATATTCTTTGTTAACAATTCTTCTTCACTTAATTAAAATTTAAAAGTGTCCAGAGTTTCTCAATTAAAATTAGGGTACAAAACTACTGATGTTTCAGCAAAAAATTTTAGAAAAGGTAATCGAGTGTAGAATTAAGCCATTTTGGTAGAAAGTACTTCCCAACTCGATTACAACGTAATGATTTCAACAAGCATGAAACTTACAATCAATTACTGAGAATTGAATACATTGATTATTTATGGAAATAATGATGGTCATTAGTATGTATTTAAAGGTATTCTCTTTTAACGAAAAGAACTAGATCCATTGCTAATTTCTTTTTTGGAAACTATTGTAATGTGTTTTGTAAGCGAATAACAAAGTAATCACAAAAGTAAGTCATTATTACAACTTTCGACGTGGATTATCGCGACAAGAGTGCATTGATGAACTTAAATCTTTGTATGGCGATGAAGCACCATCCTATAGCACTGTGAAAAATTGGTATAATGAATTTAATCGTGGCCGAAGCTCGCTCAAAGACGAATTCCGTGAAGGTCGTCCAAAAACGGCTGTTGTGCCAGAGAACATTGATGCCGTGCGTAAACTCATAATGCAAGATCGACATGCGACATACCGAAAGATAGAGACATTCTTGGACATTTCTTCCACCAGCATACATTCGATACTGCATGAACACCTGGCCGTAAAAAAGGTTTGTTCTCGTTTGATCCCGCACAATTTGAAAGTCGCGCAAAAAAAGGCTCGTGTCGATTGGTGCAAAGAAATGTTGCAAAAATATGATTACGGTGCTTCAAAAGACGTTTATACGATCGTCACAGGTGACGAATCATGGATGTATGCGTATGAGCCCGAAACGAAACAACAATCGACCATGTGGGTCTTCAAAGACGAGCAAAATCCAACGAAAGTTGTTCGTGGAAGAAGCACTTCGAAGCAAATGGTCACCTGTTTCTTCGGCAAAACTGGTCATGTGGGGACTGTTCCGCTTGAGCAACGTAGGACGGTCACTTCTGAGTGGTACACTACAATTTGTTTGCCTGAAGTCATCGGAGAAATTCGAAAAACCAACAAGAGAAGACGAATCATATTTCACCATGACAATGCGAGCTCTCACACAACGGCTCAAACCAGAGCGTTTTTGACCGGCCAAAACGTCGAATTAATGGGTCATCCGCTGTACAGCCCTGACTTGGCACCTAATGACTTCTTCTTGTTTCCGCACATCAAGAAAAAAATGCGTGGTCAACGATTTTCGTCGGCAGAAGAAGCTGTTGAAGTGTTCAAAAACCATGTTTTAGAGGTGTCTCAATCGGAATGGAAAAAGTGCTTCGACAACTGATTTGAGCGCATGCTCAATATAAATATAAATCATGCTGGAGAATACTTTGAAAAACAATAAAACCATTTTTGATTATAAATATTCGCACTTTCACTATTAGGCCAGAAATATATGGAGCAGCCCTCGTACTGGTTGTATGGAAATATCAGGTTTTATGCCAACTATTATCAATCATTGTGTAATGTTTTATTAAATATAGGTTTTTAATACATAAAGGACTTTATTTAATTTATAGTAAATATTTTATTGCCTATTGCAACACATTGTAGTGTTAGTGTCTTTTGTGTTGCAGACACAATCACATTCTTTCAAGAGACAAAAAGTAAGTAAAATTAAAAATTCTGTACTTGCATAAATGAGTATACAAGTGCAAATAAATGTAAATTTGACAGTAATATCTAAAACAAAAGAATAGCAAATGTTTTTGTGTTTAATGTTCAGCTTGTGTTTTAACGCCTTTTGTTATTTGCGGTTGTATTGTTATTTTTGTTTGTAAATTTAAACATTGTCATTCACTTTTATTTTTTAAATAAAATATTTAAATTCTTTAGAGAAAAGAAAGAAAACTAAAAAAGGCTTCCACATTGTTTCATATAGGTAAAATCTGGACGTTTTAACTCGCCTAACAATATAAAACGTGTTGCGAGCGGTGTTACGCACAATATTGAACAGGGGATTTGCAGAGGTTGAAACGGCTCTGTTAAGCCCTGTTGATACGAAATAATTTTGCACCATTGTATTCTTGCTACTGAATAATTATAATTTTATTTTAATTCCTTTTTGTTCTGTGTATATTGTTTACTTTTTTTCTATTTTTAGAATCGTAAGATTTTTTAAAAATTAGCGCAATTTTTGTAAAATTGTTAAATTCAGCCTAATAAACGGAACCACAAAAAAAATATACCAAATGGATTGTCATTACTATGAGTCACATTTCATGTTTTGTCACGTCTTTTTTAAGTACTTTAGTATAAAGAATTGCAACAAAGACCCTACGGCTTATGGCATTTGAATACGACATTTATCTTAACAACTTTAACCCAAAAAGCATCTAAAAGAAAAGTACATGACGAAAAGAAACATTAAAATCTATTCAACTTAAAGTAACAAAATAATAACAAACAAAAAAGGGGTCATAGTTTTATTCACCACTTTGATTCTTGGTCTTATTGCCATTAAAGTTGTTGTCTTAAATATAAACCAAATTGTCTATATTTGTGCTACACTTGAAGTTTACTTTCCCCCTTTTATTTTTGCTCGTTTTGTTTGTGTTCTTCGTGAAAAAGTTAATTAACTCGTTAAATATCATGGAATATAAGACAGAATGAATGCTGCTAGCAAATAACAACAGTAAAGTAAAATTTAAATAAAAAGCTTAAAATAAACTTCGCTCGAATTTTGTGTACATACTTTTAATGAACTCTTTACGTTGCTGGTTCATAAATTATTTCAATCTTGTAATGAAACTGCAGCAGAATTATGTAACATATTGAATATTTTCGTAAAAAGTAGGTTAATTGATTGTTCAATTTTTTTTACTTTTATTTAGTGAAGAGGAGTCCACAAATTATTTTGTGAATGTTTGGAGGTCACTTTGATGTGGGTCGTAAGACAGTAAAAACTCAATGAATACTTTTTGCACACATAAATAATAATATTGTGATTATATTTAAGAGTGTTAAATTCCCTTTAGGCTTACTTAAATAGAGATTCTAGGCGGTCTTAAGCACTTAATGTGCTAAAATAACTTATTGCTTGTGGAGAAAAATAGTCAAAAGTGGGAGGACAAAAAGGGGAATAGATAAATTCGTTGACATCAGTCAGGTACATTCGTAAGTGGAAGCGATATATGTGATGGATTCGCATATTCGTTAAATGCATTCTTGTAGAGAAAAAAGCGAGATCTATAACTTTTACGGTTAATTTAGAAAATAACTTTACAAAATTATTTAATTATGCCAGAAGTCAATAAGCACTTACGATATATTTTAAGGAAAATTGAAAAATGGAAAATTTTATAAAAAAACTCATACAACAATGAGAGGAATTAATAATAATTTAAAGGTAAATGAATACACACTTTATAATAGTATTTAAAATTTGCATATCTCTGTAGTCATGAATATGTAATTTGATTTAATTATTGTTTCATAAGAGACTGTTGAAATGGAAGAGGTATTATTATAAACTTGTAGACTACAAATTAGGCATTGGTGTAGAGACTTAGGCTGTTGTCTGGTTGCAGTCAAATTTTGAGTAAATGCGTATTTATATTTTTATTCTGCAATTTTCAAAGAATGCTGCGTGATTGTTAATATACTTTTGTATTTTCACATTTTATAGCACCATCACCACCAGCACCAGATGCACCATCTTTAGAATCTTAAAAATCGTCAAATCTTTGCAGTACATGAATTAAAAGTTATATATCATGCTTTTGTTATTCCAGATTTTCGCTGTCATTGTATGAGTTATATCAGTATAACTTGTCAGACTACCACTATATTTTCGGAGCTTAATTTGGTGTTTAAAAAATATTTTATTTCTTATAATATCAAACAGTAAAAGTAATAATTTTAGAAAAATAAAAAAAAAATAATTCCTTGCAACACAATCAGTATGATACAAGAACAAAATCTACAATGTTGTGGATAAGAAAATATGGAAGTACGAATGAAACTAGTGCTAGTTACCGATAGTTAACAGAAAGCGAAAGTGATGATTTTTAAAGCGAACAACGAAGAAGTTTTGGGTTGTGTGTGAACTTCGTCTAACCAAACTAACACTAAATGATTATGAATATTCCTCGTATTTTTACTTAAATATTATTTGGTTAAATACATGATGTTTACAGTTTCCATAATAATGCGAAGAATGCTGATGATGGATATAGTGATCCAGAAAATGCTACATCGCATTCTGCTCATGTCTTATTTTTCCGGTTTTATTTGAAAAAGTCCACATAAATTTGCTCTACTTTATTTTTAAGAAATAATATATGAACTCTTTCCGAATTAACGTATTCATTTATTACAATATTAATAATTTAAAAACTTTAAAATATTAAGTAGTAATTTCACACAAGTTTTCAACAAGCATTTCAATA
Source organism: Gymnosoma rotundatum (assembly GCA_916610165.2). Classification (NCBI taxonomy): domain Eukaryota; kingdom Metazoa; phylum Arthropoda; class Insecta; order Diptera; family Tachinidae; genus Gymnosoma; species Gymnosoma rotundatum. The sequence continues at coordinate 106,058,339 of OU744338.1, forward strand.
ACAAGCAAAAGGTAGAAAGGCAAGAGTGAAAAAGAAATACATAAAATATTCTTAAAGCATTACAAAAAAATTAACACATAAAAAAGAAACTACAACGTGCTACAAAGAAGTACTCACAAGCATTAATTTTCGCTTTCTTTCTCACATCAATATGCTAAATTCAGACAAAACAACCTCAGTTTCAACAAAGTTTAGAAGCCGTGTTGAGATCTTTGGTATAGACAAGCCAACCATGCAAGCACCGTTTAAAGGAACATCAGTTCTGTGTTTATTTATGCTTTAAAGTTCAAATCTTAAGCACAAAGAACAAAGCTTTACACAAACACAAAGCTTAAACACAAAATAAATTATTATTTATTTATTTAATAATATCTTTAATTTCAAATTCTTTTAAATTTTTTTACCTATGCATAATTATTGGTTTTTAAATGCATTCTTTTTTCTATTTTTTGCTATTTTGGTTTTAATTCATTATTAATTGCAATAAACTTTAAAGATAACAGTAAAATTTATCTAGCACTTTCTGGTTCCTTGCAACCTTCGTGAGAATTATTCGTACATATCTACAAGGTAGTTATAAATTATGGCTATTATTTAGAGAAGGAAAATATGAACTTCACTGCGATCAGCAGAAGTGTTCAGAGAAGATTTTGAAATCCAAGTATTCGAAAAATATATCAATAGTCCTCCTCTTGTAAAGTAGAAAATTCGTTAAGTTTTTGTAGAGTGCTTAACACTTTTAGCACTTTTACAATCCCTTTCAATGTAAAATCATTCTTATATTCACCAACAAAATTAAAAAGAAATCATTTACCGAAATGATCCCGTTACAGTTTTAGTATATGTGTAGATGATGATTTTAGTGAACTTTGCATAACCTTAAAATGTGTTAAAGGCTTTTAATGACCTCACTTTATCTTGCAAAACATTTTTAATTTATAATGTGTCATCTGCTAAGTATAATTAAAAATGTTAATATTGTATAAAATTATTGAGCTCTTTACATAAAAGACAGCAACAAAGAAATATAATAACATTGTTATAAGTTATGTATTATAATCACAAGATGCATGTAGACATTTTTATACAACACATTATTTTTTCTCGTGTGTTTTTTTACTATTGCCCCACTTTTTTTATAATATTATACATGCCCTAATAACTTTTTGAAGTTGTTCACACATCCAGGCTCATTTCACATAAGATAGTAGAATGTACAATAAACTTCCATACTCAATTATTCCTTTAGCTCCTACGAGGAGTATAGGGTCATTGAATATTTGCAACCCTACAAGGTATTTCTTAGCACAACAAAATTTGTGTTGTTTTTCAAAAGACTACATATTCTAAAAACTTAATAATCCATAAAATATTGAAATTTAATTGTACCATAGTTATTATGTAGGGTAAAGTTATTGCAACGACTTACATGTGTGTGTGCATGTAAAAGTAGGAGTATAAAGCATAAATTTAACACTTGTGAAAATGTGTCTGAAAATTACTGTTGTCATCAGAATTTAAAAACAGTCTTTTTAATGCTGACACATGTTGTAAGTTTCCTTACACAGGCATCTTTATGTCTGTGGAAGAATATATTTATATATACCCCCATTCTATTATGTCGAAGTGTGTGGTTGCATGTACATATTAATATCTACACGTTTATTCCTGTTTTGTTATATGAGTGAATCCGGTTGAAACAATATGTATACACTATCAGTTATTAAAAATATCTAGAGCAACGCAACTTTTCTCACACATTTCCTTTTGATAACAACTTTTATAGATGTTTGTGCATTGAAACTCTTTACAATTTGCTTCACTACTGTGTAAATGGCTTTGTTTTACCTTATTGATATTTGTAAATATTTTTTTTTTACTTACGTCATCAACAAGTTGTGTGATAGTGTGATTTTATAATTATTTTTAACACTCTACATTAATTTGATGATAGAAAAAGTAATTGTTTTGGTAGCAGATTATGACTATTGTATGTTAGACGCAAAAAACCGCGAATTAATACACACTTTTTACCATTTTTTACAGTTTTCAGCCATACAAAAAATTTAAAAATTTAAATTTCGAAACCCTTCTTATTCTACGTTTTCATCCGTTTAAAAAAATAAGCGTCTTTAAAAATAGTCATATGGCAATACTGATTGTGTTATAAAGTGTGTCTTTTTAACCCAATAAAAATTTAAACTAAAAAATAACACAAAAAATTAATTGTAAAGAAGAATTTTCGGCATTAATATTTAAAATGATTTCGGGCATATGGCCACCGCGGCTGCTCATGACGAAGCGCAATTTGGACGTCCGATTTCGGGTCACTTCATCATCCATATTTTTAAACAAAAAATCATTAATCATGGTGCGGTAACGATCTATATTGACCGTAACGTGAGATCCGGCCTCATTTTTAAAGAAGTAAGGACTGATTATGCCACCAGCGTGTAAACCACACCAAGCGGTGCATTTTCTGGATGCAATGTAGTCTGAAGTGTCTGCTGTAGATTGATATTACTCCATATGTTGCAATTTTGCTAATTAACAAACCCAGAGAGACGATTGTGCGCCCCATAAAAATCCAAAGTCGTCTGTAAGTTCCTTGTATTAATGACTGATTTTCAAACCAAACTTAGATAATTTGATAGCGTTTTTCATGCGTGAGTCTATTCAAAATGATATGCCAGAGTTTACTGAAAATAATAAGAAAAATTTGTCATCAGCATTTAATTTTTAGTCTTATTTTATATAATTCTATCGGGCTTGAAAACACCCGATAAATTACGATCGGTGAGTAAATATTTGTTATATATAGGCATGCCACACATTACGATCGAAACATTTTTCAGGTTCTAATCAATTTTGTTTATTCTTATAAAAATGCTGAATCCCCACTCTTTAATTTAAATGTGGCAATATTGCGTACGCTTAAGTAAACAACAAGACTAATCTAAACAAGGACACATAACAAAAGTTAATTTAAAAACCGCAAATAACAAAATTTCAAATTAAGTTTCACTTTGAAATTTAAAGGGGGTTAATTTCTACGAAAATTTTCGTTTCTCGTTTTCTGTAGAACAAATTTGTGAAATTGAAATTAATTTCTGTAGCACAATTAATTAAGACTTTATTAACATATTGAAGTTTTTAATATGACTTTCAAGGGTTTATATTATTGTGGCACATAATGTTTTAGAGAATACGCGAAGTATTCTTACTCAAGGAAAGAAAAACTCCAAAACCATTTTCTGGGTGCTAACAGTGAGGCAGATGACGATTTATTGTTTGACAAATATGACAACACAGTGAAAGCGCACTCGATGTAAAAATTAAAAAAAATACCCTTTTCAAGACAGCAATTTGTAAGACCATCATGTAGGCCTTAACTTGGGGATTAGAAACCGTTTCCTGGGGAACTCTTCAGAACATGCAAAAACAGATACTGTAAAATGTTGCAAAGCCGCTTCAGCAAAAATTTGTGTAAATTGCTATGCAATACATAGTAAAGTAAGCTTTTCTTCAATCTTGATTGCAGTTCAAATATAAAATATTATCTGAGACTATTCTTTTATTTTATTGATGTATCAGCTAACAATGTATTGGCCTTTATTAAGTTTAAACTTCAGATAAGTTTTACCAATGTTCTATACTAAAAATCTCCTTTTTAGTGTACTGAAATAAATTGTTTTCTTGCATACTATCGTTATTAAAACTAGACAACATAGTTTAAGGACCACAGAGAAACATTTGCATCAAAAAATTCCACGGGTTCTTATTTCAAAATATGATCTTATGATGCTTAAGGGATAACACTAAACAGTTTAAATGACCACTATAACTAAGATATTCGTATAGCCCCAAAAAGAACAATTGTTGTACGTGTAAGTCATCCTTATATTAAAGTTTAGTTATATGTGGCATTGTGAATTCGTGAGGGAGAACAAATTGTAGTATACAAGGACTTAACACATTCCCAAAATTTCGGAAAATTGCTAATCTAAGAATAATAGAAAAAAATGTGGCAAACCTTCTAGATGTGGCAAACCTTCTAGAAGAAAATGATCATGGAATAATCAAACTGATTTACTGCAGAAGTACAGGAAGGAAAAGGCAAAACGTATGTAGATACTTGCGATCTGGCAAATTAAAAATATTGCAATTCTGCCTAAGAAGTTTTCTTTCAAACACAAGATTTTGTTTTTCGAGCTTTTGTCATCAAATAAATCAAAATTTTCTTCACTTTCATTTTACCATAAAAGTTTCAAACGCAAATAAAATTAAAAAAAACTTAGGGATGTACATTTTCATTTCATAAAAATCGATAAGCAGTCAACGTAGTCACAGGAATGTTTTAAAATGCGAAATTTTCATTGAATTGACGCTGACATTGATACGAAGTGATATTGATACTAAAACGACGACAGCTAGAATAAGGGTGAAAGGATAATTTTTGTTATTTTGTTATCGGATATCTGAATATTGTGAATCCGTAATATTAGGCTGATATATTTATTATTTGTTTGGACAGACACACTCTAAGTTCATATATGTTCGCTTGTTTTAAATATCATATAAATTTACTGCATATTTAAACTTTTTGTAAAATATCAGTAAACTTATCATTTAATTTTGTTGTATATTTTCGTAAATGACCATTGCTATAGATGAGACTTGCATTAAAAAAAGTTGCAATAAATGTCATAAAAAAATTTCGTAGAACAAAATATAAACCACTTTATAATTTCAATGTTCATCAACTTCAGTTGTTAGCGCTGCGGAGCGCTGTTTAACGAAAGATGTCAAATTTAAGCTTAAAATTTCATATATATTACATTGGATAGCGCCAAGTTGTTTGTTGATCTTTATGGCTGGTACTACCTGCTCTGTAACTGTGCATAAGGTTCTGGTGCATAGTAGTCAAATTAAAGCAGGAGCTATTCTGCCAATGGGTATATATGCCTCTACCTAAAGCCCCTTTTTAATGATTTCATTTTTGTTTTTTTAAATTTTAATTGATTATTTGTATCAGGTATGCTTTCCGAGAAAGCTCAGGAAGCGAGGAATAAAGGCAATGGAGCTTCTAGAATACATCATTCGCTAAGAACTGAACGTGTCGCCACTAATGAAGACGTAATGCATAATCTTTTATTGTCTATAGATAAATTTAGAAATAGATTTTGCTCAAACCTGCAAATCGGAAAATTGAAGTACGATAATGATGTTAAAAAATTATTTAAAGGCTACGCTTAAATTACTTATTCATGTTTTTTTTATGGGATATGTCCGCAAAAGTGGGTAGATCGGATATATATTTTTGAAGCTCATTTTATAATTATAGTATTTATTTTTTGTGAAAATTGAGTTGATCCATAAAAAATTAAGAGGAATAAAATAAGCCCAGATCCTTAGAAACTCTCCAGAAGAGATGTTAGTCTTATTTTGAAAGAAGTGAGTAAGAATCCAAAAATAACTGGCCGTAGAATAATGGAAAGGATGGCTGCTACATTGGAGAAAACAGCTCATCGAAAAACGGTTCAAAGGCATTAGGAGGTAATGGTTATGCAAGCAGAATTCCTTAAAGAAATAAGCTTATAGTGTGAATTTAGAAATTAAATGGGGCTCCAATTATTAAAGAGTCCTGCACAGCCGGCCTTCGTCCCTGCGAATGGATTTTCTTCTCTACACAGAGAAAACAAGTCGTCCTTAGAACCGAATTTGTTGCCAATCGAATTTGTTCGGTTGTAGTTATATCTGAAATTCGGTTAAAAGGACTGAATAAATTTTATTTTAAAAATTGATTCGATCGTCGATAAAAAATATTATTGTGAATTAAATAAAACAACTTTGCATTTTCACATTTATCTTTAATTAGGAAAAAAAAGAGAAAATGAAAAGAAATAATACAATTCATGACTTTAACATGAACTATGGCTTCAGCGCTAAGCATTCCCATTTCCTCACGCTTTCATGTCTCCCGTTTCGTTGCATCTTCCAATAACCAGAATAGATTTTAGTAAAGACCACAAATTGGTTAGATAAACTTTGCTAACTGTTGTTGAGACCAATCTTTAAGATCTAATATAATTTGTCAGTTCATAATATAAAAAATATGTCAAGATTATATTTTATTTATTGGAAAAATTAAATTATGAGGTTAGTAGTAGAATTTTGAATATTTTCACTGATTTTTCACCAATCTTTTTTCTGTGTGTATAATATAAAAAACACCGGCTGCGCCTAACAAAGATTTTTTGCCAGGCCCTTTAAAAAAATGTTGCATCTTTCTTACATAGAGTACCATAAAATATAATTATAACATCCAGGAGCATTACTCTTTTTGAAGCTGATGGTTAAAAAATTATAGTTGTTTTTTAATTGCTTCTCTTGCACTAATTTTTTACAATTATGTAGTTCTTTTATTTTAATTAAGTTATAATTTTTAAATCAAAAACTTATTCAAATTCATGACAATTCTGTTTAAAAAATAAATAATATTTACGAGTTGCTTGCATTTATTTTGAGAAATTATAAAAAAAATTTATGAAAAAATATATCCTAATCATCGAATTTTTACTGGTTTTAAGCATTCATTTAAATGTCAATGTGACAATGACAACTGACGTTAAAGTCATGCGTTTTTCCCCTAAATTGAACTAGTTCATTTTAAGTAGAACCCATGAATTAGCTACCTTTTTGCATGCCTTTTTTTGGTGGGATATTATATATTTAATAAAGTTATTAAAAATTACACTGAATCTATTACGAACCCAGGCCATCAAATCAATAACAGTTTAGTAATCAACATGCTAGCCAATTAAGCTACATCAGCTTAATAATTTGGTTTGCCATCACAAGGCATGTGGCACCTTATATAATGACTTTCCACTTAGATTCTAATTAATACCCGTTGCTGTAATTACTTTCCTGGGTATAATGGAAATTTATGTATCACAAGTTTTTTGTGTTAATCAATCTGCTAAAATGCAAATCTAAATAAGTACAAAACATATACATTTAAGTTTTGGTTAAATAGGAAATTTAAAATATATAATTTTATTTTAAAGATCTCTATATTTAATGTTTTTAATAACCTTTTTTTTTGTCGAAATAACAAAAATACCAAGAAAGTGACAAAAATGTTGAACTCAGTCGTATATTTCCAAAATATTATTATAGTAAAGATTTTAAACTTCAGTTGTACTGTGGATATAGTAAATAAATTTATGAAATCATTATCATTATCTCAACTTTCTACTGTGTAGCAACATCTTAAAAAGTTATAGTTTTTTTGAGTGCTTCAACACACAAAACAAATGACAGTATAGTACTCTAAGAACAGCGCGCTATTACAGTATATATTATGGTTATTATCGACACTTTCTTTGTGTTCAATTTAATATTACATTGCTGTTCATGTATGAACGAACGGATGTTCATGTATTGCATGGTATTGTTCACACGTGTGTGCATTTTAATAGTCTTTACGTTATGGCTTTTTTGTTTTATATACTTTCAGACCTGTTACAAAGTTTACTTTTTTATGTCAATTCATTTTATAAGTTTTAATATTTAATCAAGATTCATTCATTTATCAAAGCAAAATTTATAGTTTTTTCATTTTTCATTTCTCAAAAAGTTAAGTGTACTGTGTATATGTATATGAATGTACTTTAAATATTGTAAAAAGTATGATAACACATACATACAAAAAATACAGAAAAGTTCAGAACTTTGAGTATGATATCTAGCAACCCTAGCTTAGTGTACCCGGCGTAGCCTAGGTCTAATTTATGTCCTTTCTAGGTACTGTATAAAATGCTGTAGCCTTATTTGCTATGCGGATCTACCTCGAACACGTTAGAAATCCATCAAATCCGTTTAGATCTTATAAATCAGGAGATATTTATATTTAAAATGTCTTAAGATTCTGTCTATCCTTTACATAAATATCTAACTATGTTTAAAACTTTATTGTAAACGGTGCAGACGTAAATGCCCGTTTTTAACCTTTTTATCTCATCTAGATCCTAGCTCTGGAAACAGGTATAGATAAGGACCTATCTAATTTTCACATTTCATCTAAATCGATTAGCTAAGACTTTACTAAAATTTAATCATGCGCTTAAAAATGCCTGCTTCTCCCTTTTCTCCCCTCCTGGTCCGTTTTTGTGAAAACATAATACCCTATTTTATCATGACAAAAAATATCTAACCATGTCTCAAATTTCATTTAAATCGGTTCAGTTATTTAGCCGTGTTTGAACACAAATAAACAAACAAACTTACAGAAAGATTTTCATTTGTACACAAACATTAAAATTTTTTCACTCAATAAGGCAAATGTGTCTTATTCAATTTAAAACTTGATTTTAAAAACTTTATTTACAGAATAATTTTTATTTAAAACTAAACTTTTTTGTTACTGATACCAGGTGAATGTTAATAGAATATTTACTTTAAAATTCAAAACAAGTACAAGTTATTTATATTTGTATGTGCCACAAAAGTAATGCCATGCTGTTATGGGAATTGACTACAATTTTACTAGAAATGAAAAAAAAGAGCGCTACTTTCACAAAAATTGATTTGAATATGTAAAATTGGTCACAGAAAAATAATATAAATGAAAATCATTTTTGACTACAAAAAACGAAGATCCAAATAAAAATTTTTTTAATTTTTGAACAAAAAAATTCATTGAATTATGACTTAATGTTTACAATAATTTGTTGAATAAAATAAATTCCTTAATAAAGTCAGTTGGTTCGATTATGATATTGATTAAATAATCAAAAAATATTGTTAAAAATTGTTATCAAACCAAAAATTTACCTAATTAGATGAAAAGGCCTTTTTGATAAAATAAGTAAAATAACTTGTTCACTTACTATATTATTAATATACACAGAGAAAAGAAATTCGTTATAAGAACCGAATTTGTTGCCAATCGAATTTTGTCGGTTGGGTGTATTATCTTGAATTCGGTTGTAGTAACTGAATAAATATATCAGTAATAAATATTTTAAATAATTCATGCAAAAAAAACCGACTTCAAAACAGATTTCATCTGTCTGCCTATAACAGCTCAAGTGTATGGCCACATAAATTAGGTTACATTAACTCACACACTTATATTTCCAACCTTTATACTTTTTCAACTGTTCAATAGCTTGGCAATAAACATCAAATTACAGCAACTATAGAGGCACCCTTTATTTTCCAAATTCGCATTATATACTTGCTGTTGAAGTAGATTTAGCAATCAGGTTCTGTGTAAATTTCAGCCGTGTGTCTCTAACGGTTCAACAGTTTGCCCCATATACATCAGATTATATCAACTATTTATTTTATAATATAATATTTTTATACTTCTTATTATACCAAAAAAAGTAGTGGACATTCTTTCTAACATTAAGGTATTTCTATACAACGGTTCAGAAAATACTGCCATATAGAACAAATGACATTAGTTTTGGGCACACCCTTTTCTTTCTAAATTCAAATTATAAGCTTCTTGTTATAGCGCATTTAGCAAAACATGTCCCTTGTAAATTTCAGCTGTCTGTCTATAATGGTTCAAAAGTCCGGCCACGTCCACCATATTATATCAATTATTGGGAAACCCGTTTATTTTCAAATCCAAATTTTATACTTGTTGTTATAGAGTAGTTATTGATACAGGTTCTTTGTAAATTTCAATCGTCTGTCTACAACTATTGGTGAACCTTTTAATTTATAATATTAAATATTAGCAATACAGATCCCTTTTAAGTTTCAGCCTTCTGTCTATAACGGTTCAAAAGTTTGGTCACACAATTGAAATTACATCAACTGCTGGAACACCCTTTAACTTCTAAATCCATATTTTAAACCTGATGTTATAGCGGACTTACCTACACAGGTTCGTTGTAAATTCCAAGCGTCTGTTTTTAACTGTTAAAAAGTATGGCAATATACGTCAAATTAAATAAACTCTAATTTATAATTTTTAATATTAACACTTGTTACTATAACGGCCATAGCAACCGACATTCTGTCCAATTTGCAAGCGTTTGTATAAAAGGGTTCAAAAGATAGATTATAAGTAAACTTACATCAATTATGGGGGCACCCTTTATTTTTAAATTTATTTTTGTATAATTTTTTGTTTTTGGGAGCCATAGTAATACGCAGTCATTTAAAATTTTTCAGAATCGCCCCTTACAGTTCATAATACCCGTAAAAAATATGTATGTTGTATAGGGACACCCTTTAATTTTTAAGATTATGAACTGTTTTTAAAACAGGACCAATCTGTAAGCATAATCTATCATATTACCAAAAATTTTCAAAATCGGATCATAATGGCCATATACATCAAATTTAATGAACTATTGGCGCACCCTTTAATTTATAATTTGTAATATTGATACTTGTTACTATAACGGCCATAGCAATCGACATTCTGTCCAATTTGCAAGCGTTTGTCTATAACGGTTTAAAAGATAGGCCCATACAAATAAATTTACATCAATTATGGGGCACCCTTTAATTTTTAGATTTATTTTTGTATAATTTTTTGTTTTTGGGAGCCATAGTAATACGCAGTCATTTCAAATTTTTCAGAATCGCCCCTTACAGTTCATAATACCCGTAAAAAATATGTATGTTGTATGGGGACACCCTTTAATTTTTAAGATTATGAACTGTTTTTAAAACGGGACCAATCTGTAAACATAATCTATCGTATTACCAAAAATTTTCAAAATCGGATCAGAAATGACGAGATCTGGAGGCACAAATATTAAAAAAAAGCAACATTCAGCCGAATTGTATAACCCCCTTCTTTTTTTAAGTCGATTAAAAATTATTCATGGGTGTTTATAAAATATTATTATGAATTAAACAAAAAAAAAATAATTTTTAATTTACTTTTATTTTAATAATAAATTATAGGAATAAGATTATACATTATAAATTTCATGATTTGAACCATTAAATGCACCTTTCTTCTTCCTATGTACTTTTCTTTAAATTTATTGTTCGTCAAATGTTGCATTTAGCAACCTTAAATAAAGTATTTCATTGAGTTATTTTAATATAAACTTTGCAAATTTGTAAAGCTATTCTGCATTGTAAATCCTATGATTTACTTATTTGTAAAAATTTATTGATTACAATATCTCTTCGAGGCAGTAGTTAAAACACCACGCCTACGTCTAATTTTTTTTGTCATCTTTTTAAGTCATGAAGTGAAAAAATTGGCGCTCACCCATATTTTTCGAGTTACGGGGTTCCGAAATTTAAAATTTTTTTAATATCAATATGGGTATCACTTTAAAGCTTTTGAAGAGATCTTTGAGGAAATACTAAAATTTTTTTAAAGTGTTTACCTATTAAGAGCCGATGGCATTTATTTGTAAAATAATATATATCCAGTACCATATTTTTTTTAATTTTTACTTCTCTGTCAGCCTAATATTTGCTTTTTTGATTGCAGTTACTTTACTTAACTTGTTTTTAATAAAATTTTATCCATTGGTCTTTAGCTAGCGAAAAAGAAAAATAATAATTTCCTGTGAATTTAATAAAAAAGAAAATGAACATCGTTTTTATGACTATTTTAATTAAAAATATCGAAGTACACAGAAATCCGTATAAATGAATTTTTTTATAATTTCAAATTACAATTCTATTTTTATATCTGTTTCGCTTTTGTTTCTTTTTGTTACAGTAAAGTGTCCTTTTATACACATTCATACTTCTCACTATTATTACTGGTCATCATATAAAACTCACTTATCAACGAACGTTTAGCAACTTATTTTCTTAACGTTCACATTATATTTATTTTCTGACATCATTGTATCTAGAAACAGGATATGAATGAGCTGTCTTTTTTTTTTGAAAGTGGTATAAGTCCATTTAAACTTAACTTATTACTGTTAAAACTTGATGCAAGACTAATTGATAAATTTATTATATATTTATTTTTTTATTGGAGTTACTTTATTCTTCCAAATGGCATGCAAAAGTTAGAGGTAGGCATGATGTTTTGCCTGCTGTGTCAAAGGACATGGACCGATTATGCTGATTTTCAATAGCACGTCTTTCGACCTTATATCTGATCGACTGACATATGAAGCTGTTTTTTTTTTTTTTTTTGTTGTAACAAGCCTTTGTTGCATTATTATAGTCTCATACAGTCTTCGGTTTTGTTAATGCTGTTACTACAACTGCAAAATATCTGTCGTTTAGAAGAAATTAGTGAAACTTGTTTTAATTAAAGCTTTTAGGAATGGACTTATTCCACTTTCAAAAAAAAAATATTTTTGAAATAGAATTGTGCAGCAAAACTGTTTTTGTTTATTTTATGTCAAGATAGAACTCTTTTGAAATGAGAGAACGGCTTTATAGCTCATTAAAATTACTGTTAAAAAATGGACTTATACTAATTTCAAAAAAAAAAACCTGCACATAGAGAAAAGATAAAATATTTTATAAAATAAAGCAAAAGAATACGAAATAATACTTTGCCATTATTGTTACACAAAAACAATTTTTTCTATAGAGAAGTTTTAAATCCAAACACATTATATGATACCATAACAGAAAAGAGTTAGTAACAATGTCAACAATATATGTATTTATATGAACAGTCATATTAGAAAATTGTATTTTTGTAAAACAGTAGCATTGTTCAGGTAATAACAGAAACCTTAAGTGAAGCACTATAACGTTTTTTATTTAACTCAAATGTAATTTTTAATCTGCTTTACTATATTTTTAGGTTGACCTTAAAAGCAATAAATTTTAGTTATTTATGTCTTCTACATTTGAGTAAAGTTAAAAAAAAATATGGTAAAAAGCTTTTTACCATTTTGATTAAAATACAATTGAAATGTACATGTCCATCATCATCAGAAAAATAAATTGTACATATTTACGGATTTTTTTATTTTTATTATTTAAAGAAAAATTTACATAAATAGGGTATTTTTCCTTTAGGCAACACTGCGGAAAGTGAATAAAATCTATAAAACCTTATATGTTACAAAAGATGAAAGTTTTTAAAGAAGGTATTGTTTTTATTTTTATCATAATGCTACATTGTATTTTTCAATACATTATGGGTAAGTTCAACACAGTTTGAAAACTTGCACCTGATTGCCTTTTCAGAACATTATCTTATCTGGTCTAGTCGGACTGCAGAGGTACATGTTGAGCAGGACCTTTGTGCTTTTTGTCTGTTGGAGTTATGTCTGATGTTGCAATGTCTCATTAAAAATTTCGTGTTAAACCGGAGGCAATTTACCTGTTGTGAAGTAGACATCACCCTATTTTACACCTAACCCCACCATTGGTTTTACTTAGAAACCTAGTACTAGCTCTAAAACGTAGCTTGTTGATACATATGATGATATTATATCAATTATTGCGAAGCAAATCCAATTAACTTAATGCTTACATGTTGCCCTTTTTATTTAATGTAGCGTACGGTCTCAATTATCAAGTTATAACACAAAGGAAAAAATTTTTTATAATTTTTGAAAACCCAATGTCACTTTACAGCAAGTAGTGCGACCAAATTGGTTTTTTTATTTCCATTATTTTTTAGTCTTTTTACCAGTATGTTTTCTACAGTCTATATATGATACAGAGGGTTAAAACTAAACCTTTAATACTTCTCGGCTATTGTTACATAAAATTTGGTTTAATCGGGCAACCGATTAGAAGTTGATAAATTTATTTCCAAGATGTTTTTTGTTGTTTTCTTGTTTGTTTTTTTGTAAGCGTTTCGTCGGTTTCCAGACTAGTTGTACAAATGTTGCTGGTAATTTCTATGCAAATTTATGCTACGATACTTGAAACGTTTTTTTTTTATTTTTCATAGAAGGAATATTAAGTTGTTTGAAATATTTTTATATAAACATGCACATTCTGGAAATTTTTATTTCGATTTTATTTATTTTTTATATAATTTTTTTATTTTATTTTTATTTTGGTAATTTTTATTTCAATTTTATTTATTTTTTATTTTATTTTATTTATTTTTTTAATTTAATTAATTTACTTTATTCGTGCTTGATTCCTTCAAACATAAATATTTCATGATATTCTCATGAAATATTTATTATTTTAAACTAAACTACAAAATGAAATGTATTACTGCGGGGAAAGCATATCCATATGGCCATTTCTCTACTGCTCAAATAGCTCATCAGTGGATTTTACCCAAATTTTGTACAGAAAACTAGAAAGTCTCATATCAAAAGCCAAATTGATTAAATGAGAACTCCATTGAATCAATAAGACAAAAGACAATAACAACTCAAAAATGTTCTATACAAAAACACAGCAAACATTCCGTTTCCTACGACCACCGACGAATTGATAAATTTGGATCTTTTTCCACTTTCGTTTATTGCAGCGAAATTCTCTTCAGTACGCACATTCCTTCGACGTGTTGGTGTTTTTGCATTCTATAGCGAGTATGTGGTATGAAATCTATCCATAGTTCTGTGGATGGCTTGCTCAGACAGACGAATATGTGTACCATAAAAATCACGAAATATTCTATAAGTTGCTCGAACTGATGATGGATTTTCAAAGTAAACTTGGATGACTTGATAGCGTTGTTCAAGCGTGAGTCTATTCATAATGATTTCGCAGAGTTTACTGAAAATAATTAGAAAAATTTGTTCACCAAAATTTAATTTTTAGTTTTATTTTTTATAATTTCAAGTTCTGTCATGCTTAAAAAACACCAGTTACAAATCAAAGTTTTATCGAAAAAATATTTTAATAAAATCGGAAGATAGCATCACTGAAAACATCTGTTGTCATATTAAACTAGAGCGTACTCTAAATAAACAAACTAACACAATATAGCATATAGGAAAATAATTACGTATGTTATATATCATTAGGTTTACACTATTTGTATCGATTTACATGTAGAAAATCTGACATTCTATATGAACTGTACACGTAGTCTGAGCCCACCTTTATGAATGAGTATTTGCGTAAAAGAATATTTTCTGGCGTTTTGACTGTTGAATCAAAAAAAAAAATAATTATCAAATTTTTGAAAGAAAAATCAAATTCTTTTCTTTATACATGCTCAAACATGTTTGAGTAGTGAGAAAACATTTCGGTACTCTGAAATAAACATGAAACCACAAGGTAGGATCGGCAAATTTCCATCAGGTCTTTAGTTTAGCTTTTTATCTCAGTATGTGTAAAATTTTTTTCTAAAATATATCAATGTTTTTAACAAGCTTCTGTTCCATTACATATGCACTGCTTCCATGAATATTGCTGATCACAGTTATCATATAAATGACATTGGCACAAAAGATCTGACAAAATGCATCGATAACAGAACTAATGTACTTTGCAAGTGGTAAAACTATTTTATGAAATGGTCCTTGAATGTCGTTATCATTCTATGATTCTGCTGAGTTCGGTTTCATGCATTGGGCATATTTGTCTTTAAATGTTTATTATTGTGCTAAAGGAATTTTGCTGTCAATGTTTAACATTTAATTTATTAATTACTTAATAAATGAATTACTTAATAGTGACTAATTTATAATTTAGAAAGTCTAACTGCAAGTAAGTTATCTATTATTCGAGAAAAATTTTAAATTTTTTAATAAGAAACTACAATTACACTTGTCTATACAAAATTAAAAAAAAAATGAAAAAAAATTAATAATTTTAATTCAGCATAAGTACTCGTAACCGCATGTGTTTATTTCTACTCAGCTAATTGGAAAAAATTGCTTTCGTTGCTTCGCCGAAGATTTGCAGAAAGCAAAAATTAATGTATGTGGCGTTTAAGACTAGATTTAGACGATGATATTTTCGCTGTCATTTTTTCCGATTCTCTTATAAAGGTGCAAGGAATTTCATCATGCGTCTTCCTCATTTCGGTTATAATTTGTGTGTTTTTTTTTTTAATTAAACAAAATTCAAGCCATGTCATCTTGTTTAGCATGCTTGCTCCTTTACACATCTTTCCAACAAACAAAAACTAGTTGCAAATTAACTTAATGGTGATTTATTATGAGTTGCATTTCGTACTCTAGCTATGTGAATTGCTTAGTTAAATAGATAATGTTTGTAGTTTTCCTTATAGCAAGTTGTTATTTTTAATTTATAAGAAAAGCTGCAGAATCATTCTTCTGGAAGTAAAGTGTGCTTTTTACAGCCCGATAGAACTTTAAATTGTAAAAAACCAACACAAACAAAATTTTATTAATACGGGCCCTAAGTGCCAAAAGAATCGGATAATATTGGCCTCCAAATGTCAACTGTTGTTGGTGTAGCAGCATAGTCAGTGACTTCATGTGGTCCGACAGAAAATAATCGAGAGTTGACAAATTGCTCGCCTGAATCAATAGCATCCACTTTCTCAAAAAAAATACCTTATTATAACTGTGCGGTAATAATTTTCATCAACTTTGGAGAATTAAATTCCACCGATGCCACTAGAGTGTAAACCGTACTCTTCTAGATGTTATAAAGTTTGCAGTGTCTGTTGTGGATTAGTTTTACTCGATATGCAACAGTTTTGATTATTAGGCCTTATCGCCGAATTGATGACTGATTTAAAAAAAAAACTAGACAATTTCTTATAGAAGTCAAGGTAGAGTAATAATGTCAATGAATATTATAAGTACATTTTATGGTATTCTATGTAGGAAAGAGGTAACGTTTTTATAAACTTGCTTGCAAAAAATGCTGTTGTTTTAAGTGCGGATATTATGACACTTTTCTAAGGTCGAACCTAAAATGCCACAGTGTTCATGGACATTATGTCCTTAGACACTATGACATACTACCTAAGTAGAAGGTTTATTCATCGAATAATGAAAATGATTGACGTCACGATGAGATTATTTTTTTTTATTATGTATTGCAGAAAACAGAGCAGAAAAGTGTCAATTCCTTTTAATCAAGCAATTACCAAAAATGTCCAGAATATCCTATTTGATGATGACGTCCTTCCACCATACACTGATCACATAGTACCAAACACAAATGCTCTATAACTTAACTTGAACGTCTTGATTTGTACAAATGTATGTCATTATCTTGCTAAGGACTAATCAGGATTGTACATAAAGAAAAGCAGACGGATTAATAAAAAGTAAAAAGAAGAAGCTTGTTAATACAATAAATGAAAAACGTGCCTACAAGTGTAAACGATGTTAAACCAACATCAAATATTGACAATTGTTTTTTTTTCACTTTGTGAGAAAAAATAATTAAATAGAGAAAATCAAAAATGAATAATTAAGTATTTAATCTTAGAAATATTTCTTTTTTGTTTAAAAAAGATTTCAACTTAAGTAGGAAAAAGTAAAAGTGCTATATTCGACTGTATCGAATCTTTTGTACACTTCGCCAGAAGAATTGTGTATTTTTTGTAATATGTTTTAAATGTATATCTTTGATAAGATGAAGATATTTGGCGTGACCTTAAATTTTTTATTTATCACCTTGGGCTATGCTCGTTACTCTCCTACAGTAAATAATAAAAATAAGCGCTAGAAACAAGCTTGTTCGTAAACAGGACTTTCGCTGATAGAACTATTCTGAAGATGTGAGATATTTACTTTTCAGCTTCACAATTTTAATTTAAAAAAGTGTAAAAAGTGTGAAGTGTTGTTTTTTTAAGAAACTTCTTCTTGTTGGTAGTTTTTAGTTATTTTTTAGTTATTTTTCGAATTGGAATATAATCCCAATTTTTGCTTTTATTTTACTGCAAGTAAAATGTTTTCTAAAAATTTTGGTGAAATTTTTGTAAAGATAAATATTTTGGTGACATTTTAATCGTTAATTGAATTTCCTACTTTTTATAATCTGAAGTTTTTTCTTGAGTTTTCGGTTGTTAATGAAGTTTAAAACATTTTATTTTAATTTTATTATTTCATTATTATGACTGCTCACGAAAGTGTTTTAAACAATCCATCAATGTCAATTTGACGCCGTGCTCAGCAGCTCCATCTTTAAAAAACAACTTTGGCTACAATTTTGCACGAGGATTTTAATTTGTTTTCATTTGAGGTTCAGTTAACAAAAGAGCTTCTTTCAAAAGACTATTTACGGCGCCGTACATTTGCCAATAGGATATTATAGCTCGCCCATGACAACCCCGATTTTCGTGAAAAATATCATAGTGAGTTACGAGGAAAATTTCATTTTAATGAATATGTGAATAAATAGAGTAAAAAGTCCTTAAATTATTCGTCAGTCACCTTTGCGTCCATTAAAAGTGAGAGTCCGTTGTGAAATTTGGTCAGGAGGAATTATTGGACCTTACTTCTTTTAAAATGAGAACGGCGTAACGGTAACTGTGAGTGAGGAGCGATATCGTGATATGATCTTAGACTTTTTAACGCCACAACTGCGTTAACTGATTAACAAAAAAAAAAAAAAAAAATAGACATTACCTTAAAAAGTACTTGCCATATAATGACTTACTTTTGTGATTACCATACTTTGTTACTCGCTTATAAAACCCATTACATTAGTTTTCATAAAAGGAAGTAGTAATGGAACTAGTTCTTACGATTAAAAAGAAATACCTTAAAGTACGTACCAATGATAATCATTATTTCCTACAATAAATATTGTAATTGATTCTCAGTAATTGATTATAAAAGTCTCACGCCTTGTCAAAATAGTTAAGTTGGCAATCTAGTTGGGAAGTACTTTTAGCAAAAATGCTTAATTCCACACTCAATTAACTTTTCAAAAATTTTTTGCTGGGATGTGGTATCAATAAGACGGTGCCACATCGCATTCAGCCAGCATTACAATGGAATTGCTACGAAACCTCATTCCACAACAAGTTTTTTATAGAAATGCTTATGTTGATTTGGCTTCAGGGTCACCTGATTTTACTGCTTTGGACTTTGTTTGTGGGGATATCTGAAAAGCAAAGTTTATGCAAACAAACCAGAAACGATTAAGAAACTTTAAAAAAATATTCGTGATTAAAATAATGAAATACCGCATAAAATGTGTAAGAAGAGGCGAAAATTTATCTGATATTGTATTTAATAATTAAATTGCCGACATTAGATAGATCATTTATCAATATAAGATCCATTCTCTTTCGTTTAGAAAAAAAAACGGCGGACACCATTTATTATAGGCATTAATTCTTATAAATTTATTAAAGCTCTATATATTAAAAAAAGGGTTCAAAAAACTTAAAATTTTTTCTCTTGTATATAACTAACAGGGCGCTAGTCAAAGTTATAAGAAATTGCTCCATTAATATTATTATAATTATAATATTGCTAAAACCGAAAAAAACACAAGTTGCTTAATCCTCTATAAATTTCAAAATTGTCAAAATGCTAAGGATCGAACTTTAAAAAATCAGCCACAAGAGTTTGATCTAAAAAATTGCAAAAATGTAAGAAAAAAGTTATCGATGCAAGCATTAAATTTGGGGAGAGTTATTATAAACTAAATATTTAAAGAATTTAAAAAAATTGGTAGAGAAATGAAAGCATTTAAACTTTCTTACTATGTCGATGCAATTTCTTCCGCCAATAAATGAAATAATGCAGTAATCACTGCCGGTAAAGAACGCCGTGACTGGCTGTTTTTAGGGTATGGTAAGCAGGCGCTTACGTTATAAACTAATTATGCGGAAAACACATTTGGGACGTGCGATGGTTTATTTCTATTTTTTATGCCGACGAAAGTTGAATATTTTTGTGTAGAGGGACCGTTTTTCTACTTTAAGTAACTTTAATTATTTTATTTATTTTTAATTTAAAATTTATTTACTTTTTATTTATAGCCCTTATATACAAAATTTACTATTTTTAATAATGTGTTTAGATATAAATTCTTTATTTTTTATTGTTCAATTTAAAAAAAAAAATCATGTTATTTAATTTTGGCTTAAGTTCGTTATTAATTGTGATACATTTTAAAGACAGCAGTAAAACTTAGATACCAGCAAAATTAAATGGACTTTATAATTCACAACAACCTTCGTCGTATATATTTACAAGGTAGTTATCAATTGTAACTACTATTTAGATGATATAAAATATGGGAAATTTTACTTTTTACTTTTACCCAGCAAAAAATTTTTGAAAAGGTAATCGAGTGTGGAATTTAGCATTTTTGGCGGAAGTACTTCCCAACTAGATTGCCAACTTAATGATTTTAACAAGGCATGAGACTTTTATAATCAATTACTGAGAATCGATTACGTTAATTACTGTAGGAAATATTAAGTACCATTAGTACGTTAGTCTTTTTTAACTTAAAGAACTAGTTCCACTACTACTTCCTTTTTTGGAAACTAATGTAATGTGTTTTGTAAGCGAGTAACAAAATATGGCAATCACAAAAATAAGTCATTATATGGCAAGTACTTTTTAAGGTAATGTGTAATTTTTTGCTGGGTATAATGTATTTTTTAAATTTTTATTTCTCTACAGAGTCGTTGTTAATTGTATGTATTGCTTGACAGCGAAATATTTACCTACACTAGCAAGAACTCTCTTTTGCTATCATAATTTTGCATTTTTTTATACTGGGTATACAAAACTGAAAAAAAAACTAATTATTATTTAAAAAAAAAATACTTCAAATAAAAACGTTATAAAAATTAATGTTTTTTTTCAAACACTCTAGCAAGTGTCATATGTAAACAAAAATATATTTTCAAATTAATTTATAGATATACATACATTATTTTTCGTTCTAATTGGGTTTGTTTCGACGAATTTACGCAAAGATGATTGAATGACGAATTTGTTGTGCTGTGCGAAATTCGTCGTTTGTCCATTCCATTAATGATGTCAAGCCAATTCTTAAGTAGTAAAAGGGAGTGAGTATTAACACTCTTGTGTAGAATTGCAATAAGACGTCGCATACCGTAACATTAACGCCGTAACAATTGTCATTAACACTATTCTTTAAAAACTCTTCTTCTGTTTTGCCTCTCCTAAGACAAAAATTAGTATAATTGCATTCTGCATGTGTATTTTTAACCGGTTTCAAAAAAAAAAAAAAAAAAAGAGGAAATCAATTCGTCTGAATGTTGCTTTTTTATATTTATGTAATTTCTAGATCGATTTTAAAAATTTCTTTTTTATTTGAATGGTTATGCTAACAGATTGGTCCTATTTTAAAAACAGTTTATAATCTTAAAAATAAATAGTGTTCCCGTAAAACATAAATGTTTTTACGTGTATTATGAACGGTAAGGTGCACCACCTTAAAATTAAAACCAATGCGTTTTACTATAGTTCCCAATGGCAAAAATTAATACAAATATAAATCTAACAATAAAAGAGTGTCCAAATAGGTGATGAAAATCGACATATATTGGCCTATATTTTGAACCGTTAGAAACAAACAGAATGCCGATTTCTATAAATTAAAGGATGCCCCAATAGTTTATTTTATTTGATATATGTATATGGCCATACATTTTAACAGTTGTAGACAGCGCATGAAATTTACAACGACCCTGTCCGCTATAACAACAAGTATAAGATTTGGATTTGGCAAATAAAGGGTGTCCCAATAGTTGATGAAATTTCAAGTATGTGGCCAAGCCTTTGAACCGTTATAGACAGACAACTAAAACTAACAAGGTTTATAAATTGCATTTACAAATTAAAGGGTGTTTTCCTAATTAATGTAGTTTGACCGTACTTTTTCATTCGTCATATACAAACAGTTGAAAATTGCAAAAAATTTCCGCTATTTTCTTTGATTTAAGATGAAATTATAAATTAGAGGGTGTTACAATAGTTGATGTATACGGTTGAACTGTTGTAGACAGACGGTTAAAATTAGCAAAGAGCTGTAGTTCTTAGTCTGCTATAACAAGTATATATTTAGGAGAGGGAATATAATGCGGTCCCATTAGTTCATGTAATTTGATGTATGCGGTCAAACTTTTGAACCGTTATAGAAAGGCAGATTAAATGTGTCTTAAAACTTTAGCGGTTTTAATACCTACTAACTGAAGCCATGACAATTTATCTCTCTAATTTTCGACAAAAAAAAAAACACAATGCCTTTTGTTAGTCTAGTAAATATAACTTATATATTGTAATAATTTGCGAAATAGGTAGTTTTGTTTAGGATTTCCATTTTAAGCAAGCGTTTTGATTTAACTTTAAATTTCCTATGTACCGGGGGTTGGTCCCTTTGTATTTTTGCTATGTTTAAAACGAAGTTAGTACATCATTAGTGTATTTTTTTCCATATTGCACAAAATAAAAACAAAATAACTGATAAACTTAAGTCACACTCTCCATCCATTATGTAAAATATTAATAGAAAAACAACCTACAAGGTTATAGTATTCTCTCTCCACACAGAATATATCTTTAGGGTATTTTAAATTAATGCTTGGTGACAGCAACCTTAGTGACAAGAAGTACGAAAGGCACATTACTTACAGACAAATAAAGTTATTCATCTTCCGAACAAATTGATTGTATACACAAAATGTATATTTAACCAATGGTTTTTCTTACAAAAATTATATTTACAACACATAAACGGTAATCATTGTTCATTAAAGCCACCTTCTGCGCCTGTTGTAAAACATTTTTTTATCGCCAGTCTGTTTCGAATACAATCAAGATAATTATGTTTGTTAGTTAGTAAATCCCATGATAAAGGTCTGCCCTTGGGGCTGTAAGCTTATTGCTCTTTGTAGCTTGAATGACAGTATTTATTCCCAAAACTGTGCTACGAACATAAATATTTCAAGTATTAAGGCAAAATATAAACCATGCGAATTTTCACCACGACACACAGTGGTCCAATTGCTCAATCTAGCTGGAAGAAAGTCATAACTCGCTTTTGAAAAGCCGCAATGACATTAATCTTTGCATGTACATATATTTTATCAGTAAAAGTACTCACCAAAAAATGGGAGCAATCTGTAATGGGCGTGGCAGATTTTTTGTTAAATAAATAAAAACATATAATATTGCTATATTTATGTAAAACAATATTTATTTACTTATCTAAAATTTTGAATTTTTATCACAAAATTTGATTAACATTTATAGGAGATATAGAATGAATCAACAAAAATATTTTTCAATATATTTTGTTGTTGGAAAAATATTATTTTAAACACATAACTTGATAACCAATGAACCGTGAACACCCTAATGCAATATGAATTCACACTTAATCAAAATATTCAAGATATTTAGGCAGTAAAGGCAAAGATAACTAAAAAATTATTCAAAAACCAAAAAAAAAAAAAACAATCGCGCATGTGATGGAAGTCGATCGTTTTCAAATCGAACTATTTCATAGATATCTTTCAGATAATTTTTAGTTATTTTCACAAAATTCATACCAAGTAAAAGATAGGAACTCAGTTTAAAGGATAAAAGCCCACAATTTAGGAAAAATGTGAGAAAATTAGCTTAAACGTCTTCTGAATTCGATATATACAACTGAAATTTATCGATTTGAAAACAATTGATCTCTATCACATACCAGAGTATATTTGCTTTAATATGATTCACTTTCTGAATCGAGGAATTGCTCTGGTATAGGAGCATCAGAAAGTAACGCAATAACTTCTTCGCCCAAAGGTTCAATACGACGGGAATGAATAGAAAAGTCTTGGTTGAAAAAGAGGAAATAAGAGAATCTGAAGACAAGAGGAGATAACGAAGAAGATCATACATTGTTTTTTCGCGGGACATTTTTCGCGTGTGACTTTCTCGTATATTTCGGAAGTCTTTGTTTTGATATTCTAATGCTTCTTCCGACAACATTCCTATAGTAACACATTCCCTCTTAGTAATGGACATTTTAGACTGCAAATGAAATAAAATGCATTTAGGCAAAAACTGGCAGCTAATTTTGAAAAAATTGATAAGCTACCATCGTACAGGTTACAAAAACATCAATAACAGAATTAGAGTTTTATAGATTCCCATTTAAAACCCTAATTAAAACTGGACATTGAACAAAATGTTTACAAATAAGACTCACAAGTCGAAAACTGCATTTCTATTCCATAACATCAATTACTTGTATTTGAAAGATGAAAGCAAACCTGAAACAAATGTAAAATAAATAAAAAATGTATCGTTATGCACTCTGAACACTTGTTAACCTATTATCAAACAAAATATTTAATTTCGAAATAAGAAACAAAATTATTTTCTTCCGGCTAGATTTAGCATTTGGACCACTATGCGACACATTGATATTTCGAACAGTGGTTTATAGGTAATAAGTTTTTTGTTGTCAAATATTAAAATTTGAAATAAAATAAAAAATAAAGCAGGAATATCAAAAAAATCTTACCAACTTTACTGTCTAAATAGTGAGATCGACCATTGATATTTGTGGTTGACCCTAAATGTTATAAAATAATACTACTAATAAAGGAGGACACTAAAATTTTAGTTTTTGTTAAAAAAAAACGTTAGCATTTACTAGTTTCTAAACATAATACCCAGATGATTTGGAAAAGACCTCAATCTGCAAGAATTAAACGATTCTGAATTATAAAGTTCTTATTTTCATGTACACTAAGTTAGAGGTGGGTTTAGAACTGGGTATTTACCCAACACTAGGTATTTACCTATTTATACCCACTTTCATATCCAGGTATTTATCTAATTTCGGGTAAATACTAATTTGAATAACAAATACTCGCTGTTACGTAGAGTAAGAGAAATATATTTATTTTGAACATATTTTGTTAAGTGCATATTGTTTAGACATTTCTTGATGCGTTTTGCTCAGATAAGGCACTTTTGACTTCATCAAACACAACAATAATTCTTAAAAAGAACCGCTAATCAGCGTGCTCATGACAATTTAATGTAATGAGTAGGAGCGGTGGCAACAACAATGCTGAAACAATGAATAAATTTAAAAATTATTTGGTTTGTTATAAAAAATGTAATTCATACTAAAAAATTAAATTCTTTAAATTTATTTAAAATTTTCTTTAATTTGAGTTATACTCACATTTTGGGTTAATACCCAGGTGCTTAGGTTAATACCTGTATATCTATATTAAAATATCATTTGGATATTTACCATTTGGGTATTTACCCTTGTCCCATCACTACACTAAGTCGACCAGAAAATTCTAATAACCAATTTAAGAAATTAAGGGAGTCAAGTTTGTCCAATGTATAAAATTACAGATACGTTTCTACATTCTAAAAAATTTATGATAAGAAGGTTAATAATGAAAAATTTGTGATTATTCAATTTCAAAAATGCTTGGCTTTTTAAGCCTGCCATGTATGCGAGTATATTTATGCATATATCGATATGTACAGTGCCGGCAAAAATACTAACAATATTATTAGTTTTATGATTTTTTTTCAGTAAGTGGGCAACATTTTGTAGATAGATGAGGTCAAAACGTTTTATGCTTTAAAAAAAAAGTTCTCGTTCATGAGTTATGAAGACCTGTGATCAGAACATGATCCAAAAGTTACGTACACGCGAATTCCAAAAAATAGGACTTGGTTACCGTCATGCCAATGCGATGCTCCTTCGTTAAAGCCCTGCTTCATTTTCTTTTATGGGTGTTTTGAACATTGTTTGTTTTTGTTTTATTTAATTTGAATATTGCTATTATTTTTACTGTCAAAATTAAATGTAAGAGAGGCCTTTCTAATTAGGCGTTAGTATTTCACTTATTCCAATTTTGTTTCTCTGGAATAATTATATTATTAGAAAGAAGATAGATGTAGAGAATGGGAAATGTAATTTTTTTAAAATAATGGCCTTTTCCTAATTTATTTGAGGGTTAGTTGGAGTTGGTCGTTAAGCAAAGACCCCTAAATAATGTGCCAATACTTGACTTTGTCGCTTTTGCTGTAGGAAGGTGTCATCTGCCCTAAAAAACTGATTGCTTTCATTGCTCAACAATGTTAGTTTGGCAACATCTTTTTATCTTCACCTTCATCGATAATTACAGTAATCCTTCATAATTTAAATAAAAATATATACGATTAAGTAAATCGATTAAAGAAATTTAAAGAATATTCCTTAAGCATAATTGGTTAATCATTACTTTAATCACATATAATGTTTAGATCGGAATATATATTAATTTAAGTTTCAGCTTATGTTTGGTTATTTATTTACGGTCTGATTCTTAAAGGGTTCCTATTTTTAAACTATTATTAATAAATTATTTATTAACCACATTTCGTTTATTTAACCATTTTTAAAAATTTGGAATCAAAAAACCAATAATAAGAGTTCAATAGATAAATTTCACTTTAGGTAACTTTACGTTTTTGCCTGGGAACTTCTATTATCATTTTATACTTAGTGCGTTTTATTCTCTTTATTCTCTATAGTAAAAATATATTTTCTTGATTACTGCAAAATATACGAGCAACAAGTATAAATAAAAAAAAAGTAAGAGTTAATCTAGTTTATTGACAGAAAATTTAAAAATTAAATAAATTTGGTACTGCGTGTAAATAATTTTACTAAAAAATAACATCGGCTTTTAACTGGTACATAACTTTTTAAAAATTTTAGTATTTCCTTAAAGATATCTTCAAAAGTTTTAAAAGGATACCCATATTAATATTTAAAAAATTTTAAAATTTCAGAGCCCCGTAACTCGAAAAATATGGTGGAGCTCCAACTTGATATTTACTATTATTTTTTAATTGATTATCTCGCTAGATATTTATTTTTTTAATGAAGTTACTTTATTGTTCTAAATGAAATGAAAAAATTATAGGTAGGCGTGGTGTTTTGCCCACTGTCTCGATTGACACATTGATTATTATTACTTTTTTTTTGCAAAGACAAACTTGATTCCAACACTAACACGGATGGACAGACGGACATTGCTCAATTAACATCGCTATTCATAAGAACCCAGAATATATTAACTTAATGGGTCGGAAATGGATATTGTAGAACTTGCACTCGGCGAGCGTCAATTTTTTCAAGCTATGTTTTTTTCTTATTTTTTATTTCTCTATTGCCCCATATAATTATTTTTTTGATTGGAATTATTTTATTTTTCCACATGGTACAAAAAATTAGTGGTAGGCGTAAAATTTTGCACCTCTTTGGAGACAAAGTATAATCAACTGGCGTATTCAATTTTTCTCTAGCTGATCTAGTGCCTCGGCGAACTTGATTTCAACACTAACACGGGCGGAAAGACGGACATCATTCAACTAACTTTGCTATGCATAAGGAATCGGATGCCGAAAATGCGTATTGTAGAAATTACAAACGGAATGACAGACTTAGATATACCCTTTTTCCACCTGTGATGAGGGGTATAAAAAAACGGACGGAGCAATATTAAACTGCCCTAATATATGTTAGAAAAATAATGAATCTTACAAAATTTTATATATAACTTATTTTAGTAAAGTGTATGTGCAATAAAATAAGGACTTAAAATGCTCCTGCTCTTATTTTCTTAATGTTATTTTTGAAAAAGGTATAAGCCCATGTGGGACCAAAAATAATCATTTTTTTCAAATAATTTTAGTAATTATTATTTCATAATAAAACTTAAAAGGTGTATAGTATAAAAAGCATCATTCGAATTCATTAAACTTGGCCAATATTTTTGAAATGGATTTAAACTCAAACCCTTTAATTTCTCAAAAGGCTTATTGAAAAAATATACCAATTTAAAACAACCACCTCATTTGTTAAAGTTTTATACCTATTAATATTAATTTAAGTCTCATGAATATAATTTATGATGATATGAATCACAGTGCGCTATGCCATTATTTTTCATGTCCTTATATTTATATTTGATTTGTTATTTATAAGAAAACAAAAATAAATAAATAAACTATAGGATGAAGCAAAGTAACTAAATACAATAAATTGACTTAAATATTTTAATCCCATAAGGTGGTTGTTCACTTAGTTGGTAGTTTTTACAGCATTTACACTACAAAAACTAAAACATGATTTTTTTTTCTAATAAGTTATTTTTTTTGTTGACTCTATTCTTTTGAAGTCAACATACTGAAGATGTTCGTTGACAATATTGTATTTAATTTGTTTTAATATTTTTTTTTCTTTTAGAGCTTAAGAGTCTTTCAAAGGAGCACTTTCCTGCCTTCGATTAAATTTCAGAAATAAGTAAATGTATTTCTATTACTCTTCTTTTTTGCCGCACATACACAAAAACGTTAATTAAAAATGTTTGAGTTTGGAAAAAACTTTTTTGTTTCGAAAAAAAAAGTTTTTGAAAATAGCAAGTGTCAAGTTTACATATTTGCAAAATGTATAAAAATGAAAAAGCGTTAAAAAACAAAGACTTCGGAGAAATATTTAGATGTAATATGGTGAAGAATAAGCTCATACCTAAAAAGAATCTGAAAGCTAAAAGAAAAAACCAAAACGGTAACAATCTTAATTACACAAACAAATAAATTCAAATTAAAGAAACTGGAGCAACCTCTATTGAAAATTTTTTAACGCACATACAGAGTGTCCATCGGGAAAATATACTGCTTTGTTTGTTTATAATTATTAATTAAATAAAATAGAATGGATCTTATATTGGAAATTATATAAGGAATTTCATTAATTTCATCACGAATATTTTGTTTGAGTTGCTCAAGCGTTCTTGCTTTTTAGATGTCTCTTCAAAAGGTAGTCTTGATTTGTCAAATCAGGCAACAATGGAGGCCGATTAAATTTTTTGAAATACCTTGTTGTGGAAATAGGTCCCGCATCAATTCCATACTTATCCGTGCTATATGCAATTTGGCACCGTCTAGTTGATGTTAATCAAGTCCAGCGCATGCATTTGTTGCGTTACAAAGTATTTAATTACATTACGATGTTACGCTGTTTTTATTTTCAAAAAAGTAATGTCCAATGATTCCTGCTGACCAAATTGTACACCAGACTCTTACTTTTAATGGATGCAACAACGACTGATGAATAATTTCAGAATTTTCCATTGCCCAGAACCAATTATTCTTTTTATTCACATATCCCTCTAAATGAAAATTTCCCTCGTCACTCATTATCATTTTTTTATGGAAATCGGGGCTTGAGAATGATAAAGTGTTTGCACGATTAAAAGGCGCTGAATTATATATTACTTCTTTAAAAGAAATTTGCCACTTGTTTACTTCATGACTGTCAAATATGAACTTTCAAGAATAATGTTTGCCAAAATGGCAGCAAACCAAAGTATACCTTCTTGGCGGACACCCTGTATTAAGCAGCCATGTTAGCTACTATTGTAGAGATGTTCCTTTCTTGTAAATTAGGAAATCACGAGTCAACAGTTCATGTCCCCAGTTCAGCACTTTAAAAGTTAAAAAAATCGAAAAAAGCATTTCAAACCTCCCAGAATATTGATAGATGTATTGGTCATATGAAGGCGGTAGTATGGTGTGTGACTGTTGTGGCTAAGTAAATTAAAAGAGAGTGGTAGGATAAAAACACTTCTGGCCTATGATTCCTAAATAAGGCATCGATTGGCTTGAGTCACACCGAATTAGTAAAAAAAACGTACACAGCCTTAGACGACGGTTTTTACCGAAAGTTATAACAATAGTATAATTTTGTAGGGTGGATGGTTGCATTAATTTAATTCAGAAATAAGACGGCAAAAATTATGCTTATACAGCAGAGAAAGAAAAATAGAATTACTATTGGTTATTGTTGTTTTTGCTTACACTTTGATTTTTGTCTTTGCTTTATTGTTTGGACAAAAATCTTTAGTTTATTTAAAATGTATGTCAGAAGTTTCCTGAAGAGTTAAGTATGCGATAACAATATGGCCATCGAGTCGTGCTTTGACCTTCAATAATCAATATCGGTGATTTAAATAATAAATCGGGAAAATAGCAGGAAAAAAAATTTTTTAAAAATTAATATAATTTAAAAAAATCCCGTTGTTTATGCTTTTATTTATAACCAGCAGTGCCCACGACTTCATCTGCATTTCATTTCTAACTTTCTTAAAATTCAAATTTATAAAAATGTGTTGTAACTATTACTCCAAATTTTTGTAGAAGTGTTAAAAATTTTCCATTTCAAAACACAAAATGTGATAAAAACTATTTTAGTACCATTGTATCGGTAAAATTTGGTGTTTTCACATTTGTATTTTGGTTTTTTTACAGAATAATTTTTTTTTTTTACGAAAAAAAAAGTATTCTAAAGTTCTATGGTTCTCTATATTTTTGATTATAAATAGGATTTGTTTTATTATTAAATTTAATTAAAAAAATGGACGTGACAAGTTGGTCACGATTTCAAATGTTGGCTACGTTATTTTTTTTTATTTTGAACTTACATATTTTGTAGATGATTTTCCGGGCATTTTACTAGAATTCATTCTTTTAGTAAAAACTTTAACGCGTTTATTACATAAAAATTGTTTTCCCAAATAACTGAAATCAGGGTTTTTACTATTTTATTTGATTTTTTATTTAAAAAAAATTGGAGGAGGTCTAGAAGCTTTGAGAAATGGTGCTGGTTTATTCCTTTCACTATCCAGGATATTTTGGCATCCTCCTTGCATGACTGTCCTTCCGTTTCTTTTTTCTTCGTTCGAAATGTGCTTAAAATTATGAATGAAATTAAATAATGCATAAATGGGTTTAACTTGTTGTTTTGTGGGAAGTTTAAAAAAAGGTGATTTTAAATCTAGGCTTTTATAACAATATTAATACCAATTTATTTTACCTCTATAAGACTCGACAACAAAAACGGTAAAACAGCCTGTTTAGATTGCCAGTGAGTATAGTCAAGTGTGAACAATCGCAGTTTCTTTTTTTTTTAAACCCACATTGTCAGTATTCCTCAGCCTCAGTCATCTACTTTAACGACTTTTTCCATAGGACCACTTTTTTGAGTAACCTGTACTTTGGCGTCATTTGTACTAGTACGACTAAAACGGAACAATAAACTACTTTTTACCATTGAAATTATCCCGTTTAATAAGCTTTTTGTTTAGATAATGGTTAAAAAAAAATTCGCCTAATCAGGTGTAATTGATTGTGTTCATTATATTTGTTTTGCATCTGTCTTTTACTTATATTTTGGGTAAAAATTTTTGTTGAACAAGCCTTTCTGTGCTTTACAAATTCTATCTTGTTTTCTTTTATGTGAAACATTCGAGGAATAAAACGAACCCTTAATTTTATGTTATTTACTATAAATTCTTAAAAACATAATTAATTATCTCTAAGTTAAAAAATACACGGGAAATAGCTGCTAAAAAGTTAAAAAATTCTACCCAAGCAAAAGTTAATGCACCTAAAAGCAATTAACTTTTAATGACTAACAAAAAACCTGGCTATTTATTTTTAAAATCTTGGAAGGAAACTTGTAAACTTATTAAAAAGTGATTACAAATGTTGTTTCCTTATTGCTTCCTTTTTGTAGCAAATTGTTTTTGGGTAATCAAATTAAATATGAAAAGCAAGAAGAAGATTATAAAGATATAAAATAAATATTCTTGACTATATGTAATTATTTAGAAAGGTTTACATTTTACTTCGTATGAAAAAAAACGAAACAAATTAGCTTAACTTTTCTCAAAGGTACACAATTTAAAAATTTTTAAATAGAAAAAAACGAAGAGAATTAAGCGCTTAAAGGGCTTCAAGATAAAGTAAGAACAATGAAGGTAAATTTTCTTTGGGGCATCAATTCAAAAAGGGTCGTTTATTGCTAAAGTCTTTTTATAGTCACAACTATGAAATATCAAATGTAAAGTCCTAAGGGATTATAAGAAATTCAGTGCCATATCATAACGTCCAAGGACATAATGTCCATGGGCTTTATGTCGCACTATGATGCGACATAATGTGTCAGTTATGCTGAGACGTGCTTTCACCTTCAATAATCAATATCGGTGATTTGTATTTCAAATCGGAAATATACTGCTATGACGCTACAAAAATAAGTAAAACAATGAAATAATGCGTATCCCGAATTAGCGTTATTTTCACATGTATGTAAATGTGCGAAAGAACGAACGATTGCGACATCGTGAAACAGGCCCTAGTTTTAAGACAAAACTCGACACCAGCAGTATCCGATATACATTGCATGTATTCATTTCACTTTGTTACATAACAGCGGATCTCTGAAATATTGCACTAATCTTTTGTATTTTTTCTTGTGGTAAGAGACAGCTTGCATTCTTTCACTACGGATTTGGTATGAATCATTCTATTCTACTTTTTTTAATAGGCTCATAAAAAAGAAGTTTTACCCGTAATCAATATCGAGACATGATAACAGAATTACTTCTTTTTTTGACAATACTTGAGGCTGTGCAAGATTGGTAATTAGTATAGAAGTTTAAAGCACTTGGCCACTGGGTAGTCTTTCTACTATATTTTTTAATATATTTTGTTTTAAAGGAGAATGATACGATAATCCTTCGTTTTAAAAAGACTGTATGATTTGCGATATGTTTAAATTTGAATGGATTCTATTGTAATTTTTATAACTTTCTGATACTCATTTTATCGAAATAGTGTTTCAATTACGTTTCTTATAGATGGCTATTTTGATATTCCATTGGACATGTAGACGAAGTCTAAACACACCTTAAATAAAAAACTAACACATATTCTAACACATAGGAAAAAAAACATGTGTTATAATTCACGAGGGTTATTTACACTATTTGTATTGATTTACATGTGGAAAATCTGACATTCCATATATCTTATACATGTACTCTTAAGACGCACCATGAAACTCGATGAAATGAGATTTTAAAAATTAGCATGAAATAATGGCGAATGAACTTATTTTGAATTCAAACTTAAATTTCTCGAAAACCTGATTTCAGAGGGTTAGCTCGATTAGTCGCAAAACTTGTTCAAGTTCGGTGGTTTGCAACAGTCTCTTTTGTGCATCCCGCCAGAATCAAATTTTTGAAAAAATTTATTCATTAAATTTTTTACTACACATTTTTAATGTAGAGGAATACACAACATACAGCATAAACATGTTGGCGTCAAATTATAATTTGTAAAAACTTAACTCGATAATTCCTTAACGCAAATTAACTCATTATAATGCTTTGAAAGCATTTATTTCATTAAGAATTATATATTATTAAAAAATACTATTACTTTTAAATAATGGTAATCACAACAAATTTTAGAATTATTTGCAGATATTCGCTTTACTCAAACTCAAATACAATTTTGATTTTAGTACAGTCCCAGCAAAAAGGTAATCGAGTGTGGAATTAAGAATTTTTGGCAGAAATACTTCCCAACTAGATTGCCAATTTAATGATTTTAACAAGGCATGAGGCTTTTATAATCAATTATTGAGAATCAATTACATTAATTGTTATAGGAAATATTAAGTACCATTAGTACGTTAGTCTTTTTTAACATAAAGAACTAGTTCCACTACTACTTCCTTTTTTGGAAACTAATGTAATGTAATTTGTAAGAGAGTAATAAAATATGGCAACCACAAAAGTAAGTTATTATATGGCAAGTACTTTTTAAGGTAATGTCTAATTTTTTGCTGGGGTCGTGCACCAATTTTATTTTATTTCATAATTGTTTAAAAAGGATTGTCTCTAGCTAGGGTAGATTTTATCCATGTCTAGCAGATGGGTCCTTTTAACACAAAGAGATGTAGTTTAAGCTCTCTCTTTTTCTCTCTCTCTCTCTTATCGGATAATCACTTTGTTATATATTTGTAAAAAGTTTTGTAAATGAAAATATTGGTTTTACTAATGGCGTTTTCTTTTCTGAAAATAAATGTTACCCAACAATCACATAATATGTTTTGCATGTTGCCTAAACCCTAAAAAATTGCTACACATTTTATAGGCACAATATAACAAAAACTTTTATTGAATTTTTCTAACTTGCTTTACATGTCAGTAATGTTTAATTAGCGTTTCAAACATAAAGTAATATAACACTGGGTTTAGCAACAAAAGCAAACATCACTTATCAAGAGTAAGAACTACTAAAAAAAGTGTAGCATACTTACCCTTACATAAAATTGAGGGTAAAATACGTAACATTTCTTACACTTTTTCGTGCAACATATTTTCAAAAGAACATACTTTTAATTAACACTATCGAACATTTTTTAGAAAAGAACACAGAGGTGTAAAAAGTGTTAAACATATGCAACATTTTTGTAAGAAAAGAAAACGCCATAAGGGAAAATTTTTAATTGTTTATAAAACTTTAAGGGAATCTTATGACATCAATTTAAATAAAAAAAATCTTCCCCTAATTGTATTGTTGCATAACGGCATTTCTTTCTTACTAAAGTTTGATTGTTGTTACATTCTTCTAATATTTATTTTAGATATATGCATTTAATATGCATTTTTTTCATTTTTTAATCTTCAAAGAGACTAACAACTTCAAAGATAAATAATGTACAACATAAAAACAAAGAGGCGATGAACAACTCTTATACGCAATACAAAGGAATTAACAACAGCAGCATCTTTAATGTCAATATTAAATTTTGGAACAACACCGGCAAATAAAAGCAGAAAATCAATTGAAAGATTAGCTCGGATTTTCTTTAGGAAAATATAGTTATTTATACAAAAAAGGAAAAAATATTAATATCATTTAAAACTTTATAGAAAAATGAAAGCAAAACTTCAATACAGATTTTATTAAATATTAGCTTTGCAAAAAACACGCTTAAAACTCGATAACTCAATTATTATATCCAAAAAAAATCGTTATAAAATATTATTGTAACTAAAACTAACAATAAATCAAAAAGATTCCTTACATAATAACGTATTTTTCAAGGACTATACTTTTCAGTCAATTAAAAGATTTTGTACATTTTAATATGTATCCATTTACAATAAAGAAAAGAGTAAAAAAATCGCTAAAAACGAAAAAAGGAGAAGAATTTAAAATATTTAAAAAAAAACTGAAAACTAATCAACACTAATGAACCTAATCGGAACAAAACGAAATAGGACAAAATAAAGTCACTGTGTAGTATTCTACGCTTTGTCACTAATGTGTAAAGTACTAAAAAATTTATGATAAAATTAAAGGTCTGCAGAATGGTATTTCACCATTTGAACGCTCTCCAGACTCTAAACCCTAGAGAAAAAACTCATTTTCCACAGACCGCACACCGCCCAGAAACTTAAAAGCCTTCGCGACCATTAACGACCTGTTTATTCTGTCGAATAAACTGATATCTGAAAATAATTAAAGGAATGACAACAGCACAATAAGTGCAAAAAATAAATTTGTTAATTTGAAGCTACCATAATCTACAGGAGAAAGAATATAAAAATAAAATTTAACTTCGATTGATTGGCTATTAAGTTTTTTTTTTGTATTTTAATCATTTTTGTGGAGTACTATGTTCTATCTTTTATATTTATAAAGCGCAAAATGTGTTTGTTTACATGTTTGTTGGAAAGCTAAAGCTGTGCACCGATCCTCCTGGAATTTTTAGCTTGTTATCAGATATGTGTTTGGTGATTTTTTGATATTTCCTGTGGGCGTGGCTCTTCCCATACATAGTAAGTATTTATCCTCGTTGGGCTTGGTATTTGTAATAGGTAGCACGTTGAAAGTTTATTTAAATAACTTTCGAAAAATAGACTGTGTTGGAATAATGGTTACCGTTTAGCTAGATAGCTAAAATATGTAGACTACTCAATTTTGCACTGACAACGGCCATTTCAATCAATATACGAAACAGAGACTGGATTGAAACAGTAGGCGTTGTGCCCTCCATACAAAGAGAAGTATTGCTATCATATGCCTTGAAAACTATAAGACGCAGTTTCTTGTTTTATTATAATGAGTAACCAATTAATAGTGGATGTGGTACCATTATTTTTATTTAGATAGCGAGCCCTCATATGTTAACTTTATTCTCTTGTTTACGTATGCGGACTACTCACTTGGATAAAGTCGGTCCCTTTGTGATGCCTAAAAGGTCACTAAAAACTCACACTAGCTCTAGTGCCAAGTCATCTCCAAATTCTGATGATAATTGATAGTTATGATGAAGACCAATGAACTGAAAGTTTTTGTATCTTCGCATTCGTACGATATATCGTCTTTTAAGATTTCTTTTACAAAGCCATTTTTAAAACTGGACCATATTCTTAAGGTATGGGGTTCTCCCTTAGGAGTTTCGGTTTACACCTAAAGCGAAGCAGCACCCAGGTAATAATATCTACTAAATAATTTTGTAGTCTTTAAAAAAGGATATAGTATAGAAGTTTTGTGGCAAAGAAGAACCGACATATTCGTATTAGTTTTAGTAGGTTATAGGAAGGGAATACTTGACGGAGGAAACAAGTTGATGATTTCATTACGGACTTTTATTGAAAGTCCTTAATTTTATTATAAAAAAAGATTAGGATTGAGCCACAATACGATGGCTGCAGGTGTTGTTTCTTGCCATAGATTCTCTATGTTTCAATCGTTTAAAAAATTTCAAAGTTATGTGACAGCATGCTGTGGAAAAAACACCAAAGCAATTTCGCGATATAATAATTATAGCAAGACAGTTGTTGACAGATAATCATTATTTTTTTTATTTTCTTAGCAAAGAACCTAAAGAGGAAGTCATTACCTTAGAGCGCATAATTTTACAGACTATAAAGTTTGATTTGCATGTGGAACATGCGTATTCCTTCCTGCTTCGCTATACTAAGTGTTTCAAATATAATCGACAGAAACTTTATAAAATGGTACAAATGGCTTGAAATTTTGAAACGATTCTTTGATTTGTAGCGTGCCTATAATAGGAAACAGAAATTATAGCTGTGCTCTAAAATATCAGAAAGTTTACGGCCATTGATTTTGTAGGTAGACAACATTAATATTCATGTTGGTGGGATATGTTTTTCTCCGACATTACCACATACATATTAGAACATATTTACCATCATTTGATGATGATTAGATTTATATCAATCAAATTCCAATGAAATCACCAAGTAGAGCTGTTGGCCCTACACCCATGAAAACATTATCTACAGCAAATCACGCCGGTTCAACGGCTGCCACGACAAAAAGCTAATCAGCCTGCTATTTAATTTACTTAAGAAAGCTATAAAGAACACAGCGGGCCATTAAAAACTGCTTGAGAATTTTTGATTGTTACTACAAGATGTTGGTTGACAAAAAATACCAGTTAAATACTTTTACCATGGTTCAATTTCTTGTCTATTCAAGTATTTTTAAAAAAGAATTGTCTTTAATATTTTGTGAGTATTAGAGAAGAATACTTTAATTATTCAGATAAATTGAAAAAAAAAATTAATTTATTTATTTTATCGGCTTGTGGAAGCTAGGAACTGATAAAAAAAATAGCGGCCTTGGGAATAATCAATGCAAAGTTAATTTTTCTTTCCGTGTTTCTGTGATATTTCCGATTCACTCAACTATAAAAATTACTTTTTTGCATTTACTTAACAACAGAAATACTCTGCTACAAAAAATATTTGTTAAAATGTAGTAATGCTACTGCTAGAATCTAATTTGTACAATAAACTTTTGCGTAACAAGCAATTTTAATTTAAGACAATAATCTTTTTCATTTCATGTCGACCAGATGGTTTATTTAATGTTGTTTTTGCATAATATAAAGATATTTTAACAGTGTTTGGAATGAAGTGAAAATATCTCAAGAAAATGTTTTTTTCTTTGGTTTTTTGTTTAGATGAAGCACATCCAAAATGTATGAAGGCGACAAACATAATTATAGTAAATTAAGGAGTTCCAAGATAAATGAAAAGTGATCAGTTGGGCAGAAACAAAATATCGCAAAACAGTTCAACACTTTAGACATTTCGTTTGTGCTCCATCATGCAGAAGACTCTTTCCGGTGTTAAAACTAACGGTAAACTTTTTCAATATTCTTTATTGAAATACAAACATTATTAAAACAAGAATGAATGTGTTTTCTTTTGTTATAAAGTTCTTCACTTGAAGGTATTTGACATATGGAAGAACATAACCTGCTGTAATACAATTTCCCTATTTGAAGGCGTGTTAATCTTTACCGAAACTTGATATCTTGGCAAAATTGAAAATAAATTAATTAAAATTTTAAAAATAATTTTTCTGATTTCTAAATATCCCGATTTGAATTTTAAATCGCTGATATTGGTTAATGAAGGTGAAAGCACATCTCGATGGCTTATTTAGCTCGTCAGAAATCTGCTCTCAAACATTTTAAATAAACTAAAGATTTCTGTTCAAACAATAAAATAAAGACAAAACTCAAAATTTAAGCAAAAACAACAATAACCAACAATGATTCTGGTTTTCTTTCTCCACTGTATACGTCTGAATTTTTAGCCCTCTTAGGATCAAAAAGCTATAACATTTTTTTTCAAACTTTAACTTCATCGAGCATGCAAGGAGCTGATAATTTTTGAGATATAGATATTTGAACGGTTGCTCATATAAGGATAACCGCTGTGTAGGGGTTTCCTTTAAGTTTCTTCTTCTTCTCTATTTTTAGTTTTGTGTTTCTTATTCTCTGACTGCGGCTAGATTTGTTACGCATTGCAATAAATATAAGAAATTAAAAAAAAAATTCATAAAACTATATTTTGTCTTGCCGAATTTTAAAGTACATTCAACACTCTCTGTTGGAAGAGGTTTGACATACGACAAATAGTTCAAATTAACTTTTTAATTTTTAGATTAAAACAATTTTAGTAACCATACAAAATATAATAATTTCCAGTGAAATCTGAGCTTTATAGGAAAAATATCTTTTAGCAGGTTCTATTCTCTGTAATACCCAACCTAGATTTGTAGCCTTCAAATTCCTGAAGTTGTATATTATAATATCAAAAAAGCTTTTAATTTCTGAACGCTTAAGGAAATTTTCAGATTACATTCTCAACGTTATATTGATTATATCTGCAGCTGTTTTGAATGTAAAAATGAGGAGGTATATTTTCTAAGACTAACTCGAGATGGATAAAAATTATACGGTCTGATCTGCTTCTTCTTTTAGATATTTTCCGTTATAATAGTAAAAACCGATGGGAAAATACATTTATGACATGATGAGTGACAGTTCCGAACTTCACGGCCGTGTGAAAATGTCCCTATGGACCTTTTTTGTAAATCATTTTGTTTTTTCATATAAAATTTTTTTTTTATTTTTTTTGTTTTTATTGTTTATAACTAAATTCTACATACAAAAATAATTTATTTAATTTTTTTTGCCTGAATTCTCTTAAGAATGCCCTTCACCATCATTGTAAATCTAGTTTAGTAAAGTAACTCTAAAAGAAAATATTGCATATACATAATTTTACATTAAAATGGTATACGCTTTTAATGGGTTAAACATTTTTAAAAAAAATTTGTATTTCCTTAAAGATCTCTTTAAAAGCTTTAAAATGACACCCATATTAATATTTTAAAAAGTTTGAAAATATTATAGCCCCGTAACTTGGAATATGGGCGAGCGTCAATTTTTTTAAATGATGTTTTTTCTTATGTTTCAATTCTCTAGCGCCCCATATATTTATTTTTTTGATTGAGGTTACTTTATTGTTCCAAATGACATGGTAGGCGTTGTGTTTTGCCTGCTGCCTCGAAAGGTATGGACCGATCATGCTGATTTCCAATAGCATCTCTTTCCTCACTATATCTGATCGATTGACGGGCTCAATCGACGTCGCTTTGCATAAGAAGTCAGAATATATGCATATGTGGGAAAACTGATTTCATTCTGGTTACAGACGGGTATTGCTAAATAGACTTCCCTATGTATAAAGATTAAAAATATGTATATTTGTGGCGAAGGGTATAAAAATTAACCCAAATCAGTTCTAGTAAAATTCAATTAAAATAATTTAGCTTAAAAGTCATCGCCAATAATGTTTAATTTGCATTAACTAAGTTGTTTGTCATGTCAACACCAGCTTCATAATGATTATGTTCTACTTCATGTACTTATGGCAACCAAACAAATAGTAACTTAGGTAGTTGTTAAAAGTAATTATTTCATTTTACATGGCCTTGCAGGTATACAAAATTATTTTACCATCAATTTTGCTGCAAAATAATTTTGCAATTAAACATGTAATTATAATACAGCAACAATTATTAATTTGAAACTGCAATTACAAAGAAAAACAATTGATGTTGCGAATGTTAGAATATGATTTATCTATTGGGTCAAGCATTACTATGTAATTTTCTCGTCTGTTTCTGTTTTATCTTAATTTTGTCACATTGCAATAATGCACCGTTTGCAACAACAGCAATCAACGATAACGAATAATAAAATTACAAGTGCAAAGGCCAAATTTATTCGCACAGGGATTAGTCTGGCATAATTAAAGAAGAAGATGAAATCATTTTATATGTGCCATATATTTTCTTTTATATCGTTAAGAAAACCTAAAAAGAAAAAATTATTGTTCTTTAAATATAATGAAAGATGAAACACTTTTATTTATATGTTCACCCAGAGCGTTATTTATTGAACTGCTTTCTGATTTTAACACCGGCTTTAAGATTTAAGAAAAATAGGTGAAGTTCAGGATTTTTAGAATACGTTGTTCAAATATTAAAGAGCCCAGTGCACAGTCTTTTCCCTTATATAAGGAAGCGGCCTAAAATAAATATCTCCAAAACTGAAAAAGCATACCCGAAGAAATAAGTTTTCAAATTTTAAAGAAAAATTTGAACAACTACAGCCACAGTAGCCATTTGGTCTCTGAAGGGTTAACTAGCTTATAAATTTTTTGAATCATTTTTTAAATAAAGTATTTTAATTTGAAAATTAAACAGGTTAATTTTTATTCCATTTAAATTCATTCGAAATATACTCTGAAAAAACCTAATTAAAATGCTGTTCAAAGTTATATAATACGACTTAAACTACTTGTTTTCTTTGTTTGTAAGTTTCGGGTTCCAGAATAAATGAATCTGAAAACCGTCTTTTTAAAGGATCTGTATTTGAAGCAGTGCTCGATATTTATCTTGTATGCTACAATTTGAATTGTTCTATATTCTTGTTTTCGATTTAGCTACTTCCTCCCATAATAGACCCATTAACACTAATACTTGATCACCCCAGCTACATGGAACTTTGTGTTCGGATCGAGAAAGTTAGTATAGTACAAGCATATTCCTCAACAAGATTTCTGGCTGAATCTACAGAATATTCCTTAAACCTTTCCTCGCCAGTTTTAAATCTAGATTTATAGCTTGAATAATGGTGGCACGTCTCTGGAGAATAATCTCACCAATTCTTGTTATTTGTAATAAAAGATCGACAATTAAACACAATTCTTAAAAAGAAATTGTACAAAACGAAATGTGATTTATTACTAATGTTCATTGGATGGCGAAAACGAAGCTTTTATTATTTCATCTGGTAAAGAATAGGCTAAATAACAGCAGAGACTTTTTAGAATTCTGCCACATTATAGTGAATAAGTTCTTAAATATACTTTAATTTTTTTATGCCTATGAAGCCACAACGGACACAAACATTAAATCTATCAAAAAAAAATATATATATATTTAATGAATCTACATTAAATTTAGAGTCTTTTCAATAAATTCAGTAAAATAGACCTTAGAAAAAAATTTTATTTTTTATTTTTGGCTTATGGGGGAGACCACAGTGCAGTGATAGCACTGTAGGTGAATTTAACAATCGCATATGTCGTATAAAAAATTGCGCTTTAGATAATAATAAAATGAGTTCTCTAGGGCGTTTATAGGCATGAAAATTAAGTTCGGACAAAACTGAAAAATGTAATGGAGTCTTTAAATTTATATAAATTTAATTATGTTCGTATAACATTAGAAATGCGTTCTCTAAATGTCCCAAATAGCTACAAATTGCAAAAAAAAGGCGGTCACTGAAATAACATTTTTGTAATTTCTCCGCAAAATTTTAACAAAAGCGGTCTGTAAGCGAAACTTAGATGCTTTAAATAAAACGCATACTGGAATTAACGCAAAAAAAAATTATTTAATTTGTCAACAATTCAAAAGCTAAAATAACTCATTTAAACTAAAAATCGAAAAATTGTTACTTCTTTTATTTAAAAAGAATGCTCACCAGTGTAACTTTTTATTTGTAAAGAAGAAAAAAGAGGTGAACTTCTTAAAAATCTTTCTAGTCCGCTTTGACTGTCTATCGCCCTCCAGTGTACGAAATTGCGTTCTGCGCAGGCGAATACTGTTTTCCAATACTAATGTGATTCACTGTCAAATGGGTCTGAGATCGTATGCTAAATGAGGAAAGTCAAAAGATAGGCGTCTTAAAAAACTGGTAGATGAAGGATAAGCATTCTACCCCGAAAGTGAGCAAAACTTAAAAGAACTCCGATTCAGTAATGGAGGAAAAAGTATGCTCTTATCTGTAGTTTGACAATCACCCGGAACATGGGATCAACCAAGGAGTACAAATCTACTACTTTGCAGAAACTCTCATCCCAGGATATCCATTAATCTGGTGGGGGAAAACTAAACAAAAATAATCTCGAATTATCCACAAAAGGCACTTAGGCTGTGTGCTATAAAGCAAATCGTTTTTTTTTTTTTTTTTTTTTTTTTTTTTTTTAAAAGAGAAGTAGCACTTCAGGCATTAATGCCTACTTAGTTTTTCAACCGTGCTACATTCTTTAGGAAAGGGATAGATGAGAGAGAAGACAGGTGGTGAAAGGAGATAGATATAGCCATTTTATTAATTATTTTACTTCGCCGGCGAATATGCTATGAAGAAGTACCGACGAAGGAGGCTGCATGTTTTTATGTTAATTCTGAATATGTATTTATACCATTAAACAGAAAAAAACATTTTTTTTATTTTTTGACTGCCGCAAGGGTTGAACCCAGGTCAGCCAGATTTGTAGTCAACGTGCTTACCACCTAGACTACAGCCAATATTAATTACTAACTGGTACTATAACGTAGAGAATGTAGGATACGAATGTACTGAGGGACCTGAGTCTAAGGGGCAGTTTCACGATGTCCCAACCGTTCGTTCGCATAATAACATTTAAAACAAAAACAATTTTTTAGACTCTGTTTTTGTTTTAAATGTAATTATGCAATCGTTCGTTTGCGACAAAAGCGTTTTTCAAAATTCACTCGGAACTTTAAAATCAAAACACAAAGGACTTGATTGCTCTGACCTAAATATTTATTACACATCTCTCTCTACAAAAATGGATTTGATGTGCTCACAAAAAAAGGCCGTTAAAGCAGAAAAGTAATTAGTCTCCAGTCTCTTTTCGCTGAGAATATTATTCTTATTATATTTTTTTTAAATGTAAGCGAAAAATATTTTCTTTGCTCAGCCTTGCTGTTACAAGGGCCATGTTCAAAGTATCTAGGTGGTCACGAAGGCAAATTTATTAATAATTGCCGTACACGCGAAATGTCAAATTAGGCTATGCCGAAGTAACTCTAATCAAAAAAAAATCCGTCTGTTATTTCTACAATATCCATTCCGATCCCATAAAGTATAGCATTTCTGATTTCTTGTGCATAGCAAAGTCGGTTGAGCGATACCCGTCTGTTTGTCCGTATTAGTGTTAAAATCAATATTGCCGAGGCACTTGGTCCGTTAGAAAAAAAAATATGTTATTCGATTAGACAAAGTGTCGAAAGAGGTGTTATTGGAATTCAGCATAATCGGCCTCTGTCCTTCGAGGCAGTGGGCAAAACATAACTCCTACCTCTAATTTTTTCATGTCATTTGGAACAATAAAGTAACTCCAATAAAAAAATCAATATATGGTTCGTAAAAGAAAAAACATCCAGTGAAAAAATTGGCGCTCGCCCATATTTTCCGA
The DNA here is from genome assembly GCA_916610165.2 of Gymnosoma rotundatum. NCBI lineage: Eukaryota > Metazoa > Arthropoda > Insecta > Diptera > Tachinidae > Gymnosoma > Gymnosoma rotundatum. Next base: position 106,102,161 of record OU744338.1, read on the forward strand.
TTTACGGGGATCTAAAATTTTTTAATTTTTCAAAAATATCAATTTGTGTAAAATTTTGAATAGATCTTTAAGGAGGTCATTTTTATGTAAAATTATATATATTTAGTACTTAATTTTATCACCCTTCACCGTAGAAAGTGGAAAAAGGTATAACTAAGTTTCTAATTCCGCTTGTAATTTCTACAATATCAATTTGCAGTAGCAAATTCTTTTTTTATTTTTTAATTCTCTGTCAAACCATTGTTTATTGTTTAATTGAAGTTACTTCGCTAAACTAGATTTACATATATAGATGGTAATGGGTATATAAGAATCGGCATAGCCGAATATATCACTCTTACATGTTTGACATTTAGGGTTTCGCCTTGTATTTAATAAAACCAAAAACAAGGCAATTGATTAGATTCGCCTTGACCAAAAGTACAAATATTTTAAAACAGAACGAATGTACAGGGAAACATTCAGCTTCTAAAATTTAAGTTGATTCAATTTATTTGACAGTCTGACGTGCCCTAGAAACCTTTTTTGCACAGAAGTTTGTAACTACATATTATGTATGTTTATACATTTTTGTTTTAAATTTGTAAATTTTCTCATTTTTTATTTTGTACAAATGTCAAAACCAAGCTAACAAATCACTGTGGTAAAATGACTATTAATAGGATTTGAATCTTAAAGAGACTGGTTATGTTACAATTTAGTTTCGCATGACTGTTCTCTGTCCACTTCTGTGTTCATCAAAAACATTACATCTTTGTTAATTCTTCTTAACTCATTTTTCCATTTGATATGTTTAACATATAACTTAGTCCTACATAATTGTTTTATATGTATGTATGAACATACTGTTGATTATTTAGAGACTAAATTTCATCATACTCTACTCATTATTAATATCCTGCTATTTACTTTGTTTCTAAAGATTTGTTTTCTGTCATATGTTTCCTAACGACATTATGTCAAATGAAATGTAATGTCTTGGCCTTTGACCGTAACGTTTAAAGCTTTATATTGTTTTATTTTAATTTTTTATACAATGTCTGGATCGTGTTTGTTTCATGCGTCTCATGTTTATCAGACATCTTGATATTTGTTTTTATTAGAAATTTTTCTTTTTATAAAAAATCTGCCATCAGTTCTTGAAGAACAATATTAAATAACCTTTTTCCCTTCTGTCTGTTAGCTAATGTCTGTTTCTATTATCTGTTTTATTATACGTTTGTGTACATTTTAATAATTACAGGAGGTTAAAGAACAGCCAATCTCTTGTGAAATTATATTTTGTTAATTTTGCATTTAACTTGTTTAAAAGATACTGTTTCAATGGACAAATAAAACGAATAGGTTTCGGTGCATTATTTAATTAACTATTAACAAATGCTTTTAATATAAAGAATGAAGTACTAATAAGGCTTTTTACAATATAATGAAAAAATATATTTTTTGTCTTGGACTATCCGTCTGAAGTTTCAAGTAAAGCTTGTACAGGTAATTCTCGTTAAATCTTGAAGATTTTCATCGGCAAGTCTGTTCCGGAATTTATTCATGTCATCAGTGAGATGCAACGATCTCTTCTAACAGGCTGTTTTGATAGTTTTAAATAATTTGATGAGCCTGTCTGACGAGTGCATTTATGAGATTTTGTTGCATCTCGCTGATGACGACAATATTACTAATGACATTGTTTGTGTTATCGCTCTCATATTATCTTTTTTTGCATAGGTTTCCTTATTACTTCTTAGTTAACGGATTATCACCAAAGGCTAATGTCGAGAAGAAAATATTTCTCATAAATATGTTGTTATATAATGTAAAATATTTTGTACTGTTATCACAAATCCGCTAGTTGGTTGCCCCTGCTCTAGAGAGTATTTGGTACGAAATCTATCCATATCCACAGTTCGACGGATGACTTCCTCAGACAATTATGTGCACCATAAAATTACGAAGTCGTCTATAAGTTGCTCGAATTGATGACTGCTTTTTAAAGTAAACTTGAAGGATTTGATAGCGTTGTTCCAGTATGTGTCTATTGGTAATAATTTGCCAGAGTTTACTGAAAATAATAAGTAAAAATTTTTCATCAAAATATAATTCTTAGTGTTATTTTTAATAATTTAAAGTTCTATCGGCCTTAATAAAACATCCGATACAACAAAAGATATTTTCAAAATTTAATACGGCAGTTCGTATGATCTTCTGACGAATGCCTTTGTATTGACTATCCTACGAAGTCACTATATACTGCATGGAATCACAAATCAATATTTTTAAAATTAAAAGCTTTTAATTTTTTTCATTGCATTATATTTATAGCAATTGTATTGTATACTAAACAGTTTTTACCATACTTCAAATTCACTTAATTTTTAGCAAATTATCTTCGTAATACATTCTTTGATGTTATGTAGTACAACAGTTGACTTAAAAAAGTTTTCCTTTTTTCAACAAAATCACCAAGAGCAATAGGAATAAATTACCAAAGTTTAATAAGGCTCAACTGCCAAAATTAATCACAAAATTATTACTTAAAAAAAATTACAAAAATTGAAAAACAAAAATTATTATTCAACTAAGTATCAAACAAGACATTTGTATCCTTGTTATCTTAATAAGACATAATCTTATTTTCTCCGCTGTAACCAAATGAACAGGTGTAAAATAAGTTATTGCTCGCCAATTAGTATCTTTATTCACATCTGCACTTACACCCGGCTTTATTTATATTCTTTTTCAATTTTCATTAACAAAGACTACAGAAAAGCAGACTTAGGATACCTCTTAATTTGTTAATCAAGAGTGACATCTTAATTGAATAAGATTCAAGGACAATTACACTTTTGCAAAAGAAATTTGTTAACGTTCTTAGAATATATTTCTAAGGAAAAGCATTTACTTCGAATGGCTACAAACATTAATGGATTATTAAGAAAAAAACTGAATTCAAATTAATTTCTCTACAGCAGATAGCATATGATTGACAATGAACGCTTGGCAAAGTTTATTTTATTTCATTGATTTTGTTGAACATTTAAATAATTATCCTGTTGTATTTATCATAAAAGAAATAAATATATGTGATTTCCACACACTTGCTAACACTTGCAATATGTAAGGGTTTTATTTACGTCCTTCTTATTGAGGAATAGGTAATCTATGGAATTTTATTAGAAAGTTAATGCGTACATATAATTTACATATTAAATTTTTATGTATCTCATGAATCTCTTTAATAATAACAACAACACTTTTACACTATTGAGTCATTTTGATACCCTTCTCCATTTCCGACCCCATAAAGTATATACATATATGCTGAGTTCTTATGCAAAGCGTAGTCGATTTACCGATTTTTTTTTTGTTCGCATTGAAATCAACTTTGCCAAGGCACTATATGAGCTAGAGAAAATCTTAATACGCCACTCGATCAGACATATTTTTGAAAAATTTCGCTATTGCTGCCTCTAATTTTTCCGCTCAAGAAAAAAAATAAAAAAAAAACAAATACAAATGCATAGAGCTATAGATATATTTTTAATTCTTTATAGCTCCATGCAACAACAAATGGAAAAATTAGCGTTTGCCCATACTTTACTAGTTGTGGGCCTCATAGAAAAGTACGATTGAACACAGTTTTTTTAAGATATCAATATGGGTATGATTTAAAAGCTTCTGAATAGATCTTCAAGGAAATATTAAAATGCCTAACCCATTAAGAGCCGAACCCATTTTTATGTAAAATTACATATAGTTCTTAATTTTTTTTGTTTTTTTAATTCCCTGTCACCCCAATGATATTTGTGTTTTTGATTGGACTTACTTCACTAAACTAGATTTACATATAAGATAAAGAATTATTTGTTTTTGTGTGTGAACGTATGTTTTTAGGAATTTTTAATTTTTGACAGTTTTAAGTTATTTTTGGTACATTCTTAGTTTTCAATAACTAAACTAAATTTTTGGAAATATTGAAATTTTTGAAGAAATTTTCGTAAAAATAACTATTTTTTTGAAAAATTAGTCGTTAAAGGAAATTCCAATAGTTAATAATTTATAGTTTTCGTTGGCTGAGTTCTTGGTTTTTATCAAAATTTTTCATTTTTTTCAAAAATGTAATATTTTGGTGAAATTTACATGAATATGTGATATTCAAATTACCGGCTAATATGTTGTTTATTCTATCAGGTATGTGATGGAAATCGATCGATTTGAAAACGTTTCGTTTTGAGACAAATTTTAAACAAAAGTAAAGAAGTTACTCCAAAGTAATTGTAGAAACTGAATGGAGAGTTATTGAAATATATATTGAAGGTATTAACAAAACGAAAATAGTAAGGATATCACAACCATTTACGGTTTTAAGTCGTCTCGATTTCGAAATCGATTTCCATCACATACCTGTATAATTTGGATTTTCAAAACAACAAAGCAAAATAAAACAATAGCCAACAAAATAGCACAATTAAATCTGAAAAACGTAAGGATAATAGAGGTGCTCACTTTGCTCTACCATTAGTTGACCGATGTTGCAAATTTTAAGAGCAGCTCTTTCCAAACTACGTCTGAGATAATGGTTGTCATAAACTTTCTGTAGCTCCCCTGCCTCGGAATTTTCAAAACCGATTTCAACCTTATTATGGTCAGACGGTGAGATGGATATCGCTAAATTACTTTCAAATACATAATATTTATTGTAGAAATTATAAACGAAATGACAAACTTAAACTTATAACCTGCTGAAGATTATACAAGGAGTTTGTGGCACTAAGTTTAACCAGGTAAAAGTGTTTAATTAAAATTTTTTTCTGATTTCCATTAGTGAATATTTCTGTGTAATAGTAATAACAAATTTTTAAGGTAAAACATTAATACCGTTTTACTGACTAAACACAATATTGAATATTTAAGAATTTAGTTGTTAAATAGATAAATGCGTCTTAATGATCCTAAGAATCAAACAGTAAAAAATAATAACAAGTGCATAGTGTGTTGTTATTGAAAATATGTGAACGATATGTTGTAGGTATATTGTGACCAGCTTACCAATTTAGCTCATTAACTATGCGAAATGCGCTATTTAGGAATCGTCACAGTATCTACCCATTTGTCACTCTTGAACTATAATAGGTAGACTCTTAAAATTTTTACTATAATAAAAATGTACTAAAAATTTTGCCTGTAGGTCAGTTGTTAATTAAAAACAAATAAAAATATATTTTGATTTTTATTTTTTTTTCCGATATTTCGATCAACTTCGTTGATCATCTTCAGGGATCTAAAAATATTTATAAAATTTAAAACACAATTAACACTCAAATAAAGTAATTAACAATAACAACAAAGGATTTTAACAAAGATGAAGATGATCAACGCAGTTGATCGAAATATTGGAAAAATAAAATAAAAATCAAAACATATTTTTATTTGTTTTTAATTAACAAATGACCTACAGCCAAAAACAAAGTTACTGAAGAACATTAAAAAAGGTAGACTAAACTACTCAAAAATATTATAATATACTAAAAATTTAAAAATGTTACGAAAGTTACTTATTGTTAGTTTTTGAACTGTGATAGACCTTTACAGTCCTTAATATACGTAAACAATATGTATCTTGTATGGAGACACCCTTTAGTTTTTAAGATTATAAATTGTATTAAAATAATTGGGTTGATTTTGCCAGTATATATTAAACTGTTGTTATAATTTCCGGTAATAACCGTCGTCTCTGGCTGTGTACTTTGTGCGTTGGACGAGCGCTTTCGATGTGATAACATCATTTTCAAGCCACGCCATTGTTCTTAAAACGGGACGAATGTGTAAGCATAACCAAACAAATTACAAAAAATTTTCAAATCGGTTCAGAAATGACTGAAACGAGATATTTACTTATTTTTCATCAAGGCTACCTTTTACCAACGTCTTATTATCTTGTTAGCATTTATTTTCGTTTTTTGATCTGTCAAAATAACTTCTCGACAACTGAAGAAAGTTGCCATGTATAGTATAATTTTATGTGTCAGTTGCGTTTCAATAGGCAACGCTTCTAAAGTTCGATTGTCTTCCATAATGGTCTTATAATACCTTATTTTCTCGATTTTGTGATTAGTATTAACTTTTAAAATATAATACATTTATTTTAATACTACCGAATAATGTTGTTCTACATTTATATCAAATTATTTATTTTTTTATTTGCTTATTAAACTAGTAGTCAAATTGTACGTCACCTGATATTAGCTTTTAATTGTAAAAAATATTTGCTTCGTCTGCTTAAAGTTTTCAGCCAGTTTGTATTCTTGTATTCTTGATGTAAAAAACCCTTTACCTTTCTTCGAAAATGATGTCATTTATTGTTTTGCTTGACCATTCGAAAGTATTTAATACTGTGCACCATTCCATTCTTTGCCTCAAGCTAAAACAAATGTGAAATTTCTCGTCAACACCTTTAAAACTTTTATCCTCATACCTAAGTTTGTTTTACAAAATGAGTTAATAAATATTAAATACTTTGAACTGAAAGTGTTTATTAGCACTTTTCACGAAAATATTTACATCACATCGTTGCTGGACTAAAATGGTGTGGCTTTTTTGCCATAATTTGTATGGTGATTTCAAAACCGAATATCTACAGCTGAAATTTTTTACAACCACACAGCACAAAATATACATAACATTTATAGTTTTCGGTTTTAAATATAAAATATTTTGATTTAAAGCAAACGTTTGCATAATAGTTAGAAGAAAGCTGAGAAAACTATGTACAAGTAAACGCCAGGATAAGAAAACAATAAACAAAAGAAATAGAATAAAATAAACTAAAAGTTTTACAAAGAAGACGGAAGAAACAATTTTTGCAATTTTGTAAAGTATTCGAAAAAGGTGCTCACAATCGATGACAAAGCTCTTGCAAATGCTAACTGTTGCAATACAAAATGCTTTACGCATCGAACACCCCTTTTTTCTGTTTTAGATAAATATTTATTTTTATGGTTGTTTGTTATTATGGTCAGTTCGGCTTTACTTTACTATTTTTTTCCAAAAATGCATTTATTCCTTTTTTTTATTTGGAATAGTAATGTTGTAAATTTTTATTTTACTCTATCGTTGGTAGTTTCTGCCGAAAATTTATTGAACAGGCCTAATTTTTACATTAGAAATTTGTGTTTGTAAATTTAGAAGAATGAAGAGAAGTTCGGCTTTAAAGGAAAGTTTGCTTGTTTTTATTTAAAATATGGAACTCTTCCAGTCAGTACGATCAAGTTCTGACTGCACGCTAACTTTGAATCTCCATTAAATTTTAAAAATTTTTTAATTTCATTAAATTTGAAAATATTTTATTTTTCATTTTTATGGCATTTAGTTTTGTCATTTTATAAAATTCTCTCAGAGAGGGTTGTATGAGGAAACTTAATTAATTAATTTCTCAATTAAGTACTTATTAAAAACTTTATTAATTAATTTCTTATATGGTAAATTAAATTTAATTAGGGACTTAATTGCGTAAATTCCTTTATTGCGCAATTAAAACGTATGGCTGAACAGGGTATAAGCCAATAAAAAACAATTAAGTGTACGAGGTATAAAAAATTTAACATATTTATTTTCTGGCAATGAAAGCCATCCACCACCATCTCTAGAAATTGTATATTAAATAATAATTATTTTGTATAATTAGGAATGTAATCCAAAATTTGTATTTCTAGGCCAGAAAATATATATTTTTTTTCCCAAACATAACACAAAACTACAAATGTCCTTAGGAGATTTTGTCATATAAAATAAGGGCAAGCTGAAACTTTTTAAACATTTTATTAGGAATTTTATTGAATTTATTAGTTCATTAAAACTCTGCATAAATTTTGTTAGACAAGCGCTGAAAATGGTGATGGAATTTAGTTTTTTCTTATCGTAATATCCAGTCGATTTAGGATACAGAGATAGAAAACTTTTTCTGTGGGTTAAAAGGATCAATTTTGTAAAATCTTACTGCGCTGATACATCACGTAGTATGACCAGTATTATTAAAAAAAGTTTTCTTGTCCTTTTTTACTTAAAGCAAATATTTTATTCATAACTTTTAAAAGTGTAGCAAGAGCTAAGAGGTTTGTTAATGCAAAAAATGAAATGAAATAAGTCTTTGACTAATTTAGTTTTGGTTGTTAGTAATTTATTGAAATTGGTCCTTTTTTGAATACACTTGTATACAAATAAAATATATGTAAATTTCTTAAACGCTGTTGCCTTTTCATAATTTGTATAATAAAGCGCTAATGAACTCAAATTGGGTTTTTTATTTCAATAAAAGGGAAATTGTAAAATATGGAAGAACATTTAGTTGTAAGGGTCTGCTTTGAAAATTAACTAAAAAGTAAATCTTAAATACAAGTTAGTCATTGTGTATTTATACCAAATATTGCTCACAAATAATGTACCCTTCCCCTAACTTTGCCGTCAGTTGTCATGGTACCTGAATACTATTTATTTGTTGCTTATCGCAATAAATAAGATAATCATTTTTTCTACAATGTAGAAAAAAATAAAAAACCTGTAAATCAAAATTCTTCTTTAAATTTAACCTTTAAACATAAAAAAAAATTAAATAAAGTTAAGTTAATTTATTTTTTACTCTTCTTTTCAACCACACATCATCACAATATGTTTATCTTTTCATTTCCACAGCATCTCTTGAATGTGCAGTCTGTGAACTAACAACACATAACCGCAAACCTTTTGGTTTTCGTTCACATATCTTACGTTATATATAGAAACATAAATAATAATAGTTAAAAAAATGAGAAGAAAAATAAATAATGGAATTGGTTTGCAACAAATCTCTTTTTTCGTTCTTATCGAGAATTGAATTTTAAGTTATATATTAACTGAACAGGATAAGAGCATTGCACACAATAACGACTTTGAAAATATTCTATATCTTAATAGAAGCAAAATTTAAAATAAATCATGTTTAGAATACAAATATTTCTTTCTTTTTTTTTTTTGTGGTTTTTATTTATATTTTTATTTTTTTTTTGTGTTTGCCATTTTGTTAAATAAACCAATTTTTGTGCATTTTTAAACTTGAAGCAATTTTAGCACACTTAAGCTATTTTGATTTATCTTTAGTAAAATCACCAATTTATGCCAGTTTGAGTTTATAAAACGGGGACTTTCGCTTGTCAATCTTGTTAAAATTATTGAGTTGTGTGAAATCATCACAATCTACTTGCGGCTCAAACGATCTTAGTGTCGACCCATAGCAGTCGACCCTTCATCTTTTCAATAAATCCTTTTTGCTTATCCAATTCTTTTTCTAGGCTCTGGTATACTGTGCAGTCGGCAGAACCAAAATATTTTCAAAGTAAACCAGCGATTTTTTTTTAAACTGCACCGATTGAAATAAACTTTACTTTTAAGCCACAGAAAAGCCTGAGCTCTTTTAATGATTTATAAGCCACTCAATTTAGTCCCAAAATATGGCACTTGTCTAATTTTTCTAATTATTTGTCAGATTATATAACATAGTTAAAATCGCACAATTTATTGTCAATAGTTAAAGATAAATTTAACTCTAAATATAATAGATTTGTTGAAAATCTCAGCCGTTTTTTAATATCAGACACATTTTGCAATTTTATTTTAGAGTTTTATATTAAATCTTTTAGATTTATTAAAGAATATAAAACAATTCAAATGTCTTCTATAAAGGGTTAAAAAAATGTTTTTAGGTTTTTTGAAAAATAAGAATAACCATTGAATAAGATGTATGTTTATTATACTTTGAAAAAACATTTAGTAAATCCAACTATAATTTTATAATTAAAAGAATGTCTTTATGAAAACTTCAACATAAAATTTTAAATAATTATATTTTTAATAAAAAATTATAAATTCAACTACAAATGCACTTAACCAAATTAATAACTTAAGTTTTTATAATATCAAACAGTTAAACTTATTATTATTAAAATTTAAAATATATAAGAAAAAGTCTATTATATTAAAATATTTCTGAAGATATCATTGCTTTTAGCAGACTTCCTACACTTTCTATAAAAAATTTACAAACTACATTTTGATTTTAACTTGTTATTTACTCCGCTTGCTGTTGCCTACTCCCCATGAACATGAATAAAATGTAATATTCTGACAACTCTATATAATGAACTTATTTTTAAAATAAAATTCAATGATCAGTGAAATGCAAAGGAATTTTCTAGGAAATATTTTTGTAACTTTTAAAATAAAAATATTTTCTTAACTTGTATTGCAAAGGAAATTTGTTCCACTTCATTGCCCCGCAATAATTAAGAACAACATGGCTACGTACAATATAGTTTTTAATATTAATTTAAAAATCAAAATATTTGGCAATCTTAGTTAAACTGCTGCTTGTAAGGACAAAAAATTAGTACATTAGAACTGCTGATATCTACTCAGTGGAAATAATGTTTTCTATTCTTTTTACCATTTAATTTACAACACTATTTTGTGTAATATGCCTAAGTTGATATCGAAAAACTATAGTATTAAAATTTATGAGTTTAAAGAGTATTAAAACTTTAAGCTTTGTTTCTTATTCTTACAATTTAGGTATGGAGTTTTCATGCAAAAGAATAGTTAAAATTGCATAACTTGTTAAAAAAAATTATATTTTTATGAATATCACGTCAATTTTCGAACACCGTTTACTTGCCGTTATAACATCTACACATGATTTGTGCTAATTTCATGAGTCGACTTATTAGGGTTCCAGAATTGGAGGGCTGTGACAGAAAAACTGGCGGGCAGATATATTTATATACATATATATTATGTTTATAAATATATCATATAGCTCCTTTAGTAATAAAACGTCACAACTCAAAATTTCAAACTATGGAGTTAATCTTACAGAATTTTTCGCCATTACATGCTTTGTATTATTTTTAGAGAATAAGTCGTTACCTCATTTCATGTTCAGAAACTTTGTTTGCCTATAGGAACGATACATTTGAGTTGTGGAGTAAACTATATAAACTTGACGTAATGAAAGGATTATATCGCTTTCTAAAACATCGTCATAATTCGTTTTCTGACTTATATATAATAAGATGATCTTGTATCAACTTTTTGTATATAATATATACATTTATTTTTTTAGTTATGGCTGTATAGATGAACAATTTTATTAACTAAAACTCCGTTCTTTTTTTTCAGCAAAAACGTCATAATTCAAATATCCCACATAGTTTGTCCAAGGTCTCCCTTAAATATATAATTGATGAGAGTTTTCTTAAATGAATTTTTTGTTAATTAACCATTTTCCTATTTGTACTGGGAACTTAGGTGATAACGAGTCAAAAACTTCAACTGCGAATATCTCGAAATTAATTTTTTTCGAGTAATGACGTTTTAAGAGTAAATGAGCGATTTGCTCCTTCAATGTCATTTTTCTTTAAATTTTATTTATTTGTAGAGAAATTATTTTTTTGCACAAGTATGAATTAAGCAAAAATGTACGGCTCTGGTAAATTAGCTAATACGTTTATGTAAGTACATTTTAGTCACCTAAAATTCTTCACATTATAGTTGCACCTATACAATTTTGCCTGTCAATTTTACGTACAGAGAAGATACGGTATTGGACATTATAAAATATAAATTAAATATATCCCAAAATATAGGATGGAATATCATTTAATCAGAAGAATACACATAATTCATTCTGTAGATCAAAGAAAGAGAGCCGTCAACGAAAAAATCTAGGAAACTTTACTAGACGCACAAGTTTATATTTTCGATCTTACAATAATTTACGTTATTTTGTTTAACCATTAAAAACCTATTAACAAACCGAAGGTTTAAGAGCTTAAGTTCACCAGTTTTATCACCAATTATTTCAATCGAGGTACACAGACCCGGGTTTTGATGCAGTCAACTTCATTTCAAAGCATTGAAAAATGGGCACAATTCATGAGAGGCTAATTGATTTTTTTTTTAGTGAATGCATACACATATAAAAGAAAGTAGCAAATACTTTTCTAAAGACATAAATCTGTCAGAAGATTAAATTAGATCTAAATAATTTTAAACATAGAAACGGAAGGTTAAAAATTGTTTTCGAAAAATTTAATTATTTAATAGAATTTATTAGAAATTTAGGCATGTTCCAAAAGTAAAGTGATATTACAAACAATATTTTTATGTTTTTATAAACTATGATAGGCAGAGCGCACAGTATTCGTAAGACATTGTTTGCTATAGCTATATGTACAATACAAGAACAGATAAAAAAAAGATAAAATTTAAATTTAAAAAGTATCCCTATATTGATGCGATTTTAACATTCAACTTTATTTTAAGTATCTACAATACGTCTGGTCTGTTATAAGAGTAAGCTGAGCAACAAATTTAAAAATAAAAGTGTGTTTCCAAAAAGATCGTAATTAAAATTTTTCCAAGATAATGCATTACTATGCCTGTAAATTAAAATGGATGCTCTGGTGGTATTGTACCCAGAAAAAGGCTGAAACTGTAAACTTGCGCAAAGTATGTATTGCCGGTGTACTATAATGTTTAATATCAAAATTCAAAGTAAAAGGTGTCCCACAAGTAACGTGATTTTCACACGGCCCTAATAAAAATTTATCAAAAGTATGCATAACTACCCAGCAAAAAATTTTTGAAAAGGTAATCGAGTGTGGAATTAAACATTTTTGGCGGAAGTACTTTCCAACTGGATTGCCAACTTAATGATTTTAACAAGTCATGAGACTTTTATAATCAATTACTGAGAATCGATTACATTAATTATTGTAGGAAGTAATGAGTACTGTTAGTACGCTAGTCTCTTTTAACATAAAGAACTAGTTCCATTACTACTTCCTTTTTTGGAAACTAATGTAATGTGTTTTGGAAGCGAGTAACAAAATATGGCAATCACAAAAGTAAGTCATTAAATATCAAGTACTTTTTAATGTAATGTCTAATTTTTTGCAGGGTATGTTCGCTGTAACATGTTTAAAAAATAATATTTAAAATAAAAGGGCGGTCCATATATAGTACTGAACTCTTCGTGTGTGAGTCTAACTTATACTACGCAGATGAATATTATTAGTTTCATTATTAGTTTTGTAATGTGTATGTCATGTTCATATTAATAAATTTAGCCACTGGATAGATTTGGGTCCAAACTTTCTGCTTTGTTTATCTAACATTCCTATTTTAGTTTGCTAAAGCATTGTTTATGTTTTTTGTCTCCGAATATCCGAGTGACGGTCAGTTGAAGACAATTTTGAAAGGTATTATGGTTTATGGTATTTATAAAATATTAAAATAGATTGGAAATGTATTTTGGGACAAATTAATGCGGAAAATTTTTTTATTTTTTATTGATTTTAGTTTTAAATAATAAATTTTTTATCAGAATATTGAAGAACGTTTATTTTTGATGGAATCATATATAACTACTTATTATTTTATAAAATTTCTACAGTTCAACACATTTATTTATTAATTAAACTTTACTCATAAACATTTTAATAATAAAATAAAATTTTTTCAAATAGCGTTATGTGAAATGTACTTTGTATTAGTCAAAATAAGCCAGAGTGACTTCTATTTTATAAACATTGTTTCCGCTTAAAATATGGTGCTAAAATTAGTTCTTACACGCCTGCTTAATTTCTCTACATAATAATAGAAATATTAATCCTCAGCAAAGCCACAGCAGATGCTTGCATTATAACTTTACATTTAACACAGTATAATCATATTTATTCTGCCATCCCTACTTATTAAAATACAAAGGGCTACATTATTTGTTCATATATTACTGTTGTGTTATGTCTCCTACCTGTATGAAATAACAATACTAAGTGGTATTGTAACGAAACTTTCATGAGATATTTATTAATATCATGATAATTTTATGGCTTGAGAAGAGAAATAATGATAATGAAAGTATTAAGCAGATACATACATATATTATACGTTACGTGATCTGGATTTAATTAGTTTTGAAAAATTTTTTTCATTGAAAAAAAAAAATAACTTAGTAGATACATGGCATAAGACCTAAAATTGTGGCAAATTGCTATTCGTTAGATTGCAACAGCATAATTCAGCTCTTTAAATTATGTCTTAAGATAAAATGGAAATTAAGTAACAATAAGTAATATAAAAGATTATTATTACGCTTTAAGTCAACTTTTGTATTAAAAAATAATGCTACACAGTTAAGTGCAGCCAGCTCATGATTTTTATACTGAGTATACTTAGTATAAAAATCAGTGTACGAACTTGCACCCTTCGTTGAAGTCAATTAATTAGCAATAAATAATAATAATAAAAGTATTCTTTGTTAACGCAAAGTTCCAAAATATATAAAGATATTATTTGCTACTCAACTCAAAGTTTGTCATTCTGAGTTCTTATGCATAGCGAAGTCGATTGACAGATGTCCGTCTGTCCTTCCGTGTTCGGATTTAAATCAACTTTGCCATTAAAAAATCCAAAAGATCGGTCCATGTCCCTCGAGGCAGGGGACAAAACACCGGCTCCCTCTCATTTTTCATATCATTTGAAAAGAAAAAAGAAGCAGATATATGGGGCGATATAGAAACAATAAGTTAGAAACAACATCAAGTGAGAAAGCTGGCACCTACCGAATTCTCCAAATTATTGGCCCCTGAACTTTTCATAGAAAAGAATGACGGTGCATCATATATTTTAAGATATAAATATGGGTATCATTGAAAAGCTTTTGAAGTCAACTTTAAGGAAATAATAAATTTTTTTGAAATGCTATAACCCATTAAGAATCGGTGACATTTTTATGTAAAATTATATATAGTATTTATGTTTTTCTTATTTTTTAAATCCCTGTTTCCCCGATATGTGTATTTTTGATTGGCCTTACTTTACTGAACTAGATTTATATATATGGTGAAGGGTTTTTAAGATCTTTTAAGTCTTAATACATTCCCACTTTTTTACCAACCCACTTAAAGTTTTAAATGTTACTGTTACAATTTAAGTAGAAGAAAACAGCTGGCTTAAATTCTTGTGAACTGTTTTTTTATGTTAACTTCTACAAATATTTTGCCGCCATCAGCTTTTGTTCGGGAATTCTACACATATTCCGGAACAACATTTTATTAAAATGTCGTAAATAAATACATAAAGAAATGAAGGTGTGAAATATGTTTATGCATGAAATAGTAAGTATAATGATTTGTTGTTATGGAGCTGTACAGAAGCTATAAAGTGGTCCTTTGCAATATGCAACCTTTATCATGTAGGCAAAACTGAAGGCAAAAGACGAAAGTAAAAATAAAGATGTAAGGAAAAGAAAAATTAAAATTGACGATGCCATCTTCAACGCAAAATCGCTTTAAATTGTGTGGCTGCAGGGTAAAATAGCAATTATATTTATAAAAACATAATACAAACATGTTTTTTTTTTTCTAAAATCCATAATCCGTTTTTTTTAAACAGACAAGTCAAGTATTTGCTTATGGAAAGAGTGATATTTTTCGTGTGGAATATTTAACGACATTTACTGGTTTTTCCTGTAAATTTGATTAAAAAAAATATATAAAAAATTCGAAATGATTTTAAAACATTTCCAGTTTAATACTAAATATTTTATCATGACAAAATTATTTGTAAAAATTATTTAAATACCCATGTATGATTCAGTATAGTGATACAAACAATTAACTATGTATTAGCAACCACATACATATATACATATTAGCGAGGCAGACAAATTATTTTAAATTATTTGCCGCATGTTGTTTACTGTTTTTTAACGTTGAAAAAGAACAGATAAGAATCTATGCTTAAGGAAAAAAATCTTTACACAAATGAGGGTCTAATTATATAAGCGTTATTTAATTAAATTGCTTTTGAAACGTGTACAATGTACAAAATAAAAAAGCAAATTATATTATACATTCAACTTTATCTAAAAATATAGTAAGCATCTGTTTAGAACAACGTTGTGTTGCTATAATTATCCACCCATTGAACGCAAAGAATTTTACAACTTAAAAATGTGATACTGTGTGTGTACCCTGTGCTGCTTTTTACTGCCGTGAACGTGTTAACTGATAACATCTTATGACGGTAAAATAATCAAGCAAATCAGGTTAGAACAATGTCAAGAATAAATGTTTTTACTTACGATACAGCTTTTATGAGATGGTTAAATTATTATGAGTGCTTATTTTGCTGATAGAAGAGTTTAAAAAATTATAAGGAGTTTAATTAAGAGTTTTGAATTAATTTCTCTTAATAAATAATGATTCACCAGGCAAATAAAATTTTATTATATGCAAATAAAAGATTTTTATACTATAATTTATATTGATGTGTGCAAAATTCAGTTTATTAGTCAGTCTAAATATTGTGATGACGTCATAATTGCTTGTTCAGTTCTTGATTGCAGTTGCAACCTTTCTGCAAAATTTATCAAAGTAAATAAATTTTTATTAAATACGTCTTGAACAATCTTATTATATTTTAGTGTTGAAATCACTTGCAGGCATTTACATCACGAATTTTTTTTCATGTCATGTTGGGCAGAGACGCAAGCGGGGTAAGTAAACTGGCATGGCTTGAATTTTAAGTGGAATTTTTACACTTACTTTGTGTACACAGGGATCCCAGTTTTTTTGCAAGTGGTATCCCCAATTAGATAAAATTTTTCCCCACAAATCCCCAAAAAACAATCTCAACTATCCCCAAAATACCCACCAAGTTGATCAACAAAATCGATAAGCTATGAATCAAAATATTTTTTGGTACAAATTTTTGAAGTTAATTAGTTGAAGCATTTCTGAAAATGGAACAAAAGTATCATAATAAATTGTATTATTTTTAAAATGTGTGTTTATACTCAATTAATATTTGAGCAGGTCGTGTTGCATTTTATTTCTTATTTTGGTTTTGATTGAGTTCCTTGTTGAAAAAAATGCGAATTAATTACCAAGTGGCACTATAGGCGAATACACTATTTTTTGCTGGTAATCACTACTGCCACAAACTCAATGTATAAAAGATCTGTATATATTTTTATGCATGGAGCTTGACGGTAATGATTTCGCCAAAAATGAATGAATTCGCCTACGCTGCCACCTACCAGGTGACCTTTGTTTTGTTTTACCATACTAGGAAACATATAGGTAGCAAAAAAGTAAAATTTAATTAATAGGAGTAAATTTAAAATAACCAAAAATTAAATTTTTTTAAAAATCCCAAAAAAACCTCTTTAAATCCCTAGAAAGTAAAATATATCCTCAAAGAATTCCTTAAACCACAAACTAAAATATTCATCACCATTTTGAAAATAAAACCAAAAATTTAGATACAAGCTCCCTAATCTGATATCTGTGTGTACGTTCGCAGGATATGTCTTGTTCTTTCTGTATTATTTGAAATAACACAAACAACTAAAATAACAAGCCATGAAAAATTACACCTTATAGAGACGCGATAAAACTCGCTGATACTTTAAAAGAAAATTAAAAAATGGCATTAAATGATAAAATCCGGACTTAGCAGGTAATGAATGCGATAAAGCACTTAAGTTGTTACAGTTTATGGATTATTATTACATTATAAGTAGCCCACGCTTATAAGATTAAAAGTTTGTAATTAAAGCCAAACATATTTTTCTCTGCTTAACCCTTATATTTTATAACATTTATTTTTAAAAATTGCCCTAATATTGTGAATTATTATTGCTCATTGACTGCAAAAGCTCTCTTCTTCTAAATGGCCGCTCTAAGTATAACACTGGGATCACTGTTACTGTACCAATCTCGAAATCAAAAACGCCGCAAGAATTTAAAAAAAATCGTCGCAAAGCCCAAAAGAAACATCCGAGGTTACACCGTAAGCGATCCAATTAATTAGGAATTTTAAACAGGTTTTCTTTAACCTTCGCTTTTATGAAGATGTTTTTGTATGTGAACTCATGGTATCTACCTGGGTAGATAATGAATTTTTACATAAAATTTGTGTAAAGACTTTTTATGTATGTATATTTTTTTTATCGAAATATCTAATATTATAAAAATAATTAGAACAAATAGTGAAACTGATAATGAAGAAGCAGCTTGTAACATAAATAATAACTCTTTTACTAGCAAAGATGTTCCATCTGGTATAAGAATATTAATACTTTTATACCTCAACGAGCCCACAATATTATTAATCACTCATCTGGAATAAGGGTCTACATCAATTACAAAAAACTTATCTCCAGCGGATACATTTTTTTGCATTATGAGCTTTCCGATAAGAGACCAAATTTGCAGATTTTCAAACAAGAAAGCTGAAGACTTCTTTAATCATAGGAATGCCAACAATCCAGACAAACACCCTCTGAGGTGGACTAAAAGTACTGGCACTGAGTTCACAGCCTTCCTAGGAATTTGTCTTCTCATCAAAGGAAAAGTTAAATGAGCTTTGGAAGCAAAATACTTTTGCTCTTTATCGTGCGAGAATTTCCATCAGTCCTTTCCAACAACTTTGACGTTTTATTTGTTTCGATAATCATATGACAAGAGTTGCTCGCTAGTCATAATAAACTCAAACTTGAAAACTCCTTTCGACCTTATGAATGCATAACTGTTGACGAGCAGCTATATGGTTATCGAGGTAACACAAAGTTTCGTATCGAGGTAACACAAAGTCGTATAAAAATTTGATGGGCTTGCGATTCAAAAACTACGTATCCCCTAAATGGAAAAATATACATCGGAAAAGAGGGTGAGTTTAGAGACGTGAAACAAAAAGAAAACGTCGTGAAGAATTTAGTTGTTCCTAACAAAAATTCTGCTCGAAATGTGACGGTAGATAACTTTTTTACTTCGTTATCGTTGCTTGAAAAACTTATAAAATGGAAAGTGACTATTGTCGGATCTCTAAAGAAAAACAAACCATATATACCCGAACAGTTCAAAGCCTCCATAAATCGAGAATTGTTTTCGACTGAATTTGGATTTGATCCGAATAAAACCATGACTTTCTATGTGCCAGTAAAAGGAAAGGTGGTAGTTTTACTTTCAGCTATGCATCGCGACTCTATTATTACAGGCACACAGCAGAAGCCGGGAATTTTTAATATTATAATAAAACTAAAGAAAGCGTCGAAACAATAGACAAAATGTTTTCACAATACTCAACCAGAAGACCAACAAGCCGTTGGCCTTTGGCGATGTTTTTCAATTTATTGGATATTTCAGCCTTAGCAGCATGCACTATACATGCCAAAAACAATACGCAATGTACTGTTAAGAAATCTGGACGTAGCTTGTTCTCGAACTCATTGGGTACAAATCTTTGCATAGCTCAAATAAAATCTCGAGCTGAAATTCAGATGGCAATAGAATGCTAATATCTAATATTGGATAAGCTTTTGAATATTTTTTATGGTAATATAAACTAACTTAATATTTTAGGTGAACCAATCTTGCACGCAGTAATAAATATGAGTTTGAATCAAATGCAGTACCACAATGTGATACCACGGCTCTTAAAGGAATATATTCGATTTAAATTTTTACTTAAAATATTTCCACCCAAAACTTCATCCGTGTTTTCCATGATAATGTTCAAAGTACGAAAATACCATAAAATATTACATTTTAAATAGATGTAAAATTTTTTTTATATCAATCGATCAGACAAAGTTTCGAAAATTTTACTATTACAAATCAGCAATATAGGTCCAGTTCTCTCAGCCAGTGGGCAATACATCACGCCAGCCTCTATTTTTTCCATATCTTTTTTAACTTTCGCTTCTATTTTTGCAGTTGGTTGTTGTTTACGACAAAAAAATGGTGAGTTCTTTTTTGATACAGCCATTTTTTGATACCCATTCTTTTTGCAACAATGAATAGCTTTATAACCAGAAATTGGGAAAAGATTAAGGGTTTCCTTACTAAGCCAAGTTTCATGCAAATATATTATATCGGGAAGGCTTATGAAATGACTAAGAACATATTTGAATTAATTCAATATACTTTTCTAAGTTGTATGCTAGTACATTTATTTTTTGGGGTTTGCGGTATCATTTGGGTTGTAATTCGAAAAGAAGGTCGAATTCAATACTCATCAAAATGGATACATTTTAACTTGCTAATCTTTTAATAATACCGCAATTAATGCCGATACAAAGTGGCGTGAAATAAAAAAAAAATGGAACTGGAACTTCTAACCTATTTTCCCCGATTTTTATGAAAAAAAGCAGCGATTTATAGAGGAGGTCATAAGTTTATCGGTTGTCAAAGTAGGTAACCTCGAATTTTAAAATTTTTTCAGAGCTTATAACTTTATCAAATGTGGTAGGTGAATAAGTGAATAAAGTGAAGTCAAACTAGACTTAGAACAAAAAAAAAAAAACAAAGTGAATAGTGATGGTATTTCTTCCATCATTTAATCATATGATTATATTTCGCTCACAACTGTTTATTATATACTCGTATAAACTGCCTAACTATCAAGCAGTAAAATAAAAATCAAAACAAACTAAAACCATAAAATTAAAAATGAATACAATTTAAAAACTTTTGATGTTTTCAGTCTGTGGTCATAAGAAAAACTTTCTGCGGATTATTATTTTTTAAATCTTTTTTAAATCCTAAAAACATGTGTTACAATTGTTTTGTACTTTTATGTGGAAGATGAAAAGTTTGTTGACGGTGTTGATTATGACAGAGAGACACTTGTCTCTTAACAATGTTAAATGTTCTTTTTGTTGTTTAATTGTTTGCTTATTATTCTTATTTTGTCTTAGCCAAAATTCAAGCTTTCTTGTGCATTTCTTGGACTAAGAGTTTTTTTTTTAACGTACGAAACTAGCTAAGGTTTTTGATAAGAGTGAATAAAGTTTGAAGAAAAAAAGGAATTATTCCGTATTAAAAAAACATCAAAATTTGTGAATTTTTCGTGAAAAAGAAATTATACCTCAATAATATAATATATTTCTTGTTTGTTTGGATAAACGGATAAGCCGATTTAAATTTAATTTGAAACGCAGGTATAAAACGGATCGATTTTAACAAAGTTAAAATTAAAGAAATTTTAAATAAATATATGTCCTGATCTATAAGGTCCAATAGGGAGAGTATTTAATTAAAGAACTATTTATTTATTAAAATTAAGACACATAGATGGACATTCTCGATATCATCAGAGGAATTGTAACTATAATGCCTCTTGAAGGAAAAAATCGCATTCATGTTATAAAACATAGACGGCAGTTGAAGATGGAACACTAAGGATTTAGCGACAGAACATAAATATAATTGAACAAGAAAATCACTTAATAATTTACACAAAATTTAAAAAAACGTGATACTATTTTTGGACATGTAAATCAAATGTAATTTTGTGTTGGTGTACTTTTGGTCACATACTTAATAGATTAGATAGGAGAAGCCTTTTCCAAGATTTTAATATGTTATTTCCAAAGTTAAGTAAATAAACTATAGTATTTTATACAGTGTCTGGACCGGCCCTTAAATATGACCCAGGTAACGTCAGGTGCAATAAGCTAGTATTGATGGTAAAACATAAATTATTTCCCCTATTATTACGAAATCTTAAGAAAAATAATATTCCTTTATAAAAACTACGAAAAGTCAACTATGCAAAAGCACCAAAAAAATAAAAACAAATTTAATAATAAATTTTATTCGTTTTACTTAAATTAGTAGAACTTTATGACTAACTAACTGACCAATCGTGCGATTCCGTAGCAGCAATTATAATCTCGAAAATCAAAAACCAAAGCGACTTGTAGCTTTTACTTATAACACGATACAGCACTAAAGTCTTGAACCAATTGAGACCTCCAAAATATGAAAGCTTATGATGGTAGAAGATAAACATTAGCAGGGTTTTGAATTATTAACTAAGGTTTGTTTTAAATTGGGGGTGGATTTAAGTTAAATTTTCTAAAAAGCATGTAATGATTTTTAAGTCTATGTCTCGTGAACAATTCGAAATATTGCTTGTTTTTCTGGCAAATTTTTAGCTCTTTATCAGTTCTAAAAAATTTTACCATGAGATAAAATCAAACAAACAACATGTTACCCAAACAGCAAAACTGTCAAATAAGCGTAAAATTTCGTCATAGATTTTTATGGTTGAAAATGTAAGAACACTTTAAGTATTTTAAAAAATTAGGCTTTTGTACACAAGGAATAAACAATAATGACCATTCTAATCTTTTTGAATGTATATTGAACATTAGTCTGACCGTTTCGCTAGCCTTATTTTCGTATGAAAATAATTTATGGCTAAAGCAGCATACTTCCCTAAGCATCGCATCTAGTTTTCCTTTGATACGATTTTCTATCGGTATTGTTACTTGTTAGAAACGCACACTCATCAAATACTGGTGGCAATTGTTTTTCGAACTTTGAAGTTTGATTGTCATGGTCACCCCGATTACTTGGAATGACTTAAGTATATTTTTTAGTAAAGCTTTTCATTCGTTATGTCGATTTTTCGTACGACTCTTTTTATATCTTACAAGCAATCAAGTCATTTCCGTGCAAAATCATCGCTTTTTTTTAGCAATTTTCAAATGTTTGTACCAATAAGTACACCTGTTTTAGGAAAAATTTAACAAAAAATAAATAAAAATTTGAAGAGATTAGTTAAAATATACATTGCCAGCTTTAATATATTCATCACAGAGTCTTAGAAAAAAATTTCTTGAGGTATTGAGTTAGTTGGCCATATTTTTCGATCGCTGTTTTCTACCTATTTCATTTAAAGAACATAGGATTTTTAATTTCGATAAACATACAATTGAAAGTAATTTCTTGCCCTTTATTGAATTTTTGATAACTTTGTGGGGCTATAACTATGTGAAGGAGTCATCAAATGAATCCGGATTGTTAAGAAGAGTTGCTTTTGGCTATCTTTTTGGTATTCATTATCTGGCCAAGTTCGTAGCGATTTCTGAAATAAGTTCGAAAAACCATAGAATAATATATCAAATTTTACGTTTTTGGCAGTTATGCTGTTTTGTGTAAGACTTTCATGTTTTTTTTATTTTGTCTTTAGGCAAAATTTTTGAATCTTATTAAGAGGTAAAAGTTTGCTGAAGAGTTTTCGGTTTTATATAAGTATACGTGTTTATATAAAAATATGCATTTTCAAGAATTGCGGTCATATGGTTAAACTAATTAATTTTAGAAATAGTAATTAATTTTATTATTGTCTATAAAGGTTAAAAAAAAAATCAATTATTAAATTCATGTGGTTAAATGAAAAATGTTGTGTAGTATGATTTGGTTGTTTTGGTTGTGTACCACTACTAAACGCTTTTTTGGTTTAAAGTATTACAAAAACATACGAAAGTTTACACAAAGGATGTTAAAATTTAAAAAAATTTATTTTGCACGAAATTCCTATGTTTTGACAGTTTTTTGCATAGTTGTTTGAGTGTGTACATAACGCATTTTACTCCTGTTTATTTCCCCTTAACACACAACAAAATAATATAAATGTTTTGAATAAATTTAACATAAAATTGTTATATGCAAATTAAAAGAAAATTTAACATTAACAAAAAAAAAAAATAAAATAATAATAAAAATAAAAACATAATAAACAAAGTTATGCTTTAATTACTTTCTGAACAAGGGCACACAACAATACACTACTTCCCCAGTTGCCTTAAATAGATTTAAAATACAAATAGCTAAATTTGCTCTTCAAAACTTCATAGAACAACACATGAATAAAAAATTGTTTTTAAAACTACAGACTTCACTAATTGAACTTGATAAATGTTCATAAATTTTCATAACATACGTACATATGAGTTATAATCATAGATTGCAAACGGTAGCCTTCTTAAAAGTTTTTTTTTACTCGTACAATGAAATGGGTTAATATCACGTTACATGATGTATGTCTGTAGTTAGAAACCAACTACCTTCGCTTCATATGTAGTTAAGTGTAAAATGTCATGCAAAACTAATATCAATTGTTAACTAAAGAGCATTTAAAATCATTTAGCTTATTTTAGCAACATTAAACTTGTAAATTAAGTCATATACATATAACGCAATTATACACATATATGTAATTATAAAGGTTAGAAGGTACTCAGCGAGGATTGGACGATTAAAAATTTAATTGCTTTAAATTGTGCAATGAGTTGATATCACAGTCACTGAAAGTAGGTCTGTCTGCGTACACATATTTTGCATAATTTTCTGCAAAATCTTGCAAAATGTTGTCTGCGTACTCCAAATTTGATTCAGCGAGAGAGCCAAAAAGAGAATTTTTTGACAGTTGGCAGTTAGAGAACTTGCAAAATGTTACTGGAGAAATTTCTTCTTGCAAGATTTTGCAACTAATTTGAACAGCTGTTTTTATTTACTTTTTGAATGAAATAATTTTTGTGAAAAAAATAAAAATTGAAATTTAACAATGGCATAGGTAAGTAGTTAGAATTGTGTTGATTTTTAATGTTTATAATAAACAAAACAATTTTAAGTATACTACAAAATAGATGCATAGGCAATGATATATTTTCCAGTCGAAAGCCTTTTCTTATGAAGCCAAAAGAAAGAAGTTGTGTAAAGCTGTATGTGGAAGAAATAGTGCCCAATTACTGCAAAGAGGAATTTCGAAGACATTTCCGGATATCGAGGTTACTGTTTAAAATCCTATGCGATCGGTTTTCAATTTAATTTTGCGTAAATCTTTTGCTTTGTTATTTCAATTGTTTACACACCGATCAGCTGTTTTCTTGCAAAATTTTACTGGATGCTGTCTGCGTACTTTTTGATATATTTTCAGCCGACAGAGTTAAATTGGTCTTACTCTCCCAAAAAAATTTACTGAGTATTAGCTACTGGAAAAGTACCCAGACAGACCTAGTAAATGCGATAATAAATTGCAAATAGCTTGTCCCAAAAAATAGTCTTAGGTCATTAAATTGAATAAACTTTGCAACAACTTCCATTTTGCTTTCGCTTAAGCAGTGTAGAAAATAAGTTTCAGCTATACTGGAAAATCAAATAAGAACAACACAATTTCTTTGCAAATAATTGCCAATAAAATATAAATTCGAAACCTTTAAAGTTATTAAACGAGATATATGAAACAGTTCTTTGAAATAACAATTTTCTTTCTTTCAATTAGATGCTATATAAATCGATTACACTGTTTTGCAGAGAAATCCTCCGTTGCAAAAAAAATATAATTTTTTCGGAGGGTTAACTAGGAGAAAAATATCTGTTACAGTTTTTTTCTACCACGTGCAGCCTATATAATTTGGATAAATAAAAACAAAAAGATGCACTATAAATTAAGTTTTTGAACACAATCGGCTCCCAGCAAAACATTTTAGAAAAGGTAATCGAGTGTGGAATTAATAATTTTTGGTGGAAGAACTTTCCAACTAGATTTCCAACGTAATGATATTAACAAGGTATGAAACTTTTATAATCAATCACTGAGAATTGATTGCATTGATTATTGTTGGAAATTATGATGATCATTAGTATGTATGTTAAGGTATTCTCTTTTAACTTAAGGACCTAGTTCAATTACGACCTTTTTTTCGAACTAAAGTAATATGTTTTGTAAGCAACAAAATGTGGTAATCACAAAAGTAAGTCATTATATGGTAAGTACTTTTTTAGGTAATATCTTATTTTTAGCTGGGCTGCTTTAGCCAAAGGATATAGCTTTATCCCCAATAATAATTATCAATAATTTTTTAAAATAAATATTGGGGTATTAACACGTTGAAAAGTGAAATAAAAAAATAATTATTTCAGAAATTTATTCTTTTTTTTTAAATTTTAACAATCTAAAAATCGCATTGAAAAAATTTCATTACACGAATTTCATTTACGAAAAAAAAAAAATTAGTTACACTTACCTTATCTTACTCACAAAAACAATTTATGATCACTAATGCTTACACACTGTGACGTGAGACAGTTTTAAGTTCGTTAAAATTTTGTGCTACACAAGTAGACCGAGCTTCCTGGAATTTTGATAGATGTGTGGTTGGTAAAGTAGGGTACAAAGTAAGTACTTATCAAACTTACTTAGGTATTGTAATAGATTGCACCAAGTTGCTCTAATTAACTGTCTCGTTAATATACATTGTGTAACAAAAATGGGTAAGATTTGAATAATGGGAGGGGTACCTTCCATACAAAGTGAAAAATTAATATTGTGTTTTCAGAGAATTATAATACGTAAAGCACTGATTTTTCGCTCCAGAAACTTCCTCATTAATAAAAATAGTCTAACATAATACTGGCAGGATTGAGAGAGTGCGCGTGGTTCTTCCCATACAAAGTAAAAAGTTGTTGTCGTTTACCTAGGGAACTGTGAGGGGCAGTACGTTAAAATTTCTTATAGGTAACTTACATGTTAGTGTGCATAATCAAAAAAACATGGTTGGATCGGAAGGGTGCAACGCGCACCTTGCTATCCCTTTTGTCAACTTTATTAATTTTTTCTCGCCATATGTTTTTATTCGTTACTTTTACCCTACAAGAAAATGCACTTTTAAAGAAATTTGCAAATATGGTCAACTTAAAATATATGTGTATAAAGTAATCGTGGGCCTAGTGAACAATTAAAATAAAAAGAAAATAATTTGTTAAGGGCACAAAATAAAATATCAAATCTAACATAAGTTGTTAGATCATTTCAAGGTTAATTTAGAATTCCCATCAAAAAAACTAACATACAAACCCACTACCATTTTAGTAAATCAGCAATTACTTGCATGTTTTTATTTTTATAACTAAAAATTTTATTATTTTTTTAAGTGCACACAAAAATGTTTTTTTTAATCATTAACACAACAAATATTCTTGCATTTATAAAGATATGTAGGTTAATATATTAATAAATAAAATAAAAACTAAAAAAATAAAATCCCGTAACTATAATATCTTAAAGCTAAATTTTATATAAAGCTTCTTCATAAAATATTAATAAAAAAGTACTCTTTAAACTTAAGGTTTTTTTTTAACAACCAACACTAACATTTAAATACCGTTCCTAAATATTTTACTTGTTCCAACATTCTTCTATAGGAAATGGTTGGTTGTATTTTTTTTAATTCTTATATTCATTTATACGTATAATAAAACACAAAAAAAAATTTATTTTCGTATAAATAACCTAAAATGAAATGTTTATATAAAATATAAACACAGGCAGTTAAAATAACTAAAACACTAAACGAATAACTTAAGGTGTATTGAACTTATAATGGGTTTGCAATCAATGGTAGACCCCTTAGAAAATTAAATAATATAAGTAAGATTTATTCTTTAAAAATTTTTATTTTTATGCATGATGTTTCTATGTTTGTTGGTTAAGTGCCGAGTACAATGTTTATACATATACAAGATTTATTTGTAGAGTTTATTTAATTTTTTATTCCAAACCATTTAACTTCGTTTAAACTGTATAACTATTATATTTTGTATATAGAGAAAACTTAGCGTTTAAAGCGGCGAAAATGTTTAAAACTTTTATTTTATTTCTTAGGGTAATGAGGTGTGCTGAACACACAAAAATTAAATAAAATTTTTTTAGCTTCGGCCATTGACCCAGATAACTCAACATTTGTGTTCTTCCATGCATAATTCTCTCTAAAGCATAACTTAGAGTAAAAGGCTTCTTCGACTTAACTTATTAAATGAAATATTAAAGATTTTCACAAATTGTTTACATTTTCGAAATGTTATAGTATAAACAAGTAAGAATGCTAATTCGGCTATGCCGAATATTATAGATCTTTCACTTGATTTCATCTAGTTTAATTAAGCAAAACCAATGACGTATAAATGTTATTTTTATATGTATTTAATATGTCTATCATATGTATGTATATTATTTATATACGTGCTAATGTGCTTGTAGCGGTAATAATTTTTTTCATTTTAAATCTTTTTCTCTTGTTTGTTTGGTATTTCTTATATTTGATGTGGATAGGTTGGTTGAAATTAGCTAATAGTTTTGTATATTTTAATTGAAATTATGCTTTTTTAGTTGTTATTGTAATTTGCCGACTGAAATGATGTTGTATATTATTTCTTGCTGTTTAAAATTGTTCGTTTTTTTTGCTGGTTGTTTTACCATTTTTTGCTTAATTTTTTATGTTTTGAGAACAACAGTTCTTGTAGGCAGGAAGTTTTTCAGAGAGACCGGGAGATAGATCCACTGGTTGGAGTCCGGTTAAACTGCTGTAGACTAGATGGTCTAAAGAGGTCACCTGCACGGTCTCGAGGACATAATGGCCTCAGTATAATAATAGGAGATCTGCAAATCTGCTGACGTTTCCTCGAGGGCAGATTTGCATACTGTTGGCTGTGTGTCATTGGTACTAATGCTAGGAGACTGAATCTTCCGCATTATGACTACCGTAGGAGTTGTCAGGATGAGGAAGAGGAGGAAACGGTGAAGCACCTGCTCTGTCAGTGTCCAGCACTTTCTAGGAACAGAGCGGCCATTTTCGGCAGTCCGAGACTACATGGTCTTGCAGGCATATCGGTCTGTGATGTTGCTATCCGGTCCTCGCAGTGGACAATCTACAAAAGAAAAGAAAAAAAATTTGACAGATTATTTTATATTTGCAATTTTTTCCTTTGAAGTTTATCAGATGTTTTTTATACTTTTGACATTAGATCTTAATTTATAAAAAAAAAACATTTAATAGAAACATTATTTTTATTTAAGAAAACATCCGATATTTCGGCTTGCATTTCTCTCTTCAGGGATATATTTATTACAAAGACACAAAGAGACCAAATCTTGTCCAAATTGAGCCGCCCTTCTTTTTTTTAATGTTGCCTGCGAAATTAACTTAATATTAGGGGTATAAAAAATATTCTAAAATTCGTAAATTAAATTACTCAAAAAAAATTCCACAAATGGAATCTTCCACAAAAATTTACAGTTTGCAGGAAACGTAAAAAAATTTTAATAAATATTTAAACTCATGGAAATTTTTCAATAAAAATTCACTTGGTCTGTCTCCATCCAAATTTGTTTTTTTTTTCAATTTTTAAATTCTCTTTTAAAATTGTATTAGTATTTAAACGTTAAAATTTTATTTTTTCAATTTCTGCGTTGAATGCTTAGATTTTGTTTTTCCTTAAAATGACGAATGGTATTTGACACCCACATTATTATTTTAAAAGGTGTATATGGTAAACAATTATAATTTTCCATGAAAATTCAGAATCCCATAAATCGGAAAATATGGGCGAGCGTAAATTTTTCCACTCGATGTTTTTTATTTCTTTTTTTCCTATTTAAATCTCTATCTCTATAACTTCTAGCTAGGTTTGTTCCAAATGATATGAAAAATCAGAGGCAGGTGTGGTGTTTTGCGCTCTGCCACGAAATACGTTGACTGATATGACTAATTTTCAATAGCAAAATTTTCGATACTAAGTCTGATCGATTGGAGCATTTAATTTTCTCTACCTCATCTAGTGCCATTGTAAAGTTGATTTTAGCACTAACACGGACGAACAGACAAGAAGATGGACATCACTCAATCGACTAAGATATGGTTACGAACTAAGAATATATATACTTAATGGAGTCGAAACTGGATATTGTAGAAATTACAAAAAGAATGACATGCGACAATTTACCCTTTTTCCACTTTTTGTGGTGAAAATTATAAAAATAATAAGACTCTTCGTAGCTTAATATATATGCAGGATTGAATACAAAGATTTTGAGCCCTTACGGTCTGAAATTTTGTAAAAAATTACTTTAGTTGGAAAGAAAAAACACTGGAATTTAAATTTAGTTACTATAAAATCCGAAACTTGAAATACATGATTTGAAGTCAACTTCTATTAACTTCTTCTAGTTCGAAAGAATTCCTTAAATGACAATTACACATCAAAATAAATATATCAATAGATAAATATTTAACATTGCGTAAAAGTATATTCTCGTTTACACTGTCATTGATAGAGATGACGCGGATAGTTCCGTTTGCAATCCATTTCTTCTAGAACACATGAGTATCTTCTGTACGAAATGAGAGTCTTCTGAACGATTCTAAGGGAAAAACAGAGGCTTAAAAAGATACTTCCCATATAATGCATTACTTTTGTTGGTGCTATATTTTGTTATTTACTTAAAACTCATTACATTAGTTCACAAAAAGGAAGATATAATTTGACTAGTTCTTTAAGTCCTTCGGCCCAAAAGGCTTTAATCCACACTCGGTTACCTTCTGTTGAACCATTAAAAATGCTAGAATGATCATTTTGTCTTTTGAAAATTGTGATTAATAATTTGAAATGACTGGACTAATAAACCTATTGAATAATTTAGAATTTTTAAACTCTAAATTATAAATGTAAATAACTCGCCAACTATAGACGATAATTTTGCTAGTTTTACTTAGTTTTAATGGCCTTTACAAGGTGTATGTAACTGTAGCAAATTCTTAAACTGATGAAATGCAGAAGGAATTGGAAACGCTTTAGAAGTCATGTAAAAAATTACAATTTTAATTCTAAAATATTTTCATTTTGCCTAACTTTGCCTTATGGCACTGTAAAACAACAAAACTCAATTCCATTTATTTTTAAGCTATAATATCCTTCAGTTAGACGGCATACTGTAATTTATTTTATTTTTATAACTTGTGTTAACAGAAGTACGTTCAAAAATATTTCTTCCACACTTTCATTAAGATAATATTTACAATATTCATAACGTGTGTCCGTAATAATGCCAACATTCATTATACTAATGTCAACAATTAATAACACTACAAAAGTTAAATGTTTCAGATTATCAATAATTCTTATCTGATTTTCTCTCAACAAGTAAGAAAATTGGTAACATTTAACAAATCATAGTTAACTTGGGGGAAAAAATAAAAGCAAAGAAGCATATAAATTAGAAGTGGAATAAAATATTTGATATTATATATTCACGCAAAGTAACGAGGAAGAGTTTTCGAAGTATACATAACTACGGGATGATTTTTTATCTTTTATTAAGTGCCTCATAAAAACACACATCATTGTATTTTACTTTGCTATAAACATAAAATTCATACATGTCGAAAAGATACATAATTCTAGTACGTTTGTTTATTATTTGTGCCATATTTATAATTTATGAAATATTGATTAATTTTTAGCACTTTATGGATTTTAGCAAAGTGAGCGAAGGAGAAAAAAAGGATATACAAAATATGTAAACAAAAGTAAATCATAACAAGATAGAGTGCTCAATTCAGCCTTCATCATCTACATATCGCTGGTCTCATGAAGAAAAGCCCTAACTCGTATATAGGTAACTTTACAGGAGAAGGTAAAAACATAATAGAAACTGTATTTATCACAATGTAATACTAAAAATGCAAATGGTTGGAAACCCGTTATTTTTGATACTATTGCATTCAAATTTTGTGACAAGGTGTTAATGTGTGAAATGTATTGGAATCACGAAAAATTTTAATTTCTTAAAAAATCGAGTTAGGCGAACGCCAATCTTTTCAATTAATGTTTTTTACATATTTTCTACCGGCTTATGTATTTTTGTTTTGATTGGAATTACTTTATTGTTCCAAGTGACATGAAAAATCAGAGGTAGGCGTGGTGTTTTGCCTGCTGCATCAAAGGACTTGAACCCATTATGCTTATTTATAATAGCACCTTTCGACACTATATCTGATCGAATGACTTTGCTATGCATAAGAACTCAGAATATATATACTTGGGGCCCGAAATGTATATTGTAGAAATTATGAACAAAATGACAAACTCAATCATACCATTTTCCACTTTTTGTGGTGAAGAGTATAAAAATTATTGCTTAGTTTTTAGATACATGTATTTATTTACGAGCAATATGGTAGAAATTTATAGTAGGGCACAAGGCAAGTAGTCAACAATGGTAATACCAACACAATTGATGGTTAGTAATTGACTTTTACTACCGTAATTGGTTAATAGTATAACACTCCGGAACTTTTTTTGGAAGTTCATATTAAGAAGTCGTGAAACACACACGCGACAAATTTGCTAAGGAAAGTATTTAATATACCAACGTGATTTTATCATTAAAATCATTTCGTCAAAAACAGTTTTAGATAACTGTGACGATGAGAAAACTTCGTGACAAAACCAAAAGGGTCTGTAGATTATAACCCCAAGCATGGACCCCAACGTACTGCAAGATCGGCAGAAAATATTACTGTTGCTCAAGAAAATGTTCACAACAATCTATCAACCGCAATTTCTTGCCGTGCTCAGGAGCTTGGTTTTCAAAGCCCAAATTTTGCACAAAGATTTGCATTTTTTTCCACTTAAGATTTAGTTGACAAAAGAGCTTTTACCGCAAGACCAATAAGATATTACAGCTCCCCAATGAAAAAATTATTAGATGACGAGGCACATTATCATTTGGATGGGTATATGAATTAACTGAAAAGTCGGTTCTGGGAAATTGAAAACTTCTAAATTATTCATCACTCACCCTTGCATCCATTCAAAGTGACAATCTAGTGTGCAATTCGGTCAGGAGGAATTATTGGACCTTAATTTTTTTTTAATTAAAATGGCGTAACAGTAACTGTGAATGGGGAACGATATCGTGATATGATTAAAAATATTTTAACGCCGCAATTGCATGCTTTGGACTTGATTAACATGTGGTATTAACAAGACGATGCCACATCGGATACAGCCAGGATAACAATGAAATTGCTGCAAGTAGTATACCTTCCCGGACGGACACCCTGTATATATAAATATGAAAAATTCTATATGATTCCTTTTCTTAAATGCTTAAAAAATTTTAATTAGGCTTGAGCTTCTATTTTAGTATATTTTTGAAAAAGACTTATCTTTTAAATTAGGTTATTAACGCTTGAAGAGAACAGAAAAATATTTATTTTACACTTCTGCAGAATTAACTAAATTATTTCTAATTATTAAAACAAAAGTATATTTAATACCAAAAAAATTTAAAATATTCCCCTAAAAATCTCAATGTTCGTTACACACATAGAAATATATTTAACATAGAATGCAATAGGTTTCTCTCAGAAGTTAAGAGAAAAAACTGCCAGATCTTTCCATTATTGAACAATATAGAAGAATTATATAACCAATAAATTAAAAAAACGTGGAACAGAGTAACTGTCTGTACGTAGAAGTGTAGATTATATGTATATCTTAACATTATTGTTAACACAATTAAACAGAGCAAAATAAAAAACGTCATCGAAAAACAATTGGAGTCTTTTATTTCAGAAATAATAGAACCTACCAATTATATAAAACGTAAATTTTGTTCGATAACCGATTTGACATTTAACGTATTATGCCACTGTATTGCAAAAAGGTTCCCTCAACATAATAAGGAGGACATTGGATATCCGCTTTTGTCTAGAAGCGAATTATGCTGTGATGTGAATTTATTAGTAAAGAGGAGATTTTCAACAGTAGATTATTTGGCAAAACTTTTTAGGGATACGGCGATCAACACTGCTATCTGAACCCTTTTCTTATAAGAATATTTTCAACCTGAATAGGATTTATTTAAGATGACTAACAGGCTTCCTCTATGGAATCCTCGGCCTAAGTAACCGTTTTTGGAGGATATGTTTTTATTGGGAAATATGCATTATGAACTTGTTGATGTTAAATTCTTATTTTATTTAGCCTTGAGTTAAGATTTATTTTTTCAAAAACCATCAATGATCTATAAAAGTGGGGCCTATATCGAAAATAACTCCTGATAATAATATTCATATCAAAATATAATCAACTTTAAATAGATATACATTTGTAAAAAATATCTTGGCTTCAGGAAAAAACACCAGTGATTTATTATACTTCATTAATATCCTTAGGTTTTGTTAAGGTAACAGGATCAGTAGTATAAAGACCAGTTCTTGAGCAGTTTTTAAATGGTCATAGCCTTACTGAACGGATTCAATGATAAACTATACTATACGGTGACAAATAAACACTTGTTTTTAAAAAATCTTGCGAATTTCATTTAGGGAACCTTAATATGACTGTTTGTAACTAAGAACTTTTATTCCTAAATAATAATAACAATAATTATTAAATGAATTACAATTCACTTTTTTATCTATTTTTTCTTGTTTTCCTTGGAAAACATCCGCATGCATTTAAAAATAATTTTTATTTCTAAAAATTTTTAGAAATTAAATTAAGAAGGAACCAAAGTCGAAAAAAGTAAATTTTAATTCATTTATAATATCCACGGTTGAAATCCTGATTAGGAAAAATTAAAATAAACGCAAGGCACTGTGTATATACATTCATTCTTAACTCACAACAGTCAATGTGATACAAGAACAGAATCTGTTATGTTGTGAGCCAGTATGAATGCTTAAAAATAAAAATTTCTTTTCATGGCCATACCGAAGGTTCGTGTACGAAACAAAAACATATATACTAAACGAGTTACAGAGAGAACTTTAGGTTGTGTATGAACTTCGTCCAACCAAATGAATATAAAGATTAGTTGGTTAAATAGATGATGTTTACAACTTGCACAACGTAGATAGATGCAAAGAATGCTGATGAAGGATATAGCGATCCAGAAAATGCTGCATTTCATTCTGATAGTGTGTCTATTTTTTCTTGTTTTCTTTGCAAAACATCCGCAACATTTAAAAATAATTTTTCTTTCTAAACAATTTTACAAATTAAATTAAAAAGGAACCTAACCCTGGAGTTAATGTCGACGTCGTTGACGGCGTCAAATGTCAAAAAAAAAGTTGAATCGTATGAAATTGTATGAGAGCAGTTAATCTCAACGCGTTGCAACGCCGTAAAAGTTCAATCTGTTTCAACTTTTTCGGCATTGAAACGCCGTCAACGACGTCGACATTAACTCCAGGGTAAGACGAAAAAAGTAAATTTGAAGTCATTTACAATTCCCACGTTTCAAATCCAGATTGGGAAAAAAATTAAAAATCAATTATTATTTTTATGAGGATACGTAAGAATAAAAAAATGAAGTTTAAACTGTAAATCAATATTTAACTTAAAATTAATTACAATAAAATTGTAATAAAATAAAATTGTATAAAATTGTCATTTATAAACAATTAACAACTTTACCTAGAATCTATTTGCCATTTACATCAAGCAGTTGTAACACGATTCCAATTAATTTGTAATAAAAGTTGAATGAAGAATTTTTATTAATAGCAACATTTATTTGGGATGGCTGAAATTAAAAATTAATTATTAAATTTACATACACACCTGTAAAATGACGTTCAGTTATTTTATGCCAAGTAATGCAAATCACAATTGAATATTATCTGTTGAGTATCCTTATTACACACAAAATCTTGAATTTTTAGAGATTAATTTTTACAAAATTGTGGAGTGGTTAATTTTTTCTGTGGGGCTTTTACAAATATTTCACATCTAACGTCTTTTTTTGACCAATGTTGTTTTGTAAATTTTTCTTTACGTGTTGTTAAATAGTGGAAATTATATGTCAAAAGTAAGTCATAAAAAAACGTTAATTAAAGGATATATTTTTATACAAAATAAAAAATTATTTACTTAAAAAATAATTAGAACTATAATTAGTTGAAAAAAATATATTTGTTCAATCAAAGCCGCAATGTAAGTGAAATTACCTTTATAAATTGTTTATTTAAGATCAAAAAAATAATTTTCAGTTTTGGATTTTAAATTTCTTTTTCCTTATAGTCAATAAAATTTAAACTAAAAGAAGGTCTAACTCAATAACCACACGATAGGAAAATACAATTCCTTTGTGCTTTTACAAAAAAATATAATGTAAATTTTTTATTAATTCATCAATTCATCAGTAAAGCCTACACCACAGTTAATAACATTATATAATACTTACAATATCGTTATAGTTATGGTCTTTTGACAGTGATTAAAATTAATTTTCTTAAGACAGTAAATCATTTTTAGATTCCTGAAATCTCGTTATTTAAATAAGTTAACCAGACTGTATAATGCAGATAAAAAGTAATAAAACAAAAATCCTTGTTAGCAAAAAAACTTTAAAATAAAATAATAATTTTTCCACAAAACTGTGATAACCATTTTCAAAAGAAGACCTGATATATTTTCATATCGAGAACTTAAATGAAAAGAAAATTTTTTTTATTGTTTATGGTTTTTCATTAATTGCTAATGTATAATTCACTATTAGCTAGCTGAAATCCATTTATGAAACCCGCAAGAAATATCGTCTTTTCATTATGTATTTATCCAACTCTCTCAATAACATTTTTTTTACTTCTATCTTTCCACCTTTTAAGCTCGCCCGAACAGAAAGAAAATAATTTTCAAAATATGTTCGGCATAACGTAATAATGGTGAACTTTATGCCTAAGAAGCCACTAAAAATATTATGCAGATTTTTATCTCCGTTTTTAGTTATCAAAACAGTCATCCTTTTCTGTTAAAACGGTTCGAAAAATAGACGACCAAAAAATGATGACCAGATTCAATGGTCGGAAGGGAGTTATTATTAATAAGTTATTATTAATAACTTACTTACGCCTATTTCTTTAAGTCGCATTTGATAGAAATCTTGCAGCACAAAGAGGGATTATTTTGCCAATCTAGGGATGTTTTTGGGGTTGGGATTGGCAGGATACCTCCCTCTGCCTATAAAAATAAATATTTATAGTTCTAAGGCGTATGTAATCCATTTCATTTAAAATAATATTTTATTTCTCTGCCCACAAAAGGGGTGGGGATAAAAATGGCAGTTTAGAATTTCTTGAGTTCAACTTTAAGGTTTTGAACATTTTTTGGCCTTAAAAGTTGTAATTGCTAAACAAAATAACAGGAAAATAAACACTTGCATTTTTTAGAGTTATGATTACTTTTTCGTTGGGAAACTTTTTTGCCCTTTATCCGATTTGTCTTATATTATTGCTTCAATATCCTACGTGCAGAGCAGATTTTTCTGTTAAGTTTCGTTTTTCTAGCGGCACTTAGTAAATTTTTAGAATATAATCTAATGAAAAGTAATGTCTGGCTAGATTGGCAAATTAATCCTATATGCAGCCTTAAGTCTCAAGTATATACTAAGACAAACTGATGGAACTTGGTACAATTTAAATTCAAATTTTTGAGAACATGTTGAAATTATTTAAGCGCTTGCAATTTGAAAACGAACATTTGTGAATGCATAGACGTAGGATTCCAACTAAAAACTCTTCTATTTTTTCTTGGTAAGCAGACCACGGGGGTCTTTACGCGATATAAAAATAAGTTTTCTGATGTTAAATAAGTCCCAGAATTAAGGGACATGGCGATAACAACATTTAAATACTTTTTTGTTGTTCTTTTTATTTTATTTTAATTTAAATTAAGTTACTTTATTTTCAAATTCCTATCTGTAAAAAAAATAAAAAAAAAAACACGTTTGAAGTGTTTTTATCATGAATGAAAAAAGTAAAAAATAAATAATCATAGAGAACTTTAGTTATAATTTTTTCTGCACTCATGTAATCTAAAGGGTACAGTGTGAGTTTAAAATCATAATATGTATGTGTTAATAGAAGTATACATAAAATGTATATATTATGTAAAGGGTACTCTCAAATTTATTCAGGATCTGGCTTATGATATAAGCCTCTTGAAATTTCTATAAAAAAATTGGGTAGAATGCATTGATGCCTATATATGACTCGTATTAAATAATTATATGGATATGTTTTCCCCGCAGTAAAACATTTTATCTTTATCAAGAATCGAGCACAATGTTGTTAAAGTGAGCCTGCTGGACCTTTTAGATCAGAACAGATTGTTCAGTAAAATTGCGGATTTTCCTCTTCCCCACTCCCGCTTTTACAATTTTTTAAATTTTTTTAAATACGCAATGTGCCGTCCACCAATAAAAAGAGTGGCGGCTAAACCTGAAAGAGATACTGCTACTTCAACAACTGGAATCATATGAGCCTATTCCACCGTCTCTACAACACCCATAGCTGATTGTCACTATTTAATTTTGTAAAACCTGTAAATGTATTTTCAATGAGCTGATATATATTGTATGTATGTTTAATAAAAACATAGTTTTTTATGTGTATATTCAAAAAGATTTGATTCTACCTACTGGATCTTATAGACCAGGACACTTTATTATTGTCGGCACAAACACACAAAGGAAAAACATGGTTGAGGTAACCATTACGTAGTATACGTTTGTATTATATGGGTGTTAACAAAACATAGTATTGTTACATTTAGTAATAACATAGCACGTCTCGCAACCATAGTGTTGTCGAGCCTAACAATAACATAGTAAAAGCTAAAAATAATTATGCTGAAATATAAAAATTAAATTGTTAAATTAAAACATCATTAAATAGTTGAAAGTGTCATGTTATATAATGCAATTATACTTCAGTCTCGTAAAAGCAAATATTTCGTTATTTATTATTTAATTTATTATTGATCTATCACAAACCTTATACAAAAACATAAATTCATAAAAAGCAATAATTTTCTTATTATAAATATACATCTGAATGAGTAATAATTAAATGGCTTTGGAACATAGAATACAGGAATCATTTACGCAAAAAAAATATAATTTATAAGCCGGAATCACAATATTTTATATCCATACATTCCTACGTTCACATCCATTTATGGAATAAACATTATATTCTCTTATTGAAGATATCATACGGTACTAATGGTAATTCGGAACTGACTCCACATTTATCCAAAATTTAATCTGGCATATGCGGTGATATATTTTTTTACATAATAGCAAATACTAATGATATACCAAATGACAGCTTGAAATGAAAAATATGTAAATGGTTTCATTATTGTATATTTCAACTAGCTTTAAAATGTTTTGCATACCTCTGTATTTGTTTTTGTACAACTTCAAGCCAACAAAAAAATTACTAAACTGATAAAAAAGCATTATGTCAAGATCTGGAACCAAATATTTTTAAGAGCAAACATTATTTTGTTTGCTTTTTATCATAGTCTGATTAATAAAAAAATATTATGGTTAAATATATTATATTATTTTTAATAAGTTATAAAACTTTGGTCGTGGTTAAAATTTTTTTATCTTAAACCAACCGTGTTGTATTTTTTGTGCACAGTAAACATATAATGGATAAATGTTAAAAAAAACAATGTTTTTCATGACTGAAGTGTTGCTGAAAACAACTATAATTTATTCTCCTTAACTATACAATGTTACAAAGAACAAATTGTTATTATTGGACCATATCACAACCATGTTTTTTCTCTGCGCGACGCCCAAAATTGCGGATTTTGTTCTCCCCACACCCCCTACTGAACGTTTTTTTAATAAACATAAAAAATTCTATTATCTAACTAATTATTTATGTTTAAAATTTCATTAAAATAAATACAGCCGTACAGCTACTTACTTTTTTTAAATTTATTAAAATCGGTAAGTTGAGACTAGTTAAAATCGACTTAGAGGCATATAAATCCTACTTCTCTTTTCCTCTCCTCCTGGTTCACGCTTAGAAAATATAAATGCCCTATTGCTCCTTTAAATCAAATGTTTTTCCGTGTTTCAAGATTCATGTGCTTAACCCGTCTAGCCGTAACTGACACACCAACAAACAAACTTACAAAAAGATTGATAATATGTGTTAGATTTAAGCTTTTAAACTCTGGTCAATAATCATAGTCAAACAGTTAAGTCGGTTTCTATTATAAACTACTTTAATTTTAAAACTTTTTATTAACTTTTTTTCTACACGCAAAGAAAAAATATGGTTGAGGTAACCATAATCTAAGAGCAACATATTATGGTTGCATTATATGGTTGCAAACAAAACATAGTATTGTTACATTTGCGACAATATTTTTGTCTAGCAAAACAATATCATTCTGAAGTATAAACATAATTATGTTTAAATATAAACATTAAATGGTTAAAATTATTCCAGATATAAAAGGCTTAGTTTTTATTGTTTTATTTATTTACGATTTGTCATAAAAATTATTTAGAAATTCACAAAAAAAAAAACAATTATTTGCTTATAACAACGCTTAGGTCATAGGCTACAAGATTCAGTTATATAAAAGTTATAAAATATACTTTTATATAACTGAATCTCAAATAAATGATTTCAAAAATGTGCTTCAAACACAAAAATAAAGTTGCATTTGCTTACAATACATAAATATTTAAAATTTAAAATTTTAGCTACCAGAAAAATTACTGAACTGTCAAGCACTAGAACAAAATATTTTTTAGCGCAAACATTATTCTGTTCAAACAATACTTTGGTTAATAATAAATAATAATAAAACTTTGGTTGTGGTTGAAATTTTGTAAGCTAAAACTAAACATATGGCATATTTTGTGCACAGTTACCATATAATCTTTGAAATTTAACAAAAAATGTTTATCATGACTAAAGTTTTGTTGAAAAAACTGTACTTGGTCCTCCGCAACTATACATTGTTACAAAGAACATAACATGGTTATTGTGACCATATGCAACCATGTTTTTTTTCTGCGTGTATAATCAAAAATAAAGTATATTTTAAAATCATCTGGCTTTAACTGGGTGACACCTAAAATAAATAAAATGTTAGCACATAATGTGTAACATAATACAATTATACAGATCTCTAATCAGCTGCTGCTTTTTTTTTTTTTTTTTTTAATGAAAAGCAAATGTAAAATGTAAAAGTTGTTGATTTGAGGAAAAAACTGAAACTTAAGTACAGATGGACATTGCTAAATTCTACCAATTCAAGCAGTTGCATTCAAAAAATCGTCACAGGAAAATTTTATATACAGAAATGTTTTATAATAGGACAATAATAATATAATATGATTAAAACCCAAAGAAAAAATAAATGAAGCATTATTTTAACCATGATTATTATAAACTTGTTTGTGCCTTTTTTATTCTCTTCACCATAAAAAGAGGAATATCTAAGTTTGTGATTCATTCTGTAATTTCTACAATATCGAAGTTGATTGAGCGAAGTCCTTCTGTCCGTCCGTGATTAGGTTAAAATCAACTTTGTCACGACACAAGATGAGCTGGAAAATTACAAATACGTCAATCGATCAGACGTAGTTTCGAAAATTTTGCTGTATATGTGGCGCTCGCCCATATTTTCCTAGTTATAGGTCTCCGAACGTTTCATAGAAAAGTGCGATTGTGCACCATATTTTTTAAAATATCAACATTTTAAAGCTTTTGAAGAGATCTTTTAAGAAATACTAAAATTTTCAACAAATGCCTAACCCATCTTAATGGTTAAATAAAAATCATTTAAAGTACTTTTTTGCTTCTTATTTTTTTAGTCTTTGCACCCTAATATATTCATTAAAAAAAATTTACATATTTAGTGAAGGTACTTTAGGTTCGGCATAGCCGAATAAAGCACCCTCATTTATTAATTTTATCAATTAAATGTTCGTTTTCTAAATTTATACAAGGTTCTTGCACTGTTTTTATTCTGTAGATCAAATTAGACTACTAGCACTCCTTAAACTCACTATCGGTATTTACCGGGGAAAATTCATTCTTGAGAATAATTCTCTTTGAGAATAATTTTGACAAACTAATGACTCAGAAGGCAGTAGTATATGGTATCCTCTGGTCGTTTACAGTTTATGACTTATATTTATTTTTAATTTATAACTTGTGTAAAATTTAAAACATAAAATTATGAATTTATTATTTTTATTACTTTGACCAGATTGTTATAAAATGGCTCAAAATGTATTTTGTATACATAAATGTTTTATAACAAACGAGACGTTGGAAATACTAGAAGGTTTTTAATAATGAAGAACTTTTATTATTTAGTACATTTTAAAAAATGTACTTTAGTCGATGAGCATAGAATTTGTGTGACTTTAACTAGCGCAATTATGACTCGTAATGGACATCAATGCTTTAAATTTATCCTAAATAAGTTGATGCTGATCTTAAAAGTACTGAAATTTTTAGTCCAAAATTTGGGTTTCCAA
Organism: Gymnosoma rotundatum; assembly: GCA_916610165.2. NCBI lineage: Eukaryota > Metazoa > Arthropoda > Insecta > Diptera > Tachinidae > Gymnosoma > Gymnosoma rotundatum. Next base: position 106,144,203 of record OU744338.1, read on the forward strand.
ATATACTGAAAAAAAAACGCCTTTAAATATAAATGTTGATTATAGTGCACATTTTACATACAAAACAGATTAATAAATATTATCTTCACCTAACTGATGAGAAATAATCGCTTGTTTTTTGTATTAAAAGCTAATGATATTTTTCACTAAATGTTGGTTTTAATGCCTGTTATGAAATTCTACGTTCGCCATTTTTGTCTTTATTAATTATTCCATTAATTAGAAGTTGCATCGAAAACATCTATCAAAAAGAAAAAATTCTTGGCACAATCAAGCATGTCACTAATTCCGATCGGAATGGTGCTAATTCTGTACTAAACATTCCAAACGAATTTTTTTACCTTTTGCAGATTCCGATCTATTTTTATATTCATAAAAAATGCTGGATCTTTACTTTTTAATTTTAAAACGGCAACATTAGTCGCACAAAAGTAACAAACAGACTAATCTATATAAGAAAGAAAAAAAGTAAATTTAAAAACTGCAGAAAAGTAAAATTTTAAAGAAAATGAACTCTGTTTTGTAATTTAATAGTAGTTTCATTTCGATAAAAATTTTTCGTTTTTCGTTTCCCAAAGAACTCATTTGTGGAATTAAAACCGCTTTCGATCAAAATTAAGATCTAAGATATGCGTGTATAAAGAGAAAATTGAAAAACATATGTAATAATTAATATCAATATTATATAAATTGATTTCTTTACAGAGGTAAAAATTTTTTAATATTTTTATGTTAAAAATTTATTTTAAAAACATTTTAAAACGGTTATTAGTTTCAAAAGGTTTTATTGCCTCCTACAGGGCCCGGTGCGGAATATTATCTTCAAGTAAACAAAAACCTTAACTGGGGCAACAATTTAGTTATTAAAAAACTTAGAAATAATTAATTATTATTATGATGTTTCTTTATTCGCACCATAATCACTTTTAAACAGCTGAACCGAAAGAAATTTGTAAAATAATAAAAATATGCATCAAAAAAAATAATAACTCTTTATAACTTTTCGGCCATCTTTTCTTCCACGTAAAATAAAAATCATTTAAATATGTATTTTTATTCATAAAAAAAATATATGTTTGGTTAGCTTTGTTGACTTAAAAATTTCAAGAAATAAAATTGCATTTGCATTTATCACACTATTATACATAAAAGATGTAAAAATTTATGGTTTTAATATTTTATTGTTTTTATACCCTTCGCCACAGGTGATATGATGCTATATCTATTTTCTCCTTATTAAAAAAAAAAAAAAAAAGAAATCAACTCTGATTGCATAACAAAAATATTTTATGAATTATTTTAAAATATTATAAAATCGTACAGATCTATCAAAAAGTCTGTCACACACTTTTAATTCACACTATCATTATTTTTAAGCACACATGAATTTTTTAACATATCGTACGGCTCAGTTTATAGTTAATTCTCGCTTTAATCTATTTTCCTTAAAAATAACTAAGCAAAGCCCTAATAAGAAGCTGACTAGCAGGGTTAAACGGTTGATAATAGAGCCGGTGGCAAATTTGTCGGTGGCGCGACCTATAAAATTTTATCAGCAGCTTACTATTCTATACTAAGTATTAATCAGGATATATCTTAAAGATAACATTAGGTTAGTTCTCTAAACTTTTCAAGGTTGCGTAATTCATAACAAATCTGTTACAGCTAGCTTATTTATTTGTATAATTGTTAGTTTCAATCAAGAGGGCATAAGATTTTTTTTTTAATTAGAGCCTCCTCAAAAGTAGGCATTTTGTTTAGCGGGTTTTTAAGGTGAAATATGATATGATATAATATTTTTGATTAAAACTAGTGTTTAAAGGAAAAAATAGAGAAGAAACGAACAACTTGTATATTGTTAAGTTTTTCGCTTTGGGCAAGCGTACGGAATGTTTTGATTGCAAATATCAGCAAGCATTTTTTTTAATTTTCTGTTGCACACAACAAATTCTTTTTTCTTAGTCTGTGGCTCTAGCTACACTCGATAGCACTTTATGCTGTGACTCCGACAAGGACTCCAGCTTATAACCTGCTTTATTCGTTAACTCTTCACGCAATAGTTGGCTTTTCTTTTCTAATTTAAACTCCAAGAAGTTTGAACCTTTGTTTTCCATTTAATTGTCTCTATATTTTAATAATTATTTTTTTGTAGAAGAGACATCACTATTAATTTATGGTCAGGTTAGTAAAATATTTTATCAAAATGATGGAACCATTAAATTATGGAAACAATTTTTTATTATAACTAAGACATATAAGATCCTACTCAATATAAGTGGAAAGATATTACATTTATTACATTGTAAATCGTCATTCGTAATTATACGTGTCACGAGAGAGTAAATAAGCATTTACAAAAATACTGGTTACGATTTGTTGGTCAATAATTTAACCCCACCTTTATACTTGAAATGATCAAATTTAGTATTTAGTACAGGCTAAAAGAATTAAAATTAAAGGGACATTCTATCAGTTAATGTATAAAATTTTTATTGCTTACTGCATCTTAGGAACCGTGAGAGGCTCAGTTTTTGAAATATTCTCAAAAATGCCAAAAGAAAAATCACCAAAATGGGAGAAGCACTCATAGGGAAAATATGCTAAAATTACTGTATTCCAAACTTCTTTTTGTTGGCTTTAACTTATAGGATAAAGTAGATATATAAATGAAATGTGTATTACCGTAAGTTTTCTAAAATACCATTCTATTGGTATAAAAATTTCTTGTCTGTAAATAAACATACTCTATTTCATCAAATTTTTGCTTTAATTTATTCAGGTTTAAGTTGATAGCGAATTTGGTTATGATACAGTAATGACTATTGTGTTTGTTTTGCTTACAACAAAAACAAATCCTTGCAAACAAAATTGCTGACTGTTAGTTCTGTCTTAAGTTTATAGAAATATTAAAATCTTTCAATAATTAAAAAAAACTTTGCACAATTACTAAACAACCGGAAACTGAAGATAAACCATACTAATAAGAAAAACAAAGAAAAGTACCCGATTCATTTAAATTGGTTGAAAATAATTTTGTTTATAAATAACAAAAATCTACTTAAATTTGAATAACAAATGGATTGTTTGTTTATTTATCAAATTTGTTAATTTCGTAAATATTTTCAATTTATATTTGATTAAAAAATCCTACACAATTGCAAACATACATGTACAACTGCGGTACAAAAATAGCACTTATGGCAACACTAATCTTTATATCTTCATTATACTTCCTTCTAGTAACATAAATAATCCAAGAACCTATAATTGTAATAAAAGAAATGTTAAGGCCACATCAGAAAGAACTTAATTACATTTATTAACTCTAATTGAAAAAAAATTACAAAATACGCTCAATATCAAAAATTCTATGTGCCAAAAAGTTACCATAATTCAGAAAAAAAAACTAACAATATTTAAAATACACACTAAACAAATTGATGTCAGTAAAATAATTCGTTGCAGGGCTTTTATCGGCAATAACTAAGGAGCAACGCATTTTTTGGGAATTCTTTTTTACGGCTCGACAGTGCAAAGTTTGATGATGTTAGAAAATTTTAATTAATGGACGTCTTTCCAAGCATTCTCGATTGGGATGTTAATATTGTAGTCTGTAAATTATTAAAAAGTATTTTTTCTGCTCGTACATTTTTGGCCGCTGCCTTTAAGGACTCATAACCGAATTATTTCTTCTTCTATATAAAGTAGCACCACATTTTCAAATATGTGAACGTAAAATACCTTGGGGTTTCTGCGCAAGATGAAAAGCATATCCACAGTATAATGCTTGAAGCTACAAGCTTAGTGGTCTTAAACATTACTCTTAGATCATATGCAGCAATCGAAGGTTGCAAATGAGAACCTTTCGCACAGTATAAAACGATTTCAATATCTTCCCTTTTCAAAGTATTGTCTACTGGCTAAAAAAACAAAAAAATCCTACAGCAAATAGTAGTGCTATTGTTTTTTCCGTCAGTGTATATATGTATTTATTAGCCAACAATATTAATTTATGTATGTGTATGTGTAGATAATTATTTCATTGGACTTGATTTTGTTGTTTAAACAAAAGAAGTTATATTTACATAATGAATTAAATTTTTGTGCATTTTATGTACAAAATAAACACGGCATGCAGTATGTTTTATCAGTTTTAGAACGGTATAGACGGCAAAATTTATTTTTAACTTTTAAAACTTTAATTTTTTAGTTAGATGACAAGCCTTAAATTTTATTTAAATGTAAATGATAAAAAAAATGTATGTGATGTTTTGTATTGAATATAACATTTGTGTTGGCAACAATTAATTTTTGTGATACTTGTACTTCTTTATAGTATTGAAATAGAGATTTCTAATGGTTAATTTAGATTTAAAAGTCATCTAAAATATTTTGTTTATTTCTTAAGACATTTAACTATAAAAAACCAATTTGTTGATTAATCGTCCCGTATAACCGAACGCAACTTGTGATTGAACAGGCATATGTCTCGTGTGTTGTCGTAAGAAGGTACAGCACAGTCGATATCTTTTACTAAACTCACACACCTAAAGGTATAATGAGACAAATATTAAACAAATAGGCAATTCGTAACAATGATTAATTTTCATAGCCGTTTTAAATTGGTGCTACACGTATTTCTATGCTGATTTGCTCTTAGAATTCTTTTGACGGTTTTTTAACTTTCGTTTAAATATTATGATATGGTCAAAAAATTTCCAGTAAATAAGCTTATTTTTACTACTGAAAGAGAATACAATATATGTACATTTTTAAACGAATTAAAAATGAGAAGAAGGCTACCACTTTGACTGAATGTTGATTTTTTATGTTTGTGCCTGTATAAATCATTTTTGGACCGATTTTGAAATTGTTTGTTTCTTTGAAAGATTATGCTTGCAGATTGGTACTGTTTTAAAAAAAGTTCATAATTTTAAAAATTAAAGGGTATCCCCTTACAACATACATTTTTTTTAATTGTATTATGAACCGTAAAAAAACTTAGTATTACTATAGCTCCCAGTAGTAAAATATCTAAACATTAAAAGGTGTTCCCATATATTACGCAAATTGACTTTTATGGGCCTATTTTTTAACCGTTATGGAAAAATTCTTAAAAATTAAACAAAATGCCGATTACTATGAACGATACGATGGGACCACAACAAAATTATTTTACGTGCGGTTCCTGTATTTGGCAAATCGTTGTGTATTCTATAATAAAATATCTAAGCTAAAGCACTAGTTTTACACTAGTAAGTAAGTAAGCACTAATTATTTCTACTAAGTTGGCTGTCAAAACCTGTTTGCTTTATTATCCTTACGGACCAAAAAATACCTTACTTCTGATAATTACAAGAAATGTAAAATTTTATCAAACTTCTAATAAAGTTCAAACAAGCACCTTATAATTTATTTCAAATAAAATGCACAGTTCAATTATTTCTATTGAAATAATTATATTGGAATTTATTAAAGCAAAAACAAATAATTGATTGTTAAACAAACATATAAACAAAATATGCTTTGTAAATCTATTTGCACCCCCTAAAGATATATCTATGAATAAATAAATAAATATTCATGTGTGTATTTTTTTTTACCTCTATAATTATAACTTGTTTTTCTAAAAATAAACAAATTTTCGTAGAAAAGCAAAAAACAAACAATTTTATCATTAAATCAGATTCTGAAAACAAACAATAAAAACAATAAATGAATATGTAAACAACTAAAAAAAAATATAGTAATAAATAAATAGCTTACAATTTTTTAATAGATTTTACAAGGTATTTCATTCTGTTGTATTTTTTCGGAGTGAAAATTTTAGTTCTCAAAATTTTGAACCTGGAATATGAAAATTATTTATTACACTGAAGATATAACAGCGTATCACCAAGGCAGTGGTCCATTTTAGAGTAATTCGATTCTTCGCTTTTCTATTTAGTGCCTCTTGAGTACTAAACTGGTCGGACTTGCATGTTCCCATGAGACCTGAAATCATACCATTCTCTAAAACCTGCTGGCTTTACCCTTTCTTGTAGTGTTTGTTTGTTTGTTGCATAGTTTCCTGCGATGACGTAATGTCCTTTATCCAATATTACTTCGTTTGTGAAGGCACACCTCTTCGAACAAGAAATGTAGAAAGTCGCACATCTCTATCTGATAAACGGAGACATAATCCCCATTAACTCATGGAGCAAGACAAGTTCAATTTAGGAAAATATATGACGGTGTCCGTAAAATATAAAATATCATTAGTAATAGTACTGATATAATATTCTTTAAACTTATCGTATATTTGGTCATCTCTCATAGGTATCAAACATAGTCTTTCTGCAACGCTTTCACTGCGCATACGTTCTCTAACCTTTATGGATATAAGTCTTAGGAGAACCGTTATGACGAAATGATCTCCCAAACAACATAGATATACAATTTTAAATTTTAGGAAATTTTATAATTATTAGAGTTTTAAGTTTGTGTAATTTAATTCTGTATATGAAATATTTTTGAAAATTTTGTTGTTGGTATGGATAGTATTCGATATAAAATAACAAACATATTTTTGGAATATTTGTCTGTCTGTTCGTTTGTGTTCTCATCAAGTAAAAACTACTGCATGTATTTGAGTAAAATTTTGTGAGAAGACCTCTTAGAGTCTTGCTTCAAATATGGAATATTTTTTTTCCTAAAAATATGTCATTTCGCATATAAATTTTTTAACAATAAAAACTCGTTTTTTTTTAAATTTGATTTTTAAGCAAATTAAAAGTGACATGCTGACGGAGTCGTGAGAAGTGTTAGTTTATAATAATACAGGCATGTTCTGACAATCGCAAATCGCTTAAAACTGGCGATGCGAGTTGAAATCTCATGAAAGGTGTTCTGTGGTTTACAATCGCATGAAATTTGGCGACTTCAAATCGCAGGCACATACTGAAGTGAAGTTGCGAATTTTACTTTAAATAAACTTTAAAGCAACAATAAAATTATACACAAATGAAAATTAATATGTTCTCTTTAATTTTTAACAGAAATTATTTTAATTTTTACACAATTAAAGTCGTAAATAATTAATTTTAAACCTGTTATTTGTTCTATCAATTGTTTCTTTTGATTGTTTTCTTGAGTACTGGCGATTTCATAGAAACAGCTGTTTTAGTTGATGTTCGTAAACATACTTGTATTAGTGCGGTTGAATGTGTAGTCGGTAGTCAAAAAGATATGTGGCTATTTTAATTTTCAATTCTTATAAAATATTCGGTGCTTAATAAAAGTGCGATTAAAGTGTTAAGGGACATTAAAAAATTTATTTAAATTGCTTTTTGGACGATTGGAGTTCCAAACGTCCATATTATAATTAACAAAAATACTTATTAAGTACTGATTACTTACAACGCTAAATGCAATATCACTAATAGAAATTCCATTTGTCGCCAAAATATTTCTTGGCTTGGGTTATTTTTTAAATAATTAAATATACATCGGATTGAAGTATCCATTGAATTGTTACAATCTCTGAGCGCCCGTTTTTTAATTCGTTCTTTTTTTAAGTGAAACTAAGCTAGGCAGCTGCAGGTATTTTGTTGTAATTTTCTTTTGTTTATTTATGTTTTGCACCGTAAAAACATATGTTTTTCTTTTCGAACATAATTTTGAAAAAGAGCAAATCGCAAGCAAAACGCGTGAGTTTCAGAGCATGTAAAACAAAAGTTGGCGATTTTGAAATTACATGTGACTTCAAAAACATGAGAGTGTCAGAACGTACCTGATAGTTTTTTATTTAATATTATTGCTCTCAATACTATATATATTTAAAGTTATATTTACAACCTAATCTAAATTAATCTTATCTGATCCAATCTAATCTAATCTAATCTTATCAGTTCTAATCTAATCTAATCTAATTTAATCTAATCTTATTTTATCATTCAACATTGAAACAAATTTTTGTTTTCTTATAGAAATTTCAATAACCGGTGGCAAATAAATTTAAGATTATTTGGAGCATCACCTTGTATTGTAACATACATCTTAATTACAAACAATTACATTTGCATTCAAATTTTTTGCATACTTTCACTTGTTTTAAATTGAAAATAATAAATTTATGGCAGCAATTTAATTTTAATTTGTTTAATTAAAATTTTTTCACAACATCAGTAGTTCTTGATTTTCCACTTAATTTGTATAATAATAAAACAACATTTGATTGTTTCTATGATAAATGAATATAAGATATTTTGCTTTTCAGACATTTGTTGAAAATGTAATTTAACTTTATTAAATAAAGAATAACAGAATCCTGTTGATATTATAATCCAAAATAATAAACACTCGAAACAAATAAAGAAATTTCTTTAACATATTTCCTATTCATACTATAAAGAAATCATTGTAGTGAACAAACATAATATTGCATGTTATTAAGTAATTGTTATACCCTTCACTACAGGCGCAAAAGATATATCTAAGTTTGTCATTTCTATATATTTTCCGACCTCATAAAGTTTATATATATACATTTTCAGAGGTCGTATGCATAGCGAATTAAACGAAGTCCGTCTGTGTTCGGGTTGAAAACAACTTTGCTAAGGCGCACTAGATGAGCTGGAAAAAATTTATATACGCCAAGCGATCAGACATAGTTTCGAAAAATTTCGAAGCCGACGGAAAATGTCAACAGCTACGTTGTAATCATTGCCACCACAAGATCACGTTGCATTAAATGTGCTGTGCCGCTCCATGTAAAGTGTAATGTCGAGTACCACACAACCAAATAATTTTTTTTATTAATTTGTTTCTGATTTACCTTTGCACACAGCAGTTGTTGAAAAATAAACGACTTAAAATAATCGACAAAAATACTGTGTTTTGCATCCATAAATGCCGAGCGTAGTACGGACTCAAAATATAAGTAAAAAAATGTTTTTTTTTTGTACTTTTTCTTCAGTTTTTTAATATAATCTATCAGAATAAAGCTACTTTGGAAATTTATGAAGATTGCTTCAATAGTACGCCCGTCAGCATAAATGGACAGCCCAATAGGGGTAAAGAGTCTATATATAAGGCAGTTAATTTTTCTTTATTCCAAAATTATCTGCGTCAACTTTAGTTCTTAAAGACTTTTTTAAGTTGTTTTTTTCACCCACTATATAAAGTTCACAAAGCCTGCATATGACACTTTTTTAATATTGCTTGCAGACCATAGAGTTTTATCAAGTTCTTCTTATATTTAGGTATTTTCATATACTACAGTAAATCTCTGAGTCATTTTTTGGACCCTGAAGTCTATTTTTATTGTTAAGTAAATAGTAACTTGACAAAAGCCACATGGATTAACTTCCGACATTAACTTTAAAGACCTTTGCCAGTGTACAATACAGGTTATTAAAATGTTCTCGTTGCTGTTGTAGCATCATTTTTATTTGTCTAAGTATCGCAACTAGAAGTTTTATATATTGTTACGTTTTTCCCTTTTTTTTTTAGAAAAAACGTACGGAGTCTTTTTGATTGCAAATACCACTGTGGGTTATTATAAATTCTATGTTCTTTACTTTGTGGCTTTATATGGCTATACTCCTTAATTCTACGGTCTTGTGAATCCTACGGTCTTGTATTTACTAAGCATGCGCTATTATTACAAACGCAGCCATTCACGGTACACGGCGAGACATGAACTACCCGATACCTTGTTTAGTAACCTTTACCGTCCACATACAAATTTACTACGCTTTTTATCCAAGCCAGTCATCCTCTTAAAACCAATAGCCACAACACACGTCTGCCGTTGTTATGCTGGTTTACTTTCCTGAGCTGCTAACACTACCGTTCTTACTTTTTATTATAAAGAACTTCTTGACAATTATCTGCTAAATAAGACGTCTCCACTTAATTACCTGCCATGGTTTTACACGGTACTTGTCTTTTGCTTCTCGGGAGGTTTTTTATTCTGTTACTTTAATTTTTAATTGCATTATAACAGTTATTATTTTTAGTTGTACGTATGCGTACTCACGATTTTCTGTATTACAGCAAGCACCTCTACCAACGCAGCCATTGAGGTTGCTCAGCCTTTGTTAGCTAATTGTGGTATTAATTTATACACACACCATTGGTAGAAGAAATTTATTCACCACGCTCATACGGAAACAAGAGCAATGATTGCCAAATTTGATTTTAGTAACAATATAATTAAGTCTTATGATTAAATTTCAGTTAACTAAAAAAAATAATTAATGTCGTATTGACATGCGTAGATTTAATTGTTTGTTGGTTTTGTTGTTTTGTGAAACTACTATTTTACCGGTTTTGTATGAGCAAAACAGATATTTATCTGTACATATTTAATATGTACATTTCATTCGAAAAAATATAAATGAATGAAATCTGACCCTATTTCCGGCTTTTTGGTTCTTTTTAATTTAATTTCTAAACATTTTAGAAAGAAAAATTATTTACAAATGTATGCGGACGTTTTTCCAAAGAAAATAAGAAAAAAATTGACGCTAGCGTCTAATGTTTAGAAATTAAATTAAAAAGAACAAAAAAACCAGAAATAGGGTCAGATTTCATTCATTTATAAGATCGATGGTTCAAATCCTGGTTGGGAAACAATTAAAAAATTGAAAAAATATAAAACTAAATTAGTGTCATGAAGAATTACAAGGATTTCTTTTAAAAAATTGTACTTCTAAGCCTTAAGTGTTCCTTTTCTATAAGTCGTCACTGCAGTAGTGTAATTCTTGTAAGTGCTTGTTATGCGATACAGCTTGATTATATATTCACACTTTACTTCACCTTGAATTTGATTAAAAAGTATTTAGGCGAAGAAATGTTTGTGGAATTAACAAGCGATTGCAAAATTTTGTAAGCTGTTGAAAGTTTTTTTTTTGTTATTTGGAAGTTTGAAGTATTCCATAAACTACAATGACAAGCAATCTCTAATGAGAGCTCTTGATAAAAATACTGTAAACCTGTAATAAGCTATTGTTTTTCAATTTGAAATGTTTGCAAAAGTTTTTTCCAGAAATAAAGATTTGGTAAAGTAGCATACTTGTAAAGTAAAATAAAAAAATATGTATTTAAAATTTATCTTTTTTTTTAATAAAAAACTGTGGCTCTTGAAAATAAATGCCGATATTTGGCTTCAAATTTAAGTAGAAAAGTAAAAAAATATTAATTTGAATGCAGTCTTGTGAATACCTCATGTGAATATCGGACTGCTTATCAAAAAAAGTTAATTTTGTACATTATTGTATTTATCTTTACAACTTTTATTGGGAGTGCAGCTGTTTTTTCATCAAACGAACTTAATTTATGTTTTTTTTTGTTTATATTTATTACAACTTAGACAAAAGTTTTAACGGTCGCAATCATCTATTTTTTTACGTTAAAATTCTGTTAAGGTTATTAGCTGAAAAGTTAAACAGAGAGAAGAAGACTCTTTAAACTAAAATTATAATCTATGGGAAAAGAGCGTAACCTATAGATTCGTGACCAGAAGAGAACTTGATGTTCACAATAGTTAAAAAAAATAGGAATGTAACTTTGCATAGGTGAACTTTATTTCTTCAAAACAGGTGGAATGAAAAAAAGAGGACAGGAGCTCTATCTCCAAGGTTTCATAGTAGTAGTGTCGTTTGGAATGAGCGAATATGCTCACTGTAGTAGAATCTACCATATCTGCAGAAATTTGGGTTTCAACTAGAAAGTGGAAGGAAGTATCAATAGATTAGTTATGCGGCGGAACAATTTCTGGCATGAACGAAGTAACTGGTCACTTTTTTTAATGAGATGACCCCATCCGATTTGCATCTTTGCACGTTCTGTGCGGCTACAAAACGAATATTCGCGATTAGCTCTTGATGAAGAATGTGTTGCGCTAACGAAATTACGGTTTTCAGGATCAAAGCTGATTCATTAGAATACATTCCGTAGTAACGATAAAACAGTGGAACACATCCAACATTGCTTCGGAACTCCAGAGACTCAATACAGCTAGATAACCTACTCTTACCAATGACCTCTTTGTTCTCTCGTACACACGATTGACTAACTTCAAGTTATGGACACCGACCAATACATGAGAGTTTTATTGAATTTTCGGTCTGATAATTCAAAAAACCTTCGACCAATCGATTGCAACTATCATATGCTTGTCGTGCAGTCTTGCAAAAATCAAAGACAAGACGATGACCAGAAAGAAATAGCTTTTAATGTGCAAGCAGATTGATTGTCTATAGTCGAAGGTCATTACTTCGCAACAGCAGAGCAAACTGGCAGGAAAATTCAAGAGCTCCACGCATTCGAAGTTTGTTTCAATATGGAAGAGTATAACTGCTATAATTAACTAACTCTGGCAGACATTTAGAACTAAGGTTAAACAGCGGCCAACAATTTCTACTAGCCTGAACTCTATAACTGAAATCAGAAATCTAAATTAATGGGAGTTGAAAATATATTAGTGCAAGCACACCGAATATGCTGTTAAGACGGCAGCGCGTAGTGTTCGAGAAGGTCGAGCATTAACTAACATTAGAATGGTGATGGCTGCTGCTCGTGTGGTATAGATGATCTTTTTGATAAAGGGAAGCTAAAAATTACTAGTTCATGGCCCAAAACTACTAGTAAAGAATATACACAATTTATATATTGCGTTTATTGTAAAGATCTATGCAGCACTGATCTTCGAAGACTGAACAATTTTTATACCCTTCTGTAAAATAAATACATGTGTGTCTTTCATTTGCTGCTTCATGAATCTTTTACGTAAGGAATTCGACTTGAAGATATCTGTAAGTGCGTCTATGCGTTTGATAAGTAATTCTTGAAACTGCTAGTTTTTTTAAATTCGTTATAATCCCTTGTGAATTTAAAGTTTTGTTTTACATTCAAGAAAATTTTTTGTTCGAGTTTTAGTGTCAAAAATTTTTATTTTTATCTTTACAAGTCAATACCTGAGTTAAAAACATATTTTATTCTTAAATAATTATTAATTGTATAAATATTTCATTTTGCATCTATTTTTGTTAAAGAAAAAAAGTTTTTATATAAATGTGTGTATAAAGTAAAATATTTTCGTTTGTCAATTATCATTTAAAGGTACCTTTTGCTAAACTGTCACAAAAGCACATAAATCTCCAAGAAATTTATAGTGGTCATAGAACAACGCGTTTAAAAGTAAATAAATTAAATCATTTTTTTACGAAAGGACTCACAAAAGGCAAACATTGAATCAAGTTTGACCTTAATGTTTTTTCCTGGCTATTGAGCTTTGAAAAGTAGATTAATAATAATCAATAATCAAGCAAGAGAAATTTTGTAAGATAGAGAATAAGAGAGCAGAAGCTAAACAAATACGAGCAATCATTCAATAATTGTAAAAAGATAAAAGCATTTAAAACAGAAATCAAATGCAATTTTTTCTTGTATATACAAAGAAATATCAATAGGAATAAAACTGGTCTGAGCCGTATTTTTTAGTATTTTATATAGAAGCACTACTTTGTAGGTTACACAACAAAAATCCAAAAAAATATTAGTTCAAGTACAGAAGGGAATTCAACTTTATTTATTTAAAAACTAGTTTTTTAATAAAAGTATTTTGTTTTTATTTTTTCAATATTTCGCCACACCTTTGGGTGGCATCATCAGAAAGCTGTAAATAGAAGAATTTATATATTACACAAAAAGTTTAAAAATGGTAAATCTAAGCTTGCCATTCCGTTTGTTATTTCTACCACATCCATCTCCGACCCAATAAAGCGTTTTAGCGATGTCCGTCTGTCCGTGAGTGCTCGGGTTGATGTCAACTTTGCAAAGGCTAGAGAAAATCTAAATAAGCCAATCGATCAGACATAGTTTTCAAAATTATGTTGTTGAAAAACAGCAAAATCGGTCAATGATATTCGAGGCAGCAGGAAGTCTTTCCATACCATTTGAAACAAAACTGTTTTAGTGAAGTAAAAAAAAAAAAAACAAATACGACTATAGAGAATAAAAAAATAAGAAAAACCGATAAAGTAAAAAATTGGCGCTCGCCCATATTTTCCGAGTTATGGGCCTCTAAAATTTCCATAGAAATGTACGATTTTTTAAAATATCAATATGGGTTATGATTTAAAAACTTTTGAAGCGATCTTTAAGGTTATACTAAACCTTTTTTTAAAAATGTTTATCCCAGCCGACGAATGCTCTTCTTTTTGACTGGAGTTATTTCACTAAACTATATTTACGTATATGGTAAAGGGCACAGCCGAATAGAGCATTCTTACTTGTTTAATGTTATTTTCATACAAATTTTTCTGATGAGTTTATCGCCTGTATATAACAAATATACAAAGAAGTGTTTTACATATAATTTTCCTTGATATGTCAGAAACAATTATAAATATATGGATATGCGTATGATAAGAGTTAAATACATTTTACTGATAGGTTTTTTTGTATATGTTTAAAAATGGCACTCTTAACTTACAAATTTAGTGAATTATATATGTTTTTACGTTCTTACAAAAAATGAGACAATATGAAAATATATTTCGAATTTACAGTTAGCAATAACAGCTGCTGTCTTAAATATAGGGTGACCATCTACAAAATGGTTAAGATTTCTTTATTATCCAACTTTAAAAAAAAAAAATGAATGTGTCTGCAGAACTCCGTCATTTCCAAACCGATTTTGTTGTTGTTTACAAAATAATGCTTACATATTGGTGTTGTTTTAAAAGCACTTCATAGTTTTAAAAATAAAAAGGTGCCCCAATGCAACATACATGTTTTTTATGTTTATTTTGAACTGTAAAGGCATCCACTTAAAAATTAAAAAGCTCCTAATATCCCAATAGCAAACAGAAATTTTAAAAATATATCCAAAATTAAAAGGTGTCCCCATAGGTGAAGTAAACTCACCTTTATAATCCTATCTATTCAACCTTAATAGACAAACTCTTCAAAATTGTTCAGAATGTCGATTACTATGAATGTTCTATAATAACAAGTATAAATATTTAAAAAAATAAATTAAAGGGTGCCCCTATATGGTCTTATCATTTGAACCGTTATGGACAAACGCTATAAAATAAATAATAACAATAGTAACAAGTATAAATATTCAAAATTGCTCATTTAATTAGATGCATATGGCCATACTTTTGAACAGCTGTAAGCAGACGGTTGAAGTTTACAAAGAACCTGTATTGCTAAGTCCGCTACAAGAAAGAGTATACAATTTTAATTTACAAATTGAATGCTGTTCCCTTAGTTGCTGTAGTTTGATTTATAGGGCCCTATTGTTTGAACCATTATATACAAACACCAGAAAATTAGATTTTTCTTTTTCAAATATTTTATATAAGAAAATCTATACATATCTTACATATAATAAAACTGTAACAGGACAACTCCTGTTTATGAAATATTTTTTAAAAAATTTATTGTTGTTGTTGATAATAATCGATGTTTAATAGAAAAGACCTATTTTTGTAATTTTTATCAGTATGTTCGTTTGTTACATTCTGTAAATATTTTTGTAATAAAAAACTTTGGTGCGTCTTAGATTAGCACACTGTTACTTTTTCCCACAAATATCTACTGAAAAAAATATACTCCACATCCGACAAGAACGTTACATTTTTGACGAATTTAGTTAATGCTATCACGTTTGAAAAAATATCTTGGGTTTTACATACTACAAGATCTTCTAAAGAAGAGTTACGATATTTATATTAAATATTAAAGTGTCTATTAGAAAATGCTCTTTATACATCGTAGTCGTTAGTGAATGGAGCAAGTAAAAATCATTTTCGTGTTAAAATTGCTGCAATCGAATTTTCGAAATAACTAACGGAAAATGGACACAGACAACAAGAATTTAATTTCGGGGGTCTGGGGGCACGAATTAGAATTGTCTGTTTCAACACAAAAATTGCAAATAAAAGTTATGGCATCTTTTTTTAAATGCGAGGCGAGAAAAATAAGTGAAAAAGTGAAAATAGTTACTCAATGGTTACTGTATTTTTAAATTAAAAATTTTTTTGAGCTTTATTTTTGTCTCTTTGCTTTATTGATTCAATAAAGTTTTGATTTAATCAATTTGGCTTTTAATATAAGGCTCTTAGATTTTCTATACAAAATTTGGGTAGAATTCACTGATGAGCTATATGAGTAGTTGCGAAATGCTTTCCCCGCAGAAATACATTTAATTTTAGAGTTTATACATAATAACTTTTTTATGCGAATATTACGAAATATTTAGTTTTGAAGGAATCATGCACATTTAAAGTAAATTAACATAATAAAGATTCCAAAAAATAGGTTTTCTTGTTTAAATAATTAATCGATAAGAAATAATAAGTGAATGTTTAATAATACAAAGCAGTTTATCGCTGCAAATAATCCTGCCTTTAACTAACGGAAAATTATAATAATGGCCCTATCCCCATAAAAAATTTCTTAATAACCAGACATGTATTTGCTTCTGGAATACCATAAGATCTAGGGAGGGCTGTACTGATTCTTTGTACGCCTTGTTTCTATTTGTTTTTATTAATGCAAAAACATTCTTTAAGTAGAATTTCCATCCTGTTAACATGTCAACTATCTTAATCACTCAGGTCACTTGCGCATGGCCTTCTTATTAACAATGTTGCATATAATATTTGCTCCGTTCCCGTTATTTTTGGGTAAAGTTCGGTAAAATGAGAGTAAACTTAAGTTATTCTTAATTGAAGACAACAAAGCCCAAATGTACGGGAACACAAAAAATCAAACTTCTATCCCAAAACTAGATGTCAAAAAAAATATGAATGCAGTTGTTCATAATAAACTTAAAAACACAAATACTTTGTATGTTCTTAAATTTATTTTATAATTATTTTTTTTTATAAAACTTTTTAGCATGCATTAAACATAGAATTTTTTGTATTTGATACTGTTAACTTTTTAACTAGCTAATTGTTTTTCAGTTCATACAATCTACCAAAAATAGAATTCTGGGCTGTTGATTGCAAAAAGAAGTATTTTACTCTCAAAAGTTTCCCCTTCTACCAAAAATTGTATTACGGGAACAGCTTTCGGCTGAGTACAGGAATGCACCTATTGTTGTTTGACCAGTCTTAAAAGTTTTCAAATCTCAACCTTAAAGAAAGCTTTAAGGAGCCTGTAGCACAGCCTATTGAAACTAATGTCCACTATTAAAAAGAAATATGATATTAAGTCGATTGCAATCCTCAGAGGAGCAAAAGTTTTTCATAACTTAATTTACAATTAAAAATTAGTTTTTCACAGCAACACAAGACATACAAAAGAAGTGGATAATGCGTTGCTTCTACTTAAAATGAACTGGTTAAATTTATGTGAAAAACCCATGAATGCTTAAAACCAGTGAAAATTCGATGATTAGGATAAGTTTTATTCATTTTTTTTAATTTCTTTAAATAAATGCAAGTCAGTCGCAAATATTAAAAACTTTAATAGTGTTCATCAACATTTATTTGCTGTAATTAAATGGAACTAAATCTTTACACTTTGTATTGGGACGGTTAAAACATCTTATTTTAACTTATCTAGTTTTAAACTCAGTTTTCAGAGTTTTTCATGAGCTCAAAATTTCAAATTTACCTAGAATACTTATAAAAATGCATTATATAAAATAAGTGGAAGAGAACCTATGAAAACATCAATGATTTTTTAACTACTTCATTTTTTGCTGTGTTCTTTTAAAAATTATACACTATTACGTTTTTAACATAATTTACAGCTTTACTTAAGTTTCAAACGTGTCTTTTTGTTCATCAAAATAATTTATTTTACAGTAGGCCTTTTATTAAAGTCTTATTTTAATTTGGTTATATATCAAGATAAAACAAACTATACTATCATGGTCGTTGAAATATGCCCCTAAACGTAATTATTAAAATTTATTATACAGATTTTCACTACAAATTTATTTATAAGTAAATTAAAGTGGGGACTTTCAGAAACTAAATGGTTATAAATCTGAAAATTATAAACTGCTCATCGGATTTATGTGAAACTTGGATAGTTTTTAAGGAAGAAGAGAGGCTTTATACAACATACGTTTGTCTGCATGAGCGAAACAACAGTGGACCAATTTGGCCACCTCGTCTTACCAAATATTGTAATTTTTTTATATATTATTCGAAATAAATATTTTGCTTTTTTTAATCTTTGTTATAAATGAGTTCTTTTAGTACTAAGTATTTTGCATGAAACACAGATTTTATAGCTACGATGCATATTTTTATACCCTTTACCAAAAAGTGGAAAATCGGTAGATCTAAGTTTGTCATTCCGTGTGTAATTTCTACAATATCCATTTCCGACCCCATATATTCTGACTTATAATGCATAGCTGAGTCGATTGAGCGCTGTCCATCTTTCCATCTGTCCGTCCGTGTTACTGTTGAAATAAAGTTTTCCGAGGCAAGCTTGATTCCATAAAAAAAAGTTAAATATGTCAATCGATCAGATATAGTGTCGAAAGAATTGTTATTGGAAATCGGCATGATCGGTCCATGTCCACGCCTACCTCCAATTTTTTCATGTCATTTGGAACATTAAATCAGGAAAATTTATATACAACGCGATATAGAATTAAAAAGTAAGAAAAAAAATTGGCGCTCGCCCATATTTTCCGAGGTACGGGGATCCAAAATGTTTAGTTTTTTTAAATATCAATGTGGGTATCATTTAAAAGTTTTTGAAGAGATCTTTAATCACATAATAATTAAAAAAAAAAATGCTTTATCCATGAAGAGCCGATGTCGTGTTAATGTAAAATTATATATAAGCAGTACCAATATTTTTTTTAATTTTTTATTTCTCTGCCACCCCAATATTTCCATTTGGGATTGGAGTTACATCACTAAACTAGATTTACATAAATGTAGAAGGTTATATAAGATTAGGCATAGCCAAATATGACACTCTTACTTGTTTTCGTATTCGTGTTCGTTCACATTTATGTGTATGAAGTCTTCGATTCTTGCCAGGATTTTAAGAATTGTATGCGTTATTGAATGTAATAGGTGTTTTTAAGCCCTTAAACAAAAATAAATAAATAATTCAAATATCCTTTTAACAATGAGATACATAGTATCAAATATAAAAAAAATTACTTCTACATATTTTCTAGCGAAATACAAAAATTCGTCCGTCCTTAGGATACAAGCCTTCTTAGATGCAGCTTTAATCCTCCCCTTAAGATATTCCGAATTTCAGTTAAATGAAAAAATTAGTGTTATAATTATTTATTTTTTGGAGAGTCCCCACTGTTCGTTTTTACAATAATACATACATTTCAAGTAATCTTGTACTCAAATTGCTGTTTAAACATACATAGCTTGATTTTTTATATGCTGTGTATTATAATATATTTTTTTTTAAAGGAAATCTACGTACCCCACACCTTTATATAATACACAATCACCCCTATCGTGAACAAAATGTGAAATTTTTGTTCCCATGAAATTTTCATTCCCCATGAAGGGAAAATTGCTATCGTGAATTTCATGCGAACGTTTGTTCCCGCTATCAATTCGTACTGAATGCAAATTAGAAAGAAGAAAATATAAATAGGGAAAAAAATATTCCAAATTTTTTTAAAGTTAAGTGATTTGTGCTATTGTATTGTTGCAAGAGGAGAAGATACTACAACAGAGAACAATTTTATTTCAAGAACGTGACGTGCAACACGCGTAAAAGTCCTTATAGTTACCCTAGACGCAAAAGGACCAAAGTGGGCTGTGTCAATACGGCTGCCTGCCTGACCCATTTCAATAAAATAAATTTTTATATCTGAGTTTTCCTATCTCCATTTTTTTCATTTAAAAATGGTTTTAATAAAAAATCTTTATAAATTTATAACCAATAGATCTCTTTGTTTTGCATCTTGATGAGCATAATGTCAGTCTACACTGCAGTAACTGATATCGAATCAAAAAATGTGTTATTGATGTAAATTTTCTAATTAAAACATATAAAAACTGGCATAATGTATGCAGTTCCCCAGCAAAATTTAAGTGAACAATCTAAGGGAAAAGTGAAAAAATTTCGAGGGAAAAAATCAATCATGATAAGGGGAATTTTTGTTTACGTGAAAAATTGTTCACGTGAACTATTCACGATTGCAATTTGGGGAAAAGGGAAAAAATTTCGAGGGAAAATTTATTCACGATAGGGGTGAATAAGTTACCAAAGACGTGCTTATACGATAAATTTTAATACATTTTTTAGGTACCAAAGAAGTAAAAAAGTCAACGTGTTCGAGTAGAAGTTTTTTTTTTTGGTCTGTTTTCGCTCTAACAATGTTCAATAAATTTATCGTTTACATATGCAGTACTAAAATAATCCCTCCTACATTTTTCACTAACGCATATTCTCTAATGTGGCAACCTGTTCAATTCATCAGTGTTCTCAGTGACAGTTTTGATGTTTTGTTCTACTTGTTGTCACTCCTGCTGTTGTGGTGTCAGAATTATTGATGTGAATTTCAAAAGTGTGTAACGTTGGTTGATCGTCTGTTCAATGTTGCACCTTTTTGAAGGCAGCGTTTATATAATATACACATGTACATGAATATTTATAGAAAGCTTTATATTAATTTAAATTTTAACTGCTTATAGGTTAAAATTAACATATTTCCTAAATGTTTTTTTCATGCGGAATATGGATCAGACTAAAACTAAAGGTTTTTATTATGAAGGCATAATTGAAATTAGAAAATCTTAGAAATTTTATTGAACCATAATATATTTTTTGTTGACTCACAATAAACAATAAAGATATTTTTCATGGTTAAAATAAAAAAATGTAAGACACATAGCTTAATCATTTATTTTCAAAAATCTTTAGAAAATTAAATTGTTTAGGTATATTTAGCTACATTATAACATATATAAAATAATGCGGTTTCAAATTTAAAAATATTTTATTAATAATGTGTCATGATGTTAATTTGCAAGTAGACGATGTAAAAGTAAACAAAAACTAAAACAGCACTTTTAAATTTTACTCTGAGACCATTATATTTTACATTTTTTATTTTCTTTCAATATAGAAATCATGTAGATAAATTTGCTTAAAAAAAAAATCACAAAAGTGATAAAAACACGTACATCAATCATTTTGGCGATGAATAGTGAAAAAAAGATTTATCGATTTTAAAAGCAAATTTTCAAATTATTTTCCTAATTGTATGGATATTTGATGTGTTTTTAAATTGCAAATGACATTTATTTTCATTATTTCTTTTTTAGGAACACATAATGGCACACATTTAAAATATTTCAGAGAGCTGTACGTATGGATGCTTAAATAAAGTTAACCGAAAATACGTATACGCCACCCAATTTTTTAACATGACAAGAGGATATATAAATCGAATGCATAAAGGTAGACTTATTGTCAATATAATGTGGCAGAAAACAGTTTAAATACAAGAGTACAAAAATAAACGGAATTGCTTTTCAACCATATTATCTGGTGAATAATTAAACCATTTAGAGATTTATTCGGTAAATAGTAGTGTAACTTAATATTACGTCTTTAAGCGACATATAAAATTTCCGCTAAATTTATTGCTAAAGAAAATAAACTCCAAATGTTTTACATGTTTATGTAAATTTTAGTGGTATCAGTTATTGAACTTATTTAAAGGTGATAAGGTATGAGTAATATTAAAGCAAGTTTAGTAGCTTTTACTTTTTTTTCTAAACCTCTTCGATAAATCGCTTTCGTTTTTGGTAGTTTTCTTTGAGAAGCTCACTTGAATTTACAAATTAAATAATTCGCTTATAGCACAGAAAGCAAATGAAAATATGAAAATAGATTATATTATATTTATTTAGGCATTCTTATAAAACAAATAAATAAAAAATAATGACGTTGATTATTCCGTGCTATTCTGTACGCCTCGACGAAAGCGGACTATTCTGCCGCTTCTGAACTATTCAAAAATTTGTAGAGAAAAAGCAAAAACATTCTCACAGAATAATTTATTGTGATTTCAGACAAAACTATAAAAAGTCCTTTTCACGATTTTTAAAATAATTTTGGCCAATTTGTTGAAAAGAAATTGACAACCCTGATAATAAATAAGACCAAAATCAACTAGTTCAGGTATTAAAATATAGTGTAAATAAAGAATATTTTTTACTACTTACAATAATGACGTCAAAAGACTTTTTCATTTATAAGGTTTTAATACGATTAAAGTTTACAACAAATAATATTTATCAATATTTAATAATTTGTCAACAATCTTGATGTTGGTGTAGATAGTCGAGAGATGAATCTATGCGGTTACCAAACGTTTCCATCGAGATATCAATTTTGGCATGAGCGGTATGACATGTTGCACCATCTTGTAACCATCACATCTCCTAAGCATTATATTTCCTCAAAATCTTCCTCTACCCTATGCTCTACAGCAGTAATGACCTTTTCTGTGTACACTGTGGATATTTTGTGGATGCATATTTTTGGATGCATATTTTTGAAAGAAATTTGCAGAATTTGTTAGCGTTTTTAAGGCGTCAGTCTACTATTCATGTCAACATGCCAAGCCAAACTAAACATAAACCATCTAACAACTGGGTCCTATACATAGGTATATTTAATTTCTCTAATAGTAATTTCTATGTGTGTTCCCAAACTGCCAAAATTATCCCATATTTAAGGAGGCATTTTTTTTTGTCTTATTTTTGAATGATAAAATTATTTTATTGTTTTTATAAATAGGACATCAGATATTAATATTTTTTGTTTTTAATTTAAATTACAATATTAGGTATACTATATGAAAACGCAATTTATAACAGAATTAATCAGGGTAATTAATTTAATTTTAAAGAATTTAAAGATTTTAAAGAAACCCTCATAATAACTTTTGGGTAAATTAACATTCTACGATAGAACTCTATTACTTTCTGTCTAACAATACAACAAAATAAACAAAAGCAGGTGTGATTAACGAAGTGAAAATTGGGTCTTTTATACATAGAAGTTACTTTATATTTTTAAAAAATATACAAAGAATTAATTTGAAACAAAACTAAAGTGATCGAATTAAATTTATTTCGTTAAAACTCATGTATATTGTTTTTAATTTGATATTAACATTTGCAATAAGGAAGATAATATTAATTTATAAAACAACAAGAAAAAATAGTTCATACAATTAAAAATATTTTTCTGATAATTTGACATTTATTTGCACCTATAACAAATGTAAATGTATAGAAAAGAAAATAAGAAATAAAAAAAATAAACAACTTACCATATTAACAACAGTCTAGTTATGCTTGGTGCGGGAATTGTGAAATTTTCGGAAAAAAATTTTGTAGTGAAATTTGATAACAGAATACCATGCTTAGGTCATACCACATAGGAGGTAGTTTCCTTACATTGAAGTGTAAAAGAAACCAATCGATTCAAAAAAAAAAAAAAAAAAAAAAAAAAAAGAAATTGAATTAACATGAACTAAGTTTGAAAAAAATTCTACCACACTTTCTTTATCAATAAAGTGAGCCTATTTTGCTAGATGTTCTAACAACTAAGTTCAGAAACTGCTTGAACAAAAAGGTGTCAAAAAATTTTTATTTCAATTCGCCAGAGCGTTAGGGTTATAGGAAATGGATAATTATTGTGACATGAAAAAAAGGAATGTATATTGGTCATTACTTCTCTTCACATTTCACGAATAAACGTGGATTTACCAATACAATACTTATAATATCACTCACGAATATATATAATCACGTAAAGGGAATAAGTGGAGAATTTGATCAAAGATGAAATAAATCTATATGTAGTGTCTCACGAAGGGGTTTAAAGTGCAATGTTACTGTTGTTGTCTGGGTAAGAACAAGCGAGATGGAGTTCGAAACCTCTCTTTTTTCACATTTATATTTATCCATAACCATAATAGGGACAAGGCTACTTCTTTAGTGGCAAAACCAGAGCAAAATAGTTGTTGTCCCATATATTTTGATCGGATAAAGGATGGTAACTCTAGGATTTTAAGTCTTTGATCCATAGACTTTGTGGTTAACAGTATTAGTAAATTTTTTTTGTCGGTTTGATATTACATTTCTATCCATAGACTAGTAGCAGAGCATACATAAGGCTTTGGTTATAAAATCTTTTATCTCACACCATAACGTTCCTTATTCCTTATTCAACGAAACGTTGAAGCTTGAAATCTAAGTAAACTTCTTTTTTTTAATAGTCAATGGAATTGTTGTCAATTATAAATAAATAAATAGAAATAGCAACGATGCGAAAAAGAAGGCCTTTCAAAACACTGCAAAAATCAACGTAAGCAAACAAAAAGCTTTCAAAAATCTTATTTTACAAGTGGCACCTCTACATCACGAGGCGGCAAGTTAATGTGGAAATTACAAACTTTTTATAGCCTTTTTATGAGGTTTTCAGTGAAAACTTTTCACCCCATAAAATAATTAATTTTAAATATTGAAGTTATTTTTTTTATTATGTTTTCCATAGCAAAAGAAACTTTTTTTTGTTAATAACCCAAAACCATAAAAAAGTAAAATGACAACATAACCAATAATAATAAAAAGTAAAGAATGACATAAAAACTCGATTTTAAATGTAATAAAAAATTAATTGTAGAAAATTGTTTTCTTCCAAAACAAAAATCAGACAAAATAAAAATTGATATATTTTAAACTTAACTTTATTTTCTGTAGTAATTTATAGTTAAATTGGTTTCATGAGTTATTGATGTATTATTGTTTTCATATTAAAAGAAAAAAGAATATATACATACATAGTATGTAAAAAGGTAAACAAAAATAAACAAAGTACGTTTTTTTGTTTTCTTTCTTTCACTTTGGTATAAAAAAAGAAATATATATAAAATGTTTAAGGTAAAAAGTAAAATGTAGACAGAATGAAACGTAAATTTAATTTTGTTATGTATCATTTTTGATAATGATAATTTTTGCTAAATTATGATGAATTAAAGAAAAAAAATTACGAGAGACGCGATTTATTTCTTGGGCGTCCAACTTTATTAGTTGAATTACTTCCTTTGATAAATTAAGTATTACAACTAACAATTATTAAACTTAAATCAGATTCTACATATACACGCAGCATACAGAAATATAGAATATTTTTTATAAATACAAAGAAAATGGTTTTAATGATTTTTTTTATTGTATCACACTATCCGCATTTAATTTGCTTGAAGGCAACAAAATGTATTTCCTTGAAAGGAAAACCACTTAATAACATATCTAAATCTCCCAGTTAACTCTAACAGCAAATCATCATATAAATTTTTTTAAGAAAAATCTACTTAAATATTAAATGATATATATAATAATAATATAGGAATTTATATAGTAGTTTTGTAATTTAATACGTATAGTTGTTATAATTTAAATTCTTAGCGAAAAATTAAAACCAAGAAGCAACTTTTCTAAACCAGTAGATTTACCAAAATCTATTTAAAAACACTTTTATAAATGTATTTAGCTTTGAAATGGAATGAAGCAAAGAAGTTTTTTTTTTATTTGACTACACGCAGTAAAAAATATGGTTGCGGAGAACCAATTATAGTTGTTTTCACCAAAACTATGATCACGATAAACATTTTTTGTTAACTTTTAACGATTATATGGTTAATGTGCACAAAAAATGCAACATGGTTGGTTTTAACTTAAAAAAATTTCAATCACATAACTTATATATATAACATATTAAAAATAATATAAAATATTTAATCATAATATATTATTATTAATCAAAGTATGGTTAATAGCAAGAGAATAATGGTTACGCTTAAAAATATTTTGTTCTATTTCTTGACAGTGTAGTAATTTTTCTGGTAATTAAAATTTGACATTTTTTTTTATTGTTAGAAAAAATAAAAAAATAAAATTTTATTTACAAAATAAATAATTAAAAATAATATGCAAAATATGAAAATAAGTAAAAAGGGAACCAAAAAATTAATAAAAAGTTGAAGTAAATATGTATGTACTGCAAGCATATAAATCTTTTTTTTTTGTGGTTGAAGCATAATTGTGAAATCATTTATTTGTTATTTTAGGCAAATAATTGATTTTTTTTTATTAATTTATGTTTTTAAATAATTTTTATGAGAAATCGTTAATAAACAAAACAATAAGGCCTGATTAGATTAAAAAATAAAATATAAGATTATACATAAATAGAAATTTGGTGGCCAAAAATAACAACAATAATAACCAATTATCGGAAAGCTTGCCGAAGAAAACGACTTTATTTAATTAGAATCTGGTTTTTAGCACTGTTACTTTTATAAACAGAACATGAATAACTTCTTCCGAAACATAATTTTCAAATATGATGGTGAGACCTGCAGAACTATGAAGGAATACTGCAACGAGATAAAAAGACTGGCACAAAAACAACAAAGACTTCGATTCTTACTATCCTGTAGGACGTATGGTTTAGTACCTAATCACACAAAAAGCACAACAACACAAGTCACAAAATTGTTCACATGTGGGACTGTCAAAGGTAAACTGACAAAAATTGAATACAATTTTCACAAGAAAATTCTTAATCTAGAAATATCACAAACAAACACTGAATTGAAACAGATTAGAAGAAAACTTTACAACCTTAAAACAGGTATTCAAAATTTTGTGACAACAGAGGACTTTGAAACATTTATAAAAAAACAAACAGAGAGAGCAAGACACATAATGACAAATACCAAAGAAAAACAAATTAAAAAGTTAAATACACTTAAAGAAAAACAATTTAAAAAACATGGACTAATTTTTAATAAACATTGGTTTAAAAATAGAACTAAAATAAAAATACCGTGGGAATGCAAGTGGCTATTGTCTCTTGGGAAAAAATTTGCTATACCCGTAATAAACAAAGTTTTTCACCACTACATGTGATAGCAGATATTGAGCAGTGCATCCAACAAATTAAAGATAGCAGAGTTGGGGAAAAAGAATTAACAAGAACAAAATTAGCAAACAGGGTCACACAATTTAAAAGAAATATAAACAACAATCAAAAAGAAAAGTTTATTTTAGCTGTTTTTGAAAAAACAAAAAAATTTTTACGCAAACATAAAGACATAATTCTAACACAAGCAGACAAAGGTAACAAAACGGTGGCAATATATAAACAAGATTATGATAAAAAAATGGAAAAATTACTAGAGGACAAGAACACATATCGAATTATAAGAATAGACCCTACTTCAAAATTAATAAAAACAAATAACCAGATAATAAATGAATTACATAAAAAAGAATATATAGACAACTGGAAAAAACACATGCTTACTTGTTCCGACGCAACAGCTCCGAGAATTTATGGAATACCGAAAATACATAAAACGAACATGCCTCTCAGATCCATAGTGTCATCAGTTCAAGTACCTTGTTACAAGCTCAGCAAATACGTAGGATCAATACTCAAAAACATAAATTCTGATAAATATAACGTAAAAAATTCTTTAAAAGTAAAACAACAACTGAAAAATATAAAACTGGACGCCAATGACACTATAGTTTCTTTTGATGTTATTTCACTCTTCACGAATATACCAATTAACACTGCTATCAACAATATAATGGATAAGTGGAACTTAATAAAAACAAAAACAAAAATACCACGTTCAAAAATTTTTAGAAGTTTTAAAGTTTTGCCTGTATGACAACAATTATTTTGTATACGACAACAAAGTATATAATCAAATATTTGGTATGCCAATGGGAAACCCGCTCTCATCTACAGTTGCCGACATCGTATTAGACAAATTATTGGACGTAGCGTTAGCCGAATTGAAGAGCAAAAATATTCAAATAAAGTACGTAGCAAAATACGTAGATGATATTTTAGCTATAATCGACATTGACGACAAAGAAGAAATACTTGACACATTAAATAAATACCACCCCAAAATTCAGTTTACTATGGAAGTAGAGACGGACAATAGGATAACATACCTTGATATGATGCTGATTAAAAATAAAAACAAAATAACATTTGACTGGTATCAAAAAGAAATTTCATCAGGCAGAATAATCAATTTTAATGCAACGCAACCAAAATCCCAAATAATAAACACGGCCAAAAACCTTATACAACGAGTACTGGACATCAGCGACAATATATACCATCCACAAAATATTCAAAAAATTACCGACATATTGATGAATAACAGCTTCCCCATAAAATTAATAAAGTCTCTATTAACAGCATACAAAACAATACAAAACAGCAACAATGGTAACACCAACATAGAAAAACAATTTTACAGTGTAAAATACATACCTGGCCTAACCGACAACAACAGTATAAAAACAACAATAAATAAAAATAAAATTGACATAAGCTTTGCATACAAGCCAAACAAAACAATAAATGCAATTTTTACAAAAACAAAAACACCAATAGCAAAACTACAGCAAAACAATGTAGTTTACGAAATTCAATGTAAAGGGGATGAAAATAATAACTGCAATCTTATTTACATTGGAACAACTAAGAGAAGTTTAGAGACAAGAGTAAATGAGCACAAAGCTGATGTCAACAAAAACAGAGAAAACACAGCACTGTCTCAGCATATAACACAAACAAAACATAAGCCTGATTTTGACAATATAAAAATACTAGACAAAGTACACAACGAGAAAAAGAGATACACCATAGAAAGCTTAAGAATACAACAAAAAATAAACAAAACAATGAACATTAAAGAGGACACAGACAATTTAAGCGCCAGTTATAAACTCGCATTAGTTTAAGGAACAGTTTAAATTAAATTTTGTGTTTGTTAATTCATGTTTAATATTGTTTTTTATTGTTAATTTTATCAAAATTCCTTAATTTATTAATGTAAACTCTACTGTCATAGTGTAAGTAAACATATTTTGTACATTTTCGCGGTAATTGTTTTTAATTGTAACTGTGTTAAATTTTCTTCTTTTTAATTAAATAGACGACCCCTTGAGAAAGTAAACAAAAAATTCACGAAACGTTGGGGAAAAATGTAATAAAAATTGTTTTTTATTTACATGGATTAATTCAGGCCTGATTAGCTTAAAATATAAGATTATACATAAATAGAAATTTGGTGGCCAAAAATAACAACAATAATAATAAAACAATCATTAGTTTTTTATATCAGGAAAACTTTGCAATTACGAGACTATATCATAATTCAATTATAAAATATGACATTTTCAGCCATATTATTATATTTTAATTTAACCATTTATTTGAATATAATTATGTTTATACTTTAGACAAAAATATGGTTGCAAAAGTAACAATACAGTGTTTTTTAGCAACCATATAATGCAACAATATTATGTTGCTCTTAGGTTATGGTTACCTTAACCATATTTTTTCTTTGCGTGTAGATAATCTTCTGGCATTATAATAAAAGTATGATTTCGGGCACATTACCACCATAGCTATCTCAGACCTAGACTAGCAGCGTTGGATCCCATAATGTTGGAGGCCAATATACGAATCCAAAACGTGATTATAAAATTTTTTCTTGCTATAAATTAATTGTGGCATGAGCAGTGTAACATGTTGTGCCGACTTCTTACAACCTATTCAACTGATAAATGAAAAAGTCAGTAATCATGGTTCTGTAGTAGTTAGCTTTTGACTATAACGTACTGTCCACCAATGTTTTTAAAGTAGTACGGACCAATTATTCACAGCAGCCTGTAGTCTAGGTGGTAAGCACGTTGAATACAAATCTGGCTGCCCTGGGTTCATTGTTTTTTTCTGTTTAATGGTATAAATACATAATCAGAATTAACATAAAAACATGCAGCCTCCTTCGTCGGTACTTCTTCATAGCATATTCGCCGGCGAAGTAAAATAATTAATAAAAATGGCTATATCTATCTCCTTTCACCACCTGTCTTCTCTCTCATCTATCTCTTTCCTAAAGAATGTAGCACGGTTAAAAAACTAAGTAGGCATTAATGCCTGAAGTGCTACTTCTCTTAAAAAAAAAGAAAAAAAAAGTGTACATTCTAAATACCGCAGTTTTGTTTAGTAATTTACCCATTCAGCCAAAAGTAAGCTTCATTGCTAAACAAGATTGGCTTTTAAAAATCGAGATCAATTGTGATCTTGTTTTATGCCTATTCACCAAATCTACGTCTTGCTAGGTGATCGTGTGGCTTCAATGGATGTACGGTTCAAGATAAATCTTCCATAGAGTGAATAGATACATACTCAATTCCTGTTCATGAAGGTGGATTGACTAATTCGGGTCTTCCTCTACGCTACACTCTGCAGCAGTAATGACTCTTTCTTTCTTTTTGCATGGTACACGACTTTGTGGATGTGTGTTATCATTTAAAATAAACGTGATGCGAAAACGTTCCAAAGTTAATCGAATTACTTACCGTGATGGACGATGATATTGACCATATGTTTTTCTAAATAGATTTCCACAATTTGGAGGTATTTGTTTAAGTATAATTTTATTCATGTTTCAATGCCAAACAAGACTAAACACAAATCAATTGACAGCTAACAATATAGCCGCCAACTAAAAAAAATATTATAAACTTAAAGTTCTATACGTCTACAAAAAACATCCTTTATGACCAATAGAAAAGCAGTTTAATTATGAAAATTTACACATAAAAACGAAGGGAGTTTCGCTACTTGGTATTTGCAAAAAAATTCTGTACGAGAAAATATTATGTGTTGAAATTTTAAATTAATTTAGGTAGACCTCCAGTTGAAAAATTTTTTTACAATTTTTTATTCTAATAATGATCTCTGAAAGCACTTGTATTTTATGGAGGATATAAATAATGCATAAGCGAAAAGGTCAAGTTTCATTTTTTTTTATGGTGAGATTTTTTCTTTAACACGTAACTGAAATAATGAAGAACAAATTGTGTGTGAGCACTGTCAACCAAAAGATACTATTTAGCAATCTTTTATTTTAACACTACTTAAACAAACAATCATTTGAGGAGTCCTAGGGCCAACTTGTTTCTTAAAAATATGTAAATTAAAAAAATAATATAAAAACGCTTGCACAACTAATCTTGAGCAAGCAGTATTATACAAGTGTCAAGTTTTAAAAAACCATAATACATTTTATACATTGGTTACTTTATTATCCTTCTCTTCAGGCGAAATATAATCTTAAAGGCACAAGAAGTCTAGTGTAAAAAATCTTGAGAGGATAAACTGAAGAATAAATAGAATAAAATCATAAAAAAAACATAATTCCCCTATGTTAAAATATACTAACTTGATCGTCATGTATACACATGCCTACACTCAAAAAATTTGAACATTAACTGTTTGCAGTTTATTTAAGAAGTTTTCAGTAAAGTTAAAAATAAATGAAAATATAGTTGTTTTAGGAAGAACATTTTTATTTAACTTTTTTTGTCTGTTGTTAGAAAAGCTAACGACAAAAAATACTGATTTTCGGTGCAGTCAAATTTATCAATTAATTTTTACCTTGTTTCAGTAAAAATGAAATACTTCATTAAAAAAAAAGTTCGTCAGTAGAAAAGCACTATTTTACAGTAGCTTTAAAATATAATATAAAAAAATATTAACTATTGGAAAATATATCAGTTAAAAATAAAAATTGGAACAAAATAATTTATAGAGGAATAACATCAAAAATATGTTGGTAAGTATTTTACATAGAATTTTAAATTTGCAATATTGAAAAAATAATGTTCCCTTTTTACAGATACGGAATAAAGAAAATAAATTCTGTGGTCTTCAACATATAAAAGATTTTACTAAGGTATGTTATTTAAATTGTTGAATTACAGGCATATCGCTTATTTACTAACACAACGTCACAACTACAAATTTAAAATTTTTGTGTTAATCATAAAGAATTCTTTGCCATTTACGTTTTTAGACAGTAAGTCGTTATTTCATTTCATGTTTGGACATTTTTTTGTCAATAGGAAGCACTCATTTGAGTTATGGAGTAAAGTTCATAACGGGAAGTTCATATCGCTTTCTAAAATATCGTCACATTTCGTTTTGTGACTGTATATATGTATAAAAAAGGTGATCTTTTTAAAATGTGTCGACTTTTTGCATATAAAGTAAAACTCCGTTTTCTTTTCTTAAATAACGGCACATTTTAATTTATGACACAGTTGTGGATATAACGTCATTATTCAAAGATCCACATTGTTTGTCAAAAATATCCCCTTTATCGTATTATATAGTAAGTAGTTTTCTTCAATCGATTTTATTTCTGAGTCTAAACAATTGTAGATGGTGAGAACAAGTCAAAAATTCAACTGCGATTATCTCGAAAGGATTTGTTTTTGAGTTATGGCGTTCTGTTTGTAAATAAGCGATATTTACCAATATTTAGTATTGGTTGCACATATATAAACAATTTTTAAATGTAAATTATTTTTTTTAGCATAGAATAATCCTGAAATCCGTAAATTTTCAAGTAAGAACAAAAATGTTGAGCAAATCAAAAAGAAGAAGAAAAATAGCATTTGTGTATGTAAATAAAATAAGCAATTAATAAATAAAGACATTGTAATGTTTAAAATAAATAAAATATCTGTAGTTTTTATTGTTTTGGTAGGTTATTTTTAGAGGGTTGGAATAAAAGAAAAAAAGCTGTTAATTTTACTGTTTTAGTAGGTTAAATTTTATAAATCAAAATAAATACAGAAACAATTATTTTTAATGTTTTTGTAGGTTACATTTTTTTAGTTGAAATAAATGAAAAAACAGTACTTTTTACTTTTCTGGTAGGTTGTTTATTCGTGCGTTGGAATAAATGAAAAATTAGTTGTATTTACATATTTTGTTAGTTATAAAATCAACATTCAATAACAATTGAAAATTACATTAAATTTAAATGAAATGTAAGTGGACCGTTTTTTAAATGAAAAAGTAGTTGTTTCAAGTGTTTTTTCATTTAAATTTACCTACATAATACTTTGGGTGTATGAAACAGGGGTAAAACTATTTATTTTTATATGTTTTGTTTAACTTGAAGTGACATCACGAAATTTTTTTAAAACATTCAACACGTTCTACATATTAAAGCCTTTCTAAAGGCAATATTAAATATATTGAAAATTACCATATTTTTTAAATATAATAAATAAGCCCAATAAACAACGAACTTATGTGGGAAAAAGCTAAAAATTTAATATTATAAAGAAATATATCATCTTTATAAAAATGCGTAGATACAAAATCTACGAACATACCCAGTATATAAAAATTTGTAGGCAGAAGCTAGATTATTATTGCTAAAGATCAATAACACAACTTTTAAATTCTGTTTATTTAACAGAAAAAAAGTACGTTCTTATTTGAATTACATTGATTTCAACAAAAATTTAACAACATGTGTTTTAATATTAAAATCATGGTTTTAATATGCATATTTTCGTTTGATGCCTGCTTTACCTGCCTGTTTTAAATAAGAACTTTATTCATATTGATTTTTTTTCATAGAAAATAGTCAATTGGAGTATTAAATCAAAAATTATTAACTAATGTGGTTATGATAGCGCAGATATTTCGACACGAAAAATATTATTATGACTTAAATTTCGCTGAAATAATACAAGTGATTATTGATAGAGTTAAATAAACATAATACCAACCAAAAAAATCGAATATAGTTAAAAAGTCATGCTTCTCTTGTACTCATTTTCTATAAGCCATTTTTAATAAGTTCGATAATTCTAATTAAATTTTTAATTTTTAATCCATGAAGAATTCCATTTTATTACAACAAATAAATATTAATTAAAAAAATTTAAGTTTATATTATTTACAAGTTTATAATATTAAAAGTTTATTATAAGATATTATAAAAAAATGAAAATAACGTATCCTAATCTTCGAACTTTCACTGGATTCAAGCATTCTGGGCTCTGGAATTTTAAAATTTTTAGAAATATCAATATGGGTATCATTTTAAAGCTTTTGAAGAGATTTTTAAGGAAATACTTAAAGTTTTTAAAAATGCTTAACCCACTAAGAGCCGATGTAATTTTTTGTAGAATTATGCATGTGCAGTACCAATTTTTTTGTATTTTTTAATTTAATTTTATTTTAGTGAAGTTACTTCACTAAACTATATTTACGATGATGGTGAAGGGATTATAAGACTCGGCATAGCCGAATATAGAACTTTGCTTGTTTAAAAAGTACTTTTTAATGTAACACTTTTAGTTATTTGGCCCTCATCTGCCTACAATTTCTTATGCAACCAATTGTAGATTTTTAACCCCTCTTTAAATTAAAGAACATATTGCGGCCGCAGGTTTTTGCATAATTTCGGATATGAACGTGATTTATATAGTCACCGATGTTTTTTTTTTTTAATGTCGATCTTTCATCACAAATAACAGGAATATATATGGATATTTTTCAAAGATTTGCCACAAAGCCATAAATTGTTGCGCTTGATACAATAAGAGATAATAATAATAGCATAAAATATTACAGATAAATTAGTGTTACTATAACTATATTTAAATATAGCAAATGCGTTATAATGTATTACAGATAAATTAGTATTAGTATAATTATATTTAAATATAGCAAATACGTTTACAATTATTGAAAACCACTCAATCATAAATTTTACCATCTATATTTATGACCGCTTGGTTAAACCAATAGTATTCTATAATTAAATATTAAATAAATATTAAAATTAAGAACGAGTGAGTTTTAATTCCACTAAAAAACCTTCTCATTTGCCCTTTATAAACGACCATGATTTAGCTGTTAACACACAGAGCTCCCAGCTGAGATAAGCCAATCTTCAAAATAAACAATAAGACAAAATAATAAAATTTATTTCAATCAAATTGCAAAATAAAATAAAGTTATTAGAGAAATTCCTGTAGTCACTCCCTCTATCGGTACACGGAACCATGTAACTGAAGTAATCAATCATTCATCTGTGCAATTGGTGAATAATAAGGATATTAAACAGTAATATTGCAACATACAGGCCAAATTACTTTACAATGCTTAATAGTGTCTAATTTTGCGTTATGTAACCTTGACAACCTTTTGGATATTATTTTTTTTAGTTACGTCTTAAATTTTTATATTTAAATACTTTATTAAAAAAATTATTAAAATTTTAAATATAAAGGAAACCAACGTGCGCTGCAAATAAAATCTTTGTAAAATTTTTGAAAGAAGATGTTTTTAGTCATCTAAGCATTTTAAAAGAAAAATATGTGCAAGGACTGCAAAATTAGTGCAATTCAGGAAATCCAGTCGTATTTTAAGGATCTACCAAAGTAACACGAAACGCGAGAGAAACGTTGGTTCTGTAATTATATACGAAATATAATATATAATATACGAAAATAACCCTAAAGTAAAATAACCCTAAAGTAAGCTTAAAATTTAACTTAACATTTATATAAATATATGTGTATTTAGTTCTTTTTCATTTGCGGCAATAATTATTGACTATAAAAATTACAATAACAAAAACAGTGTGAAGCATTTAAGCACAATGTTAACGACGTAATAGACCGAGAAGCAATTTTTAAGAATTATAGAAATACCTATATATACAAGCACCTTTTTATAATAGACTGCAAACACAAAAATTAAATGATCTTAATATATGTGGTAATGGGTTCCATGAGCCTGTTCATGGAATCAATTACCACATTTGATTTTTAAAATAAGGAATTATATATTCTAGGTTCGAACATTTGTAGATTTCTAGACGAATCAATAAATTGAATGCGTTGAATTAAAAACGTGAAAGTTAAGTTTTTCATAATATATTAAAAGCATAAAAGAAGTCTTAAATTTAGGAAATAAGCAAACTGAACAACATAGATTGATGTATGGTAACGAGGTTTCAGTTGAAATATAAATCGTATGATTTTGTTTGTTAAGAGTTCAATCCTTGCGTTAGATGTACACGAAAAAAGCCGTAACATGAGCTGTCATATTGCATGGTATGGCAAATATACATTTGGGGAATACAGACGTCAGAGTGCAACTTTAGTACTTGAATAGATTTTTCTTATATGAAAAGTGTAACTAGGTTTATCATCAATAAACATTTATACCTTAATCTCTATTACTATTTAACATATCTAAGTTTCTACTGCATGTTAAAAGAACGTTCTCGAAAAAAATTAGCTGAATGTCATCCGCAAAAGCAAAAGCTTCACACGATTTTAATCCTCACAAACAAAATAAATAGTTTATGTACATTGAGAATAGCAATAGTTTACGGATTAAGCCTTGAGCCACACTAGTTTTTATATGTGTTAAATTTGATTGGCTTACATTTAAATTGAAAAACTGGTAACGTCCACATAAATATGCTTGCATAAGTTGAGTGAATCTGAACTCTAGGTTTAGTTTACTTAAAATTTTAATATGATTACTGCGATCAAATTCCATTGACAAATGTAAAGAATTTAAAATACAAAATCTATTTTCATTTGATCCAATGCTATCTCTTATCGCTTTTGTAATGTCCAATAATATAGAAGACGTGCTGCAATTCTGTTGGAATCCAGTTTTTTTTTTGTCATTTAATAATGAGTGCTGAGAAATGTACTGAAAAATTTGAAAACGTAAAAGATGTTCAAAAACCGTAGATAGTGCAGGCAACACACTTATGGGCCTCAGGTTTTATACAGTTTTTAGAATTGGAATAACCTTCGCACATTTCCATCTATCTGCAAAAAGTGACGTTGTTAAAATGGTATTGAATATATAAATGTGAGTCTATTTTAGGGTGTTATCGAATTTATGAAATTTGAATGGTATTCCGTTTGCATCACATGCAATTGGCCTAAATGCTTAAGTAAAGTTCATCTGTTCAGTTACCTATAATATAGCAATTTTATGATGCCTTATTTAAAAAAGCAATTTTCTTGAATTGTTATATAAACTCCTTATTCCTTGCAAAATTTTATAACATTCTTTTAGAGTATGGGTGATTAAATTTAAACTCAAGTGGGAGTGTGGTATAATCACAATCACAGCAAATCAAACGAAATAAAAAGTTTGTAACGAGTTTTGAATTTCTTGAAATTTATGTAATAATGTAAAGTAAATCGTATTAAAATGAGAAGAAAACGATTTATGCAAACACAACAGTATACATTTATTTCTCATTAAGATCTCATACAGTGGTATTTTGTCCAAAAGAAACAGAAAAAGTTGTACTTTGTGTTAAATAGAAAAGTGTCAATTTTTCGAATTGAGTACTATTGTGACACAAATATTTGTTATCTATTAAAATATATATTATTAAATAATTTTTTAGAAGTACTTTAATCTTATTTTCTGATTAATAGTTTTTTTTCTTAGGCTATAAAGAAGTTTTATTCAAAATATATGTAACAAAAAAAAAAACACAATCAAAATTAGCTTTGCTGCTACAAGCAAGGTTTTCTAAGCCATACCAATTTGTTCTTAAAATATACACTTGAAAACAAATCGTATTTAAGCGCAAGTTATCAAAACCTTTATAAACTTAGGCCTAGTCTTTCATATGGTGATCAAAAAACTCAATAATATTCTTGTTTTGTTTTTGAAGTTTTCATGCGAATTGTAAATATTTAAATAATTTTATTATTTTTTTTTTTGTTTTTACATAAGCTGTAAAAATGTCTATATAATCATTAAATATCATATCAAGTTTCCAAAGAAGGCTACGAAAATGAACAGAAATAATTGTTTGTTTTCATTTCGTACTATTCCTTGTTGTGTGTAAAAATAAAAATAAAACAGAACAATGTGAAGGGTTGTGACAAAAACTTTAAATTAATTAAACAATCATAAAACAATGAAAAAATTTGAAATATTTTAATTTTTATAAAAATACCAGTTGAACTATTTTGATAATATAACAGATAAATTAAGTTGATTTTGGCTTCAGTTTAATTCCTCTTCACTTTCTAAAAAATAAAGAAATAAAAAATAAAATAAGTATTTACAAATATATGCGGACATTTTCTAAAGAGAACGGGAAAAATTATAGATATTCCTTCTATTCTGATTTACAAAGTTAGTTGTTTAAATAAATGATGGTAATACAATGGCCAATAAGTACAGAGACAAAGAGTGTGATTTATTTAAATTAACGTAACACTGATTGTAGTGATATTTTCCTACTGAGCCTTTGGCCTTATTTCACAGATGGTAGGATAACGGTGTATCAAAATTATTGATTCCTTTTTATACTTCTTGATTAATAGTTAATGAATGAAAGAGTGGAGTTTAGTTGATTAATGCGAGACAAAAGCGACAGAACTGCGTAGAAGAGCAAGCGACATACTTTCTTTAAGTCACATAAAGTAATTTAATTATAATTTACTTTAAACGTGCTTGATTCCTTCAAATATAAATATATCACGATATTCTCATGAAACATTTTTCACTTTTTAAAAACTACAAACTGAAATGTATTACTGCGGGGAAAGCATATCCATATGGTCATTTCACTACTGCTCAAATAGCTCATCAGTGGATTTTACCCAAATTTTGTATAGAAAACTAGAAAGTCTTATATCAAAAGCCTAATTGATTAAATGAAAGAAAAAATAAAAATTTAAAGTAAATTTAAATCAAAAAGATTCCAAATAATAAATTTTCATATTGATGTAATTTAATTATATCTAAATAAAGAATTTATATGCTTAAACTAATAAGAAAGTGTATTATTTTTAACTCTTGCAAAGATTTTTATTTATATTTTTAAGGAATAAATAAAAAAGGAGTATTAAAAGAACATAAAGCACTACATGTTGCGATCTTTGGTAAGTTAGTTTTATACCTTTTATATTTACACTAACAATAACTTTGTATTCATTTTAAAAAGCTGTCACAAAGGAGGACATTAGAGTTGATAAGTTCAAAAAGGGTCTCCTGCCCTTCCTTCAAAAAAAAAAAAATGTAGGGAGATACAAATGAACTACGCAACAAATTGTTTTATTAACTTTATTTAAACTTTTATTTATATTTGTTTTATCTTAGTCTTCTGTCTTTAAATACTTTTGATTGTGATTTTTTTACATTCCTAACATTGAGTTTATTTTTGAATCTAATAAAAAAAATTAACATGAGTTAAAAAAGCAGTAGGTCATATTCCTACTCCCTAAACTACAGCAGTTCAAATAGAAATGAAATCTATGTGCACTACATTTGAAGTTGCGCTTCTTCGTAAGCACATTATTAAGATTACTCAAATGTCCGTTTTAAAGTAGGCGAAGTTGAATTGATGACGACGAGAGCGCATTAGACATTTTAATGTTAAAAACAAAGGTAAAAATTTGCGAAGGAAAGTGTGCGAACTGATTGCTCCTATTCATAGCTGGCTTGCTGATTGCTTTTCTTTGTATAGTAGCGCTGAAAAAGAAGGACATATTCCATATATTAGGACACAATCCAATTACACGATTGTGCAAACCATTAAATGAGCATTCATAAAAAAAAAACTCTTAAAGGAACCCATCTAGAGCGCTTTTTCTTAGAATGTTTTAAAATTGTTCACACCATGACACTTATGTGACACTCAAATATGTGTATATGTGATTGATATAAGAGCTCTGTTGAAACCATCAAACTATAAAATATAGTATTTTTTCAAAATAAAAATAGGGCTCTTTACGATGGATTAGTTTAGGAGAAAAAGAGTCTCATTTCTGATGTTTTTCAAAGGGAAAATGATTTTTTTTCTCTGTACTCTTTATGAACACAAAAACTTCGGAAATTAAATTAGTAAGGTTTTCTTTCTGATTTATATGGTTTGCTGGGTGTGGAGAAAAGCCACTTGTTTCGTTTGCGTTCCGTGATGGTCAAAAATTATTTGTTTTGGTTTTGCTCATTTTATATATGAAGCGTTTCGAAAAAATTTATTAGTTTAAAAGACCTTTTTCATAAATTTTTAAATTACGATATTGTACGTTATTTGGAAAAGGGAAATTGTTTTGCAGAAAAAAAACTTGTTTCATAAGACTTTTTTACCATTTACCCATTTAATGTTTCAGTGAAACTGCAAAATAATTTCCAATTCTTTTTACCAAATTCTCCACTGTGTACCATTTGTTATATGTTTATATATGTATCTATGTATTCGTACAATGTATATAAAAATGTATTATAAGAAAAATCCTATTTGTGCTGGGAATAATAATAAAATATTAGATGATGATTGAGTTTTGGTACGGTTGTAGTCAAGTGGGCTGTTCAACTGACCGAATGCATGACAAGTTGAGGATAAAAAATGTTTCAATAACATCAAAAAATATTTTTTCAATAAATGAACTATTAAGTTTTTTAAGTGGTCTCAAAAGGCAAATTAACTTGTATTGGATTTCTCTGGCAGTGCTTGCATATATTTGTATGTGAAAAGGTTTTTTTTGTTTTTAAGTTTTAATAAAATAAGGATTTCTGCTTAAGACATAATTTTTTATTTGCTGCATATTAGTCAAGATTAGACCTGGAGTTACTAAAGAGAGGAACAACTTGTGAATTAGAATTTGTACTTAAAATTTAACTCAACTTAATTCATAAATAATGCAAAATTCATTTAGTTAAAAAATAGTTCTCCTTACTCTCAAGCATGATCCAATTAAAACTTTTTCTATTTCATTTTATTTTATAATTAACTTTTTTTTATTCAATGACAGTTTTCGTCAACCTCCTCTGACATAATAATTTTCAAAAATCATAAATTGGAAAAAGTAATAAATGTATGTTAACTAGATTAGTTTAAAAGAATAAAGTAAAGTTAATAAACACAAAGTGAATAGAAATAAAAATGGTTATAACATTACATTAATATAATTTGTGTTTTAGCTTAAAAAGAAAATGGCTTTATTTTGATTTTGATAGAAAAAGTCAAAGATAAAAAATTTTAATGGTTAAGAATATTGTTTGTTTTTAAATTATTATAAAAATATTAGCTGGAATAATTTAGAAATAAACTTTATTTTCTAATCATTCTACACACGTCTTACGAAATGGTTTTTGGTAAAAAAGGGAAAGAAGAAGACACAGAAGCCAGTTTAGGCATATCCGATAGAAAAAGGTAAAAATTTTCGCATCTCTGCCCCAACTATGGTTTATTTTGACATTCTGGCCACTCCCTCACTGACAGATTTTTCTGACTATTCTATATTACAGTCATTTGAAAGTCTGGAAGCCACTATCATTTCTAATTCTGAGGAAAAAAATACTTCACTAATCTATCTCCGCTTTTAAAACCGCCTAAGCGTATACAGAGCGCCCCTGGAAGAGTGTTAATAAGCTTTCGTCATCTTGAAGGGGAAGCTCCTTAAGAAAAGAAGTTTTTGGGTGCAGTAACTGAGACACCAAGAATATCTTCGTGCACCATAATATTCGGTGCCGATATTGTAAATAGTAAAGTTGCAAATCAAAAATCATTTGATGAAAGTTTTGTCACATGTTGCATTGTGTTGTATTTCTTTCTTAAGTGCTTGAAGAGAAGAGGAAAAACG
The DNA here is from genome assembly GCA_916610165.2 of Gymnosoma rotundatum. Lineage (NCBI taxonomy): Eukaryota > Metazoa > Arthropoda > Insecta > Diptera > Tachinidae > Gymnosoma > Gymnosoma rotundatum. The sequence continues at coordinate 106,185,749 of OU744338.1, forward strand.
AGCAATTTCATGAATCTTAACTGATCTTGGCAAAATCAGATTCTAAAAATATTTGAGCGATAAATATCTTCTGATCCATAAGATCCAAACTGATTTGATAGATATCTAACGTCTTCGTGTATTTTAATAAATAATGGTAAAAAAGCCTTTATTATTAACTTTGTGTGATTAATTTCAAATAGACAGAAAAAGCTCTGTTACCTTCAGATCATTTAAATCAACCTTATGCCTGCTATATACAAGAATTTTAATTTTGCAAGGTTTCCCTCGTTAATTTTTGTAAGCCTTTTATTCGCTCTAATACATCTGAATTAGACCTAAATCAGTTTATATATAACCAACGTAACTATTGTCATAAAAAATAAGAAATATATAAATACATTTATTGATTTACTTTTCCTTATTAAGTCGCTATGAATAAACATGTCTTCTGCTATAGTTGTAAGAAATAATTTAATATACTTTTCATTTCTTTATGAAAAATTGCTTTTTGGTATTTATATATTTTTCAACTTTACCTATCTGTGTTAATCAACCTTGTTTAAAGAAAAAACTTTTATAGTAGCTTTTTTTATAAAACATTAAAAGAATTAATTTGGATAATTTATGCCCACATGCAGCTAAAATTTTTTTGTTGATTTTAAATATTTATTTTTCTGCAAAAAACTTAACTATTTTAACATAATTTTAATTTTACACAAATGATAATTTTTTGTTTTGCAGGCGTCATAAAAGAAGTCCTCAATGAACTAAAAAACATAAATAAGGTAATTCTAAGCTGGGATAGCAAACTGTAACGGCATTCAAGTATAATTTTTAAAAATTTATTTCGTAAGAAACTGGGGAAAAATCGGCTTTGTTATAAATAACAGCTTATAGAAATTTTGATGGGCTCTCATATGCTATCAATGTTTTTCCACATTGCCACAAAATATTTAAGATATCACATTTCACATATTCTAGATCAATTGATTTCTTTATATGCGATTATCTTAAATCATAATTTCTGCTATCCAGTAGATAGCCACGCTTAAATTAAAGGATTTAACTTAGCTATACTCATTCCTGAAAGCTCTCAAAAAAAAGTATTGATATGTGTATAGTCTATAATTACCAGCAAATATATCAAAACCTAAAGAGTGTTTAATATTATAGAGCACTTACTAACAGAAAAGTTGCTTGAGGTGTTCAAACCTCAGACCTTAACTAGGATTCTTCGTTCGATTAGCGGTTTCGTACCTTTGTCAAACACTTCAGATGCATAGGTCGATATGTGAACAAAATGGGAGATCAATAGAATTAATGTAGGCGGCTGATAACCCCCAAGAGAAAATTCAATGCTTCATAGCTTCATAGCTGGCGTGAGCCCAGCATACCCAAAGCCAAAAATGGGCTTTGTTAAGTTAGTTGTCTTCTGTTAGTTATGAGGTCTTTACTTTGATATGTAAAGAAGGAACCAAGTCAACAAGGCGAAAAAGGGGATTAGACACACAACTGACGCATTAAAAAAAGCAATATGTACATACATATAATAAATAAAAAATATGAATAAATCAATAATAGTATATTACTTAATATTTTTTTTAAATCTTAACTAAAAGCGATGCAGGAGTTGTTAAGTAATAAATATTCATTTAATTTTAAACGAACTTGTAACCGTGTAACTGTAATTTTGTAACACATCATTATCTAGATATTCACAAATTTTTGGGCATTCAATTCTGTAAATATAATTTTATTGTTTTTGTTTTAAGATTATTGATTATGTAAAAACTGTAATATTCTGTGTATATATTTTGCTTTAAAATATTTAAATATAAATCGTTTAAAAAAATACATTTTCATATTTAATTATTTAAATTAATTGCAAACAAGTAAAACAAAATTCAAAAATATTAACTTGATTTTAATTTAATGGTTAAGTAAGCAATAAATTTAGTGGAAAACATTTGTGAAATTTATTTGTCATTATAATAATTGCAACAAATTTAAATTTAAAAATAAAATTTACAAAATTAAAAAAAATCGTGTGTAATTAAAGAATATGAATTCACTGTACATAAGATACTTATTTACCTTAAAAGGGTAAATATGAAAATTGACAGTTTTAATTACCGCCAAAAATTCCTATAGGATAATTTAATTTTTCTGACACTTATATCTTCGATTGCCTGCAGGAAAACATGTGAGTCATGAGAAAACTCTCAATTAGGCTTAAGAAAAGGGTTTGTGGTCTATATCTAATATAAGATAATAAGTGATATTGAATTTAGATATTGTTTGCGTTATGTTTTTTCAGGTTTATTTGGATGTCACCTGCAAGAAAAAATCTCACAGCAAGAGGTATATATTTTCATTATCAGCAAATTTTCTACTTTAATTTTTCGTTGAGGACTACGATAAAAACTTGGAAATATAATACAACTATTTGTCTAATTTTTGTTCATTTAACAATTAAAAGGTTGCTGTTGAAGACTTCTAAACTTTTAGAGAAGATTCCACTTCTAATGGGTATAAGTCGACAGAATTTTTGATAGAGCCTTTAACTCTACTAATATCTAGGCAAAAAAATTTATTTTGCCATGAAGATTTAAAACCTAAAAAATTTAACATTTGCCAATAAACACAAACTCTTTTGGTGTACGAATATTAAAACCGCACGGAAAACGAAGCCCTTACCAGGCGGTGGTCAAACCACTATTCTGATTCTGTGCATTTTTAAGGCAATGGCTTGCAGAACCTTAATCTACCCCTTGCTAAAGGATCGGAGCCTACCCATAAACTCCTCTTTTCAGATTGCAACAGCACACTTCCGTCTATTCCACGCCAGACCACGTGTACCCCGAAGGGACCTCACCAATAACCGGCTACAGAGCGGCTCTCTATATGGGCCGTGTTGCTAGTTTATTTGTTGATATTATTATTCATACGTTATTATCATTTAAAAACACGAATACATCCTTCAACACTTACCCCATTGTCTATCCAGATTCAGTGCCTGTACACCGGCCTATTTTACCTTTGCCAGGCTCGAAGCACCCCCGGGGGGTGCACAGAAAACATAAAGAAAAGCAAGAAATATAAATTTCCTAAATTAGACTTAAAACTCTCATTTAGTTAACAAGTTTGGAAAAGCATTCTTGGCCAGCAAAATTATACCCTTCAGGAACAAAGGCCCATAGACTAATTTAACAACACAAAGTCTTTTCTTAATTCTTTGTTTAGCGTAGATCCTTTAGTGTGACACTGCACAAAGCCTGCAATTTTTCTTGCAAATCCTATTCTTTCAATTATGACCCTTTCCTTACCCATACCGAAAGAATTTGCTATTACAAAATTTTACCATCCCTAAATACGGTAAATCTAGTTCTAATATGGTTGTTTATTATTTTAAGATATTTGGAATTTTTGGAAGAGATCGGTGAATAAAAGTTGCTTATATTACAAAATTGCTAACAGCTTAAGTAAACACTAGAAGAACTCACACTAGGTAACTGTTTGCCTAAATTAAACTTATGTGAAAAAAGTTTGGCCAGTCTATATTTTGTAAATAGAATTTTTTATTGGAAAGAACATATTTAAGGAGATTTACGAAACAAGTTTAAGAGTAGAGAAATAAGGTGCACCCTAGTTAAAATATATACAATTATCAATTTTAATAAATATGTTATAGAATAAAAATTAAGTTAATAAAGCGTGTAAAAATTAATTAAACTTAGACCGTACATTGTATGATTTTATCTATAAATGCAACAGTTTTTATTTGAAAATAAAAAGAATTACATTAAACTTAATATCGTTTTTTATAAATTAATAATAAATGTATAGCGTTTAAATATATTTATTCACAATAAATAAAACTTTTTTATTTTTTGCTTTTTTCTTGCTATCTTGCTAAACAACTATCCAATAGATAACATATATTTGCATAAAATTTTAAATTCATTAAAGTGGTAATACTTTTATTTATGGAGTATAATATTTCAGAAATTTCCTGCTTCTTAAGGTAAAATAAATTTAGCCTTTTATTTTTTTTTTTATTTTTTTTTTTTTTAATTGGTTAAAGTAGGCAAAACATTATAAAGCGTGCCAATAGTATAACGGATGATAACATAAGTTCAGGGAAAACTAGAAAAAAGACTAGGAATATGCATACAATCCAATCCAACAAAAATTTTCCAAAATCGCTTGACCTTTAACATCCAAACCATAATACTTTTCAAACATGTTCCTTATATAATTTCGGCCTTTTTTTTTAATATATGAATTCCAATTCTATTTAACTTTTGTCAAGCTAGTTTCTGTATTTTATCTATATGTATGTACTATTAATTTACTTTTATTGTGCTTGATTCCTTCAAATATAAATATTTCATGATATTCTAACGAAATATTTAATAGTTTAAACTTAAAAATGAAATGTATTACTGCGGGGAAAGCATATCCATTTGGTCATTTCGTCACTGCTCATATATAGCTGATCAGTGGATTCTACCAAAATTTTGTAAAGAAAACCTCAGAGTGTTATAACGAAAGCCAAATTGATTTAATGAGAACTCCATTAAATAAATAAGGCAAAAAGGCCATAAAAACTCAAAAAGTTTTAATACATAAAACACAGTAATAATTGAGTATTTTTTTATTATTTTTTTCTTTCATTTTTCTACATAAGGGCTGCAGTAGCGAAATTGCCATATAAATATACTTCCTCCGCAGTCATACGTTTCATTTTTTAGTTTAAATGAATAAATATTTTATTAGAATATAATGCAATATTTATATTTGAAGGAATCAAACACAATTAAAGTAAATTAATATCAAAAAGATTCCAAATAATAAATTTTTTTGTTAAAAGATATGTATGTATGTAAGCTAATGATAAATAATCAGTGTGTTATATTACTAGAACAACTAACTTATCTTTTATTCGAATAACTCATTTAAGTCTCAAAACAGATGAATTTGGTTGCTAAATAACCCATTGGAAATTCAACCTGGTTAATTGAATACTTTACTACTCACCTATGGCGTATGAGCAATCTTAATATCAATTAAATATAAATTATACGGCGCTGTGTAACAACAAACAACAAAAAGCTTCTATATAATGCAAATTGATGCTACACTAACAAAAGTTTACATAAATTTTGATATTAATTTTGTGGGACGAGGCTTAAACTTCCAAATAAATAGCCAACTTTAAGTTAACTTTTACATAGTAATTTTAAGCCAACTACTATGCAATGCAAAATTTTCGATAACTAAATTGTATGTTCTGGACAGTAAATTTTTTGTGTGTAATTAGCCGTTATTCGCATTTGTTTTTGAATCAAAAATAATATACATATATAAATACACATGTACAAAACAGTGAATTTTTATATAATTTTCTGAAAAGAGTTCCTTACTAGTTTTTGAAAAATTGTTTAAAATCACCAAATAATATTTTATTATATTAATATATTTTTATATTAATTGAATATATTTTTGTAAATATAAAATAGTACTAAATGCTTCTTTTCATAAATTACAACAATTTTATTTTGAAAAACAAAGATGACAACTAACTAAATAATTTTTAGGTTACAGGTTACAAAAAATTAGTTTCCACCTAAAGCAGTAAACACATTTAAACACACAAGGCGGCAGGTTGTTGTCTAGGCTGAATTTGCCGCTGCAGTCGAATTAAACTAATTTTTATTTTTATATAAAATAATAAGTGTTTTAAATCTCTTATTATTAAAATAATAATAATATCATACAGATATTAATTAATGAAGTATGTATGATGTACTGAGCACAATATTGTAAGGAAAGAAGTATGAAAGAATAAATATTAAAATTGCATACGTGGCTATACCAGAAATGAGTGTGACGATTTGCAGAGAGACAACAAAAAGAAGCTTTGTTTTGTGTGTGGACTTCGTCTAACCAAATTAATTATAATTGATTGTGTATATTCCTTTTATTCTTAATTACAAAATTAGTTGGATATATAGATGAGGTTTACAATGTACACAACCTTAGGTAGATAAATGTGAAGAATGCTGATGACGGATGTAGCGACCCAGAATATGCTGCATTAGATTCTGCTGGTTCAAATTTTGTTAGCAGACATTTCTAAATAAATTGTCTTTCTAAGTCAAAATTAAGAAATTCAATTAAAAGTCAACTTAAGCGGAATTAATTTATTCGTTTGTTATACTATCAAACAGAACAGCTAATAATTTTATAAAAAGTTAAGAATTTTTTGAGGTTCGTTTTCTATAAATTCTTTCACCACACAATACGTTTAAAAATATTTTTATTACTTGTTGTCTTGAATTAAAAACTGCCATTTTTATCAAAACTTTAACTTTATATTTAATTTTGGAATATTTTATTTTTGCAAATAAAAATAAGAGACTGGCTGCAACTGTTGTGGTTTTTAAAATGTTTTTTTTATTTGTGAGTTGGTTAAATTTTTTCTTTTTATTTTTAAGCTAGTTCTAAATATAGTGTTTAAAAATAATAGTCAAGTCTCTGCTTCTACAAGCTATTTATACTGATACATGCAGCATGCAAAGACTAAGACACAATATATTAAAATAAAACTTTTTTATTATCATCCTCGAGTCAGCTAATTTATTTAACAATTGTAAAAATTAATAATTATTTGTAATTAGTTTTTAAATAACTTAAGTCGAAGTAGCAAAAGTCATATTTTTTTTTACTTTTTATTGCTTTCATAGTTTTTAACTGTTTAAAATAAAGTAATAATTCTGCTTATGCACACAGAAAACAGACAGGTATAAATTCGATTGGTATGTTCACAATTTACTTACTAATATAATAATTTGATTTTTAATATTGATAACTAACAATTTTGATTAATTTTTTATATTAAAAGCTAACAAATGATATTTGCCTCCAAATTTTGGTTGTAACACCATTTGAAAAATTTAACCTGACCGATTTGTAAACATCAAGTAAGACTAAAAGCAAAAACAAGAAGCATTTAAATACGATTAAATAAAACACAAAAATCACAGTAGCCTTTGCGACTATTTTTTGCCGACTTGCAAAAGCAGAGATACTGTTTCTAAATTCGAAATATCAAAAGCAAATGAAATACAAACCAAAAGTGCTGCTTTTTTGTTCATAAATTGTTTTTTGATTTTGCTTTGACTAAACTGCCATTTTTCAGAAGCATTGGCAGAGGCAAAACCAAGTGAAATAAAACTTATATTAATTTTTTAAATACTGGTTTAAATTTTTTTTGCTTAATAATTCGGAACTAACTAAACGGCATATTAATAGGGTACTTTTTTTTCTAATTGTCTAATTTTTTTATTTTCTTTGGGAACTGTTCTCATTCATTTGTAGAATAATTTTCATTTCTAAAAAATTTTAGAAATAAAAAAATGAACTTAAGCCAAAATCAATTCATTTATAATATAAAGAGTCTTATTTCAAAATACCATACAAGAAAGCATATACGTTTATCTATAATATTGTACTAAATGTGTTTTTAATAAATTATAATAAAATTATAATCAACTTATGTGTTGAAAACTACTGTGTTTATAACTAAAACTTTATCTTTAGTATTTTCATAAGCGTATGGTTTGTTTAATATTTTGAAATTCTCATGTATAACGTTGTGTTAAATAATTTGATATGCTGCCAAGAAAATATTTTTTTAGCTTATTTTTCTCAAAGTGAGCCAAATTGTTCATAAATACAATATATATTATTATATGTATTTACTAAGTAAAAGTTGTGCTTTTAAAAAAAGAAAAGTTTAAAAGTTTTATAAAAAAAAAGAAAAAAAACGTTGGTTCTTATGAATCTTTTTTATGAAGATTTCACGGTCTTTGCATACATGTTAAATAAAATTTACACATAAAAAAATTTTAGATGACATTATATATGTTTTATTCAAGTTGAAGGAATATTTAAAAGAAAAATATGAATATGTTAATGATGAAATAATTAAAAGAAAAGTATGAATATGTTAGTGATGAAATAAATATGTTAATAAACTACTGTTAAAATTTATGAAAGCAGAAAAATAACAACTGTCACGTTCATGGAAAAATGCATGTTAGTTTAGATTAAAATAGACTCTTCATATATTATCTGTTTTAAATCAAAATGATTATACCTGAATATTGCACCTAAAAATAATTTTTTTTATTTAACCTTCTGTCAGTGCATAGTAAATTTTACATAGTCTGTGCATGGGGTCAACCTGACCCCACATATATTTAAATGCATTTTCTAAGCTTTTTGTTAAAAAATAGTAGTTTCTATTGTTATTTATTAATGAAAAAAAAACTTATTTTATTCAGAATATATAAGATTGACATTAAGATAATTTAAATTATATTATATTACATAAAAAATTAGCCAGATGCATCGTCTGACATGATTTCGTTGTTTTCTTCTTCAAGGGAATCCATTACTTCTTCGTTGACACAGTTTATGCAAACGGTTTTTATATGTGTTGTGCAAGAAGGCTGATTGCAGACATAACATCTTGTTCCTGTTTTTTTATCAGCGGATCGAGGGCAAATGTAACATCTTGGTCGCTTACTGACAGATCTATTCGCCGCTGTTCCTTCAGTTGTTGTGCTCTGTCTTATGTTTATTATATCATATCCAATTTGACGAATAGCAATTTTAACATTTTTTTTTATTGCCCGTGGGTTTGATAATCGGTGCAATATATGATCATTTACCAATTGCATAGCCAGCTCCTTCAAAAAGATTTTACGTTCATTGTTTTTCCGCTGAATATATAGTTGTGGATTAGCACATTTGTACAGATTATAAGTGGCTATACCTGCGATATCAATCATATTAAAAAATAGAACCATTGGCCATCGTTTGGTCTTTCTCTTGCAGGTATAGGTACGAACTAATTTGTCGAGTGTGTCAACACCTCCCTTTGTTTTATTATAGTCCAATATTATGTTGGGTTTATTCGTATCGAGGTCAACAATATCATCATTGTGTAGAGTGGATAGTAACAATACATTCTTGTTTGGCTTCGGAACATAACTTACCAAAGTCAGATGGTTGTCGAAGCAAAATTTAGAAGAATTCAGGTCTCGCTTCTTAATTTCGGCCTTGTTCGTCAATTCTTTAGGTAGATCTGGTTTATTTGAGCGAATTGTTCCAATTATTGTTGTTTTTTTCTGCAACATTTGTTCTGCTAATGGACAGCTTGTAAAAAAGTTATCCATCGTAATAGTTCGTCCTTTATTGATATATGGTGTAGATAATCGATGAACTAAATTTAATGCGTAATCAACCGAACGTATCTCATTCGGTTGTTTGCCTACATAAACTTCTGCTTTCAATGGGTACGAATTCAACGCATCGCAAATCCAAAAAATCTTAATCCCGTACTTGCCTGGCTTTGATGGTATATACTGTCTGAATGAACATCGGCCACGAGTTAATACCAATTGTTCATCTATAGTTAAGAATGATGATGGTTTATAAGGTCCTTTGATATTTGCCAAAAACATATTCCAAACATCACGGAAAGCTGCTAGCTTATCTTCCTTCAAACGTTCTGCTCTAGTCTGATAATTGTCGAAGCGCAGGAATCGTAAAAGCTGCTGCACTCTTTGTAATGACATTGCAGCCCGATAAAAAGGACGATTGTCTAGGCGGTACAATTCATCCAATCTTTCGTCCCAGTTTTTATGAACACCAGCGTATATAAGTATACCAATCAGGGCATAAATTTCATTTGAATTTGTATCATACCAAATACGTGCAGGGTTACTATTTATAGTGTAGAAATGGCGAGCTTTTCTATTTGTTTCGGCCACTATTACATTTATTAATGTCTCTGGAACTAATTTTTTGAATGCGGACAGATGAGTATTTATATTTACAGCTGTTTCTGCAGAAATTCCTTGTCGTTCTCTCAAGATCTGAAAGTCGCGAACTCTGGTTACATTTGGTGGACTTGCTCTCCATTTTCTTTTGTACTTTTTATTTTGCGCGTAATACCAAATTCCTTCTTCTTCCACTTCAGGTTCCTCATCAGTTTCAATATTTTGTACTTCTTCTTCACCAGTTTCTATATTTTCTTCTTCGTTTTCTATATTTTGCAATTCAACAGCAGCTTCATCTGCTGCTAAATCACAATCAGAAAAGTCACTATCAATGTTATCATCTACTACCTCTTCCCCATCAGATTCGGTAATGCTATCGAAAAGATTTCGAATATCCTGGCTATTTTGTCTTTTTAGGGCCATCTAAATAACAAAACAAATTATTATATGCATAGAAAATTACACTACATAAAGTAACCAAAAAAATATATATACTCACCTTATAATAATAGTTATTTATGTGAATATATTTATAATTATTACAGACAAATAAATTTATAATAAAAACACCTCTATTCATATGTGTTGAATAGAAAACACTGAATGTTTTCTATTTTCAATTTTTGCATTTGAAAAAGAAAGAACTTCAATATATTGTTACACGGGAAATCACCTAAAACACAAAGAAATTTAAAACTAAATACAAAATGCATAGCAAAATAATTGGGGTCAGATTAACCCCAATGCACCAAAATATGCTTGACTTGCTTAAAACTGTCGTAGCTTAGTCATTTATAATGTTTTTTCGATTATTTTTTTTGCAATGTGTGAGTTAAACATTAGTTGAGGCTTATCTAGTTGCTTGGTATAGTAAGTTGGTGTAAAACCTTATTAAATCACTTTTACAAAGACTGGGGTCAATTTGACCCCTATGCACTGACAGAAGGTTAAAGCACAATAACTAAGAAGAATTTTTTAGAATTTATATTTTTTTAGAATTCCTTTAACTTTATTTTCTTATTTGTATAAATAAGCAACTTAAGGTTTTTCCCTGCTACAATAATATTTTTAATATATATTATATAATATGCTTCCATCTTGAGACAAAATTAACGGCGGGCATTTCCGTCAGTCAAAAAGTGTTTAACTTCTACGATCTCCATTTTCGACCCCATAAAGTATATATATTCTGAGTTCTTTACTTTTAAAAATCATCAAGATGGTTCTATTTCCTTTGAGGCAGCTGACAAAACAATAAATTAATTTTGGTAAAGTAACTCATCTCAACAAAACAATAATATGGGACGATAGAGAATTTAAAAAAATAAGAAAAAACAACATTTTTCGAGTTATAGGAAAGTAATTTTGTGAACCATAGTTTTTAAGATATCAATATGGGTATCATTAAAAGCTTTTAAAGAGATCTTTAAGGAAGTACTAAATTTCTTTAGAAATGCTTAACCAATAAAGAGCCTATGACATTTTCATTTTTTCAAATTATAAATAGTACTTAATTTTTTATTTTTATTTTTTACTTGTCTGTCACCCCAATATTTGTTTTTTGATTGGAGTTGCTTTACTGAACTAGATTTACACTTGTGGTGAAGGGAATAATAGAATAAAAAAATATTTTATATTCTAGCTGTCACGGTCATTTTATAAAAGATTATTTATTGCATTTTTTCCAGCAAAACATTAGACATTACCTTGAAAAGTACTTGCCATATAGTGACTCAATTTTGTAAAATCCATTTTTTGTTACCGGCTTAGAAAGTACATTACAATAGTTTGCAAAAAAAAGGAGGTAGTAGTTAAACTAAATGTTTAAGTTAAAAGAGAACGCCTTAAATTTGTACTAATGATCGTCATTATTTCCTACAATAATCAATCTCATTAACTGATTGTTTTGTTAAAATCATTAGGTTGGTAATCTAGTTTAGAAGCCCTACCGCCAAAAATGATTAATTCCACGATCAATTAATTTAATTTTTTTTAATGATGTGCTACAGTACTACTTGCATTAACGCCGCTCTTACCGTCTTTGGTATTTTATCACTTTCCAATCTTTGTTACTTAAACTCTTTTAAGTAAATATTTTGTTATTTTGTCTAAAATTCGTACTTCCAATTTTACCTTTCAATATACAATGAATAAAAAATAAAAAACAGAAATGTAGGTCACAACCCTTTTTTTAAAACTGTTGGCCTGCATAAAATGAAGTGAAGGAAGTAAATATTTTGTTAAAGGGAAATGCTTTAACCAGCATTAATTATTAGATTTAAATTACTCATACGAAAAAGAAGTTGCAATTTAAATGGTCAGCATGATGACTTCGAAGCATTGGTCATCTGGATATAATGGATTTTATTAAAGTGGTTGTGTCAGCTTTTACTTCACTGCCTGATTACTACGTTTTATTATTTTCCTATTAAACAAAATCTAAAAGTTCTTCTTTATTGTCTGTGTATTGATAATGTTTTATAAAAATATGTATAGACTAAAAACGACAAAAAGTTAGATAGAACCTAAATTTGTATTATTTTAAAGCACACATTAAACAAAAACAAACAAACAAAACAAAACAAAAACTGAAATTCAGTATTATTTTTAGTTCAGATGACAATTTAACTAAGAGCGTTCAGCATTAGTTAAAGATTGTCTCCTCCATAAAATAGCATATTAAATATCACCCGTTTAATATCGATATTGAATAGTAGCTCTTGATTAAGATGTAATGGTCTTAGATTTTTCTTAGATTTTTTCTTGCATAAAGCCTTGCCATTTATTGAAATATAATGTTATACAAAAAAGATTAATTGAAATTAATTATTTATTTGTTAAATTAAATGCAAACCATTTGATCCCTTAAAAAGCACGCAGCTTTAAGAGTTCGGATTCGAAGTTAAAAATTTGTCAACATTGATTTGACGCATTCCATTTCGAAATGGAAACTTATATTATTAACCAATTAATTCTTAATAAATTGATTAATTATTTTTATATTGTTACGAAAACAAAATCCAGCAACCTTGTGGCTGTTATATTAAAGGGGATGACTGGCTTGGATAAAAGGCCTAGTAGAGTTGTCTGTGGATGGTTAAGGTTAGTAAACAAAGCATCGAGTAGGCCAGAGTAACAACGTAGTGTAGCGTGGGTGGCTGCTTTTGTAATAATCACGCATGTTTAGTAAATACTAGATCATAGGATTCACAAGATCCGTATCCGGAGTATAGCCAGATAAAGCCACAAAAAATACAGAATTTATAATGAGCCACAGTGGTAGTTGCAATCAAAAGAATCCGTACGTTTGTCTAAAAAAGACGCAATAATTTTAAAAGCTTTCTTTTTTTCTAAAATATATATTTACTAATGGTCATACGAATTTGAGATGTATGTTCTGAGTAAAAATTTCCTAAGTTGAAAACACAAAAATTACTTGTGATTTATTGAGACTTTAGCATTTGTTCTATCTTGTGTACTCGTTTAAGAGAGTATCATTTAAAACACTTAAATATAAAATTTTTACAAAATATTGTTCTCTAACTATGAGCTCTTTCTGGTGTTTATTTAATAATTTGTAATTTTGCAGTTTGAGCAGAAAATTATGGACACCATACTTATGTTGGAAAATGCAATATTAATAATGAAAAAAAAGTAAATATTTTTTTCTACGATAGATTTTTTCAATAAAACTTCATCAACATATATATTTGATTTATGGCTTCCTGACTTAATAAAAATAATTATCATAGTTTGCATGGCTGTTAAATCGGAATGTGAATGAATGAGTCAATATTTAATATTGTTTAGGGATATAAAGAAACATTTATCACACACAAAAATATAAATTTATGTATACAGCCAAAATAAACAAATGTAAGCAAAAATATTATTTATAAACTGAGTTTGACAGCCTGTTAATTTGTTAGTTTTGTTTTCTAATAGTGACGAGAGGTTAAAACCAATGAATATCACTTTTAAATTTATTGTTAATTAAGTTATTGTTTTCATTTTCAAATCATATTTAATATACCATATTGATTTTGATTTTTTTATTTGGAGTTATTTTATTATTCCTAATGACTTGAAAAAATTAGAGGTGGGCGTGGTGTTTTGCCTGCTGCCTCAAAGGACATGAACCGATCATGTTGATTTCAAATAGCATCTCTTTTGACACTAAGTCTGATCGATTGGCATATTTAAATTTAAACTATTACGGACGGACAGACGGAAATCGCTCAGTCGACTTCATTGTATAAAAGATATGGCAAGAGGACAAATAAAGGTAGGAAAGTATAATTACTACATCGATGCAACAAATTGTAGAAATAACTATGGTCATGGTATTACTATTTTATAGACAGTAAATATAAAGAGCATTAAGATATGGTTATACAGTTCCTTTGAAAAGCAGTGTGTAAATTTTTAGCACTTGACCATTTAAAACAATCCAGCAGGTATTTTATACCTTTCACCACAGATTAAAAAGAGTGTATTTGATTATATTTAACAACGGGATTTTTTTTAATTATATTAATTAATTTTTAAAAATTCGTTTTTTTTTGTGCTATTTTCCCGATTCAGTATTTAAATCACCGATATTGATTATTGAGTGTCAAATCACGTCTCGATGACCATTTCGTTATCGCTTACTTAACTTTTCAGGAAACTTCTGACAAACATTTTAAATAAACTAAAGATTTTTGTCCAAACAATAAAGCAAAGACAAAAATCAAAGTTTAAGCAAAAACATAGTCGAATATAGCACTCTTACTGAATATAAAAAGAGTAAGCAGATATTTTTAAGGCTAGAGAGATGAAAAATTTTTTTTTTTTGCTTTACTGTAAATTAAAAATTCGCATGTTTTACGAATAATTAATAATTCATTTAAGTGGTATATTTCTGGTTCTTGCTCTTCGTCAGTATCCTCTTGTTCTGCTTAACTACCAGTATAAATAATCTAAAAAATCTTAAGGTAAGAAAAATTTTGAAAATATATTCCTTGATATCAGAAATAGCAAGATACTACAACTTTCCAGGCTAATAAAAATAAAAAAGCATTTTCAATGATCTTTCCTTGTGAGACAGCATTCCACAATTACTGTGGAATGCTGTCTCACGAATGTGTGTAAAAATATCGTGAACTAAAAAAACCTTTAAGGTTTTGTTATGGATTATTAAAATTTTTGTTTGAAATTGGTGTCATCCTATCTCCCATTGGGAAAGTCCGATTAATTAAATGTATTGTTTTTTTTATTTGTTGGTACAGTTAGTTATAGTTTTACCATATCTTATACTTATAAAAAATGTTGCAAGTGCGTTGTGACTTTATAACTCACGATCGGTCAAACCGAATTCAATAAAAAAAAACAAGAGCAAATATGTAGGTACCTATGACTGTATACGGTATTTTTACTGTGTGCTGACTTCATACACACAGTAATCAATGTTAATATTTATATTTATTTAGCGAAACATGCCGCGATCCGCTAGCATTTTATAAAAATTCGACATCTATATGAATATTTAATTAAAACTTAAAAATGCTCCTATCTTCCTAAATATCAAGAATTGCGAGAAAGTTAACTTCGAAAATATTTTCCAAAAATAAAAATTCTTTGCATCACAAGTATTTTTCAATCACTTTACACATTAGTAAAAAAATTTAAAATTTTATATTTTTCTTGACCGTCTCTTTATAAAAATCTCAAGTAGTTATCATTTACTCTATATGCAATATTATAAAATTTATGGTAAGAACTTAAGGCTCCCTCAGCCATAAGTTGTACGTGCCGTTTTTGTCGCGCCAGGATAAACTCAGACAGTATCTCTTATGTTATATTAAATTAACTTACATATTGAAGATGCTGTTTCAGTGTCATATTGATTTTTATGAGTTTAGCATGAATGTACATTCGCTATGCCTTGCCTTAAATTAGGAATTAAAAGTTAGTTGGTTAAATAAATTAAGTTTATAATGTACACAATCTAAGAAAGATAGACGCGAAGAATGCTGATGAAGGCTGCAGCGATCCAAAAAAAGCAGCATTACATTTGTAAAATAATTTATAATTATTTATAAGATTTTTATTTAAAGTTTTTAAATAAGTAAACTTGGTGAGATAATAAAAAGTTTAGCTTATTTGGTAAACAAACTATTTTTATTTTCCATTTTATTTTCCATTTCCTCAGATATATCTTTAATTTGTCATTAGTTAAAACAAAAATATTTCAAAATCTAATTTTATTATTTTTGAGAAAGTATATTTTCTTTTCAGTATACAAATGCATGCTGGGGTTGTTATGAATATGGTTTAATGCAAATTGAAGTGTAAAAGTTATTATTGACTACGAAGAGAAGAAAATTCTACACTCAAGCGTTCATACAGTAAATTTAATTTTTGTCAATAATCACCAAATCTTAACTTCATTTGTCACATTCTCAATGGCATCTGCATACTTTTCTAACACAGAATTACGTTAAACATATAAAAATATTTACCCTTCTCTTAGATTGTACCAGAACTTCTTTGCAAAGTAACAACCTAAATTGACATCCCTTTGAGCGAATAAATCTGCATGCAGATACATATTCATATGCATATGTCCTTAAGTTCTGATTTTTGACACAATAAAAAAGTTAATTTGTTTTTGATCCTTTGTTTAAAGTTTGCAAATAAAAATAAAAAATAAAAATCAAAAGCATATTTTGGTAACTTCTTTATAATTGCTTTTAGATTATTGTTTCTTTTATTTATTTATTTATTTTTATTATTATTATTTTTTTGTAACTAAAAAATAATTTGGCAAACATAGTTTTTTGGTTTCTTTTTGAATCGCATTATCAGACAAATATTGTACTTAATGAATATTTATTCAAGAATTTTCGTTGAGTTGCTTATTCGTTTAACAATCCGGTGATGCAAGAGTTAGGAGACGCTTGAAAACCACAAAAATGAAATTTTTTGTGTTGTGCGATTTTGTATGAAACATAAATGCAAAATAAAATCAAATTGGTTAATTAAGTTGGGTTTTCTATGAGTAGTGAAAAAAGTCTATGTTAAGGATAATTCATGCAAAAAAAATTGATTTCAAAAGAGATTTTATTTGCCTGTTTAAGGGCTACGTTTTACTACGATTAACATATAGATGATAAATTCCCTGAGACCGGATACTTAGGTTTTTCTCATTATAAATAATTTTATACAGTTATTAAAAATCATTAATTATCCTTAAGGTAATGTGACTTATGCCAATTTCAAATTAAATGGCTTAGAAAAGTTATTGAGTCAATCCCGATTTATACTATGCCACTTTTTGATGCAATTTTTTCAATTCTCTTTCCAATTTGCAGTGATACTCGCTATGCCACGTCTTACTGCTTATATCTCTTGCTTTACCAGCAAACAAAAATTAATGCTTGTTTCATACAAAATTTCATAGTATATTAGCCGTATGTTATGATACTGGTTGCTTCTTTATATACCTTATTTGCGCAAATAGTTCCTAACTCTTTAAATCATTGCCCAGTCTATCTCCAAAGCCTTCACGACACAGTTCATTTATTTAGTTATTTCACGGACTTACGCTAATACAGATTTAAGTGACGCAATTTTTCCGACTATAAGTACCATCTGGTGATACATAAACACATTATTAAATTTAATATCTTTCCTATTAAAAACTCTCGACAATAGCAGAGCTGTTAAAACAACAACAAATGTTATTTTTCACATTAAAAGGACACTTGAACCGATATTTAAGAATCATGCTTTAAGTCAACTAAAAGGTTTTAATATTTTATAGCCTGTAACAAATTTTGCAGCTATTTTGATTAAATAACAATAAGGACATTGAACAAATTTGAATTGACGGTGATTTTAATTCCTAACAGGAGTTAAAGGTTTTTTAAACTGATGACTAGCCTCGGCTTTTTCTAGGGTATGTTTTAGAGATTTTATCTTAATTTTTGAAAATAATAGATTTAATAATACAAAAAAAAATACTGCAAACCCATTAAGTTCAAATTTTGCTTCATTACTTAAGCTTTCGGCTGTTAAATATTCTTAAATGGCCGCATATTCAAATATTTTGTAAAGTTTTGGGAATCAATTATGTTTAAACGTGTGCTACGAGATGTTCTTTTGTGTTTCCTTTTGTGTTATCATATCATCTATATTTTGTTTGCATTATGCTAAAAAAATAAACAAAAAAAATAGCGCAGGAAATTTTGATGAGCAGTTCCTGTTGAGTTTACTATCAGTTTGCAACATAGAAGGCAGAAATTTAAAAAAGATAACTTAAGAAAACGTTCGATAAATTACGATAAGAAATTCGTTTGAAAACTACTAATAATGCGAAAAATATTTTTTATTTCAAATTATCGAGGTCATTTATGCTGTCTCAATTTCTCTACTATCTGTATTTTACGAGCTTGGTGCATTTTAACTTTTGGTATAATTTTGTAAATAATTAAAGTGTAAGAACACAATTCTTTGCGCAATATAAATGTTGTGTGAGTAATTTTTTTATTAACCTTTATTCTTAACTATTTCAACCACTTATTAAATATTGAAAGGCTACCTAGAAGCTTAGATAGGAGTAAACTTGTATAATCATTAAGAGTCGATTTGTAGATCGTTTGCTGCTGGAAATGTTCTTCAATTACTACAAGTATAAGAAGGTTTAGAAAAAATAACCCGATGAACTTTGGTATTGACATCATATAGGACCGATATTAACTCCAACTCTATTGAGACCAATGTACAATAAATTCATCAAAAATTCTTACGAGCTATAAGAAGAAGGGAATCATTATCTTGGATCTCACTAATGTCTAAAATTTCGAATATTAATTATCGCATTTTGTGCTTAGTACTGAGCGCTCTATAAACCAGAGTTTCAAGTGATCATCTAAATATTTTAGAGGATTAACTAAACTTCGATATTCATACGAAAATTGGTTAAGTTACCTTAAATTCACTTATAACCCGAGCCTTTAATAAGACAAATTAATGAGTACAGAATGTCAAAACTTTCTTAGAAGTTTACAGACAAAAAATATTAATTACGTAATATATAATAAATAAATATAATGCTAACAGACACAAAGCGAAAATTTTTCGATATTTTAAAAATGGGAGTAAAGAGTTTTATGTCATAGATAAGACCTGACGTTACCTACTATTTTTTTCGATCGAAACATAAAATAACTCCAAGGGTGAGATGTTTCTAGAAAGATAAAGAAAACTTTACACTACACAGCAATTGCTATCCTTTTTCGGTTGCCTGGTTTTATTATACGGGTGCCTTCACAAACTTTTGCCTTTTAAGCGGCTACTTAATAACAAATATTTTTTTCTACAGCCATGATATGGGTGGGATTTTAAACTGATGACTTTTAGACTGTTTGAGTTGTTTTATATTGGTTCCGCGCAAAATAATATATAAAAAATGCTTCGAGAATCTTCAATAAAAGCAATAAACTTGTCCATTGGAATGCAGATTTGTTTTTAAGGTTTTTTTTTTGTTTGAATTAAAATTTTTTGAATTTCTTATTTTTTAGCGTTCTAATTTGCCTTATTTTTCTTAATTATGCTGTTGCTGCTATCTGAATAATTAAGTTTTCGAGTGTCATACTTGCCATAAATCTAAATGTCTTTGCAACTAAAATATATTTGTATTTCTATCACGAATTAAAAATAGTTTTAAAAAGGTAAAAATAAGATGATTTAAATTTCTTCCTATTTTTGTATTTAACAAGTAACAAGTAACTCTTGTTGCAAATTTTACTTTCATTTTTTTTGCTTTTTTTTCATTTTAAATCAAATTGAACGTTTGGATGTCAGCAAACTGCATGAATGACAAAATGACTAAAGCATAGAACGAATATAACAGCGTTTTTTGAAGCTGATACTATTGTTGAAAATTTATTTTCATTGGAAACTTTTTGTTTCCTTGACATACTAGTGAATGAGCGCTAATTTCCCAAGAAAAATAGATTTTTTTCGTTTACGCAACGCTAGAAATGATTATATAAATTTTAGTTAACTTCTTTTTTTTATTTTCAAATAAAATATATATTCCTGATAAAAAATAAAATTTTTATTTATTTTAATTGTGCTTGACTGATGATCAAAAATTCTCGTTACATATCGAGGGTCTCTTAACCTTTAAAAAACTTCTTCAACTGCAGAAATATTTAATTTGAGATACTGATAAAAATATAATAAAATTCGAAAATAGACATGCTTTCTGGAAGCCCACCAAGCATTTCTATTAACAACTTTTTTAAATATAGAAAACAATTTTCTTGTAAAATTAACGTTTCATTTTTTATTTAATTCAGTTTAAAATTTTGTACAAAAATCAATGCTGTCTATATTTAAAAACCCATTTTGTAAATGTTTTACCTCTTTAAATTTTTTATTCATTCACCAATATTTTCATTATTAAAACTTTTGTTGTTGTCAAAGCCATATCTCATTTAAATTTAAAAATTTGATTTTTTGTCTCATTGCCTTTTCTTGCGGCGCCAAACGTCATATAAAAAAATTTGACGCTGAGTTTTTTGTATGTTGTTTGACATTTCCTGCAACGACGTCAATGAATAAATTCGCCACTGCTACCGCCTGGTACATGATTTCGCCATGGCACAACCCATTTTTTTTTGCCTTGTATATACAAGTATATCTTTTTTTTTGATATCTAAATTTAATACTGGCAGGGTACATAACCACAGGGTATCCCACAAGTTTCAGATAAAAACAGTCTCTCCAACCTACACCTTATTATAGGAAGTGGTAAATCCAGAACAGCATGTTGAAGTATTAATATTTATATATATATATATTTTAATATTTGTTAAAACGATGCCATTTTTATAAAGTCCAGTTGAGAAAAAACGTGAGCGTTACGTTTTTAATTATAACCTCACTTTTTTAAAAAACTTTAAAAACTTTTTAAAAACTTTAAAAGTATATCTTCATTTTAGAATCAAAAAGACACGGGAATATTTTTTAATACTGTTAAAATTATATGAGGTATGGCAACGACAGCAACAAAAGTTTTAATGAAGAAAATATCGATGAATAAATAAAAAATTAAAGAGGTAAACATTAAAAACATTGGCTTTTGAATATAGACAGCATTGATTTTTTTTACAAAAAAATAAATATGTCAACCGATCAGCGTGATCGGTCCATGTCCTTCGAGGCAGCAGGCAAAACATCACGCCTACATATCATATCATTTGAAAAAAGGAAAGTAACTCCAATCTTAAGTATTAATAAATATGACGATAGAGAATTAAAAAATGAGAAAAAAAAAACATTAAGTGAAACAATTGTCGCTCACCTATATTTTCCTTGTTACGGAGCTATGAAATTTTATAATTTTTTGAAAAACCAATATGGGTATCAGTTTAAAGCTTTTTAAGAGCGTTTTAAGGGAATACTAAAATGTTTTTAAAATGCTTAAACTATTAAGAGCCGATGGGATTTTATGTAAAATTATAGATATGCAGTACCAATTTTTTTTAAATTCTCTGTCACCTCAACATTTTTTGTTTTGATTGGAGTTAATTCACTAAATTAAATTTATGGAGACGGTGAAGGGTATATACGATTCGGCATAGCCGAATATAGCACTCGTACGTCTTTTTGATAAAATGTTAATATTTTGCTTTAAATATTAATTATAAAAATTTTAGAAAACTCTTCAGCACATATTAAACTTTCAGCTCCATAGCCGATATGTAAGTGCGTATGACAACAATATCCATAAAGTACAAAATATTAAGAAAATATCAGGTATGTGATGGAAATCGATCGATTTGAAAACGATTCGGTTTGAGATAAATTTTAAACAAAAGTAAAGAAGTTACTCCAAAGTAATTGTAGAAACTGAATGGAGAGTTATTGAAATATGTATTGAAGGTATTAAAAAAACAAAAATAGTAAGGATATCATAACCATTTACGGCTTTAAATCGTCTCGATTTCGAAATCGATTTCCATCACATACCTGTATATGTTTTTTATTTTTGAGAAATTTTTAAAAAAGTATATATAATAATTTTTTTTTTTTTAGAAAATTTTATGAAGAGTTTTAATAAAATGTGTTTGCAGGAGACAAGATATATATGATCAAAAAAGACGCACCTTAAAAGTTTGTCTTGAATTTGTCCATGGTTTTAAGACTACATTTTAAATAAATTTTATTTATGGAATAGAAACCTTCTTGAATGATACGTAGTTTTTCTATATTGGAGGCATTTTTGCTTTTAACTGTGTACAAACAAAAAAGTGTTTCAAGATTCACTATTGCTCCATTGGTCTTCTTGCAACAGACTCAAATTGAGAATCAAACAAAAAGTGCCATATAAAACAAAAGGTAGAGATAATGGCAGATTTAGGTCTTTTTAAAAAGGGGGTACTAAAAGTGTCAATAATTCGAAAAAATAGCAATTTCCTTTAGTAGCGAAAACGGTCACGCTGCATTAAACCAGCGATATGTATTTTTATTTTTCTTTGCCTTAATTTTATGAAATAGTCGGCCGATACGAGTAGGTATCGATCGATGAGTACGTATCGATATTTTTCGATCGATACTGTATCGCGTGAAAATGTCGATACCCAAGTGGTATCGTTCTATCCCTAGGCACGTATACTTGCTTTTGTAGGGACTTAGCAATACATACAATTTTACTATATTTAATCGAGCGGTACATTACATGTATAAAAAGAACTAATAGAGACATGTAAGAATGCATAAAGTCTAGGGTATATATATATATAAAAGTTATTTTGCAGACATTCTAAAAAAATACTTGCATCACTTCTTTGTTGAAGACGTGTAGAAGAAATGTTTTTTGAATGTAATGAAATCGCAGTTTGTAAAAAAACTAAGAATATTTTTATACCATCCACATAGTGAATGCAAAATGTAGAATTGCATTCTATGGTTGTTAAAGCTTGCCACTTATTGTTTAGAGAAAAAAAAAGTCTCGAAGATATATTTGTGGCTTGCCACACATCTCTACATAAAACCAATTTTAAACCCATTTAACTGCTTTCCCAAGCAATCTTATTTGTTTTAAACAAACTTGTAGCATTTTGTAAGTGTGCTATGTGGCATGTAAAGTATTCATTACATTATCCTTCTTTCGCTCATTTTTAGATTTATGTTTTCATTCATGCCATTAACAGTTAGCAAGTAGTAGCATAAGGCCTCAACAAAAGTGCAGAAATAACAACGGAAATGAAATAAAATTTATTTTGTCTGATATTTGTTTTAGTGCTGCGAATTGTTGGCAAGGGAGGCTCCAAGAAGAAAATATTTGATTTTTTTTCCTCGAATAAGTAGTAGCTATAGTTAAATAAATTGGTAAATTCTTTTGAGTTTTTACTAGATTTATTATATTGGCGCAAATATAAACTTTAAACAAGAACTGTTTTCTTTTTACTTGGTTTGCTCAGTAAAGGTTGACGAAAGTGCAGTTTTATTAAAATATCGACAATTCGAACAAGTAACCAAATATTTATAGAACATATAGAAAAAAACTTTAAAAATTTTCCTCTCATATAATGAAACTAATCAAAAATGCAGTTTAAATATCGTTACCTTTCTATCCTTTTAACAAACGTACGGTTCATATAATTGCTAATATCAATTTGGCACATTCTCATATTCCCTATTTCTTAACTACTCTGTGCTCTTTCTGACTATAACTACAATAAATCCTACGGTTCTCTTACTAAATATGCGTTCTACTAAACGTTCCTATCCACGGTACTGAGTTACTTCGAAGAGACTTGAACTAATCAACGCCTTGTTAAGTAAACTAACTGCCATTTACAGCATAACTTCGCTGTACATCTAAGCCAGTCATCCTCTTTTAACCAATTGCCACAACACATAGCAACAGTGTATGTACTGTTGTTTTGCTGTTACTTGCCTTCGCGAATAGTTACAGCTCTTTATAAAGGGCGTCTTGACAACTATCTGCTATTAGCTACTGTAATATTAAATTATCTATCATTGATTCGTACGAATAAACATTTTTTTCTTTTAGATAGGTTTGTACAGCTGTTTTCTACTCTTAGTTGATGGTGGTCCCGAACTATTGAACTTGGAGATCTTCTGTGTTACAGCCAGCATGCACCTCTACCAACGCATCCATTGAGGTTATTCAGCTTGTGTTAGCTAATTGTCGTATTAGTTTATAAACACACTACTGCTGCAAGTCATTTATTCACCTCTGCTTTTTACCGCGTACATACGCACAACAACAACAACACTATTGTTTTCAGATATGTAGGGGCTGCCAGATCTTATTTACGTAACAATATATTTAAAACTGGGAAAAATCCATTGGAGGCTTACTGTGTTTGTTTCCGCAGCATATTTAAGCTAACAATATAACGAGGACATAACTGTTTTTTATTTTCTAAAATAGGTAAAAACTATTCTGATTTATAACTAATAAGGGAGAGGGTATGCATGGCGCCGAGATGTAACTAAATACGGAAAAGCAGGATAGATGAGGATCCTTTGTACAGAATCAAAGTTTATTTTTGAAAGTTAAATGTTCTGATCTATTCAAAGGAGCACAAAGGCCAACTATAATGTGCATAAGATAGCTTGAGCTTATGTCCAAAATCCAACAAACACCCTATCAAATCCTTAGGTGACCTCTTAAAGAAATTTAGGTGCCTATAATGTACTTACATAATTTTAGTAAATAATTTGGCACAGTTGCACATTTATGTTTAATTCGTACTTTTGCCAAATATAATTTTTTCATAAATAAGCAAAATTTTAAAACGAAACGTATTTAAAGAAATTATTTTATATATTTAATAATATTCAACTACACATTTACATTTTTTGGTTCATGTTCTAGGATTAATTTTCATAAAAAATATTGAAAGTTTCTTCTGTTTTTATGTTTGTGGCCAACCATACTAAAAAATGCATCGGTGTTCATCGCTTAAATGAAATACATATGTATGTACAATTAAAATTTTAATATTTTATTGTTTTGTCAAAAATCGGCCAGAAATGAATATGTTCTATTTTTTTTTTTCTAAATTTTCTATTCAATTACAAACTTATTTCATCATCGCAATTTTTCTTTTTGTGAATGTATAACACAAAGCACAATCAGCTGTTTAACGAAACTTGACGAAAAATGGTCTTAAGTACATTATATAATTGAATGTATTTGCACAGTTGTTTAAGTTTGCTTAAGTTATCATATGCACATTATAGTTGGGCCTCTACAATTCTAGCGGATACTCTTCGGGACTACCATGTTATTTTAATGACTATTCTAACACTGGCACTATACCATTGGTGTCTATGCCCGGAGACTAAATTTTCCTATAGAAAATGTCAAAACGAAGAGAAGGGTGTATTAAATCTATAATAATACATATCATAATCATATAATAAAACAGTAAGGGGATCATTTTTGTATGTAAAATATTTTTTGAAATTTTTGTTGTTGGTGTAGACAGTAATCGATATCGAATAAAAAACACCCACTTTTAGAATTTTTGTTTGTCTGTCTGTGTTCGCATTACGTAAAAACTACTAGATGGATTTTAACAAAATTTTGTGATCAGGTCTATAGAATCTTGGTTCCAATATGGAATACTTTTATTCAATAATAAGTCATTTTGTAGACAAAAAAATGACACAATTGTGAAAGCGTTCAATTTTGCGGATATAATGTTACTAAAACAATTGTCAGCACTTTTTATTTTTACAGATGGAATATTTTGTAGCACTGACTATAGAGTCTTAAATATATTGTTAAGTTTGAATCTTAAGAAAATTAAAAATGACGCGCAGACGAAGTCGTGGGCACTGCCAGTATCTTATAAAATTACGTAAGAATGTGGAACTTTGGAAGCCTTTCGGACTTTGATAAAAGGAAAGTGGCCTCAGTTTTCGCGACATCGGAGTAATTTGCCGATGGGCTGAATACGAGAGTTTAGTAATCACAACTGTTT